>CM070774.1:39207061-40407061 GCA_036346955.1 Dipus sagitta
GGAAACATAATGAACTTCAAATGGAAATTTGAAATTCATAAAAGGGCAATGTTTCTTCTTCTAAAGGAGACAGGGCCCTTCACGTGCCATCTTCGTCCTTTAAAACTATAAGTCAAGTTCTGAGCAATTTAAAACACCACCTAGGGAACTGGAGAGATGGATTACTGGTTAAAGCACTTTCCTGCAAAGCCTAAGGGGCCAGGTTTGATTCCCCAGTGCCCATGTAAGCCAGATGCACAACAAGGTGGCACATGTGTCTAGAGTTAGTTTGCAATGGCTGGAGGCCCTGGCATGCTCATTCTCTCCCTCTCTCTCAACTAAATAAATTAAGTTTTAAAAAATTGCTTATTTTTATTTATTTGTTTGAGAGCAACAGACAGAGAGAGAAAGAGTGAGAGAGAGAGAAAGAGAGAGAGAGAATGGGTGCACCAGGGCCTCCAGCCACTGCAAACGAACTCCAGATGCGTGCACCACCTTGTGCATCTTGCTTACATGGGTCCTGGGGAATTGAGCCTCGACCCAGGGCCCTTAGGCTTCATAGGCAAGTGCTTAACTGCTAAGCCATCTCTCCAGCCCCTAAATTAAATATTTTTTAAAAAATGAAAATAAATAAAAGCCACCTAGAGATGTCTATTTTAAGTTTGTTAAAATATGTTCTTACTTGGACAGTGTGAAACCTCGCTGTGGTGCTTTCTATACCTTCCACAGTAGTGATGGCCACCCCAAGGAGAGAGCAGTGATAGACAGATGACTTCCAAGTACATAGTGAAACTGGGAAATGGAACCAGCCTAGATGTCCTCAACTGATGAGTGGATAAAGAAGATATGCCACATTTATACAATGGAGTTCTACTCTGAGGTAAAGAAAAATGAAGTTATGAAATTTGCAGGAAAATGGATGGATCTGGAAAGGATTATACTAAGTGAGGTAACCAAGACCGAGAAAGCCAAATGTTGCATGTTCTCTCTCATATGTGGATCCTAGCTACAGATGATTAGACTTCTGTGTGAGTAGGAAGAAAACTCAGTAGTAAAGGCCAGCAAGCTAGAAAAGAGATATAAAGGGAAGAGAAAGGAAGGGAGGGGGATACGTAATAGGGTAGTATTGTATATATGTAAGTAGAAGAATAGATTAATGGGGGAGAAAAGGCCCAAGTGAAGTCAGGGGAAGAGATTGAGTAAAGGACAGGTGGAGGGAGGGCTAATCAAAATCTAAGAAGATATAAGGAAATCATATGGAAGCCTACTTTTATGGACAATAGAACACTCAGGAGCCATAGATTGTTGCTAGAAATTTTTCAGTGCCAGGGATGGGATAACTTCCAGTGAGTTGTTGGCCAGGGAGGTCCCTGATGCCCCCAAAACATTATAGGCCATTGCCGAGGCCCTTGGTTTCCCACCAGGAATACATGGTAAGACCCTATTGCTGAAGACTCCACATACTTGGGCTGCAAGGCCACGGAGAAATCCTGCTGGAACTGAGCTGATAACCTTCTCCATGTAGACCAGATGACAGAAGGCTGGAAGAAGCCATTCTACATGCAGTTCAGTGGAGAAAGAGAAATCACCAGTGAAGATACTCAACAGTGGACACTGCAAGCCTTATATTTGGCCAGCCAGGCCAAATGAGCCAATGGGTGCAATAGTGGCACATCTATCATGGTGGAAACAAACTTCCCTCTAATTGGACTGGAGGCCCACTCCATGGGAGGGAATACATCTGTGATACTGAAAACTTAAAACAGGGGTAGTCATGAGCGCTAGGGGTGTAATGTCTGCTGCTGTCTGGCTAAATGTATATACTATGCTTATCAAACTGCCGAGTAAGCACTTCTCTTGATGGTCATACCCTTATATTAATGTTACTCTCACTTTTGGTAGAGAATCTTCTCTTTTCAGATGGCAGTGACCTTGGGATGACTCAGAAGGTATCATGGTGCTGGAAAGAAGTAACCGGAGTGCTCAGTACTACAATATCTCTATCACACCTTCCAAGGCTCAGGATCTATTGCGGAAGAGGTGGCAGAAAGAATGTAAGAGCCAAAGGAAGGGTAGGACTTCTTACAATGTGCTCCTCCAGACACAAACTGGCTTGGATATCCATGACATCACAGTGCCTGATGCTACCTACACAAGACCAATCATAATAGGAGGAATAGATCATGACATCAAAATAAAAGAGAGACGGATTGAGAGGTGGAGGGGATATGATGGAGAATGGAGTTCCAAAGGGGAAAGTGGAGGGAGGGAGGGTATTGCCATGGGATATTTTTTATAATCATGGAAGTTGTTAATAAAAGAATTGGAGATAAAAAAGAAACAATTTAGAGTACTATCTAATCCATAAAAATGAAACCAAAGTAATAAACTTCTTTTGATTTCAGTGTCAAAAAAAAGAGAGTTTGCACAGAGGCAGTGGTGGTGTTAGAAAGTGAAAAGAAAAATATACATTTACATAAGCATAATTATTTTGAGACGAATGTAATTAATTGAGTGCACATTACAGCTGAGTCGTCAAATAAATAATTTTGAATTTAATTATGGCTGACTAAAAATAAATATTCCAATTAAGAAATCCATTTATCATGTCTTATTTAACACATTTAACTATCTTGTAAAAATAAAAAGAAGGTTTAAATGGTTTCTATTGCTATGCTGCTTGCCAGATGTGATGGTCAAATAAGGAGCTATTATCCTTAAACAATCTAGGTCGTATGTGGTTTTAGTAAAAAAACATGGAGGGGCTGGAGAGATGACTTAGCAGTTAAGGAGCTTGTATGCAAAACCAAAGGACTCAGGTTCAATTCTCCTGAACCCACATAAGCCAGATGCACAAGGTGGCACATGCATCTGGAGTTTGTTTGCAGTGGCGAGGGCCTCTCATGTGCCCTCCTCATAAATAAACAAATATAAAATATTAAAAAATGGAAGTCATTCAGTAATTTCTCTGGAGTGTAAATCCCATGAGGGCAGGGTCCCCATGCTTAGAGCAAGAGTAACGTAATAGATAGAGGGTGAATGAGGAGGGAAACTCCAAATGTTTAGAAGCTTAAATACATACCAGATTCATTGCATCCCTAAAGAGGACAATGAAAGATCTTGAGTTTGTCCTTGAACTTGGTCAGCTGCCTCTCCATGTGCCAGCCTATAGAATTGTTTTTTATTTATTTATTTATTTGACAGTGACGGAGAGAGAAGGAGGCAGAGAGAGAAAGAGAGAGAGAGAGAGGGAATGGGGGCGCCAGGGCCTCCAGCCACTGCAAACGAACTTCAGACACATGCACCCCCTTGTGCATCTGGCTAACGTGGGTCCTGGGGAATCGAGCCTTGAACCAGGGTCCTTAGGCTTCACAGGCAAGTGCTTAACCACTAAGCCATCTCTCCAGCCCTAGAATTGTTTATTTCAGTTGCAGCTAATAAAAAAAATAAAGAGGTGTCTCAATGTGGTGGTTTGATTCAGGTGTTCTGAACGCTAGGTCTCCAGCTGTCAGCAATTTGGCAATTGGAGCCTCCTGGAGGAGGTTTGTTATTGGGGGTGGGCTTATGGGTGTTATAGCCAGCTTCCCCTTGCCAGTGTTTTTTTTTTAAATTTTTTTTGTTATTATTTTTATTTATTTATTTGAGAGTGACAGACAGAGAGAGAAAGAGGCAGATAGAGAGAAGGAGAGAGAATGGGCGCGCCAGGGCCTCCAGCCACTGCAAACGAACTCCAGACGCGTGCGCCCCCTTGTGCATCTGGCTAACGTGGGTCCTGGGGAGCGAGCCTCGAACCGGGGTCCTTAGGCTTCACAGGCAAGTGCTTAACCGCTAAGCCATCTCTCCAGCCCCCCTTGCCAGTGTTTGCAACACTCTATTGCTGCTGTTGTCCACCTAATGTTGGCTAGGAGGTGATGTCCACCCTCTGCTCATGCCATATTTTCCCCTGCCATCATGGAGCATCCTCTTGAGTCTGTAAGCCAAAATAAGCCTTTATCTCCCACAAACTGATTTTAGTTGGGTGCTTTGTGCCAGCAAGAAGGTAACTTCAACATTCATCTTGCTTTGTTGAATGAAATACGGGCCACAGTGTGCCAGCGATAAATCCTGAGCAAATCAGCGTGGGAGTGGGTCACGGGTGTAAGAGTGGAGAAAGGGTGTGTGATCTTTTTAGAGATGGGGTCATATCTTAACATCACCACTGTGTAGGCACCACAGCCACCTCTCCACAACCATACTTGGTTCCTGGAAGGGCTATGGTCAAGGAAAAAGGGGAATTTGAACTCTCTGTCCTTAACTTGAGTATTTCATATATGGGAAACGACATCTGGAAAGGTATTGTCCCTGAAGTACCTGGTTGGCCCTACAGATGATTGGTGCTCAGGGTAAGTCAGTCAGAAGGCAGCTCCTCCTGAGAGGCTACCCCATCAACCAGGGGAAGGCAGGAGGAAGATAATCAGCCTCAAGCAACTCCAGACCACTGGACCTCCTAACAGTTTGAAGTCTTGATAATTCCTGCTTATAATGATTCCAACCTTCTCATGCTATGCAGCCAGCTTTCTTTTCTTGTCATACTTATGGGTCTCCAGTCTTCCTGGTATTTTCCTCCATCTGTAAAAAGCAGATTCTCCAACCAAGAGTGAAAGCAGCATGTATCAAAGGGGATAAGTTGCAATTTAAAAGACTTTTTGACAGGCATACCCTCTCACCTTAGCCAAAGAATACTTGGCACCTCTTCTAGAATCCATGATCTTTGTAGTCATAGGCTTCTTACTTAGTTCTCAGCAACAGGTATGAATTCCCTTCCACTAAGCAGGCCTCATATGAAATCAGTGTGTCATTTCTATCACATCTGCCACAGTACAGGAGACATTACAGAGGAAATGGAAGACTAAACAAGCACCTCTATCAGGGAGATGATAGTAGACACTGAAAGGGACCCAAAACTCATCAAAACAGAATATCAGAGTTGGCAGAGAGCTCAACTCTAAAGGAGACTTATAGGATGCCTGCCAAGATTCAGGGAACATTGCAAAAGAGGGGGCAGAAAGATTGTAAGAGCCACAGGTTGGGAAGAAGTATGCTGAGGCATGGGCTCCTCCCTACACAGAGACTGACTGGTGCAGTCATGACCCCACAGTGAATACTGATCACCCTCTGAGGAGGGTCCTCGGTAGAATAAAGCTGGGGGAGAAGGGATACGGGTATAACCTGGTGGGACTATGACCAATATGCATTATGTTCATACATTAAAATTCAAAATCATAAACTAAACATAATTTAAACATAGTTTTAAAACATAATTTTCTAGAGAAAGAAAAAGATCCCAACCTTAACTTCACATGAGCATTCGCCCTTTAATTATAAAAGTTGAGAGAGCAGAATGTGCCCAAAAGACATGCAAATCCCTGAGAATGGGAATGTTTCAATGTAATTGGAGACTCCATAATACTAACACATTTGATCAAGGAAACAGAATGATTGGAAAAGAACACAATAACGTTTTTGGGTGCTTGGCCTTAAAAAGAGAGAGAGAGCTCTGACCACTTGGGAACTTCCAGCTGTGGGTGAGTTTTTCCCCAGCCCATGCCCAGCCAGGCTGAGCAGAGGGGAGGGTCCCCTAGTCCTCCCTCACCACATGGGTTCCTTATCCCCTCCAGCTCCTCAAGTAGCAGGAGCTCTTTGAACTTTCTTTCTCTCTTTTCTTTCCATGGTTTTTCCAGGCCCTCCATATGGCATCTCTAGCCATGTGGGCTCTGTACTTCCCTCAATAAGTATAATAACTTAATAATTTAAAAAGAGAGAAATCTATAGGCATCTGACATAAAGTGCTTTAACTTTCAGTTCAGTTTTGTTTGTTGTTTAAAATTCTTTTATCTGTAAACAGAGTCAGAGAAAGAATGGGCATGCCAGGGCCTCTTGCCACTGCAAATGAATTCCAGATGCATGTACCAATTTGTGCATCTGACATTAGATGGGTACTGGGGGATGAAATCCAGGCCATCAGGCTTGGCAAGGGAGAGACTTTAACCACTGGGCCATCTCTCCAGCCCTCAGTTCATTTTTGAATGGTCAATGGGAAGACAGAGGGATGCACCTCATTGTAGTCATGGTGTTAGATAGTTGTAAATGAGCAGGCTTAAGGGCTATAAAGGCCGGATTCCTCCCTTATTATCAGTTTTGGGCTCCACCTTCTATGGCTCTATTAACACATCAATTTGAAGGTAGGGAAAAGTATCACATTGCTCCTTAAAATTGAACTATGTTGAGGAAGTAAGGAGAAAGCATCTCAATTGCCCCTCCTTAAGCTTTGAAATGTCACATGGAAGGGTGGCTACAAATCAGAAAAAGGGGAGGAAGGTGGTGTTAGTAGGGCTTTGAGGGGGGCAGGGAGGGGAGGCTATCACCTCCCGGTAAAGAATGAGTATTTTTATAGCTTCATTTTGTTCTCTCTTTAATTATCTTTAATCTGCTCTGTTACATGCCTGACACTGAAAACCGGGCGTGGTGGTGCATGCCTTTAGTCCCAGCACTCGAGAGAGGAAGAGGTAGGAGAATCGCCTTGAGTTCAAGGCTGCCTTGAGACTGCATAGTGAATTCCAGGTCAGCCTGGACTAGAGTGAGACCCTACCTCAAAGAAAAAAAAAAAAAAAAAACTATGATGGGAAGTAATGAGCCATAGGGGTGTAACATCTGCTGGTGTCTGCCTAAATGTACATATTATGCTCACCAAACTGCCCAGTAAGCACTTCTCTTAATGTTCATACTCATATGTCAATACTACTTTCACTTTTGGTTAGAGAAGCTGCTCTTTTCAGATGGCAGTGACCTTGGATGACTCAGAAGGCATCATGGTGCTGAGAAGAAGTGACAGAGGAGTGCTCAGCACTGAAATATCTCAATCACACCTTCCAAGGCTCAGGGTCCATTGCGGAAGAGGTGGCAGAAAGAATGCAAGAGACAAAAGAAGCGTAGGACTCCTTACAATGTGCTCCTCCAGACACAAAATGGCCTGGATATCCATGACCTCACAGTGCCTGACAGTTCCTACACAAGACCATTACAATAGGAGGAAAAGATGATGACATCAAAATAAAAGAGAGACTGATTGAGAGGGGGAGGGGATATGATGGAGGGTGGAGTTGCAAAGGGCAAAGTGGAGGGGGGAGGGAATTACCATGGTTTATTGTCTATAATTATGGAAGTTGCCAATATAAAACTAAAATTAAAACAAAACAAAACAAAAAGGTTGAACCTAAATGTGTCTTTGGCTCTATGTGGAGACATGACTTTCTGAATTGTCTAGAAGATTATGCAATTACAATTTAGGCAGACACTTTCCGATAAAGAACAAAGACATATATTTCCTTCTCTTGAAAGCTAACCCAGGGTTGGAGAGATGGCTTAGCAATTAAGGCACTTGCCTGTGAAGCCTGAGGACCCAGATTTGATTCCCCAGAAGTCACACAGGCCAGATGAACATGGTGGTGCATGCATTTTCATTTGTAATGGTCAGAGACCCTGGTGTGCCCATTCTTTCTCTCTCTCTCAAAGTAAATAAAAACAAAAAGAAGCTTTAAAAAAAAGAGTTAACCCAAATGGGCCCGTTAATCATCTGAGGAAGATGCTTAGGAAGCGGTATGTTCCAGAGACTAGAAATAGTGGCTAGTCTACCTAAACCTGTAGGTCTGCACGGTGGTTCCTTTGGCCACTGTCCATTTTCACCCCTTGAGAGTGTTTTCCTCTGCACTGGCCCTCTTGGTCACTGTTCACTCTCACCTGAGACAGTGCTCATGTTGTTCTGAAATGAGCCCTGCCTGTCTTCTACACTATGCTGTGTCTGAATTCATTTGAGAGACCACAAGGCCTAGAGAGCCGAAGAGGGGCCAGTGTGAGATCCCAGTAACGATAGGACTTTTTTTTTTTCAATGACGTGAGTGGGAAATGTCTATGCAGTGGCTAGAGACCCTGGCGTGCCCATTCTCTTTCCCTCTATCTGTCTCTTTCTCTCTCATAAATAAATAAAATAATTTACAGATGGGATGCTGCCCGCTTAGCTCCTAAGGCCACCTTTAAAACATTTTGGGGCATTAACACACATGAACTCGAAGCAGAGATCAAAGCTTGCCAGGCTCTCTCCTCGGATGCTGGCTCGTATTTCTTACTGAGGTGCAGGTAAAGAAGTACTTTCTGGTTTCAAACACCTGTCTCATAGACAGGGGAGGGGAGTTCCCGTCTTCATGCTGAGAGAGACGTTTGGGAGTCAGTCAACTATGCCTCCGGGAGTTAGACACACATTATAGCCCAATTTTGGGAAACTTAGGCTGAATCTGGTTCTCTAGGGCTTCACCCTTAGGTGAAGGGACAACTTAGGTGAGGATCATATGCTGGGCATCTTACCTGGTAGCTGACCCTGGACATGAGAGGAGGGACCTCAGCTAAATGTGATCCTGACCAAGAAGCGAATGAGGGGCTGGAGAGATGGCTTAGTGGTTAAGCGCTTGCCTGTGAAGCCTAAGGACCCCGGTTCGAGGCTTCATTCCCCAGGACCCGCGTCAGCCAGATGCACAAGGGGGCGCACGCGTCTGGAGTTCGTTTGCAGTGGCTGGAGGCCCTGGTGCGCCCATTCTTTCTGCCGGGCGTGGTGGCACACGCCTTTAATCCCAGCACTCGGGAGGCAGAGGTAGGAGGATTGCCATGAGTTCGAGGCCACCCTGAGAACACAGAGTGAATTCCAGGTCAGCCTTGGCTACCTCGAAAAACCAAAAAAAAAAAAAAAAATAAGAAGAAGAAGCGAATGACTCCATGGACTAATAATATTTCTCAGAATGACTCGGGGTGTTTGGAAGTGGGAATGGAAAAGACCACATTTAATCAACATCTCCAGGTAATCCTTTATCCTTGCTTAACCACAGAACTATGGTCATGTCCCATTCAGTCCAGGTACAAATCACTTTAGTCCATTTCCACACACAGTCAAAATGTTTGCACTGAAGCAGGACAGAAAGAGCCAGTTCTATGAATGCATATGATATCACCCTTCCCAGAGTTCTACAATTTGCTTTGTTTCCCCCAAACAAGCGCAAGAATATGAATGTTTCTCAGATTGCCCAATACATTAACTTCAGGTTCTGCATCTCTCTCAATAATCTGCTCGGGGGATGATTATGAGCTTTTCTGTGACCCGTCATTATTTGTAAATAGTAACAATCATTTAGAATGCATTTGTTGATCGTATTTGCCTGACTTGATCAATTGTAAACCACATAGTCACTTTGGTTTCCATTTGGCAGGACAAATGTTAGCTTTTTTTTCCAGAGGACGGCCAACAAGACTTTGCATTTTAACTCAACAATAGGTCCAGGAAAATAATAAATAGGTATGAAAAACTGAAGAGCTACATGCTTTTAAATTCTTGCATTCATACAGTTGAATCAAATGAAAGGAGAATTAAGCTGAAGTTTTAAATTCTCATCACCACCTGCAAGACGCACTAGACATGTTCCGTGTTCTCCCCTCAGCTTTGCAGAGCGGAGTCAGCAAGACCTTGGCGGCCGCAGGCCAATGACATTCTTCCAGCTCTGTCAGGACAACCCCATCTGCACTACTAGCTTGTTCGTTCCTTTATTTAGTGTAAGGGTTCTAGAGGAATGGTCATTTCTTTAGGAGAGGGAACACATAGCAGGGGAGAGGATATACATTTTAGGAGCAGACAGATGAAAGCCAAAATTTCACTCATCTTTGTTAGCAAAGGCTCTTGGGCACATTGAAGATCACCCGCACCTTCATTTCTTTTTTTTTTTTTTTTTTTTTTTTGGCTTTTCGAGGTAGGGTTTCACTCTAGCCCAGGCTGACCTGGAATTCACTATGGAGTCTCAGGGTGGCCTCGAACTCATGGCAATCCTCCTACCTCTGCCTCCCGCGTGCTGGGATTAAAGGCGTGTGCCACCACGCCCGGCCCGCGCCTTCATTTTGTCTCCCTGCTACATTCACAGTGCATGGTACTGCACGCCCTAAGCTCGGTGTAAACCTTGACTGCTCCTTCCTCTTTGCCAGTTGTGCTGGAAACAAGGACCTTGGGTTGCACATCACACATGGATGTCAAGGACACTGTAATGCAAGTAGCCCATTGCACTCATGAGCTATGTCTTACATAAATCTCACAATGTGGCTTATGCTGTAAAGTCATTTAAAATTTTTCCACCCTGCCTTCCACTGGAGAGATGGCTCAGTGGTTAAGTGCACTTCCTGCACAAGCATGAGCGTCTGGCCCAGCCAGAGTTCAAATCTCCAGATCCCATGTAAACATCTGGCTATGGCCATATGTGCCTATAACCCCAGCCCTACAGGGGAGCAGAGACCTGAGAGTTGTTAGAGCCCCACAAGCTCTGAACTCAGTGATGAAAGACTGCAGCTCAAAACCAGACCCAGGCAGAACAGCAACGGAGCAGGATACCCAGCATTCCACTCTGGCCATTGCAGGCAAGCGACCCCTGCTGGAGGCGAGTATGTGACACCACACACACACACACACACACACACACACACACACACCACTAAATAATAAAAGTAATAAATAATATCCACACCCATCTTTTTCTTTATTCTTTTGTTTTGTTTTCTTTTTTAATTTTTTTGTTTATTTTTATTTATTTATTTGAGAGCTGCAGACAGACAGAAAGAGAGAGAATGGGCACGCCAGGGCCTCCAGCCACTGCAAACAAACTCCAGATGCATGCGCCACCTTGTGCATCTGGCTTACATGGGTCCTGGGGTATCGAGCCTCAAACCAGGGTCCTTAGGCTTCACAGGCAAGCATTTAACCACTAAGCCATCTCTCCAGCCCCTTGTTTTCTTTACAAGAAAGTGTCTCACTATATATCTTTGGCTAGCCTGGAACAACCCACTATGTAGGCCACGCTGGCCTCAAACTTGTGGTGACTCTCCACCTTCTGCTTCCCAAATGTTGGGATCATGGGTGTTTCTAGCATTCCCAGTCTAAGAATCTTAAAGGAGCAAAGCATTAAAAGGTAAACTAAACATGGAGTTTCTTCCTGGTTTTCTGCTGTGTCTTCTCTTCCATTCTTGCTGGCCAAAAGTTTTACAATTATTTGCAAACGGTCCCGAGGACTTTGAACTCCTGGTTTGTGTGTGCAGATGTGTGGCAGCAGTGGTGGATGGTGGGTGACATAGAAGTCTGAGGGGGAGCTGAGAGTGCAGGTGGAGAGGAAGAAAGAGATATTGCGCCCCAACTATGAGAAGTGGGCACCTAGCACTGAGATGATAAAGCTTGGTCTGAAGACGTCACGGAAACTCGTGCTTTCCCTGGGGCAATCTGCATGCATTCGACACGCATTGCAGAGATTCTATCTCTCCCTGTCTCTCCTTCCTTCTTCTTCACTTCCTCCTCTTCTCACTGTAAGTCCTTCACAGCCGTCTAGCAAAACAATCCCTTTGCACACCACTTAACAGCCTAATGCCTTCTTCGGCAAAACTGATAAAATATTGCTTCTGCTTGAGCTTCTCCCTTATAATGAAATTTAGTCATCACGATGTAGAAAACTTGCTTTTCTTCCATCCACAAGGAAAACAAGTTCACCTGAGTCTGTAGAATGAGTCATTATTCTGATAGTTTTAGGAAACTGATTCACAACCACCTGTTGCCAAGTAACCTGCTAGATTTGCTGGGATCGAGTGGAGGAAAGCTGGATGAAGGGTGAGATGCTTTCTGAGTGAGCTTGCCCTGCCTCTCCAAGCGCCCAACTTTCTTGGTTCCCCACTTTCTTCTATTACTCCCACCTCCCCCCTTCTTTAAACTCCTTTGGAATTTCAGCCTCAGTTCAGCATTTATCCAGTAGTCTCTCTGCCTGGAGGAGATCCATCTGAAGGAACTTTCCAGGCACAAAAACCTGCTATAATTGGTGAAATGGAGCTGGATCATGCAGACATACTGCATTCAGATCAGTGTCTTGGCGTATTTGTTTTCTAGTTGGGTTTTAAGTAAATACTTGTTTTTAAAAATAATGTAGGACTGGAGAGATGGCTTAGTGGATAAGGTGCTTGCGTACAAAGCCAAAGGACCCAGGTTCAATTCCCCAGGACCCATGTAAGCCAGATGCACAAGGTGGTGAATGTGTATGGAGTTAGTCTGCAGTGGCTGAAGGCTCTCATTCTCTCTCTCTATTTGCTTTTCTGCCTCTCTCTCTCTCGCTCTCTCTTTCTCTCAAACAAATAAAATAAAAATAAAGTTTTAAAAAATGATGTAAATATATAAAACAAACATGTAAGATTCCTCTATGGCAACATTCACTTCTAATTAGCTATTTCCATATTCTTTTGCACTTCCAGTTTTCTCATGCACATATGAATGTGCACATGCATTATTTTTGTTAGTTTTTAATTTCCTTCTACATTTTTATTGAGAAATTTAATATGTGAACATATTGTAATTTGATTCCTTCTTTTGTTCCCTTTCTCTAATCCCCATCCCGCTGAGCCTCCTCCTCATTCCAAGTAGTCCTTCTTCTGTTTAGTTGTATCATTCCTTTTGTCCTCCTCTATCCTCTGTCAAAATGTGGATGGGCTCAAAACAGTGGAGGTCTTGTGGGTGTTTCTGCAACCACCGTGGATGTTCCTGTGCACCACTCAGTTCATGTTGGGAGGACAGTGCTTCAATGTATTCCTTTCCACCTTGTGGCTCTTATATTCTTTTGGTCCTCTAAACCGCAATGTTGCCTGAGCCCTGGAGGGTATGAGAGATAGATACCTCATTTAGTATTGAGCTTTCAACAGCCTCTTGTTTCCAGCTTTGATGAGTTTTGAGTCTCCTCGGTGTCTGTTGCCATCTCCATAGAGAAGCGTCTCTGGCTAGCAGTGAGAGCAGCACTCATATTCTTTCTGCCACCTCCTCTGCAGTGTCCTATGAGCCCTTGTGGGTGGGGTGGAGAATGACTTGATGAGGGCTCAGCACTAGGCTTTCTTTTCTTCTCGTCACCTTGAAGAGTCTTGGGTCTCCCCAGTATTCACTGACATCTTTAAAATGAAGCTGCCATAACCAAAACATGAGAACAGCATTAATCAGTGAACATAAACAGGTATATTAAGGGGCAATTTGATGAGCTCAATCTATTCACTTAACCAAAGAACAGTGGAAGCTTCCCTCTAGGGCCCATGTCCTTCCAGCCATAGGCTTTTGACTCAGTTCTTCATACCAGGCATGGATTTCCTCCCACTGATCGGGCCTCATCTCCAGTCAGAGAGCAGTTGGTTACCCCCATAGTGTATGTGTCACTCTTGCATCATTGGGTACATCTTGCTTGCCTGGCCTGTTGTATAGTTTGCAGGAGTCACTGCTAGTTGATACTGTTGATGACTTTTCTCCCCCAGCAGCCTGCATAGCACTTTCCAGAACTATGGTAGCTAGCCAGCTAGGAGATAGCTTCCTTCTCAGTTCCATCTTGATTTCTCAATGTCCTACAACAGCAGCCTGTGGTATCTGTAGTAATAGTCTTACCATGTTGTTCTGGTGGGTGGCCTGCATTGCTTTGGGACCCTCATAAGCCTCTTAGACTAATAGCTCACTGGATAGAGGTGACCCATGTCTGGCACTGGCTTCAGGGTGCAGCTTTCTCCACCCCAGCAGGATACTTCTGCCCAAACTCTCCATCTTTAAGCTGTATCTTTTAATTAGCTAATGAAGAAGTAGGCTTCTATAGTATTCATTCATAATGTCATTGGTTTTGTGTATACCTCCCTTCCCCATTATCTCTTCCCTCCTTTCCCCTGTCACCACTTAGATCTTTCTACCCCCATATTCTCTCTCTCTCTTTCCTATTATCCCCTCCCCTAATTCCTTTCCACTTCTTCTCCCACCTCACTCTAGCTTACTGGCTTCTACTACTGATTCTTATTATAACTTACAAATATTCCAGGCAAGGAGCAGCATAGAAGAGAGACCCATGATATTTGTCATTCTGAGTCTGAATTTTCTCACTTAGTATAATTTTTGCCAGATCTGACAATTTTTCTGCAAATTTCATAATTTTTTAGAGAGCGAGCGAGAGAGTAAGAGAGAGAGAGAGAGAATTGGTATGCCAGGGCCTCAGCCACTGTAATCAAACTCCAGATGATTGTGCCACCTAGTGTGCATGTGTGACTTCATGCTTGCATCACCTTTGTGTGTCTGGCTTACATGGGATCTGCAGAGAGATTGAACATGGGTTCTTAGGCTTCACAGGCAAGTGCCTTAACTGTTAGGCCATCTCTTCAGCCCAAATTTTATAATTTTGTTTTTCTTAATAGCTGAATGCAATGCAATTATATATATTTACTGTGTATATATATATGTACCTTATTGCCATAATCCATTCATCAGTTATTGGGTACCTAGCTTGATTCCATTTTTTAGCTATTGTGAGTAGAGCACAACAAACATGGCTGAGCAAGTATCTCTAGTAAAGTGTAGAGTCCTCAGGGAAAATGCCCTTGAACAGCATAGCTGTATCATGTGATAGATAGATCTAGTTTCACTTTTTTTTTTTTTTGAGGTAAGGTATCACTCTAGCCCAGACTGACCTGGAATTCACTATGTATTCTCAGGGTGGCCTTGAACTCACAGCAATCCTCCTACCTCTGCCTCCCGAGTGCTGGGATTAAAGGCGTGCACCACCATGCTCGCTGTAGTTTTATATTTTTGAGAAACCACCATACTAATTTCTATAGTAGCTCTACTGGTTTACACTCCCACCAACAGTGAATAAAGAGTTCCTCTCTCACCACATTCTGACCAACATTTGTTGTCTTTTTTTTTTTTTTTTTTATGATAGCCATTCAGACTGGGATGAGGTGGAATCTCAAAGTTCTTTGAATTTGCATTTCCCTGGTGGCTAAAGATGTTGAACATTGTTTGCATTTTTTTTGGCCTTTTGTATTTCCTCTTTTGAGAGCTCTCTGTTCAGGTCCATGGCCCATTTTTTGGATTGGTTTTTCTTTATTGCTTAGTTTTTTGAGTTATTTGTATATTCTAGATATTGATCGTCTGTCAGATGTATGTAGCTGGTGAAGATTTTCTCCCATTCTGTAGGTTGTCTGTTGATATGGCTGATATTTTCCACTCAATTGTCTTATTCCTTGGGTTAGTGGAGTCCCATTCAGAAAGCTATTTTTGTTAGTTTCCAAAAAGGGGAATACAACTATTCATACACCTTTAATAGTTGATTATTTCCAGTTACTTATGCTCTATGTGCCTCAAAAGCTTTACCTGTGTAATGGAAAAATAGTATCTCTGTCAGGGTTGTAATGAGGATTAAATTAGTCAACACAGGTGAAGTATGCAGAACTGCGCCTCCACAGAGTGAGTGCCGGGTCAACGTTCCGGCCACAGCACATTCGACAGTCATCTATTGACTCACAAGGCAAACTGTTTCCAGTCTTCCACCATTATGAAAACAATGCAGTGGAGATCCCCGAGCTTATCTTTGCACATTTGAGGGAGCCTGCCTGCCTCCTACTTCCTTCCTACTTCCCTCCCTCTTTTCCTCCCTTCTTTCCTCCCTTCCTCCCTTCCTTCCTTTCCCCTCTCCCTCCCTTCATTTTCATTTGAGCAAGTATTTTTATGGTTTTTTTTTTCCTGGTTTTTAAATTTTATTTATTAGAGAGAGAGAGAAAAAAAAAAAGAATGGGCACACCAGGGCCTCTAGCCACTGCAAATGAACTCCAGATGCATGTGCTACCTTGTGCATCTGGCTTACCTGGGTCCTTTGGCTTTGCGGGCAAGCACCTTAACCACTAAGCAACCTCTCCAACCCCTGGTTTTTATTTTTTATTATGCTTTTAATTAGGACTCAAAGTAATAGATTTCCTATGGCATTTTCATATATGTTTTGGTTGATTCTACCCCCTCTTTTCTCTACACCCCTTCACTTCTTATGTTCTCTCCCATAGAATCCTAACTTCTAATTTTTATATATGTGTAGTTATGTGGGAGTGTGGGTATAAGTGATAAACTAGAAAGGGGGTCATGAGAGGGGAAAAGCAGGTTTTAAGGAAGGAGGAAAGAGAGGTTAATACACATGTGTGGGGATAGAAGAGTACTGAGCAAGAATTTTTGTTGGACAAATTCTTAGAGCTGTAATTCCTGGCTTGAAGGCATACATACTTGTGGATCCAACTAACTGCCTCCTAAAGCATACACCCAATTCAGGTCATTTAGAAACCCTGCCTCTCCCATCACCAACACTGTTATCCACACGGTTCCTTTCCCCAGTATGTGTGACAAGTTTTATGAGATTACCCATTTTTCTATACATCTAGTGATTGTTTTTTGTATTTATTCTTGCATGCCTTGGTTGCTATTACATTTTTTTACTTATCTATTTGAAGCATTTTAAAGATATACGATCGTTATTAGCCATCCAGCTCTTTTCTATTAGCCTATTATTTGCCCCTAGAGCGTATCACTGAATAAAGTCCTTTATTTCATGCACCTTGAATACTTCAGGGTGGGACCTCTTGGCTGGCATTCCAATGGGGCCTTCAGGAGGCCATTCCAGTAGTGTCTGAGCAGCAGCGGTGCTGTGTAGCCCAGACCATGCTGTGTCCAGTGGTCACGTCCACTTTGCTGTAGATTATTCTGACCAGATGTTTCATGGGATCTCAAGATGGTGGGTTAAGTGAGAGTGTGCTTAGAAGGTGGCAATGGACATCACCACTGCAGACCACACAGCCATGTGGAATTCGGGAGAGATGCTGGCAGACTGAGCACTGGTTTGGCTCTGTGTTGGGCAGATGGGGCATCCTGAAACTGTGGGAGCTCCATAGTAAGTGGGAGACCATGCTGCTGGCCAGGCACAGCCTCTATCCGACATCACGACTCTCCTCACACCGTGTCAGCACTGGGGTGACTGATGAACGAAGCTGACATGACTTTTTGGGTCTACTTCATTAAAAAGAGTGGCTTTTTCCATCATGAGCACTTTCTGCCCAGTGACATAAAAATGTGGCCTGTTCTCAAACACCCATTTATGTACTTCCTGTCCACAGTCCTCTACTCTTTCCCCTTCCGTGCCCTGAACAGATCGCCAAACCATTTGTTACTCCATGATTACTCTAACCTTGGGTCACTTCTGTTTTACAGATAAGTGGATAACCAGGTGTGCTACTCGAAGCTCTACCGGTTTGGGAAAATGTGTCCCTCACCATCTGCTAGAGTAACATAGTAGACACATAGCATCCATCTTGCACTCACATGTGGATCCTACTTGTGAACCAAGATCAAATGCCGCCCACCCCTCAGCCTGTCATGAGCCACAGTCCACCCCACTCTGTAGCTCTAGGTGTGAACTGAGGGAGGGATGCTGACGCAATAGTAATGGGCTTTGGGGTCTGAGTTCTAAGTGTTCCTGACAACGGCTTTCCTTCCGTTCCTGCCTGTGTTGAACTAGGGTGCTCCACGTCCATCCTGCCCCATTGCCTCTGGGCTTGCATGCTTTATGACTTGCACCTGAGCAAGATGCCTAAGTTATGGCTGTGCACGTATTTAGAGAGAAGTATTGTACATCAGCAGCCACGCATAAGGAGGGGAAGGGAGAGCGCTTCCCTGGCAGAGGGGAAAAGGAGGCAGCTGTCAACAAGAGGCGGAGAAAGCTCAAAAGAACTCTTTAAGAACTTCCTACCCTCGCCTCCCACCAACTATGTGTACACAACTCCCAGTACTATCCTTTAAAACTGAAACATGTTCTGTGATCTATGCTCATTTGTATCAAAAGGCCAAGTCTTGGGGCTGGAGAGAGGGTTTCGTGGTTAAGGTGCCTGCCTGTGAAGACCAAGGACCCAGGTTCGATTCTGTAGTACTCATATAAGCCAGATGCATAAAGTGGTGCGTGCATCTGGATGGAGTTCTTCGCGGTGGCTGGAAGCCCTGGCATGTCCATTCTCTCTGTCTCTTTTTCTCTCTCTCAAATAAAAAAAATGATAAAGGTCAAATTCTTATGCTGGCCTCAAGGTTCTGCATGTCTGCCAGCCACAACTTCCCAACCCCCCCCCCACCACCACCAAGGTTTTTCTCTCTACAGACACTTTTCAAAGAACTGATATATAACCCACATACTAGAAATTTACCTTTCTATGGTGCTGACTCAGTGGGTTTAGGTATGTTCACGTGGTGTACGATCACCATCTAGAAACGCCATGCTTCGCAGCAGTCACCTCCCCGTTCCTCTGCTCCCACAGTCCTTGGCAACCCCTCATCTACTATGCGTTTGTTGATTTTGGACAGTGTATGTAGACGGAGTCATATATGTGGTAGATGTGGTCTTTCATGTTTGTTTTCTTTCAGTTAGGTGATGTTTCTAACATTCATGCATATTGCAGCAGGTATCAGTACTTCTCCCATTGTATGGCTGAATAAAACTCACTTGTGTGGATACACCATATGTTATTTATTAAATTTTATCAGTTTATGGAACTTTCCCCCACCTTTTGGCTAGTATGAGTCATGCAACGAACATTTTTGTGTAAATTGTTCTATAAACATGTTTTAAATCTTTTGAAGTAATCTGTCCTGTGTTTAACTTTTTGAGGAACTGCCGAATTATTATCCACTGTGGCTGCACTACTGAAATTCCTTCCAGCAATGGACAATTCACCTTCTCCATGTTCTTCTACACCCATTATTATCAATAACTGTTAATTACAGCCATCATAGATTACGTGAATGGCATCACACTACAGTTTTGGCCAGCAATTCCTTAATGACTAAAGAGGTTAAACATCTTTTCATGTGCATATTGGCTTTTTATACATCTTATTTAGAGAAGTTTCCATTTCTTTGCCCTAATTTAGAAAACTGAGAAGTCATTTGGCATTTCACTACTAATTCTAAGTACGCTGGATTTGAGACTATAAATATAGATGATTTGCAAATATTTTCTCCTATGATGTGGGTTTCTCCCTAATATTTTTCAGTTCTGGAGAAGAATCAAGAGCCTTGTACATGTCAGACAAGTTCTCTACCACTGAGCCACACCCCCATCCCCTCCTCTTTCTTAGGGGGAAACAGGGTCATGGAATGTAGCCCAGGCTAGCCTTGCACTCATGTCCCTCCTGCATCAGCTCCCAAGTGGACGGAGCACTGGCACTACCTCCTCAGTGTTGAGGAAACCCATTTTATCTGTTTCTTTCCTGCGGCCCCCACGGACTCTTCAGACAGGGTGTGTTGTGTACTGACAAGAAACGGTGGGAGAGAGGAAAGCAGACAGAAACAGATGGCAACATTACAGTTCTTACTACTAATAACGTGATTTAGAAAATCGCTTTCGCCAGACAGTGTAATTTCTGTTGGTAGACATGAGCCACAACTGAATCACATACAAGTCATTATTCCATTTAGCTGGATGGGTCTGAGGACAGAATAATGGAGAAAATCACCTCAGAGGAAACCACTTAGTATTATATACTATTCAAAATATGATTTATAAATTGCTTGAGTATATCTATCAAATCCTGAAGGGGCTATTCACGTAAAAGCAACGCTCCATGGAATGATTTCTGAGCTGAGAAAAATCTGGCTTTCATATAGCATGTTAGAGCCCAGAGACTGGATAGATTCCTCCATTGACAAGAGCCATTCTGTTTTCTCCAGAAGTTTGCACTTGACTCATACAGGTACATTCCAAGGAACATAGGATCCAGGTTTATCTTTTGGAATCTAGAATGGAAGAACAAATTTGGATGTTCACAACTTGGAAAAATGTTTTAAGACTTAGGTTTAAAATAAAACAGTAGAGGCCTGGAAAGATGGCTTAGTGGTTAAGGTGCTTGCCTGCAAAGCATAAGGACCCAGGTTTGATTGCCCAGGACCCGTGTAAACCAGATGTACAAGGTGGCGCATGTGTCTGGAGTTCATTTGCAGTGGCTGAAGGCCCTGGTGCACCTATTACCTCTATCTGCTTGTCTCTCTCAAATAAATAAATAAAATATTTAAAAAATAAAACAGTAGAACATAAGGACGGCTAAAACCACCATGTGTAGCTGGGACAGGGAGAGGTCAGAAATGAGAGCATGTGAAGTATGAAGGAATCCTAGAGAGACTTCAGCGAGGGGCCCTCAAGCTATGAAACATGGAGTCCATGCGGGGCCATAGGATCCCACACCAAGCCTGCATAAGAGGAGCGCAGGAGGGGCTTTCCCTACAACATAAGGAAGAACTTTCTGGTAGTTGGAGAAGTAACTGACTGGCATGGCTCGGCTTCCTTCTACAACTGAAATCCTGTCACCAAATCTAACATGAAGAGCTGAGATGTTTTCTCAGTGGAGATGCTGCTATGAGAGACATTCCTTGTGCTTGTTTGGGTTGAGAATACAAACATAGGTTGTTGGAATCGCCTGAATTCCTGGCTGGGTGTCTAAGGTTCAGGGAACACGTAGAAATAGGAACACCTATTCCAGAGCCAAATGTCCTTAGCAGGGAGCAAAGTAAGGGAGAAATATAAAATTAAGAAATGAATATTCTTTTTTGAAAAATATATTTTATTTATTTATTTATTTATTTATTAGAGAGAGAGAGAGAGAGATAATGGGCATGCCAGGGCCTCCAGACACTGCAAACGAACTCCAGACACATGCTCTCCCTTGTGCATCTGTCTTACATGGGTTATGGAGAATCGAACCAGAATCCTTTGGCTTGCAGGCAAACGCCTTAATCACTAAGCCATCTCTCCAGCCCAGAATATTCTCCCCCCATCCTTCAAGTGATGTAGAATAGCATGGTGAGCAGGGACAAGTTGATATAAAGACACAACCCAAGCTGCACAAGTTCAAGGCCATACTGTTCTTCTGCTCATAGGCCCTCAGAAATTCAACTTCTCTTCCACTAATAACCACAGTAGTGGGCCAAAGAAACTTAACCATAAAGTTAACGGACAGAAATTAAGAAATTTATGTTTTTTATATGTATTGGGCACAACATACCATTTTTGTGAACTTGTCCTCACAGGCCATTCTAATCTTCTCTGGAGTCAGTGGACTACTGAGCATCAATGGTTCAGAAATGCCTCTCTCCTGTCGGGCTGCGCACACTGCATCCCGGATGGCAAAAAACACCGAACACCCCAAGAACAGCCCAGACTCTCCCAGGCCCTTGAAGGAAACAAGCAGCTTAGATTATGACACACATACATTGTCTCTTACTCTCTGAATATAGCGCACATATGTATCTGTACACACGTATAGTATATATTAATCTTTACATTCATAGGTTACATACTATTGTATGTAAATTGTGTGCATTTGGTATATTTGTGTGCACCTGTGTACACACTTTTGTGTATATGCACATGTGTATACATGTGTGTTCATGCATGTAGATGTTGATGTTGGGTATCTTCCTCAATCTCCGCCTTATTTTTCAAGACAAGGTCTCTCTCACTGAACCTGAAACACATTGATTTGGCTAGACTAGCTGGCCAGTAGGCCCCAGGGGATCCTCTGGTCTCTGCTTCCCCAGAGCTGGGATTATAGGATCATAGACATGTCAGCTTTTAGGGTCCTCATGCTTGTGTGGCAAGCATTTTATTGACTGAGCTATCTCCTCAGCCCCTATTAGTAAATTTTGTAGTTAAAAGGTAATTTAGCCTTTTGACCCAATAGTCCCATTCTAGGAATTATTTAGCCCAAGGAAACAATCCCAAACAGAGCAAGAAAATATGGGCATGAAGATGACCATGGTAAGATGAAAAATCAGATACAGCCTGATGGTAACAGAAGTTCATGGTAGGTTGTGAATTTTTTTTGGCATTTTATCATGTTGCTAAATTACTTTATAACCAAAATGTTTAATAAGGATTTTTCTCCCCTGTAAGAACACTAACCAAGAGATGAATGTCTCTCAGTCTCACAGATATCAAATAAACACGGATTTATTCATACAGCATAGCTTACCTTAGATGAATAGAGGGTGTTTGAGTTTTCAGATGGAGGCAGAAAAGAAACATGCAGCTCTGTGGGGACGTCACAGATGGCAGGAATCTTATACTGGCTTGGGCCACGAGTGTACAGAACGCCCTGAGGAGAATAACTCAGTTCCTCTATTGTATACAGCCCCATGCCTTGAATAAATGCACCTTCAATCTGAGGGGAGAGAAAGAGGTTCTATATGTGAGAGAACAGAACACAGCCAAGAGCACACAGCCTTTCAACTTCAGGGTGTTTGTTTAAATCTTAGAATTATAGTTGAAGAGGGTTTCTAGGGCATACTGGAGCTTGTCACCAAATGTCTACCTCAAAACAGTTCTATACATCTCATTCCGTGATAAATTCAAAGTCAAAGGATTTGAGTTTTAATCTTGATGTAGGTTTGACATGAGAACTCTAGAAGAGGCCTCACAGCTTGCCCTTCCAAACACTTTCATTTTTCCCACCAATCCAAGCGGTGGAAACCCTCACTGGCTGACTGGCCACAGATCCAGCATGCCACACAAGGCTTCTAAGGGATGGCTTATCACCTCCAAGGCTATAAACCAGCTAGTCCGGCATCTCTAGATTATCATGTCCTTCCCTGGAACATGAAGGGTTTGAACAATATGCTCTGAAAGCTTCCTTTGCCCCTGTGAAATGCTCAAATTCCCAGACACCGGCATATGGCCCAAAGCACCAGGGATCGACCATGACGTTAGATAAATCATCCTCAAACTCCAAGCCTTCTCCAGGTCATGCCTTCTCCACCTACTCAGCCAAATTCCTGTCTTTGTGAAACCTGTACCAGCCACACCCTCTTCCCTCATCTAGCCCTAGCCTCACGGCTGGCCCTTTCCATACAGGCACCAGGGACCTCAGCCTAGCCTCATGCTAGCCACAGAAATAGCATCTACTCTATATACATGTCTTCCTTTATGTTGACTTACTTCACTCTTCTTCTATCTGAATGTCTTTTATCATTCTTCCCTTATCTACCTAAACCACACAAACTTCCCTCTTGAAGCCTACTTTGACTTCTTTACTCCATGATTTTTCTTTTTCTCATCAGTAACAACACAATGCCGTGACTGGAGACATGCTACTGTGGCTCTCGCTTGGAAGTGGTGATCTGAATCACCCACAGGCTGAGGTAGTAACACAAGTGTGTGAAGATCCTGTGTCACTGGCAAGCCAAGAGTGTGACCCTCCAGAGGTGTAACCAACACCTTTTGCCCCATGGGAATGCAAGCCCAGTGTCTACAAATTTCCCACGCTTAAGAGAAGCTAGGTTATTTGTGACTTTTCAATCTTGTCACCTATTTCAAATTCAAATGAAAGTATCAGCGTACAGCCTGTCAATAGAAACTGCAGTAATTACTTGAAGCCTCTGCCCAACCTGACTTTAAACTCCATGAGCTAGAACCTGCCACGTGCCCAAGACTCAGCTCTCAGCATTCGTTCCTCATGTCCCAGAAGTCTGGGGCCTTTGATCACCTCTAGGCTCTTCCCGCCTTGCTCAAGCTTTCCCACCAGACTCCGTTTCTTCAAAGACTGCCTAGAGAACCTTGCCTCCTCCGCCTTTTTAAATATTAAGCAATTTGTGACCTGCAGCTTGTCTGAATAGAAAGACTTTGACGAAGGTGTTTCCTGGGGCATGCTCACGTTGGGTAGATGATGGAGAATACCGGGGAGAACCAGGATACATTACTACATCAAGGGGAGAGAGCCGACTGTCTACCGTGAGATGGGTCACGTCTGCCTCATCTGCCCGGGACCAGAAGTTACTACAGAGGACATGGCTCATGGCTGGCATGAAAACCAGTTCCAGGGAAACGGTGATGAGCACTGTGGTCACTCAAACTGCATCAAAACAGAGACCCAGAGGGTACAGAGAACCCAACTCTAAATCAGATCTCTGTCTCGCCTGCCAAGGCTCAGGGAATGCTGCGGAAGAGGGGGTGGAATGAGTCTAAGAACCTCAGGGTGGGCGGGAAAAGCCTGAGGTGCCATGTTTCCCCATCCCTACAGAGACTTCTTGGTCCCCACAATGAATACCAGTAACCCCACTGAAGAAGCCCCTAGCAGAATTGGGGCAGGGGCGAGGGGCTCTAAAAGTGCAACTTTTTGTTAACAGAAAAATCAATAAATAATTTTTTAAATTTTTTAAAAAGAAAGATTTTGACTAAAGGGGTAGAAGAGCAAGATAATGAACAAATGGGTAGACTGTTTCCCCGGCAGACCTCAGGACAGTTTTTGCCCTTTCAAACAGAAAGCGTGGCAAACTGGTTACACATACCTGGCCTACGTCAATGGCTGGATTTATGCTGAAGCCAACGTCCATGACGATGTCTGTTCTGATATTCTAGTAATAAGAAAAAGTTGAACTGTTTATTTTCAGGCAGATAACTTAGAGAGAAGAAGCTGGATAATTCTTTTGGCCAGGCTGGCACTGGGACCGTCTTTCTTGGGGCTTTATTATTTCAAGAGAAAGAAGCAATAAAGATTTTACTGTGTGACAGTTTATTATGTAAAGTTGCTGTTTGTTTGTTGAGATAGGGTCTCACATATTTCAGGCTGGCTTTGAATTTACTATATAGTCAAGGGTGATCCTGAAGTTCTAATCCTCCTGCCTCCACATGCTGGGTGCTAGGACTACAGGTATGCACCACCATGCCTAGTTTATGCAGTGCTGGGGATGGAACCCAGAGCCTCATGGGGTGGGCACTCTACGAACTGAGCTACAGTCCCTTAGCCCTATTATGTAGAACTTCGTAAGTTACACAAATACTCTTAGCCAGCTTAAGCACTGCTTTGTTTTTTCTTGGAAATAACAGGACAAAATTAATATTCTGAGTTTGGGGTTGATTCCAGATAGGTGATGCGAGAGGTTGAGTCTGATTTTCTGCAAGCATGGTGACAGCCTCAGAAAGTATCTATGACTTTCATGGCACTATTGTAAAACTTCGTGGCTACCACACTAAACAACATGCCGAGTCCATCTGGTTCAGTGCAACATGGAGTTCCAGATGTATCAGCAAAACAAGTCTTTGAATCACTATCTACTCTTCCAGGGTTTCCATTTTCTGGAGTAGAAACAAGAACAAAACTGCCACTTCAACTTGCTGTCTCATAACTGGAAAACTTCTGGGTGTCTACACTTGAAAATTCTCTGCAAATCCCAAGACGAGTGAGCCGGAGGGCCACTGGCCTGGGGAGTTATGGTGAGCATTGAAGTACTGAGTATTCTAATCCCTAAATTACACTCAGCCAGAGCTCTGAGGGCTCCTTGGGTCTTAAAACCCGTAGTATAAGTACATCTTCTGAGATTAGACTATAAGGCTAGCATCTGTCTATGGTGTCTTCTCACTTGTCTATATTTTTCCTTTTGACCCAGTACCTCTGGGGGAAAGTCTGTTGTTATATTCTGAGGACACTAAGAGAGCCTACAGACAGGTCCATGCTTGGTATGGAGGGAAAAACTGAGGCCTCCAATCAACAGCAATGTAGTGGAGCTTAGAAGAAATTTCCCTAGTTCCCACTGAGCCCTCATCAAATGCTTGTACAAACTTCATGAGACATCGCAAGCTAGAACCACCCAGATAAACAACTTCAAAATATCTGACCCTCAGAAGCTGGTAAGTTTGGAAGGTTGAGGAGTCATCTGTTACATAGCAATAGAAAACTAATAGATATTGGCTCAAAGTGAGGGTAATTTTTGTAGGAATAAATACAGTTTTACCAACATGTAAAGAAGGACTAAGAAACAAACTTTTACAGAGAAGTTCTGGTAGACTTCCTTTTGCCTATGAGTGGTGCCTACCATTGGGCTGAATGCCTGGTGCTGTCAACACGCACTCAAGTTTTCCTCCAATAGTTGGCATATGTGGAGTTTAAGTGCCTCATAAGTACAGCCAGAAGACCTTCCCCGGTGGGACTGACCTTGTGATTCCCTGTCAGGCAGTCTACTTCAACTTCAGAACAGGCAGCTCCATACACAAAGTATTCAAAGGGATGGCCTTCCCCTTTCTCCCAGTCTATGTTCGACTCATAACCCCTGTGGGAAACAGAATTCTTGAGGGGCACTGTGAAGCGGTCAAGTCCTGTAATCACAGTCAGCAGACTCATAGGGAGCTATGCAAATCAGAGGGATATATTTGTACAATGATAAGCCAGCATGTAACGCGTGATCAATAAATGTGTTAGACAAGTAAATGTTGGTTTCTTTGTTATTCAACTTGCTCTGTCTAATTAAAATCATTCAGTTATTCCTGACCAGTGAATCCTTACTCCTGGAGGTAGGCTTCAGGCTTTATAAATTTATCCTGTTGCCTTGAGCTAATATTGGATCATGTAACTCTACTGTCATTAGATTTGGGAAATTCAACCTGCATTTTAAGCCAAACACTATTTCAAAAGGCATGCTTGCCTGCTTTTTCTACCCCTCTGGCTCTGGGATTCAATGTTCTGTGTGAGGGCTACGGCTCACTGGCACAAATTCTCTGGCATTAACCCTGGGCTCTAAGCCTGGTTTACTCTCTGCTCTTTCTTTTAAGGACTCCAGGTGAACAAAATGGTATGAGAAGTCCAGACTAGCAGTTTGCCAGTCATCTCTCTTCTTTCTCCCCTGCTTCCTCAGCATAGCAGTGGCATTAAAGGTGCTTCCAGAGCCTATTCCAGATAGCCAGTCAGTGCCCCAGGACCTCCATGACATGAGACACAGAGACAAAATGGAATGAGACCTGCTCTTTGATGGCATTCACTTTCCATTAAAATGGCATAATAAACTCTTTGCACAATTATCTGGTTCTCATGTTTCTACATCTTGACAGTGCATGGTTATTGTTAAATCTCTTTTTGCCAATCTAGCAAGTGCCTGTCTTCTTTCTGGTTTAATTTTCATGCCCCTATGTTTGCTTCTTAACTTTAGGAATAGATTATATATTCAAGTTATCCAGCACTGTGGATTCCAAGTAGTAATTCCCAACACATCTTATTACTATTACTTGGTATGACTTGACTTTTCATTCAACTCAATTTTATCTCTGTGCCTATTTTCCTTGCAAAAGTCTTTTGAGACACTTGGAATAACTAGAAGTTAAATGTTCTTTATTAACAGTAGATTAACTGAAAGCAATTGATCATTTTTTTTTTTTTTGCCAAAATTGAAACCGAACTGAAACTTGATACAATTATTTTCTACAACATGTGATTGAAAGAACAATTTTACCTGAAGTATCCAATAGCTGAAAGACTGATGCTATTGTCAAACGCAGCCTCTGCCTGTGAAGGAAGCACATACCAGGATGCAGTAAGGATATGCAGAGGAAATTCCTACTGACTTCAGTTTTAATTGCATTGCGTGTTAACTAAAGCTATCTGAAGTAAAAAGGAGGAAGACCCGAGATGATAATCTGTGGTTTTCAGCACTCTCCACCTACATAAGCATTGTGGTTTACTGCGCAGAGCAGCAGCATTTGTTCAATGCATATGATGGCAATGGGCAATGGCCGACTGCCGTGGCATGTTACACTTAATAAGCTGAACTATAATGTAAACTCGTATCCTACTTACAAAGAAATTCACCCAATCGTCTGGAAACACTTAGCCTATTAACATGGTCCACTTTAGGAAACAATGGTTGGCTGGACATTTAATTTTAATATCATGTATCTATAACAGTTTCAGTCAAGGGGAATAATTTTGTTAAATTGTACCATTAAGAGCCAATGATCTCCTGATTCTGCAAGTGCACACACAGTTGTCTACTAAACAGAAAAATGAGAGCTAGGTTCAAGCCCTCAAGTCTAAGGGAACCAGTGAGAGGTGCAACCGTTACAGAAGAAAGTGGCCTGAGCAGCAGTGTCTTGTGACGTGGGGTGGAGGGCCTCTCCTGTGCGACACAGCTACATGCAGTTTCCTCCAGCCGGTCACCTTCAGCAGTTCTGGGCTCAGGCATCACAGGGCAGGGGCAGAAACAAAGATGCCCAGAAAGAATTGACAGGATTTATAGTCCATAAATATTAATTATAGCATGAGTCTTTATGGACTAGTAGGGACCTTGAGGGGGGGGGAATGAGTCAGAGCCACCAGAATGTTAAATATGTTAAAGCATACACACACACACACACACACACACACACACACGGAGAGATCTCAGCTCTGCAAGCAGAACTCTTCTAAATAATATATTGCTAGACCATGTTTTAACAGTGAAAAGCAGATAGTGTGAAGTCAGTGTGGCAGGTACTCCAAAAGTTTAGGATGTATGTTCCACACCATTTAGTGCTTAATCACCTACTAGTTTGAAAAGTTTTCTAGCTGACTTGAATGTGTGTCTTCATTTCAACTAGACTGCGAGTGTATCGGGGAAGCACCTGAACATTCCATTCCACCTAGTGCTTGCTACTAGGTTGAATACATACCCCGTAGCTTGGATTCTTGTTTCTAAATGAATGTCTATACTTAAGACTTTACTCCAGTATTCCTGCATTTTTTTTTTTTTTTTTTTTGGCCAGTAGAGTCCAAAGATAGAAAACACACTCACAGCTGTTATCCAGAAAATACTTAAACATTCCATAGGATGAAACATTAATTTCAACTTTTTTCTTTTTGGCTTTGAGATAGGATCCATGCAGCCTGGCTGGTCTGAAATTTGTCACATAGACCAGACCAGTCTCTAACTTGCAGTCTATCCTCTTGCCTCTGTATTCTTAAGGCTGTGCTGGGATTATAGGCATGTGCCAGTATGCATAGCCTTAATTTAACCTAAAATATGAGTTGTGGCAGAAACACCATCTTTTTCTGTAATAGAAACATGTCTGCCACACACTGGTAGGACTTCTAAATGCCAAGCACCAAGGACCTTTTCTTTATCATTATGCAATGGAGCTGTCCTTTCTTTAAACATTGAACTCATATATACTTTTACTTTCCACCCTCCTGTTGTTTTTTGAAGACAAAACACAGAGAACCAGTTACTCTTACCCAATCCTTCCAAGTTCCATGAGGATTCTTGCTGATGATGGGCTCAAGGCGTTTTAGAAGAGTCTGACAAGCATCCTGGAGATAGTTTTAAATTCAAGTTATGGTTATAACTTCAGATGGACATCAGTTTCAAAGTAACATGTTATATCAGCCATCGACTTATCTAAGAGGCCCCTGGGAATGCGGAAAAGCAGGACACTGACACTGCAAGGGGATTGCGTGAAAGATTTCACGCAAATACGTGTGCATACATGTCAATCATGAGCACATCTCAAAGATGGTTGTCTTGTAAGGTACACTAAGTCACAGCCAACAGAAAAAGTGTTGGCAAACCACTAACCAGTGTTTTCAAACAAGATCAGATTTATTTTCTGGGAAAGTTTACTTAGCATGAGGCCAGGATGAGAGGCAATGAAAACAAAGATGGGGAGACAAAAGTCATCCAATGACCCTGGACACTCAGGGTGATATAACTGACCATGACAAGGAAGTGAAAAGATGTTGGGACATTTTGAGAGAGAATTAGAAGGACATGGTGGACGATGAAATATCCAAAACAAAGCATAGGAAAGAGCACCCATTATGTCATAGAACTGCTGAGTGCCGTACTATGGACTGAGCCTGAGGCCAGGGAAGACGATAAGAGATGAGCACCTCTTATGTTCTCTGAGCTCCACCTATGGATTTGGCCTTCACAGGGTTCATGACTCTGGTGGCCCTGCAGTGGCTTTTACCTTTATTGCCAACCCGTTGAGATCTGCCGCCACGGACCCTCCAGTAGCGTTTGTGTTAGGGACGGTTTCCGTACTAGTCTCACGTAGGTAGATATTCGACATTGGCATCTTTAACTCACGGCTGGCTACCTGGAATTTTGAATAGTTTTATTTTCAAAGGCTTTGAATAACTGTAGGCCCGTGCACATACCCTGGTGATATCACCTGTGTGCGCAATCCTTGTAGGCATGACGGGAACAGGGGAGCAGAACCCTGTAGCTAGGCTGGAATCGAAGTTCTGAACACACTTTCTTTTTCTCTACAATGGCATCAGGAACAGGCGGTAAGGCTCCATGTCAGGGCAGGAGCACGTGGATCATAGAAGGAGGCGATGGTGCACAGGCTGGGTACCAGCATAAGGACTGGACAGCTGCTTTGTTCTATGTTCTTAGTGCTGGGCAAAATCACCTCTGTTGATTTAAATTTAATTTCTCCCAGGCTAGCAGTGTGGTTTGATAGAGATGTCCACAGCTTGTCTAAGGACATGGACATACGGAGTCCTTCCACATGCATGGCCGTCAGAGACGTGCCTACCCAGATAGCACAGGCTCCCAATGCTAAGGTCTTTTGTGGTTAAATTGAGGAAAACATTGAAATCTCACCCCCAAAGCGGAGGAGGGTATAATAACCGACAAATTCCCAAGTGATTGGTAGCAAGAAAGAAAACATATATTCAAAGTTTCTATAATAAGAAAGAAATCTAAATTATAACAATAATGAAGCACATTCTCCTAGAAAATTATCAAAATTTTTTCAACAGTTCCTCACATTTAGTGTTAGTTCATGATGTACTGAGATAGATAATTATGGAATTAAATATGGTAGTATGTGTCAAGTAACTTAAAATATTCACACTTATGATCTAGTAATTCTAGCTCTGGTAAGCTATTTTAAAGAAATATTCACTCATAGAATTGTAGGTTAATGTAAAAAAATATTCACTGAATTGGTTAACAATTGGGGAAGAGTTAAATTAATTATATATATATATATGTGTGTGTGTGTGTGTGTGTGTGTGTGTATACATACATACATATATATATATATATATACACATATAGCAATTAAAATTAGAATTGTTGAGAATGCTTTATTTTGCTTTTCACACAGGGTATCACTATGTAGTCCAGGTTGTCTGGGACCTTGTGATCTTCTGGCATCAGCCTCCTGAGCGCTAGAATTACAGACATTCTACTGCATGCCAGCAATTATTAAGAATATGACAGGAGAAAGTAGTGGCTCTCAGTAAGGGATATGTGGGGAAAAATATAACAGCTGGGTGTAGCAGTGCATGCCTTTTAGTCCCAGTACTTGGGAGGCTGATGCAGGAGGATCACTAGTCCAGCCGGGGCTATGGAGTGAGCTATAGGTCAGCCCAGGCTAGAGGAAGACCGTGCTTGGAATAAAAAACAAACAAACAAACAAAAAAAAAAAAAAACAGAGAATTGAGTTGGGCTAGAGGGATGGCTCAGTGAAGTGCTTGCTGACAAAGCCTGGCTGCCCAGGTTCGAGTCACCACTCCCCACGTCAAGTTGGGTGTGGTAGTGCATGCTTCTGGAGTTTGTTTGCAGTGGCAGGAGACCCTGGTGTGTCCATACTCACTCTTTACTCTCTCTTTCTCCCTCACTCTCTCTTAAATAAATTAATAAATAAATTATTACATAACTTACAACAAAGCACAAAATTGCATGCTAGCAATTTTTTTTTGAAAAAACAGAAGGCACCTAAAGTAGTATTTCTAATAAACATTGGCTAGAAGTACCAAACCTGATATATATTATTGAGTGTTTAGAGACATTAATATTCAAGGGGCAAAAAAATAATGTAACACATTTGAATTTACATATTTCATTACCCAGCAATGACTCAAAAAAAGACAACACAACTGTTAATATATCCAAAACAAAAAAGCAGAAAATAAATATACAACCTCTCAGCAATACAAGGATCTAAGACTCTTCTGCCACATGCTCTCCAGGGGTTCAGCTATCATACTGGCTTGTTTGCCAGTTTCTATCAAATAGCTTAAAACTGCCAAATCTAAAGCTTTCTATCCTTTATTTTGGAGCATAAAAAACACCCACAGACTTTCTCCCATGAACATATCTAGGAGGACACACCCAACAGAAACCGCCATTTTCATTCTTACCTGAATCATTTTAGTGTGGACACCCTGCCCCAACTCGATCCCACCGTGAGTGACCAGCACAGAACCATCCAGATAAATGTGTACCAGGGCTGCTGCCTAAGCAGAAGAGACGAAAACAGATGGAACAGAAGACATGCTTTGGGTTGCCATTAGGACCTGCTATGTCAGTTATAACACTCCCGCGCTGGGGAGATGGCTCAGCGGTTAAAGGTGACTGCAAAGCGTGATGGCTTGGGTTCAGTTCTGCAGTACCCACATAAGCCAGATGCACATGTGGAGCACACATCTAGAGTTCATTTGCAATGGGCAGGAGACCCTGGCACACCGATATTCACTCTCTTTCTGTTTGCCTCTTTCTCTCTCAATAAATAAATAAATATATTTGGCGGGGGTGGGTGGGTGGAGGTAGTATCTCGTTGTAGTACAGGCTGACCTGGAATTCACTATGCAGTCTCAGGGTGGCCTCAAACTCATGGCGATCCTCCTATCTCTGCCTCCCAAGTGCTGGGATTAAAGGCATGTGTCACCACGCCCGGATTAATAAAAATATTTTTACTTATTTATTTGAGGAAGAGGCAGATAGAGAAAGAAAGAGAGAATGGGCAAGCCAGGGTCTCTAAACACTGCAGACAAACCCCAGAAGCATGTGCCACATTGTATATCTTGCTTATCTGGGTACTGGGGACTCGAACCTGGGTCCTTAGGCTTCTCAGGCAACTTCCTTAACCACTAAACCATCTCTCCAGCTCCCATAATTTTTTCTTGTAAAATACACTTTGTAGTAATGTTTTTCTACCTTCTATGCCCTAACCCCCTGACAATAATGTATATGTAAGGCTAGGCGTGGTGGTGCACGCCTTTAATCCCAGCCCTCAGGAGGCAGAGAGGTAGGAGGATCGTCATGAGTTCGAGGCCACCCTGAGAGTACATAATGAATTCCAGGTCAGCTTGGGCTAGAGTGAGACCCTACCTAAAAAAAAAAAAAAAAAAAAAAAAAAGTGCTGCCAGGAGATCATCATCCCTCAAGGGTTACACGGAGTCTGGGTGGTTTGGTGTTTGTGGCAGGACTGTACTCCTTAAAGTTCTGTTTCCTAATTAGGGCACTCAAGGGCATTGGTATTCCCAGGGACCCCCATCCCTTCCTCGGGGATGAACAAGACTTTAGTTTCTTTATTTGTGGTGTTGTGGCAGGACTGTACTCCTTAAAGTTCTGTTTCCTAATTAGGGCACTCAAGGGCATTGGTATTCCCAGGGACCCCCATCCCTTCCTCGGGGATGAACAAGACTTTAGTTTCTTTATTTGTGGGGGGTTCTCCATTTTAAAGTGCAGATGCATGGGTTGAGGAGACAAAGACCAGCTGCATGCTGCAGCTGTATTACACAGAAGCAGAATTGCAAAGAAGACAGAGACTCCTTCATTGTTTTGCTGGAAAATGGGCTGGGATCACCCTAAACTACCCTGGCACAGGAGAGCTTTGGAGCTGGGAAGAACCTGAAGTGACATCATCGGTTTAGCTCTTCACAAGGACCCAGAAGCTACCAAACTGCTCACAAAATTAAAGGCTCCAGCCGGGCGTGGTGGTGCACGCCTTTAATCCCAGCACTTGGGAGGCAGAGGTAAGAGGATCGCCGAGAGTTCGAGGCCACCCTGAGATTACATAGCGAATTCCAGGTCAGCCTGAACTACAGTGAGACCCTACCTTGAAAAACAAACAACAACAACAAAAAAAATTAAAGGCTCCTCTAACGACAAACACCCAGACTAATTGAACCACGCTTTACTGCTGAGAGGCACACGTCTTCTTGCAAGTCTGCCTGGGTCAGAGTATGAAGACTGCAGGGAACAAGAGTGTTTATCCGCTAAGCGTCTCGAGTGTAAGAGCACAAGCAGAGGAGCTGGAGAAAATGCTTCTCTGTGGCTCACTGTGACCCAGGAACACCACCCGGGCAGCTGTTCCAGTGGAAGCACAACCCCACAACACGGTCCCAGTCAGCCTGGGGTTACTGAAGCTCTGTCGGCAAGGCTTCTTAATATTCACATTTCTATACAGAATGGTAATAATCTAGGATTTTTCATTTGTTTGTTTGTTTGTTTAAACAAGGTCTTGCTGCATAGCCCACTGTGGCACTGAACTCACTTTGTAGCCCAAGCTGGCCTCAAACTCATGGCAATCCTCCTGCTTCATCCCCCTGAGTACTGGGAGTAGACATATATGCCTATAGTGAGCTTCATCTAAGATTTGTAAAGGGTGGATCTATGGAAGTCTGGTAACAAGCTGATTTCTACTTTATGAAGTTAAATTTTACTATGCATTTATGATTCCTATTACTTATAAGCATCTCTGGTCATAAGTGAAAGGGGAAGGAACTGCATGTCAGTCACTGCATAAACCCAAGCGAAGGGCTATTTCCAGGTCATTATCTGCCCACTACGGGCACTCACAGCCACCAGTGGGCTGTGGAACATACCTAGAGAACTGCCTGTTTGTTAAGGTCTGCATTGCCCTGGTGAGTAAAAACCAGAAACCTCCATCATCCCAAATATGACACTTTTCGACAGTAAAAGCGGTCTTTAGTAACCAGGTCAGCAGGGGTATACTAATGTCTTGGCAAAAAGGGGTACCAGAGTACCCTTTGGAAACAAAAGCACTTGTTTCAAGGCCCAACGGGAAGTCTTAAAACTTGAAGCCAGAGTAAGCGTGCCTGTTTTACTGACAACTGACACGTGACTACTGGAATCCCATCTCTAAATAATGAGCCGCATTCAGTTCAGAGAGCGCAGAGCTGGCGGCCCTGGGTTGCGATGCCAGGTCTCACAGTCACTTCTGGGCTCTGTTACAATGCGTTTCACTGCACTCTGGCAAAACCATGTCCTCATCCCTCCCCGGGGATGCCACAGAGTTTCTCCCATGCAGTAGGTAGGGGCTCATCTCTGTTAAGTTTGTCGACTCTGTATGAGGCCTCTTTGGCTCTGGCGAGTGTGGGGGGAAATCAGTCCTTGGAACCAGCACGTGTGACTGAGCTAAAATTACAGTGGCTTGTGCGCGTCCTCCATTGTGTGGCCCTGCTGGTGACAGCACTCTGCCAGCAGGTCTATGGCAACATTTGTTCTGGAGACTGCTGAGTAATTTGTCCCATGTGGTGCTGCAATCTCCTCTGACCATTAAAAATGTCAAATGTGGTTCAGTTAAGTAGCACCACCGGATGGCTCACTGTTAGGACCACAAAAGGTAATTCTGTAAAGCTCCGTCTATAAAATTGGTACGACTGGAGCGCTGGAACAGATGGCTCTCCAATATAAATACAGGACTTTGTTGGCGAAAGCTAAATGCTCGGCAGTCCCTGTGAGTTTTGGTAAGACATTAGCTCTCTCTTTTTTTGTCCAGGCTGAGCTGGAATTAACTATGTAGTCTCAGGGTGGCCTCGAACTCAAGGCGATCCTCCTACCTCTGCCTCCCAACTCCCAAGTGCTGGGATTAAAGGCGTGAGCCACCACACCCGGTTTAGCTCTATCTAATCTTGAGTCATGTCATGCAACATTTAGGATTCTACTCTGTATCCGTGCTGTCATAAGGTCCCAGAAAGGCAGAGGTCAACTAGATGCCATCTGTGTCCGTGGGGAGGAACTATAAGAATAAGCTGTGGGAATGAACCATGAGAATCAAATATGAGAATGTACTAGGGGAAAGAACTGTGGGAGTATTTTGTGCGACCTTGTGACCTGCATCACCTTGTGTGTCTGGCTTACATGGGATCTGGAGAGTAGAACATGGGTCCTTAGGCTTCTCAGGCAAGTGCCTTAACCACTAAGCCATCTCTCCAGCCTCAAATAACTCTTTTGAGATTACTGCTGTGAGATGCTGAATTCCTTACTTGTAACTTGCCCTAAAGTTAATTTTACAACTATGTAATCCACCTGCTTAAAGTAATGTGGTTAGGTTTCCCTGCCTTGGTGTACCTTTGTCCTGAACAGCACGATGAGCAGTGTTGACAAGCAGTGTTTACAGATGCTGGCTGATCTTTTTTTTTTTTTTTTTTTTTTTTTTTTTTTTTAGTTTTTCGAGGTAGGGTCTCACTCTAGCTCAGGCTGACCTGGAATTCACTCTGTAGTCCCAGGGTGGCCTCGAACTCTCGGCGATCCTCCTACCTCTGCCTCCCGAGTGCTGGGATTAAAGGCGTGCGCCACCACGCCCGTCCTGGCTGATCTTAAACTACGCTCTTGACCCAATTTCCACAGTGGCCTGGTTGGACTCTTGACTCAGAGCAAGTATGCATGCATAAGAAGTGCTGACCATAGCACTGAGGACAATGAAGTCAGCAACTATGGTCCCACAGATCTGTTGAAGGCAACAGGTGGGCTTGGTGTGATTGCTCTTGTGATCAGAGTGCATGTGTTCCTTTCACACATGTCTAAGGACTATCCAATGTCAAAAGTTCCTTACCCTTTGCTCATGCAATATACTACTTTTTCACCTATTACTGGGTTTTGGCTGTTTAATGAAAGTGTCAACGGGCACCTACATGCAGAGGAAGCCACAGCCGCAGTGACATCAGAGCAGCAGTGACAGCAGATGCAGCAGGTTTACTAATGGATTAAACTAAACTTCTCTTCCATTTCTTTCTCCTCAGGCCACTGCTAGAGACTGCCAGCCCACTCCTGGGTTAGATGTACCAGGAGTTATCTCTCCCACTTCTCAGGATCTGCTCCTAGAAGCAGTTTGTGCACTTCTGGAAAGGAAAACTCCAGAAGTTAAGTCTTATAAATTCAGGGCTGTGTCCTCCAAATAAGGCATGTGTGATTCTGGGTTCACAGCTCAGGAATTAAGGATTGTGTATGTGAGATAGACTTGACTCAGCAGATGAACAAGGACTGCTTCTGCCCAGGGAGGCATGAGACAATGGACCTTGGGGACCTGAGGCCAGGCATACTGGGAGGTCAAATCTTCATTCTGCCACTTACTAGGTGGGTGACCTTGGACATGAGATCAAATTCCTATGGCCTTCCATTTCACCTTCCAGAAAACAGAATCACAATAGAGATGAGATCAAGTTTAGCAAGCAGGAGACTATCAACTTGCCAGATCAGGCCTTCCCTGGAGAAGTGACTAATCCTAGTTTCTTAGTTTGCAGTGAAATACAGTCTTTCATGTGTATGTGTCCTCTAGGAAGTAGTCAGTGACTGAGCTCAAATCCCTCCACTCAGCCCTAAGCAAGGCTTTTAAGCACAGGAAGTTCATGGTGGAGGCTTCCTCCAAGTGTGAATCTGTACTACAGGCTCTTGCCTTGTCTCTTCTCAGGTCAGCTGAATCTCGCCTCAGTTCCCATCAAAGGGAGCTTTGAGGAGACAGTCTCAGCAGCTGCCCAGACCCGAGTTTCAGGCCTGGCCCAGCTTCCAACAGCTGTGAAACTTCAGGCAGGTCACTATGAAACTCCCTGGACCTCAGCTTTCTTGTTGCCAAACTGAGGAAACAAACCTTATAGGTTATACCCTGAGGGTATAGTGATATAAACTCTGGATGGACTTGAGACATAGTTGGTGCTCAATAATTAGTATTTTTCAACCTACTTTTTGATTTCTGATAAGGAAATGAGACTAGCCTGGTCTATGGTGGTGGCCAGACATGAAGTAATGACCACCGTTAACTACAACAGCCTGGCCCTGTTCACTCAGGCTCGCACTCAGTATCCCAGAGGATCCATGAGCAGTGGAGACTGTTCTCCTTGGCCAACCTGCCTGGTCTGCTCAAGGATAGATGGCCTGACTGGCCTCGAGATGCCTGCTGGATGGTTGAACGTTTCCCTGCAAAGTGTCTGTCAAAATCCACTGCTCACAACCTTTTTCCCAGTGGGAGATTTTTTTTTTCCTCCCTTCCTTTTAAATACATGCTGCCTTTGATCTTCAAACATAGCCTCCTGACTACTTCCCTCATCTGAGTGGATCAATCTTGTTCAGGTGGCCAAGTCACTCTGTAGTCATTTTTGCCAGTGAAAACAGGCAAGGAGTGAGAAGGATGCAAGGAGACGACCACTTGCCATGCTTCTCCAAGCTTCCGCATGCCTACCAAACTCAGCTCGGTCAGGTAGGGGAACAGATAGGGGAGGGACCCTCCTACCCACTTTTCATGTTCTCCTGTGCTCCTTCAACACCCACACCCACCCAACACACACACACTGATACTGCCCTCCCAGCCCCACCCATTCCTGGTTCTTCTTCACTTGACACCCTGCTGTGCCCTTCCTCATGACTCAGCCAGACAGGGTGGCTTCTGCAAAGAGGAGTGCCAGCCTCGTGCTGTGCGGACTCTGCTATGGGTGTGTATATACACGGACACATATGTGTTAAGGACACAGATAAGGGGAGTACCCATCTCTGTTATTTAAGGAGTAACAATCCAGCAGTCTTTCACCAGCTGTTACGTGTACGTTTCATTGAAAGGTAGAAAGAAGAGGCGGTCAATCAAAGGGGCTTACTTAACAATCACACGTCTTCAGTCTTACAATTATGAGGTAAACACACCCCTAAGATTGTGTTTAAATGTTAAATAATTTACCTTTCCAGGTTTATTTTATCCCTATCTGCACCAAAGGAGTGGAGCACCTGGCAGCTCCCATTTCTGTCTCATGTCTAGAGACACAGAATCACAGTAGCTGGAAGAGGAGTCTTAACAGACCATCATCTCACTCTCTTTAATTTACACCTAAACCATCCAGAGCCCAGCGCAGTTGTCTCGGGTGCTTATGGCGAGGGCCAGAAGTAAACCTTAGGCCCCCTAATTTCCCAGCGAGGACATTTTTCATCAGTTGTGGAAATGCAGGCAGAGTTGTGGTCTTCTGCAGCAAGACCAGCTTGACCAAGCACAGCTCGGAATGAAGGTTAACAGTTGGGCCCTGCAATCAGATGGCTAATGCAACACAAGGGAGGTTTCCTGAGCACCTTGGTTTCCCTTGGGTCTCTTCCAGGTGGCGCTCCCACATGTATTCGGAGAACTGACCTGACCAAGGACAACTGAGCCAACACCGACAGGATACTTCAGGGGGACCATTGTCAGTCCCCTCTTCTTCCAGTAATTCTCTGCATTGAATCTTTCCACTGCTGCTCTCCTTGTGGAGTAGGAAGACTTGGTCATACACTCTCTCCAACACTGGATGAGGTTCTTGGCATTAATCTCTTGCTTGTAGTGTGTTTCATCAATTTCCTTGTACATATTTATTGCTCGAACCTGTGAAAGAGAAGGTTAAAAAGTGAGGGGAAATTTGGCAAACATTGTCACATCTATCCACTGTTCTATTGCAATTCTGCCCATCTTGAAAGGTCCAAGTCAGGTTCTACCCAGTGCTTGCTGAAGCCTTGCACAAGGCACAGAATTGTTCTTACCCTCCACTCAGAGGCCCATCAACTATGCTAGACTCACTTGTCTCCATACTGTGCTTGTGCAAGTTCAAAGGAAGGAAGTTTTTGATTATATTCCAACATCTCAACACAGTCCCAATACATTCCCAGCTTTCCATTCTTGTATTTGTGGGTATTTTTTGAAAGGCATCTGGGCTATGGGATTTCAATTATTCAAATGCCATGGAAAGATGAGACTGTCTACTTCCAAAGCAGATAAGCAGGGACATGATTTTAAATATAACTGTTGGTTAGGAGCTAGAACAAATTAGAAGATTCCATCCCCAGATGTCTGAATCCCTGAGTAGAATTTTCATTTTGTGTTCCAAAAATTCACAACTAAGATCCCTCAGCTGAGAGCAAAAGATGTCAAGTACCTTTCATTCTCAGCTGAAAAAACTCTCACAGTTGTGTCCAGCTTCCTCCGCAGGCTGACAGAGGCCTTGTTCGCATGCATTTTCTCCAACCCACATCTAACAACTTCTCAGATCGTTAGAAGAGGGGAAGTGGAAAGTAATGAGCCATGACACTTCAGGGAAAGAAGGTTTTCCGTGTGTGTGTGTGTGTGTGTGTGTGTGTGTTGTGAGGTCACACTGATGGACAGTAAAGAGGAAACTTGTTAGGTAGTTAGGGAAAGGACCTTGAAAAGAAGCACTTTTTCTTGTTGTTGTTGTGAAAGTGATTATTAGGGTTCAAAGAGTAAAATCAAAACACTGAGAAAGAAGAACAGGAGGGCTCGCAGCTGGCAGATAAGGACAGGGCTCCGGGAAAACCAACAAAGCCTGTCTCAGCAGGCTCCAGCTGGCTCCCATGAAGCCTCCTTGGTTTCTGGCCTTGCTTCTGTCTTACTTCTTCCTTACAAAGCTTGCAGGTGGGTGCCAACCCCTCTCCTGCCCAGTCATGGAGACCAAATGGATGAGACCAGTTCCCTGATTGGAAAGGAGACAGATGGACACCCCGTGGAGACAGATGATTGCGTCAGAACTTCACTTCTCCTTCTCTCAGTCCCGTCATTCTAAACATCAACTTCTTTCTCTAACCCAGAAAGCCTTAGAAACCCCGAGAAAAAAAACTCAATGGCAACTCACTTTCCGGGACCCTCACTGAGTAGAGAGCTTTCTCCTTTTGTTTCTTTCACCTTTCAAAGGGAAACCTGTGTTTGGGACCTCTGTGGTATGAAATTTCCCCCTATGGGAGCTTTTCACAGTCTACTTTTTCTATACAATGGTTTGCTCTGGACACTAAGCTTTTGTTTTTTAAACTTGCTTTCTCTCTGTAACAGCTTCTTTAAAACACATCCTTATTCTGAGATTCGTTTATGAATTTTCAGGACAAAAAAAAAACCAAAAAACCCTGGAACCGCTGACTCTGTGGCACTTTGGTGACAGTTCCAAGTCTGGAACCCTGATTCCTGAGTTAAGTCCACCTAAGAGCTAAGAGTCTGTCACCCACTGCAACATGTGTGAGTGCATGTGAAGGCCAGAGATTGATGCCAGGTGTCCCCCTTGATGGCTCTCCTCTTCATTTTATTGAGGTAGAGTCTTCCGTTTGGGCCCAGACTTGATGATTCAGCTAGCCAGGTTTTCCAGGGAATTTCCTGACTCCGCCTCCCACTGCCTCTCCATGTACTTTCCTCCCATCAGATGCTTTTGGTTGGGTCCTGTGCTCCAGCAGTGAGAAGGTAACAGCACTTCCTACCTTGCCATGTGACCTGTCTTACATAACATCCCACCTGGCCACTATTATGCAGTCCTCACGAGAACCAAGCAGAAACCAGCACCATGTTCTTGGATCTCCTGAACTATGTATGTATTAAGCAAACCTCTTTTCTTTATATACATTACCTAGATATAGGTATTTTGTAGTAACAATGGACAATGAACGAATACAACTTCCAACAAATAGAAACTTCTCACTCAACAGGCAAAAAAAAAAAAAAATCCAATGCTTGCTTCTCAAAACCTGTGTCCAGGATTTTTGAGGAGTCAGTGTCTGATAAGGATTGTTCAACTTCAAAGTATTGGCTCTGTATTAACTAGCTGACTGGGAAAACTCAAGCAAAGCATTTACCCGTCTAGATCTCAAGTTCATCCCCCTGAATGATCCCCAAAGCCCACCCATCTGATATTCAGCACCTTTGACCTGTGAGATGAGCACTACCTGCTCGGGGGAGAGGCCACACTTGGCCGCCACTTCTGTGATGCAGGCTTCAGTGATGAGCCCTGCCTGCGGAAAGCCGAAGCCACGAAAGGCCGTGTTGGATGGAAGGTTGGTTCTGCAGGCCCAGCCCCGGCAGCGCAGGTTGGGAAACTTGTAAGCGTTGTCCATTTTCAGAAGTCCCATTTCTATCACCTGCAGAAATCCACAACTGGAATGAGAAGGGCTTTCTGCTTCTGTATTGTTGGGCCTTGAGAGGCCCGGACGCGAGGCCTAGTGGAACTTCCTGAGCCTAGCTAAAGTTTGGCGACCTGTCTCTGGCCAGCTAGGACTCAGCAAGACGCCTAATGGCTTCTTGCCTGCTACTTCCACGTAGGAGTTGGAATTATCATTTCAATAGTCACAGTTTACTATTGGCCCTTACCTCTCCCCCCATCCTAGAATCCCCGCCTTCGTTCTCAACATTATATAGGCAACCTCCTGTAACAATAAAGCGAGTTCCTGCTTCGACAAGACTCCCGACTCAGTGTGGTTTTTCTCTGGTGACTAGGAGAGGTCTGAGTCGTCCGACGTTCACCCTCTTCCTCAACCCCTTGGGAGGAATCAGCGGGTCTGGTCCTTCCTCAGTACTACCTGCCGGGGGAGCCCGGCACTGTATTGTTCTACTACTCGGGAGCCTTAGACCAAAGCAAGGCTGGAAATGGCTGTCTCTCTTCATATACCGTGCCCCCAATTAAATTTATTTTGCCATAAGATGATTTTAAGGGATTTGAAAAAAAAAATATTGTTAGTTTTCATTTTCAAATTTTAAAGCAAATGCATTTTGTTAAAGTTTCAAATATGGTAATATATAAATTATAAGCACTGGATCTAGACAATACAGCATTCTAGAACATAGAAATAAAGAAGTTTTGTATTTCTTCTAACGCACTGGTCCTCAATCAGAGGAAATCCTATCATCTGTGGATAGTTAGGATTGCTTGGAGATACTTTTGGCTGTTAAGACAAAGATGAGGTGCCAGTGACATCTGTAGTCCAAGGGTGCTGATAAGCACACTGCAATGCACGGGACAGCCCCCACAACAGAGAAGTGTACAGTCCAAAACATCTCTGGTGCCAATGCTGAGGAAGTCAGATCTCATGCTTGCATTAGGAAGGGGAAATGTGCAAACAACACAAGCGCACTTAGCCAAGACTTCTGCACTCCACCTGTGGATTCCAGTAAGCAACGCATGACTATTCCTGCAATGAGAGCCTCTATACATTCACAATCAAATGTTATAGAAGGACTGAACAGTTTCTGAGTTAAGAATATAAACTTCCTTTAAAACATTTACCCATAGTGACTCATCCTGAGAGCTGCCAGCATTGCAGTAATGTTCCACGTCCAGGGCCAAGATTCTGCCATCCTTCATGAATCCAGCCTGGGGGAAGACAATAAACCTTGATACTGGTCGGGGGGTGGGGGGAGCCTGGGGGGAGGAGGGTCAAGTCTCTGGAAGCTTTTCTTGGTCAACTGGGGATTCTCCACACATGGAAAATTCTTCATGACATTAATTTGACAGATGTTTCTTGGATAATCAGCAAGCTTAGTTGTCTTAGGAAACCGATGTAACTTATCTGGCTGTCTGTGAAATGGAAGTAAATCAGGTGATGCATGCAAAATATGGGAAAATGACTGACACCTAGCAAGTGCTCCATGCATAAATTATTAGTGATAACATTATGTGTATTGTTATCTCCTGCTCTGGTATTATTCTCCATAAAAAAATGTTATGTTCTCCTAGTGTGAATCACTGCCACGATCAGGGCTTCTGTAACTATAATCCAGTTTCTTTAACCAAGTCTCATACTGGTGAAGGCCATTTGTGTTTCCATGTCCTGCTGACACCTCTTCCCCAACACTTATACATACAAGACCATCTTTGTCCTTCTTCCCAGACTGGTCCCTCCTTGCAGCTTGTTTCTTTCTTCTAGAAACCTCCAATACATGCTTTGTGGTCCTGGTCTCCACTGTATTTGGACAACTTTTTTTCCCAAAACATTGTTTTATTTTATACAATACGGGCTCCTGGACTCATGTGATCCACATCCTCATACCATCTCTCAGACCTAACTGCTTCATGTCTAAACATATCCATCCTGGCTCGTACTGGCTCATGAGACCCATCCTTAGTCCTTCCAGGCCATCCTGTCCACAGTCATCAAACTACCCTCCTCCAAGCGACCATGTTCAGTTCTAGTATGTGACTGACAGAGGATCTAGCAAGTCTCCCTCCTCCATGTGAGAGCAAGTTTAAACTCCTTATTCTAGGGATCCAAGCCCTCCTCAGTCTGGCATTAACTAACATGTCCAATCTTCTCTTCACTACTCTCCACTAAGCACCATGTTCCAACTCTCCCACTCCCATTACTCCTTCCCATCACACACCATGTTCCTTCACTTCTGCATTTTTGCTTTTCCCAGTCCCCCCACATGCTATGCTTGCTTACTCCTGTCCATTCTTGAATTCCCATTTGTGCTTCACCTTCTCTAAGAAGTCTAACTACATACTCAACCTCACCATCACCATCTCTCCTGTAAGAAGTCTTCCTAGATACTCAGTCTCATCTATTCTCTCCTCTAAGAAGTCTTCCTACATACTCAACCTCATCTCACCTCTCCTCTAAGAAGTCTTCCTACATACTCAACCTCATCTCATCTCTCCTCTAAGAAGTCTTCCTACATACTCAACCTCATCAGCATCTCTCCTCTAAGAAGTCTTCCTACATACTCAACCTCATCTCACCTCTCCTCTAAGAAGTCTTCCTACATGCTCAACCTCATCAGCATCTCTCCTCTAAGAAGTCTTCCTACATACTCAACCTCATCTCATCTCTCCTCTAAGAAGTCTTCCTACATACTCAACCTCATCTCATCTCTCCTCTTAAGAAGCCTTCCTACATACTCAACCTCATCTCATCTCTCCTCTTAAGAAGTCTTCCTACATGCCCAACCTCATCACCATCTCTCCTCTAAGAAGTCTTCCTACATACTCAACCTCATCAGCATCTCTCCTCTAAGAAGTCTTCCTACATACTCAACCTCATCTCATCTCTCCTCTAAGAAGTCTTCCTACATACTCTACCTTATCTCATCTCTCCTCTAAGAGGTCTTCCTACATACTCAACCTCATCTCATCTCTCCTCTAAGAAGTCTTCCTACATACTCAACCTCATCTCACCTCTCCTCTAAGAAGTCTTCCTACATACTCAACCTCATCACCATCTCTCCTCTAAGAAGTCTTCCTGCATACTCTACCTCATATCATCTCTCCTCTAAGAAGTCTTCCTACATACTCTACCTCATCTCATCTCTCCTCTAAGAAGTCTTCCTACATGCTCAACCTCATCACCATCTGTCCTCTAAGAAGTCTTCTTATATATTCAACCTCATATCATCTCTCCTCTAAGAGGTCTTCCAACAAACTCAACCTCATCTCATCTCTCCTCTAAGAAGTCTTCCTACATACTCAACCTCATATCATCTCTCCTCGCAGCCTTACTCTGTGTGCTTCATCTTTGACCTGCAATCATTATACCTTCACTGGTTTCTTAATGAAATCACATGTATAATCCACTCAGGACAAAGTCCACTAAATCCTTTTGAACTGAGCTACACTAAAATTTCAGCTTAGGGAAAAATAGATACATTTATTAAGTTCTAAAAATATGTTATCTAGGGGCTGGAGAGACTCCTTAGTGCTTAAGGCACTTGATTGCAAACCTGACAACCCAGGTTTGAATTCCCAGCACCCAGGTAAAGCCAGATGCACAAAGTTGCACATGCTTCTGGAGTTCATTTGCAGTGAGGTATCCATATTCTCTTTCTCTCCCCCCCCCCTCTCCTTGCAAATAATAATTTAAAAATTTTGGAAAAAATGCATCAAGGCATACCTACTGTGGTAGAGTCAATGTGATGTATTCAAAACTCCCTGTGTTCGTTCATCATGGGCACACAGGAAGACTACATTTTCTAGCCACCCCTTCAGGTAGGTGGAAAAGCTAATACTAAAGATGTTTGGTTAAAATCAAAGTCCACCACTTACAGGCATGGTACCTAAGAAATTGCCCACATCACTCTCATCCTTCCCTTGCCCTTTGTCATCTGAAGAAGGGGAGGATTCAGAGTCCCTGGGAAGAGTTCTACTAAATTCTGGGATGATGGCAATGTTCTGTGTCTGTGCTGCCCAATATGGTAGCCATTAACCACCTGTGGATATTGTGCATGTGAAATACAGCTAATGCAACTATGGAACAGATTTTAAATTTTTTATTAGTTAATTAAAATGGACATTTTGCACCTTATGGCTACTATATTTTTTAAAACATCATTTATTTATTTGAGAGTGACAGACAGACAGAGAGAGAAAGAGGCAGAGAGAGAGAGAGAGAGAGAGAGAGAGAGAGGGAGAGAGAGAATGGGCGCACCAGGGCCTCCAGCCACTGCAAACAAACTCCAGACACATGTGCCCCCTTATGCATTTGGCTTACATGGGTCCTGGGGAATCAAGCCTCGAACTGGGGTCCTTAGGTTTCACAGGCAAGTGCTTAACCACTAAGCCATCTCTCCAGCCCTTATGGCTACTATATTAGACAGGGAAATCTAAGGACATGGGGTGGCATTCGATGAAAAACGCTGAGTCTGAATGATTTTGTGAAGCAATGCTCTTCCTTCCCCACAACATGCAGGCTATGTTGGGCTGTTACTTGAATAAAAATAATAGGGATTTAAGGTCCTAATAATTATTTATTAGAATAACCAGCTTTGAGAAATAAAATTATCTCTTAAAAAGCAGAAGAATAGAAAAAGAATAATTACTTTCTGTTGTAGAAACTTTTCTTGGAATTGCTGGGGCACAGATTTGTAAGAATACTCTTGATCTATTAAAAATGAAGGACCATTTGCAAATAATTGCAACTTCAAATAACACTATTGTTATGGGAATTATTCTATTTTTACATCTATTATATGAAGAAGTATAGTTATCAGATCTACTTTCATGGATATATATAGTCACAGGTTTTCCAATTATTCATCCGGTAATAGGCAATTCTAGCTAGTACAATTTTGGCTAGTACCTTCTCTCAAACTGACATCTTTGAACAAAGCAGAAAACTTTGTTGAATCAGGCAGTAATTAAAATCATTACAAGGAATAGAAAATTAAATAGAAGTACTATTTGTTGGTTTGTTCAGTGCTAGTCCTCATCAGCGAATAGCCAAACACTGCCCTCTGTTTTTATATGTTCTATTTGCAACACAAATCCTTCCCCCAACCTGTTCTACTCACTTTGTATTTCCCAAGGTAAGGATGGCGGCCTCCAGTTATTAACATGTCTTCTCCTCGTTCCAGAATGCAGCGGACTGCACGGCCATGTCTGAAACAGAACAAAAAGCAAGAGAGGTAAATTTTTGCCAAGATGGTATTCTCTAGTGATACACAGATCCTTGTGAGAGCTTAAAGAGCATCCATGCACAGTACAGAACTCCAGAACTACTCCCTACACTCAGCACATTCTGTGGTTTCACCTCCTTTGTGTCAAGGCATAGTACATAGCACCTGACATTCACTACTTGTTAGAAGGAGGCTCTGAGGTACCACAGGCTCCCGGATATTGCTATAGATATTTTCTACTGTGAGAACACCCTCCACTATGGGCAAACACTTCCAAGGCCACATTTTGGACTGGTTACAAGTCTGAAGTGGCGTCTGCTTGCCAAGTAAGAGTTTAGGTGAGGTCTAACTGCCAATTACTCCCCAACTAGATTGTTCTGGAATCAAGATCTTTTTGCTTTCTGGAATAGAAGGACTGAGCTATATTGCCTTGCAAAGAAATGAAACCTTCTAGGTGTGCCTGCCCCCAAAGACAATTTTCTCTGGTAATAGTTTGGGAAACTCAAAGATAACAGCAAGATAAATAAATGTAAGCTTAACTAAAAATGCACCTATTTAAATCAAGAGACTAAGCATATATGTATGTATGTGTTTCACAAGGTCATATACTGATCTATACATACATACACAGCTCAGATTAACGGGTGCTAAGGACAAGTAACTTCATCCTTTCAGAAATTTTCTGTTGCCTACCCAGGGGTTATAATATTTTTGCAATGGCTTTAATTAGAGGCAGAGAGAGAGAGCACGCGATAGAGAATATGGGCGTGTCAGGGCCTTCAGCTGTTGCAAATAAACTCCAGACACGTGTGCCCCTTTGTATGCAAGTGTGACACTGCATGCTTGTGTCACTGTGCACTTGGTTACGTGGGACATTTGGACATGAGTTCTTAGGCTTCACAGTCAAGCGCCCTAACCGCTAAGCCATCTCTCCAGCCCTTATCCTGGTTCTTATAGTACATAGCTTGATAACATAAGATAAAGACATTTAACAAGCGGCAGATTGTTTCTATATCTATATATTAGATAATCTTGGCGTAGATTTTTCCCTCATACAAATACGGATATTAAGACTGCTCAGTGTGACTTCCTCTTATCTGTGTGGCAGATTTCTTCCACTTACTTGTTGGCTGCAAATGCGGTGATGGCTGCCATGATGCTGGTTTTGACCACCTTCCCCCCAAATGCCCCACCAACACGTTTCACATGACACATGACCTTGTTGGCTGGGAGCTTCAAGATGAAGGCAACTACATCCTGTGGATGACAACAGTTTTCTTTAATTGGACCCATCATCAGCAGGACTTGTGACCATCAGTATCATACCCACAACCTTAACAAAAAGAAACCTGTCCCCTGAAATAGGAGTGTCAGTGCCATAGCCACGACACATTTTGATTCCATAACGTTGTATATGGCATGCACTGTGGTTATGCTAAATCACAGGAAACCATCCGATAACTTTGCCATGCATCTACAAGCAGTCTCACCAGTATCTGGCTTGAAAACATTGCCAAAACTATTGTTAATTTCAAGTAGTTCTTTCTGTGCTAGTGAGATAAATTTTTGTGCTTGCTAGGCTTTTGAGTTTCCCCTAAGAACTGCATCCAATGTGTCCTTTGAAACACTAGTCCCCAGGGATAGATTTCCTGAAGCAGTAAGGTTTCGTGGTCTTCCCAACCTCATCCAGGTTGGCTCTATCTCCTATGTGGAATTCTCTTCACCGGCAAGCAAGCACTTCTCATGTTATTACTAGGTTACTATGAAAGTTGACTAGCTGGTCTTCCTTGAATGCAAGTCTCATTCTTTTTCCATCCTTAACAACTGATTTTTTTTTTTTTTTGAGGAGAAGCCAGAGATAGATGGGTTCATTGTCATACAGGAAATGAGGAGCAGAACAGGATAGAGCAGATTTCATCCCCCCCACCCCGTTTTTGAACGCGAGAGAGCATGACAGCAAGAGAGAGAGGGAATTGGTGCACCAGGGCCTCCAGCCACTGTAATTGAACTCCAGACACATGCATCATCTTGTGCATGTGTCACCTTGTGCGTGTGGTTTACGTGGGACCTGGAGAGTTGAACATAGATTCATATGCTTTGCAGGCAAGTGCCTTAACTGCTAAGCCATCTCTCCAACCCCGTCTGGCCCTTCTAAATTGTTCATCTTCCCCACGGTCTTGTTGTCCAGACCCTTACATTCCCACTCCTCTGGTAGCAGCACTGGCTCCTTAGGACCTACTGAGCTCTCTCTCTCTTCTACCATCTAGACAAACCTCACTCCTACCATCAAGCCAAACTTAAGGCTTCTCTTTTGTAAGACTTCCTGGATGATTCAGAAAACTCTCCTTTTTCGCTTTTTTCTTTCTTTCTTTCTTTCTTTCTTTTTTCTGAGGTAGGGTTTCACTCTAGCCCAGGCTAGACCTGGAATTCACTCTGTAGTCCCAGGGTGGCCTTGAACTCACGGCGATCCTTCTACTTCTGCCACCCAAGTGCTGGGACTAAAGGCATGCGTCACCATGCCCGGCTTTTACTTTGTCTTAATTCCTGCCTTTACTGACTTAGTGCCTGGCTGTGAATTTTCTAATACTGCTTCCTAACTGCTTTTTCCCAATTAGGTAATATAACCTCTGGAGGGCAGCTCTTCCTCATTTGTCCTTTGCTTCTTAACTGTGCCAAGAGCACATCAAAAGAGCTCAATCTGTTGATTGCGTAACTGATTTTCAAGTCACGGATTCTAAACAAAAGGCCCCTAACTTTAATAGAGCTCTTTTCAAAGTTAGGAAATTATATGGCTACCAAGAGCCAAATCAGTATAGCTCTTCTTAATACTCAGTAGTTTTTTAAGTCCCTGAGGAAATGACAGTTCTGCTTCTAAGTGCTGCTGGTACATTTTGCTGGAAGAAACCACTCAGTCATGTCTTCTCCACCATGGACCTGTGTTACCTGTATTTGTTTGGGAAACTGTGTGGACACATAGACATCAATTTCTTGAGCTTCTCCCTTGGGAATAACAAGCATGCTTTGGGTTTCCATATAAAAATGTTCTTGACCTCCCATATGAATTTCACCTGTGACAGGAAAATATTTGGAAGTCAAGGAACTGTCAGAAAGAACAGGCTGACCTCCATTATCCTACTATGCAGAAACTACTACTGAGCTCCTGACAGAGCAGCAGCCATAAGGAAGGGTGACACACATCAGTGTTTCGGTGTATCTACAGCTTTGAAGGAGAGTTGTATAGAGGAATCAGTTGTATCTGCCAAAATGTGAGACCACAGAGTCCTAGGGAAAGATGTGACATTTCAGAGTCAAAATTCTATTATGGCAAGGAGACTTCTAATTCTAAGACAAGATGGACTAGATGTATGTCTCCCTGTTCCTTCTGTTAAATACATCTCAGACCCTGAACATCATATACAAACTAATACAAGCAGCTGATCATGAAAAATGGAGTCATTTCTGTCTTAACCCCACTAAAATGGTGTCAAGAGGCCCTTGGGAAAACCATTTTAGCTATATATGCTGGTTCCGAACTGTCTTTCAAGCCCAATCCAAAGCAGTGAGGGCTTAACTGTAACTCCCAGACTCTTAAGTCTCACCTTCCAAGTACTGACTATCAGAACATGCTGACTGCTGGGCTGTCTTTCCCATAGTCTCTGTTGTCAATAAAACCCTAACCTTTTCCTTTGTTCTCCAAATATACCGAGGCTATCTTCAGGTTATGTGTATCTCCCAGGTTGCAATTCAAATTCAACTTCCAAATAAACCCTTTGCTTGGAGATTCCCATTCTCATCTCATGCATTCACACACTATCTCTCCCCGTTTCAACAAGTCAGAAGGCTCTGAAAGGTATAGAGAAACAAGCAGAGCAGGTTGGGATTTCAACCATATACCAGCAGTTAAGATGGGGTTTGGAGTTAATTGTTGTCATTTTCCTCAAATGTGCCAGTCTTAGTTCTGGAGAAGCCAGAAATCCAAAAACTACAATAAGTGCTCATGAAAGCTAAAGAATCAGGCAAAAGGGAAGACTAAGCAGCCAAAATACATTGAGACTATTAAACAGTCTAGTCCAACCAAACACCACAGGAAAACCTGCAGCCCCATCCCTCCCTGCTAAGGTTGAGTAGGGATCCTGGACTTCCACCCACATCCAGCTGTAGTGAGGCTTCCCAACCTCCTTGCTTGGCCTTGTCAGTGGTACAATGGGGAATCTGTACTCTGCCCTTGCATGACAATAAGGTCTCTCCCTCCAGCACTAGGTTTGTTCCAGTTAACACAGAAGACATAAATATGACCCAGACTATCATAGTATTCAAAATGTCCCAGATACTATAAATTCCTTCAGCATTCCAAGAATCAGGAAAATCTGAACTACAATGAGAAAAGACAAGTCATAGATGGTGGCCCCAAGAGAATACAGATGTTAGGACCATATGAAGTAAAGCAGCCAACATAAAGTGCTCCAATGAGAAATGGCAACATTCAGAATTTCAACAGATATGAAAATATCAAATGGAAATTTTACAATGGAGAAATACAACAAGCAAAATTCTAAAAGTTCAATAAATGAGCTTGACAACAGAATAGAGACAACAGAAGGAATGCTTAATAAACAAGAATAAGAACAATAAAAATTGGCCAATCATAACAATGGAAAAATACACACAAAAATTGAAGTTTCATAAACCTATGTGGCCAAAAGACAGGATCTGATATTTGTGCCACTGACATCAAGTATTTGCAGAAATACTGGTTGAATAGTTCCCAAACTTGTCAAAAGACATAAGGCTACAGATTCAAGAAGCTGAGGGACCCCCAAATTTGTTAAATCTAAATAAATCCATGCCATCACACATCATAGTTGAATTTTAGAAACTAAATACAAAATTTTGAAAGCAGTCAGAGAAAAACACTATGTCTTCTGAGGGAAAAAGTAGTCCAAAAGACAACTGATTTCTCATCAGTAACCACAGAAGACAGAAGTTTTTTCCAGTACCAAACAATTTGTCAACTCAGAATTCTATATTCACTGAAAATATCCTTCAACAATGAAAAGGAAATTATGACATTCTCAGGTAAAGGGAAACTAAGAGAGTTTGTTTCCAATAGACCCATTCTAAAATAATGGCTAAGGGAAGAGTTGAAACAGATAGGAAATGATTTATAAAATAAAGTGAAATACCAATAAGGAAGAAAGAACCAGATAAAAAATAAAAATGCAGATAAATTCAGTAAACGTTCCTCTTACCCTTGAGTTTAATCGTGTTTAGACCAGAAGCATACTATTGGCTCATGTGCTTCTCAGTGCATGTAGAACATACTTTGGACAATTAACAATTATATTATGAATGGAAGAGTGGAGGGGCAGGATTGGAGTTTACACTTGAACTGATAAAAGTTGGTAACAGACCAATTATATCTGCACATAGACATCTAGAACTACCATTAAAATGGCCTATGTAAGGAGATACACTAAAAGGGACTATATATAAATTGAACTGGACTTCTGAAAAAAGTGTCCAAGTAATCCAGAGGAATCAAATAGAATACAAGCATGAATGGCTATCGTGTTTGGTAAAGTTAAAAAGCATATATGTGTGGTTTCAGTATAAAATGACTCCTGGGGCTGGAGGGATGGCTTAGTGGTTAAGGCATTTGCCTGCAAAGCCAAAGGACCCAAGGGGGCGCATGCATCTGGAGTTCGTTTGCAGTGTCTGGAAGCCCTGACACACCCATTCTCTCTCTCTCTCTTTCTCTCTCTCTCCCTCCTTCTTCTTCTGTCAAATAAATAAATAAAATTAAATTTAAAAATATCTTAAAATGACTCCTATGAGTTCGTGTGTTTGAAGTTTGGTCCCCAACTGGTCATACTGTTTGAGAAAATTGTGAGCCTTTAGGAGACACACAAACTAACATAAACCCTTTCCTTTCTTTTTTTTTTTTTTTTTTTTTTTTTTTTTTTTTGATTTTTGAGGCAGGGTCTCACTCTAGTTCAGGATAACCTGGAATTCACTATGGAGTCTCGGGGTGACCTCGAACTCTTGGCGATCCTCCTACCTCTGCCTCCCGAGTGCTGGCCTTTCCTTTCTTAAGTTGCTTCTGGTCAGAATTTGTTCATAGTAATGAGAAAGTAATTGACGAAGGACCCAATAATAATAATTTGTAAATCACTACAGATTTCATCTATTCACCCAGAATTATTTTCCCCAAAGTAAGGTCTCACTCTAGCTCAGGCTGACCTGGAATTCACTATGAAGTCTCAGGGTGGCCTCGAACACATGGCAATCCTTCTACCTCTGCCCCCAAGTGCTGGGATTCATGGTGGTGCATGCCTTTAATCCCAGCATTTAGGAGGCAGAGGTAGAAGGAACACCATGAGTTCGAGGCCACCCTGAGACTCCATAGTGAATTCCAGGTCAGCCTGGGCTAGAGTGAAACTCTACCTTAAAATAAAATAAAATAAAATATGGCCGGGCGTGGTGGCGCACGCCTTTAATCCCAGCACTTGGGAGGCAGAGGTAAGAGGATTGCCATGAGTTCGAGGCCACCCTGAGACGACATAGTGAATTCCAGGTCAGCCTGAACTAGAGTGAGACCCTACCTCGAAAAACCAAAAAATAAAAAATTAAAAAAAAAATAAAAAAATAAAATATACAGACCTGAAAAAGAATTAGCTAGAACTGCTCCTACTTAATTGGCAAAGTTTAGTACCATTTTATGTTGCACTGTCCACTCCTGTGACACTGTGCCCATCCTGTGTCCACAGTGACCTCTCGTCTTTAGATACTGTTCCCAACTCTCTAGGTTGGAGACCAATTTGATCAGCTCCTCCCTGATACACAATCTTCTCCTAATCTGGTTTTAAGAGTGATTCTTCTAAGCCTAGTTGGATTTCTAAAAAACAAGGCCCTTAAGGACCAAACCACAATGAAAATAAGAGTGCGTCTATCTGTACTGTGCTCAATAGAATAGGCAGGGGAAAGATAGCCCATTCCCACCTCTCTACTTCACTTGTGAATCCATGCCAGAGACACAAGGAAAAGCATTTGCGAATGAGGTGCCTGTCCCCACAGAGCTACATCCATGGAGGCTGTCAGATGATTTCTAGAAGGCAAAGGAAGCCTTAAACTAGATGTCCAGAAAGCTGGTTACTTCCCCATCATTCAATTTTTCAGAAAGTTTTACCTTCAAGAATTTGATCCACCATTTTAAATGTTTCATCAACATTTCCATATTCCAGTTTCCTCTCTGACTCGAAGAAGGACTTGCGTTGTATAGCCTCCTAGAAGAGAAACGCAAGGCAACTTGGGTAAGAAATCCAGCTCCCTGGTAGTTGCCACAGCAAGGCATATCAGCAGGGTTTGGGTAGCGTTTCTCTTGATGTGGAGCCCCAGCACTTGGAGCTAAGCTGCAAACAACACATCAGACTCCCCAAGGGGAAAAAAATGCCAATGTGCTCTGAGTGCAAAGACACTGAGCACGCTTCAAAGTATCTGGAACCTGAGGGATGCAGAATGGAACCGGTATTTTTTTCAGACGGATGTTTCTCTTCAATCAATAGCCCATTCTTTTGCCATCAAGGCCACTTAGATGGGTCAGACCTAGACAGAGCCATATCTATTTTCTCCACTGAGCAGCGTTCGACGGTGCGCCTCTCTGAGGCTCATCTGCACGAGCGGCGCACACGGCTCCCACAGAGCTGTGAGACAGGCGTGGAAAGAGCCTCGTGGCATAACGTGTCAGATCAATGCAAGCTCAGAAAAGTAGTGACTAGGGTCATGTGGCTGTGCCTGCCAGTCCCAGGCATCTCCTTCGGGGAGATAAGCACTTCATTTGCACAAGGCAATGGGGTGCCAGGGACCACTATCCCTGGACTGAGGGTCCATACAAGCCTCTGCCTGGGTACCTTAAACCTATTCACATCTGGCTTCCCTGGTGCCCACAGGGGGAGTACCTTGATACATATAATCAGGGAGGCAGCTACAATTACCTAGGCTGGTTTCCTTATGAACGAATTCAAAACTGGTCAGGGAAAATTTTTTTTAAAAAAAGTCCTTATTTTTAATCCTCTTGACATGATTTTATTTTAATTTGAAAATAGTAAAATCTCCAGAATTGAGTGTCTGGTTCCTAGGCATAAAGCAGCCTGACAGGACACCACCACACCCAAGACCACTTTCTCCTTCCAACACTGATCATGGCCAAGTCATTTTCTGCTTCAGGCCGTGCTAGTCACCTAGGGAATAAGTTACTCATGATGTTGCGAAGATAACATTGTTTCCAGACGACATGCAGTCTGCATGCACTGGATCTAATCTTACTCCCGTGGGTTTCATTCTTTTATTACACAGTAAGTTATAAGAACCAGTGGAATGCATACACTATCATTTCATGGAGATGAGTCTTACAACCTCTGTCAATTTTCAGCTTCTGTCTAGAAATTAGGGTAGAAAATGCAATCCTCCAATATTTGGAGTTGCCAAAATGCCCGCAGGCATCATATGATCCGTGTCTCATGGATATTTAAGTTATGCATTGAAGAGTCTAAAAGTAGCGCCTCTGATATTTGCTTCATGGAATATGATTCCCCACTGTGCGCCTGCCAGAGCCTAAGAGATGGAGAACCCCAGCTGTTCGGCGGATCTATTGTGGTGACTGCCTGCCCTGCATTCCTGTCACCTTCCCAACAGTGCTCCCACTTCGGTTCAAGTCTTCACAATTCCTACACAGTCCATGCACTCCAAGGAAATCTGCCCCCACCTCAATCCCAATAGCTCCTCCACTCCTCTGGCCCTATTTTTAATCCGATGATAGGCAGGGTACCATTGATGAGTCTGAATGCCAGGACCCATGCTCTTATCACTGAATGTGGACAGCAAAGCCCGGAATTCCAGGCTGCCATTTGAGCACAGGAGATAAAAGTGCTGTGGGCAACAGTGAGAACAGACAGAAATGAACCTAGGCTTAAGGAAATCGCCAATCCCGGTAAGAGTTTGGGGCCAATAGAACCCCTGTGCTTTGGGAGCCATTCAGAGTCAGATTTCTACACCAGAAGCATTTTGACTGACCCACTACTCATATATGATCATCTGGCCCCTGGCCTGGCAACCACCTTCAACTCATACCTCAATCGTTAGGATCAGTGGTTCCAAGTCTTTGTAGACGATCTTCACTCGCTTTGCCGCTCGTTTTGCCTGAATCTCAGACTCTGCAACCACGGCACAGACAAGATGACCCACGCATAATACCTACAGCGCAGAAAACCTTTGTCGTCAAGGAGGACCGAGGACAGACAACAGATCCACTCCTGGCGCAGGGCTGCCCCACACAGTAAACGACTTCACATGCATCTGGCTTGCTGGCCCCCAGGTCCTGTACTGCCGCAGAGAGGTAGGGTGAGGCAGCTTCCAGGACAGCTGACTCCAGCTCCAGGCCAAGAAAGGGGGCTGCCCATGAGATCCAGTCCCAGCCTTGACCTGCTGAGGTAGGCAGCCTCTGCTTTTGTGCATAGGGAGGGCCACGAAGTTGCAGGTCATCTCAGCCAGAGAGAGAAAGGGGTGACTTAGGATGGGGTGCTCTCACATGGTAACAACACACTGCGGGCCAGCAAGTCTGAAGTGGAGTAACATAACCAAGCACGAAGTGCTCCTCAGCCCGAGCTACAGTCGATATTCTCGCACCTGCGGGTGGGTCAGAGGATTCGAGAGCTCTTACAGGGACGAGGGCAGACATCTGGATGGGGAAAACAACTGGGACTCAAGAAAGGCTTAACAGTTGTGACTGAACAGTTACTAGGACAGTCAAGTTTTCTCTTCCACTTATGGCATGTGTCACGCCAAAGATCATTTACTTTAGACTAGTATATGTCTTTTTTTTTTTCAATGCATACATAGCAGTTTTGTTATCAAACAAAATGGTATTAGGTCTGGGGGGATATCTCAGTGATACAGTACTTGACTTGCATGCACAAGGCTCTGGGTTGAAGCCCCCAGCACTTGAGGAGGAAGAGAAAGAGGAGGAGAAGGGCAGGAGGGGGAAGAGAAGAATTGAACATGTTAGCTTCAGCACACACAAGAACAGTGGGGAGGAACATGAAGCAAGAGTGTCATGTTGATACGTGTTGAGGCTGGGTGGCCGCACCATGGAATCCACTTTATTAGTCTTCTCCGACTTTGTGTGTGCATGTGTGCAATTTCTTCAATGCAAGATTTTTAAAAGTCATAAAATGCTGAAAATTACTGTTTAAAAAGGAATTAAACCAGCATAGGCAATTACTCACAACAGCCCTGCTCCTTGTTCTCCACAGATACGCTAACTACCTCCAAATGAAGTGGCGTTCACATGCGGCCCCTGAGATGCTCATAATCTATACAGCTACGACTGTGCAGCCGGGGAGCCTTGCTTGTTTAGTTAACATTTATGCAAAGGTCATAATTCTCATTGCCTCTGCCAGTGCCACATAGCATTGCCCTGGGGGAGTTTCAACCTTGAGTTCAGACTTGTGAGGGCCAAGTTTTCATTTTCATCAATTAAATCAGCCAGTGAGAGTCAGAGGTGGAAACTGTTTCAAATTGTGAAGCTCTTTTGGGTAAATACTGAATTTGAAAGTCTGAGATATGCAAAAAAAATATGCTGAACACTGTCTTTATTGTATTTTGGGGGGAACTTAAGATGCAGAGGCTGGAGTTAAGCAAGAGCAACAATCATTTCTCTGCTGTTTATACTGTCACGTGGAGAGCAGTGTATGGAATGTGCAGGTGACTCAGACGTGGGTCCTCAGGAGAGGAATTACGGAAGGTAGGAGAAACATGGAAACCACATATGTAAATAAGCTCAGTGCAAGGAACACAGCGCAAAGGTCCACCTTGTCTCTCTTCTGCACCATAAGCTTTTATGTAATAAATGCACATTGAAAAATGCCCATGGGACATATGGCAGTATGAGTGAATGAGTCAGAATCAGTGCAGAGGGAAAGAACTTCTAGATCAAGGGGTAGGGAGAGACTTCAATGGTGAGGAAATCAGTTAAATTCAAACGTGAACTTTGGACACGTTAGGACTGGGTATTGCAATAGCAAGGGATTATCAGAAGAGATTTGCTAATAAAGTTATACTACTCTGTTCATTTATTTTATTGGTTTTTTTGAAGTAGGGTTTCACTCTAGCCTAGGCTGACCTAGAGTTCACTATGTAGTCTCAGGGTGGCCTCAAACTCACAGTGTTCCTCCTACCTCGGCCTCCTGATAATTTATTCTTTCAAGCAAGTGTCTTTAACCACTGAGCAATATTTCTTTCTTCTTCTTCTTCTTTTTTTTTTTTTTTTTTTTTTTTTTGGTTTTCTGAGGAAGGGTCTTGTCCTAGTCCAGGCTGACCTGGAATTCACTATGCGGTCTCAGGCTGGCCTGGAACTCACAGAGATCCTCCTGCCTCAGCCTCCTGAGTGCTGGGATTAAAGGCATGGGCCACCATACCCAGCTCCTATTTCTTTTTGTTACGAAACTAGTAAGATCTTTATTTTATATGCAATATAACCTGTACACAACAAAGAAAAATACTCTATCACAGTCATGATCAATAGCCTCTTGTTTCCACTTGGCATATGGTTTGAATGCCTGGCATCATTAAGGGTTTTTCTTTTTTTTAATCACACACAAAAAAGACCTATACAGTAATCAGACTAACAGCTTTCCCCAAATAATGGATTTTTCCTCTTGAGTAGTCAGACCAGCATGTATTGACCGGGTAATGAAATGCAAATCTGACATTCACTTACAAAGAAGACTAAACTTTTGCTTTCAAGTTTAGCTTTGGCTGGCACAGAGCCTATCTTGACTATCAGCCACAAAGCACCCAGGATGAAAACAAGAGCACTATGGAAAATACATGCCTTTCTGTAGAATTTAGCCTCACAATCTGTGTGAGCAAGTTCCAGGACACTGGCGAGGCAGCAGCCTGCCTGGCTCTGGGGGCCCTGTTGGCGGGGAGATGCATTAGTGCCCACTCCCTGGTGATCTTTTGGTGGGGGGCTGCTCTCTGCTGGCTCTCCTTGCTCCAGTCTTTTGGACGCATGACAGATGCCTGGCAGACTCTGGGTTGCAATTTTCTTGGTTCCAAAAGTTTGGCTGAACCCAAGATGATATTCTGTCTACGTAGCTGTCCTCAGGACGTGAAAGCCAGTCTGTAGATTGCATTGTGTACCAGCTCTTATGGGAGACAAAGCTTACTCACTCTTAGCAAGCAAGCTGTGCATTGTGCATTGAGGCCCACCACTCTTGGTTATCCCTTCTTCATGTGTACGGTCATAGGTGCAGCCATTGAACCAGCTGTCTGCATTCATCTGGTTCCCGCCCAAATAATCAAGAAACTCCCCCTGTATGAACCACCGTGCAGTCTTTCTCTTCATCCTATAACGAAGACTGTCATGCACTCCGTTTGCTCTGGCTACTCTATTGAGCTCTCCTTTCGTGGCACTTGTGGTAGTTTGAATATAAATCCCACCCCCATGGGCTCATATGCTTCATACTTAATCATCAGATGGTACTATTGTTCTGGAAGGTTGTGGAACCTTTAGGAGGTGAAATCTTATTGGAGGAAGTACGTTGCTGGGGGCGGCCCTTGAGGTTTTACAGTCCATCCCTACCGTGTTCTCCATGCCCCATTCCCTCCCACTTCCTCTCTGATGACTTGAGGGTGGGGTCCCAGCTTCCTGCTCCTGCCATGTGGCCAAGATGTAGTCTACTTTGTGAAAGTGTAAGCAAAAGTAAACTCTTAAAAAAAAAATCAAAATAAAAATAAAATAAACGCTTTCTTTCCCTATGCTGTTCCTGATTGGGTATTTTGTCCCAGCAACAAAAAGTAAATGACATACCAGTCAGACTAATCAGTTTGGGAGAAACTGATTCACGTAATTTAAGATGGCTTCTGTATCCCCTTCTGGGTCAGTAGTGATGAAAAGTAAAGTTAAATTTGGCAGTGATGAAATACTATATATTTCATCAGCAACTTGAAGCATATTTTTCTAGTTCTGGGCAGACATCAGGACAATGAGTGAGGTTGAAATAAACCAATACCCTGTGACCCAAGTTGAGTTGTGAGGGAAAACAGTCCTTTACATAAAGGCTTTCCTCTGGTTTACTGTCATTCCGTCTCCAGTTTCTCTGTCTTTTCTTTCTTGAATCACTTCATCCCTACCAGTAAAGCTCCTCCAGTGGCAAATGTGACTGCTAAAGATGCCAGGAAACAGGCTACAAGATTTTCATGAGGTGTGTGTGAGCCCTGCTCGCCTTAGGCTCAGGGCTTGTTGGGGGAGGGGGTGAGACTTCCCAGGCAGCAGCCCAGGAGAGCCCCAAGGTCTGCCATACCTCCTGGTATCTCGCACAGAATGACATCACAAATACTTCCACAGGCCTCTTCATAGTGAAGGAAGAGACACTAAGGCTCCTATTTCTTAATAGCACACTGTGCTACTGCTAGGTAATACCAAACACTAACGCATCTTTTGTATAGCCAGCCAACTTGATTGGTGTAGAAAATGAATAGCCTTAAATGCATTCAATATCTATTTGAATATTTATGCTTCACAAATAACTTTTCAAAGAATGTTGGGATCTTATGATAACCAAATTAGATGCTACCTTTTAGAAAATATGACGGGCTGTTAACCAGGAAAGTTATTCTTCAAACAGAAAACAAAAATATAATACCTTGTCTGTTGCCAGAAATGTCTCTGTGGTGAATGAATTTACATCCTGAAGATGATCCGCAGTCAAAATGTCCACCACTCCTGGCAGGCTAAGAGCTTCTGACAGATCAATGGACCTATGTGATAACACACACACAGTTTCTCAGAGCAGCCATAGGGCTCAAAGAGCATTGAGAATGTGCCTCGTCAGAAAACAATATATTCAGGGCTGGAGAGATTGCTCAGTGGTTAAGATGCTAGTCTACAAAGCCTAACAACCTGGGTTCAATTCCCCAGTGTCCACGTAAGCCAGATAAACAAGATGGCACATGCATCTGGCGTTCATTTACAGTGGCTAGAGGCCCTGGTGTGCCCATACTCACTTTCTCTCTCAGTATCTCTCTGCTTGCAAATAAATAAATAGTTTTTTAAAAAGGTCTATTGGAAAAAAGGAAAATGATATATCCAAGAACTGTGGCAATAGTTCTGTGCCAGACAATGAGAGTGAAGGTTAGGGGACAATGAAGTCATTATATAGAAAAATATGTAATAAGTGTCCCATTTCAATTCCACTTCACCTCTATTCTACATCAGATAGGAACAAAAAATGGCTTCCCCTCATCTTTCCCTTCTTTACTAATGTGGTGGAGTTAGACTTAAAGGCAATCATTAGTAAGAGCACTTACACAATCTTAGCATGAGCTCTGGAACTAGTTACAAAAGTCAGAAACAGCTCCCGGTCCACGGCAGGCATATCATCACAGTAGATGGCTTCCCCGGTGGCATGGTTAATACCAGACAGGTGCATGATGGGACGGCCAATAGGGTCTTGAAGAAGTTGCTTTGGGTCTACATCCTGTTTAATAACCAACATATAATTTTTACATTTCTGTAGAGAAAGTGGGGCTCATAGTATGCACAGCTCCCATAATCTATACCTAAAGCAGAACACTTTAGAGTGAAAACAGTAACTGTTTGTAATGATGCCAGGAGAGCAAACCAATTACAATAATTCAGTGGGCAAGTTGGACTATATAGCTATGATGCCATTTCTTTTTTTTTTTTTTTTCACTTTTGGACTATAGATCTCAAATATCTCTAATGGAAATTTCATTTGCATAAGTAAATGAATTTACATCTGCCTTTCTGATAATATGATATATGCTCTTGTTTACGTTCATGTATTTTACATCTAGGGGACTCAGGATGAGCAAGGATTTGAAGCAGCACCAACATATACCAGCTCTTTTCTTTTTAATTATTTTTGTTTATCATTTATTTATTTGAGAGTGACAGACAGAGAAAGAGGGAGAGAGAGAGAAAGAGAGAATGGGTGTGCCAGGGCTCCAGCCACTGCAAACGAACTCCAGATGCGTGCGCCCCCTTGTGCATCTGGCTAACGTGGGTCCTGGGGAATCAAGCCTCGAACCGGGGTCCTTAGGCCTTCACAGGCAAGCGCTTAACCGCTAAGCCATCTCTCCAGCCCTATACCAGCTCTTTTGATGTAACTCATTCAGCTGTTCCCTTGGTTGAAAGCTCTCAGCAATTCTCTTCTCCTTTTCCTTTCAAGAACTGAGGTTGTGACCAAAAGGGGGGGGGGGGAAGAACATGAGAGATCTATCAGGCATGTTTCCTCAAATGTTGTAGATGGTAAAAAGTGATTCTGTTGTAAGGTATGCCCCAAAGTTCTGAACTATTATGTTATATTTGGCTCCCAGCTTAAACAACATTTGAGTGAAAAAATATTCACATCTTTAAAAAAATTCAAAAAGCTTTTGTCTTGAGAAGCAAAATTCTAGAAAGCTCATAGGCTTGGACACTAAAGAAACAGACACGAATCTACAAAGGCTCCTGGAGTTTTCTTTCTATTACCAATACCTTTTACTGTATATAATGAAACACAGAACAACATTGAAAAGTCTTTACAAACTTTGCTGTGTGAGAGATTGGCCAAAAGACTGAGGAAATCCCAAAGTATAGAGTAGCCAAATATGAAAACGTATTACATATTCATATATTTTTAGTTTTTATTTATTAGAGAGAGAGAAAGGAGAGAGGGTGAGAATGAGTGCACCAGGGCCTCTAGCCACTGCAAATGAGCTCAAGATGCATGCACTACCATGTGCATCTGTCTTACATGGGTTCTGGGGAATTGAACCTGGGTCCTTAGGTTTCACAGGCAAGCACCTTAATGGCTAAGCCATCTCTCCAGCCCCATATCCATATTTTTATACCTCTATAAAAGTCAGGTGGAATGAATCTATGGGTAAAAGTACTTGGTTGCTTCCATCTGCTTGTCAAGACAGCGGACAAAGTCTGTATCTCCTCAATCAGGTGGTCTCCTGACACTCCGCAGTATGGCGGGATGTAGAATGTCCCCCAAAAGCCGATTTGTCAGAGACTTGGTCCTTAGCTGGGTGCTACTGGAAGGAGGTAGATACTTTAAAAGTTGGAACCTGGTGAGAAACTTTAGGTCATTGGGAAGACTGGGACCACAGTCTCTTTCTGTTTCTTACTTCCTGGCACGAGGCTAACAGCTTGTTCAGTCATACACTCTTCACTGTCAGCCAGCCCCCACGCCAGAGCCCTGAAAGCAATGGACCCGCCAGAGCATGGATTGGAGCTCCCAAAACCATGAGCCCAAACAATAACCCTTTCCTCTTGATAAGTTAATTATCTCAGGTATTTTTTTATAGTGATGGGAAGTTAACACACTGTATTAAAGCCTTTTTCAAAGCAAATGACTGGCTTAAGGAAAGTGCTCATTGCAAAGGTTAAGTCCTCTAACAGCCCAGACATTGTGTGTGTGAAAGAAGCCACAGGAAAATTAAAACTTATCGAGAGCTGGAGAGATGGGTCAGTGGTTAAGGCACCTGCCTGCAAAGCCTACGGACCCAGGTTTGACTCCTCAGAACCCATATGCACAAGGTGATGCATGCGCACAGGTGACACATGCACACGAGGTGGCACATGCATCTGGTGTTTGTTTGCAGTGGCTGAGACCCTGGCGTGACAATTCTCATTCCCCTCCCCCACTCTCACTAAAAACAAAAGGAGAAAGAAACATATCAACGTGAGAGACGCTCTGCATCCCAAACTTTGTCTTGAAATCTATCAGAACAAACCCCGTTCAAAAGCATCCTCTATGAAGATGATCAGTTTTCTTTGGATGAGTTGAACCATTATTTTGTTGTTCACTGCCAAGGCAATATTAGGATATCTTTCAGACAAAGATTATGAATGCTATATTTTACAGAACACTGGGGAAGATGGCAGCTGTTTTTAGCTTCGTGATGTTCACTTTCAATGCAGTTTGGCATATTTGAATTTTTGAACATATTGGACCTAAAACCTCCAGGGGTATATAGCAACTCCAGTGTTCATTACAGCTGTTATTACTAGATCCATCAGCAGATTGAGTGCACTGATGTTTTGAAAACTCTTCCTGTTTTTGACTTAATAAACCTCTTGATCAAGTTGCTTTTTTTGTTTTGTTTTGTTTTTGTTTTTTTGTTTTTTCAAAGTAAGGTCTCACTCTAGCTCAGGCTGACCTGGAATTCACTATGTAGTCTCAGGGTGGCCTTGAACTCACAGCAATCCTCCTATCTCTGCCTCCCAAGTGCTGGGATTAAAGGCATGTGCCACCATGCCCAGCCTTAGGATCAAGTTTCTTGATATTAATTTCAAGGAAATACACATCAAGTCTTATCCAGTTTACCAAGAGGATAGTTTCAGGCGATATTTTCTTAAACTATGACAGAAAATTCTATTTGAAAGTTATGAGGGGTGCAGTTCTAATAGTCAGACTTCATTAGGAAAAACTGGAAAAACAGTTCTTGGAACTCATGTTTGATTCCATAATAAAATTTTACATCTCAGAGAAATCACTTGCACAGGAGGAGCTCAGAGAGGAAAATATCTCCATGTTGGGACAAAATTAAGCAGCAGCTCTTGCAACATTTACACCACCGTCATCCTGGGTCCTCTGAAGTGAGTACAAAGCAGCCCAGAGCCTGTCAAAGAATGCAGCTTGGAAATGCTTCAACAGCCGCGCTGAGGGTAGAAGCATGCTGTCACTGCCAGTTTTCCATGCCCATGGCACGGACCACAGTACAAAGGACATGACCTTGAAGATCAAAGTAAGTATTTTTTTAAGATTATCATTATTAGATTTATTTTTATTCATGATTCTTCATTAGTTTTGACTTTTTTTTCCCTTTTCTTGTTTTGAGCTACTAGGATCCAACTCAGGGCCTTACATGTTTTTAGGCAAATGTTCTGCCGCTGAACTATACCCCTAGCTTGGTTATGAAATTTTAATTAACATTGAGAAGGCTGATAGTTTACCAGAAGGGAAGCTTAAGTGTTACCAAGATACAGTGGGGACATGCAGATGAAGGCACTGTAAACTCAGTCTCTGAGTTAAAAAAAAAAAAAAAAAAAAAAAGATGAAGACCAAAGGCCACTCACGTGGTAAGTTAATGTACTCCAGTGATGTCTGGGACGAAGATCTTCTAAAGCACTCTTAGACTTGTCTGCCAGCTTAGGGTAGTGACCTGGGTTCTGAAAAGGAGACAGTGAGGAGGATGTAGAATGTACTAGAATGTTTTGGGAAGGGAGGCTAGCATGATTCTCAGCAAGCATCTCTACTTTGAAGTCTAGTATCAATTACAGGCTCGTCTTTTCAGAACTCTGAGGTACAAGCAGTACCCTGACGTCAGGGCATGAAAAGGGATATATATCCTCCCACAAGGTATAAAGAGCCACGCGGTGTGGTGGGTCACTGACTGCCACTATCTCTGTTTCTTAAGATTCTCTCACATGCTTTTCTAAATAATTCGAGCACTTACCAATATAACAGGAAGAGATAAAAAGCTAAATAAAATAGATAAGAAGAAATTTAATGAGGGAAAGAGTCAGAGCCAAAGTCCATAACTGTGAATGTGCATGAAACTGGTAGGTGCCACCTGGCCAAGTGGACAAAAAGAGGAGTAAAGATAGCACTCCTGCCATCGCCTCTCGGGAGGACGCCTTCTAATCCCCAGAAAGAACATTCCTTGGAACAGAGGGAAATGGGCCACTTGAGACTATGCAAGCAATATTTTAAACAATATACTTAATGCTTGTTTGTTATAGTTAAAATAACTTTAAAAGAAAATAAAGCTGACAACAGCTGTTATTTTTTAAGAGAAGTTAAATGGAAGACATAATGCTTCAGGAAGAAGTTTTAGATTATATCACTTGATTCACCAATAAATATTAGTTGGTTATTCACTGGGAGTGTCTATAATTGATTGGCTCTATTGTTTTCATCTTAGATTATCTTACAAAATATGTCACATACATGATTTCAAGCTTTAAGTCTCAAAAGTTTGATACAACCCTTTGGTTCTTAGTTATTTCTGTCTATATTGAGAAGATATGTTTTAATATGTTTATCTCCTTCTTTCTCCCTCCCTCCTTCCTTCCCTCTTAGATAAATAAATAAAAATAAAAATAAAATAAAAATAAAAAAGATTGAGAGACAGGGAGAAATGGCTTACCAGTTAAGGCACTTGCCTGCAAAGCCAAAGGACCTAGCTCTGATTCCCCAGGACCCACATTAGCCAGATGCACAAGGTGGCACATGCATCTGGAGTTGTTTGCAGCAGCTGGAGGCCCTGGCATGCCCATTCTCTCTCTCTCTCAAATAAATAAATAACATAAAATAAAGTAGGCTTTCTGTCTCCTATTTAAAGTTACCATTGTTAATTCCATACTACCTGAGGGCTCATGGGTTCTAGTCTAGTTTGACTGGCTGGCTATAATGTGGGGTTGATGAAGCTAATAAGCTTTGAGTCCCCTTTGGGTCCATAACATTTATTTAGAGAATTTTTTTCAGTTGCGTCCTCCCTAAGCAACAATGTTATTAGTCAAATTGCCGTCAAGGACACCAGGCAAAAGAATGTCTGCTTGTCACTGCTTTCATTATAGAACTACTACGTCTGCTAAGCAGCTCCTCTGAAGCAGGGGGACCCCACTGTCTTTATCCTACAAAGACCTTCCACAATACTCTTATAGGGGCTGCTATCAGCGTCTCATCATTGGAGACATGAAGGTGAAGCCAGGGAAGACAGTCCAGCATCGGTGGTACATTTCAACAAATGGAAGCTGCTCGGCAGGGGCTTGTGTCTCCACCTTGGGTGTCGCCAGAGGCCCTGGTACCAGAAAAGCTACTTGTACAACCAGTTCCCTTTACCATCCTCTTCAGAATCTGCAACACCTCCAGGTAGAACTTGAAGAGGAAGCTGACGATGAGGGTCCTCTTGAACTCCACCTTCCCACCTGGAGCTGAGCCTGGAAGGTTGACTTCATCCAAAATCAGCCTGCATGCGGTATCCAGCATTTCTTCATTCCAGGGCCTGCGAGAGGCACAGGAGGCTCAGCCTGACCGGACTCATTATCTCAGAAGGCTCAGCTAACATGTAAGGCAAACAGCTCCAGTTTATTGTGGAAAGTAATTGCTGAAGTACAAGCCCCAGGCAGGCCACCCAAGTTCAAGTCAATCAGTCTGCTCTCTCAAAGTGCTTGGCCTGGGTCTCACCACATTCTCATCATGAAAAATCCTTAGCCCAGGAGTAACTGCCCTATCTATCACTAGGTCATTTACTGCATCCCAGGTTCTGCTTTAAGCAGAATGTGGATGTTCCCTTATTTAGCTCTCTTAAATATCCTACAAGGTGGGCGTAATTCCCATTTCTGACAGATAAGTAAACTGAAGTACTAGAACGCTAAGTAAATTGACTGAGTTCACATAGTTAACAGGTGAAATGAGATTTGGACCAAGCAATCCAGCTCATTAAAAACTTAAATTACATGCTTTTGGTCACTATTCCATTAGTTTATCTAGTTAGTGCTTAAGAAATGTTAGCAGCTAGTATTACCTGTAGATGTAAGAAGTCATATGAGCAAGTATAGTTAGCAGTTAATTACAAAACAAATGTACATGATCTATTTTTCATCGTGATAAGTTACTTCCCTACAATAAAGAATGCAAATTTGTACGACTGGAGACTTCTCTCCCCACCCTCTCTCCTCTCACACATATACATATTTATGAGCTTACACGCATGCACACGCAATGACTATGTAATACTTCCATCTGAATTCTTTAAAATCAAGGCGTGAAAATAATTATGAAATCTTATTGGAATCTCCTGCCATTAAGCTTAAAGATGCTAATGAGGCATTTTTCTTATCGTCAACACAGCTCCTCACAGGAAAGATTGTTCTGTTACCTGGAGTCTAAGGACATGACACCTTACCTTCCGACGAGCTTCTGGCAGGAATTCTTAGCACAGATGGTGGTTGGACCAACACCTCCATAAAAGACGGATAACTCTTTAATGATGCCATCCTTTTCTCCAAAAAGAACTCTCATTCCCGAGGTGACTATAGCAAGTGCATTCTGCTGCCTCTGGGCTTGTCGGAAGGCTGACACAAATTCCCACTGAAAGAAAAAGTGACACTTGTAGAGCCACACTGAGTGACAACTATGGCTCCTTTGGTCCTCACTGCATCTTCTTTTTTAAAAAGATATCTTAAGCTGGGCGTGGTGGCGCACACCTTTAATCCCAGTACTCCGGAGGCAGAGGTAGGAGGATCGCCGTGAGTTCGAGGCCACCCTGAGACTCCATAGTGAATTCCAGGTCAGCCTGGGCTAGAGTGAGACCCTACCTCGAAAAACCAAAAAAAAAGAAAAAAGAAAAAAGAAGAAAAAAAAAAGATATCTTGTTTCCTTCTTTTCTTTATTTCTCATCACATCTTTTACAGGCTATTTTGCATGTCCCCAAAATTCAAACACTGAAGGCTGGAGAGATGGCTTAGCAGTTAAGGCACTTGCCTGCAAAGCCAAAGGACCTAGGTTCGACTCCCTAGGACCCACGTAAGTCAGCTGCACAAAATGGCATATGTGTCTGGAGTTCATTTGCAGCGGCTGGAGGCCCTGGTGTGCCCATTCTCTCTCTCTCTCTTAAATAAGTAAAATGCTTTTTAAAAACTAAAGCATTGTAATTTAGACCCAGGACTTCCATATTTGGTCATAAAAGTCTAAGCAGGTGACAGGGGAGTATGACAGGGGGTGAAAATAACCATACATATCCACACACCCATGAAACAGGGATGTCACAGCACTGATTGAAGCGAGTGTCCATCCTCTGTAAACACATTTCACTGTTTCTGAGCACACTGACACGGGGAGAAATGAGCTCTAGGCTCACGGGTGACACCAGAAATCTAGAATGTTCTCACCTTCCTGGAATAGGGGATGTTCACTGAGACCAAGATTTCCTGAGGCTTAAGGTCACTTGCAGGACACTTGCGGAGAAACTGATCGTTCAAAGGGATCTGTCGTTCTCCTTCTATGGGAAGAAAAAACACCTTCCATGGAATCTTTAGTCTGTTAAACAAACTTCTCAACCTTGGGAAATAATTCTACCAAATTCTCAAGGAACCAATTCTTTCAGGGGAAGGAGGTGCTCTTCTCCAGTGGTATCTAGCAACGTTTCTTTCAGGCTAGCTAACCCGCCCCGTTTTTTTGTTTTTAATTCTATGCATGCTTATAGGTAATCCAGAATAAATCAAAATTTCAAGTAGAATGGGACCTTAGCAGTATCTTCCTAAACCTCACAGGTCTCTTGGAGCTCTACCAGGAGGGAGAAGATAGTAATACCCCTTGATATCCGTCAAATCAGTGCACAAGCATCTCAATTATTATTTATAGCCAAGAACCCTACTGGCTACAGTGGTGATTTTTTATTTATTTATTTATTTGAGAGCGACAGACAGAGCGAGAAAGAGGCAGAGAGAGAGACACAGAGAGAATGGGCGCGCCAGGGCCTCCAGCCACTGCAAACGAACTCCAGATGCGTGCGCCCCCTTGTGCATCTGGCTAACGTGGGTCCTGGAGAGTTGAGCCTTGAACCAGGGGTCCTTAGGCTTCACAGGCAAGCACTTAACTGCTAAGCCATCTCTCCAGCCCCAGTGGTGATTTTTTAAAAAGGTGAAGTGTTACTTCATTTGCTTATACCATTTCCCTCTCCCATCATCTAAATAATTTCAGTTCTTTAGTCAATATATTCGGGGGAGGAACAGTTTAAAGCCATAGTAAAATATGATTTGAGGATAAAAGGTGAGGAGCTTTTGGTGTCTGTAGTCCTACCACAAAAACTTGATCCTTATGACATTTTTTTTTCTTTTTAAACAAAGGGATGTTACTTAAATTGAATGCTCTGAATTTAAATCTTCTTCCTTAAGAGTAGTTAGTAGTTTAATTGATATAAGGAGTAGGTGTTTAACAATAAGGTAATAGAAAATTAGCTCATATTTTTAAGTGAAGAAAACCTCTAGGTTCATAGAAGACCAATTAGAACTTCCTAATAATTATTGGACAAACTAGAATAGAGGAAACCAAATTCTTATACTGAGCTTCTGTAACAAAAATCAAGTACATGAATATAGGCTGAGGCCCAGACACTGTTCAACTGAAAAAGTCCTGCAGCGTAGGCATTCAACAAAGACACATCACGTAGAAGCCCGAAGCATGCTGTGGAGGCCACTCTTGTACCACCCAACTTGTGTCTGCAACAGAGGACCCAACAGTTCACATAGCTTATGCTTATGCTTATGGTTCTTTCCAACAGTCAGCTCACATCTGGGCATTAACCATCACACACATGTTCAATGTTGGGTGACCTGTATGTGAAGACATCTAGGGCAAGGTATCAAGAAGGAGCAGATGGCAAGACTGAGAAATAAGCAATTTGTTCAGACTCCATAAAGAAATAAAGAATTATTAATATTACAGAGACTTCCCATTTTCCAAGCTGGACTTCCTGCCACCCCAAAGAGGAAAAGAGATGAAGGAATAGGTAAGGTTCAGTAATCCCCAAGTGTGACCCATCACTTACCTTTTGACAGTAGGTTGAGGGTACAGTTACCCACGGCCAGGAGGGGATTCAGATCTGAATCCAGATGTCTGCTCATGATGTGGCCCCCTAAAGACTTTAAAATATAGTTATTTTCACTTCTGCTAGGTAATTATAAAGCATCAGCCATGCTGTCAGATCCACGCAGCGTGCTAACACACACACACACACACACAGCCGTGCTATCACAGATCCACACAGCCATGTTATCAGATACATACAGCCATGTTCCTGATCTGGGAGCCAGCCAGAGTTCTCAGGTGTTTCAGGAGAGCACGGAATGTCTGTGTCTTTTCTTCTGGGAGCTTCTGGACCACATCAGCCAGGATGTCCTTCACCTGGGCCAGGCTGAGGCTAGCACCCAGGGTCAGCCCTGAAATAGAATCTTACGTAAGTAATGCAATGTACTCATGATGGCCTCAAAATGTTAGGCTAATGCTGCAGACACGGACGTGGAGTCTTCGTAGTGAGTGCATGCTGCTGTGCTTACTGGTGATGGTGATGGAGGTAGTGGTGGGGGTGATGATGGAGTTGGTGGGGAAGTGATGAATGCTGACTTCTTTTGAGGACTCACTGTATCAAGCACTATACTTACTACTTTAGATAGCCTCCATGAATTTGAATAAAATTATAAGATATTAGTAGGCCCAATTTACAGATGGCAAAATTGAGATGTATGTGAGTCACTTCCCTAAGATCTTACTGCTTCTGTGTGTCAGAGTCAACAGTTAGATTTCAGAAGCTGTATTCCAAATCTGTATTACAATGACTGCTTCTTCCCTTTGTCATTACATCAATTTTCTTTATAGGAATGGAAAAGCCAGTCGGTGAACTGCTTAACACACGAAGTTGTTTTGCTTGCTACCATGTCTGAACTCTGCAGAGCAGAGACAATGCCCCATTCATCTTTGTCTTTTGTCCAGCGCTCAGTATAGAACTTTCCTTGAATAGTTGTTATGTTTCTTGGATATTGCAGATAGGAAAGTTTCTCAGCAAACATATGATGACTGAGCCAATATCCAGTGGAATTCCATAGTAAATTATTTCTGGAGCCCCCCCCCCCACCTCCAGAATGTTACCATTCTCATGAGGAGAATCTCTGTATATTATAACTAGGAATAATTCTCATTGTTTAGCTGCTGGGCAAAGTAACAAAATTGATGAATGACTTTAACTAAGAAACCAAGGGCCTTAAGGACTTACCATCACATGCCTGGTTTACAACACTCAGTTCTTCGATTCTATCAGGAGAAATTATAACTGGGTGGAAGATGCCTTTAAATTTTACTTCAGGCCCTAAAGGATTAGGGAGAAAAGCAAAACTGAGATATATGAGGCTAACTGCCTTTTCAATTTTGAAATTATGCTTCAATTGAGATCTTTGAACAAATGAAAGTTGCTTCTGTCTATTGACCTACTTATTGCAAAATCACATGAATGGCTAGATGGATCTTCATCAAACTTAAAAAACCTCTGCCAGTGGGCTGGGGAAATGGCTTATCAGTTAAGGCATTTGCCTGCGAAGCCTAAGGATCCCAGTTCGATTCCCCAGGACCCACGTAAGCCAGATGCACAAGATGGCGCATGTATCTGGAGTTCGTTGACAGTGGCTACAGGCCCTGGCATGCCCAGTCTCTCTCTCTGCCTCTTCCTCTCTCTCTCTCTCAAAAGAAATTTACAAAATATTTTTTTAAAAAAACTCTGCCACCATTGTCAGCCATAAGACTTGGGAAATACGGCATGGTCAAAATTCTCTTGGAGAAAACTCTGGCGGGGGGGGGGGCAGCTCAAAGAGGGGGGGCATCAAACTGAGCCTACATTGCGTATGACCAGAAGACTGAAATTACAGCTTAGTCAAACACATCACACCCACTGAGACACCACCCCGTAAAGAAACAGCAGTTTTAAAAGGAGTCACAGAGCAGTGCTCTAGTGGAAAGATAGGACAGCTGTCAGGGTACCATGGCTACCAGTTCGTCTGCTCAGGGATGACCCTGAGGATGTATTATCAACTAATGACAGGAGGGGTCTTGGACAGTACTGAAGAAGTTGAGCCCCAAGGACCAGAGAGATATCTCGGACCGCTTTTTCTCATAACATACATCTAAAAAGCTATTTTCTCTCTCAGCCCTTTTCCTCATTTCCTCAGAAGTTCCTGGGAGCTACATACCCACAGAGGTGTTCCCCATAACAATGGGGGCCTGAGGATACTTGAATTTAGCTTCCACAAGTCCCGTCAGGGTCACTGGGGAAATCCATGTTATTCTGTCACCACCAAAAACCCTGGTTTTCTTTGGTTGTTTCTCGGCCATTATCTATTGAAAAAGTAAGATTTGAGATGCTTTGTGACAAAATTCCCATCTGTTTCCACTTTATCATTTTTTTTAATAGAAACAGAGAAAGGAAACACAAGTCTTCTAAAAAATAATAATAATAAAAGGTGAGAACTAAGTGTAGAGCTCTACCAAGAGTCTCAGGATGAAAGGACAAGGGCTTTGCTCATGGAAACGGTAACTCCCATTGGCTAACATCTCAGCAGAATGTATGTTAATGTTCTAATAATATATGGACACGCTCCATTTTGTTAAATCATCCTGAAGAAAAATGATCTTCAGCATAACTGGAAGTAGAGAACGTATCTACATCTACTTGTGTAGTGATGCCTTCAGTAACAGACACCACAACTGCTGCTCACAGTCCACCGACCCCTCACGTGGCACCACCTCATTCCTCCTCTTCTTCCTTGGTCCGCACTGTTGACACCTTGAGGTAATGATCCCAAAAGGCTGTGCTATTTGTCCATCAGCTTTAAAAACGCCCTTTCTGACATTCCACCATGCATCTCAGTCGGGTGAGCTTAATACTGCCTTCCTTACCATTAGCTCCGGAGGAAATATCAGCTCTTGGGTTGGATCCAGTGGTAGAAACTCCTTTTCTGAGAACAGTTCTGGACTTATCTTAAACAAAGAAAGTTCCAGAAGTTATAGTAGTGCCCCTTATTCTCAGGGGATATGTTCCAAGACCCCCTGTAGATGCCTGAAACTATGGATAGCATTGAATCTTACAGGATTCATATGTACACTATATTTTTTCCTATTTGTTCTTACTGTAAATATTAGCAGCACACTCTAGTACTCAGCACACAACTCTTCGTTTCCTTGTTGTATGGAGAATAATACCTTTTCACTTAAAGGAAGCACTCACTTCATGGCTACCGGCATCACTAATTTTCTTCTTTGGGGGTCTTATTAAGTAGAATAAGTGTTTCTTGAGTACACAGACATGCTGATACTGTTGCAGTTGGGGTGGTAACCAAGACAACTGCTAAGTGAGGAATGGGCAGGTAAGTGTATCCTGTGGATACAGTGGACAAAGACAATTCACATTTCAAGTGAGACAAGAAAGAAACGCTGTGAGACTTCATCATGCTACTCAGAACAGGATGCAACCTGAAACTTACGAGTTACTTCTGGAATTTCCCTTCTGATATTTTCAGAATGGGCTTGAGTACAGGTAACTGAAGTTGCACGAAGTGAGACTGTAGCCGAAAGGTAACTACTGACTGCTGTCAAACTCCTCTAAATATTTTGCGGAGTGAGGCTGGAAGAAGATGGATGGACAAGCCAGCTATGGTAGTACCTGCCTGTACTAAGTCTTTCAGAGATAAAGGCAGGATGATTAAGAAGTTCAAGGTCATCTTTAGCTGCACAATGGGCTCAAGGACATTCCAGGTTTATATGAGACTTTATCTCAAAAACCAACCAACCAAAAAAAAAAAAAAAGACGGATCGACAGACAAATAGCATATAAAAAAAAAAAAATCAGCCGACCAATCACAATCCCTAAGCTCCCAGTCAAGGGCGCTGCCACCGCCCTGGTCTCTAGGCTTTGTGCAGTTTATCCACGGCCCCTGCAGGCCTAACCTCCCTGCACATCCTTCTTGAAGTCTGGGGAAAGCAGAGACAGGTGTAGCTGAACTGTCAGGTCTCTTGTCGTTATGTGCTCTGCCTGTTGTCCATTTCCTGACATCTCTGCTTTGCTTCTGACTCTTGAAAATGTCTTCAAATTGCTTTGTAACACTTGAGCGGCTAAGAGTTATTGTGTTTTCCCAGTTGTATTTGAATGGAACTACTACCTGGAATGAGGGACAAAGTTGCTAGGACAGACTTTTGTTGTTTGTTTTTTCAAGGTAGGGTCTTGTTCTAGCCCAGGCAATTCACTATGCAGTCTCAGGGGGCCCTTCAACTCACAGTGATCCTCCTACCACTGGCTTTGGAGTGCTGGGATTAAAGGCGTGTGCCACCATACCTGGCCAGGATAGACTTAAAATAAAGTTTTTAGAGGATGGAGAGATGGCTCAACAGTTAAGGCACTTGCCTCCAAAGTGTAAGGACCACGGTTCGATTCCCCAGTACCCATGTAAAAAGCCAGATGTACAAGATGGTGCATGGGTCTGGAGTTTATTTGCAGAGGCTAGAGGCCCTGGCATGCCCATTCTCTCTCTCTCTCTCTCTTTCTCTCTCTAACTCTGTCTGTATCTCTCTCTCTGCCTCTTTATCTCACCCTCTCTGAAATTAAAAAAAATTTTAATTAAAAAATTAACTTTAGTGTGCATGTGTATGTATATGGTGTGAGTGGTATATGTAGATATGTGTACCCAAGTGAGGAGGCCAGAGGAAGATGTCCTCCTCTATCATTCCTCTACCTTATTTCCTTGAGACAAGGTATTTCACTGAACGTGGCACTTGGCCTTTTTGCTTGTTTGTCTGGCTTCACTGGCTGACCAGTGAGCCCCAGCAATTCTCCTGTGTCCACTTCCCTCGGTGCTTTACAGGCATGCATGGAAGCATCTTGTTTTTTATATGGGTGCTAGGGATCAAACTCAGGTCCTTATGCTTGCACAATAAGTGCTTTTACTGTCTGAACCATCTCCTTAGCTCCACAGATTTTTTTTTTAAACTTTAATTGAGCCACTAATTACATGTATTTGTGAGGCTGAGTCTGACATTACCACACATGTGCATAATGTGTAATGATAAGATCAGGGCAACTGGCAGATTCATCACCTCACACCTTAATTATTTCTTTGCGTGTAGAACACTGAAGATCCTTTTTACTAGCTATTCTGAAATATTCAACTAATTGTTGTCAAGTGTACTTGCGCCATTGTGCTACGGAACAAGTGAATGTTCTGTACCCAGGTACGCCTCTGCACTTGTGCATCTGCTTCTCTCTATTCTCCCCTGTCCCTTCTTAACTTGAGGTTTGAAAATGTAGCGATGGAGTGAGAATGGGATTGGGAACATGTTGCCTCAGCTCAAATTAGCCAATTTGGGCAACCGTTTACTCTTCCCAAGGATAGATCAGCTGCTGTTCATGTCCTGAGACCACAGTGTAACAACCTTATCCTTCACTGACCTTGTGTCGTTCCTCAAATTCGGGCACTCCATTTACTCCTTGATCCAAACAGCAAACTCCATTTTCTCTACTTTGACAACAGCTAGGAGTCTATTACGAAAAAAAAAAAAAAAAAAAAAAAAAAAAAAAAAAAAGCCCAAATAAATCTGTAGGAATTTCATGGTGATTCTACTGTGTTAAAACTTGGCAGCCACAGTTGAAACATCATAACATAGAACCAATATTGTCAGATATCATGAAAGAGATTTGTACTTCAGTATGTTCAAACTAACTCTAGTGAAAAACCAAGCTTATAAAAAATTGTGAATACCATTATAGTACTGATTATTAAAGTATATAAAGATAATATAACTAAGCCTGCAATGTAGCAATACATATTAACCATGATTAACTATTAATACTAATGATATTTTAAATATAACTGATAGTAATATGATTTGGCATATCAGTTCTTTTTTGCTGTTTTATTTTTTATTTATTTATTAGAGACAGAGAGAAGGACAGAGAGAAAGAGAATGGGCGCACCAGGGCCTCTAGCCACTGCAAACACTCCAGATGCATGTGCCCCCATGTACATCTGATTTACGTGGGACCTGGAGAATCAAACCTGGGTCCTTAGGCTTCACAGGCAAGAGCCTTAACCGCTAAGCCATCTCTCTAGCCCAGCATATCAGTTCTTATTTATGATGTACTGATTTCATATTTAGCTTCTAAAAGCAATTTCATTTCTTCATTTCAATGTTTCTATTTATTCATTTAACCTATGTCAACTAAGTAGCTACTAATTAGTGCATGGTGACCTGGCCCTAGATATGGAGAGCCTCTGTGGTCAGCAGTCCATAGTCCAGTGAAAAGACTAGCAAATGGACAAATGTACCATATAATGACCAATGCTATGCTGTGGCACTCGCATTCCATGTTCACTGATGGCTACAGGAACACCCAGAAGGGTTCCTGACCCAGACAAACAGGTCAGGAGTGACTCCTTAGAAGGAATGACTCAGTTAAAACCAATGTCAAAACCCTTAGATGCTCATGATGTAACTATCCAAGCAAGTTCAATGCATGAGGGTAAGCCTCCTGCTCAAAGATCAAGTAACAAATAGGATTTTTAGACCTTAAAGCAAGTGACCTTGTGTTGGCAATATGTGCCCACTGGTGCAATAGTGGCATGATTGTTATGGGGGTAACTATTTTCTGCTTGGACTTGAGGCCTGTTCCACAGGAGAAAATTCATAACTTATACTATAAATCTGGTTTAAAGCTCATGGTTTGGGAGATCATAGGCCCTAGTGAGGAAGCTATTAATGTTCTTTTGCTAAATGAACATGTTGTGCCCATTAAACTGCCATGTAAATATTTATATGTATGCTCAAAGATCAGTGCTACTCTCAGATTTGGTCAGAGAAGCATCTTTTTGCAGTGGGCAGCAGCTATTGCAGGGAATCATTACTGGTCAAAGTATTGAGAATAAATAACTGTTGAGTGCTCAGTGTCAAGTGGAACTATCTCATCCTTTCCAAGGCTCTGGGAACATCACAGAAGAGGAGGTGGAAAGACTGTAAGAATCAAGAATGGAGAGGAGTGCTATGGAATGCTGTGTTCTGGACATGCCATGGCCATTGCACTAATAAACTCACACAGCTGTGGTTACCTGCATAAAACCTGCACAAGATTGGGTCCATCAACATTCTGTCATGGATGTGGGTGGGGAGCCTCATGAGGCCCCACCCTCTCTAAGAAGTTATTGGCAGTTAATAGTTGCTGAGGGGGCGAGAAGACATTTTCTTTAGTTGCATAGCTAGCAATAAATTACCCATGCTTCAGCAAATAACCCCCTCTCCCATGCTCATGCAAAAAAAAAAAAAAAAATCAAAGTAGAAGGAGAGTAGTAGGAAGAAGGGGCTCAGCAGTAGTGGGAAAGGGACAAGATAAAGTAACTGGGGATGAATATGATCAAAATGTATTATATATATGTATATACATTATATACATTTCAAAAATAAATTTTAAAATAAAAAATTAACAACAAATCTACAGAAACATACTAAAATAAGAAGAAGTAGTCCCGTGTTAGTAATAATGACTGTTGCTTTAATCATACATTCTAACCCATACCTGCTTTGTTTCATTGGAGAAAATAATATCCAGCCATATGTCCTTTTCTACTTACTTTACAGAACGTCTTGCATGCATCAATTATGGGCCTGTATCCAGTGCAGCGGCACAGGTTCCCTGAGGGAGAAAAGCCCACCTCTGTTACCATAACTTATTGATCAATTTTGTTGTTGCATGATATTTATACTGCTCTAAGCAAAGTAGTAAATTATCATCCTTGCATCTAAATCTGTCAATTCCTCTAAATATCTCCCTTTTATTTGTTTTTTGTTTTGAGGTAGGTTTTCACTCTAGCTCAAGCTGACCTGGAATTCACTCTGTAGCCCCAGGCTGCCCTTGAACTCATGGTGATCCCCCTATCTCAGCCTCCTGAGTGCTGGGACCAAAGTGTGCTCCACCACACCCGAATCTTCTCTGTTTCTGTTGACTACATCCCTGGAAGTGAAATATCTGGGTCCAAACTCAGTGACATGTTAACACACTGGCCTGCATGACACTCCGTCAAGCTTTATTGAAAGAACAGTCTAGAATTGATGAGTCTGTACCCCTTCAGTCTCTCTAAAATGGTTAGAACTGGAAACCATAAGTGAAATACAAGCACATACAGCATGTTTTCATATGTGGAATCTCGGGGTGAAAGACCTGCAAGTAGACATGCACCACTGGGGAAGAGGAAACAGGCAAGAGGAAGGCAGGAGAGGGTAATGGGATGAATATGATTAAAGTAAATGGTGCTCATATGAAAATATCACAATGAGACCTATGACTTTGTACACTTAAGATACTCTAATAAGTGTATGTAATATACACCAATAAAAAGGAAAATAAAATAAGAAAAAGAAGAAAAGAAAGACTCCCTCATTATGGAAGAAAGGGAAGGAGAAAACACAAGGAAGGGAGGGGAAAGAAAGAGTTGCAGTTGCTGAATTGAAGACATTCTGCAGCACAAAGGTAGGAATTTACTAAGTGTTGGAAACAGGCCCAAAGATATTTTCACAAATGATGAGGACAGTGTTTCACTTGCAGGGGCTCTGTGTTTGTTGTCTGTCCTCAGTCTGAGATCTTATTCAAAAATAAAGCCAGAGGCTGGAGAGATGGCTCAGCTGGTAAATTGCTTGTCTGCAAAACCTAAGGATCTGGGTTTGATTCCCTAGTACCCACATAAAGCCAGATGCACAAAGTGGTGCGTGTATCTGGAGTTCATTTGCAGTGGCTAGAGGCCCTGGCAGGCCCATTTTCTCTCTTCCTGTTTGCAAATAAATAAACAGATAAAACTAAAGCCATACAGTCGAGCTCTCTGGTGACGGGGTCCCTAAAATCTTCATTATTTATAAATTTCCCATATATGTCTTTTTAAAATATTTTGTTTATTTATTTGAGAAGAAGAGAGAGAGAGAAAGAAAGAAAGAAAGAAAGAAAGAAAGAAAGAAAGAAAGAAAGAAAAAAAGAAAGAAAGAAAGAAAATGGGCACTCCAGGGCCTCTAGCTACTGCAAACAAACTCCAGATGCATGTGTGTGCATGTGGCTTTACATGGGTACTACGGACTCGAACCTGGGTCCTTAGGCTTCGCAGACAAGCGCCTTAGCTACTAAGCCATCTTTCTAGCCTATATGTTTTATTTATTTATTTATTTATTTATTTGGTTTTTTGAGGTAGGGTCTCACTCTAGCCCAGGCTGACCTGGAATTCACTATGGAGTCTCAGGGTGGCCTCAAACTCACGGCAATTCTCCTACCTCTGCCTCCCGAGTGCTGGGATTAAAGGCGTGCGCCACCACGCCCGGCTCTAGCCCATATGTTTTAAATACCCTAAAAATTTCAAATCCCTTGTCATTTGTTTATGTTGTTAAGTAGTTGTGAAATAAGATGCACAATGAGACCTAAAGTAAGTACGTGCTCTGTCTCTCCCACTTTCGGTTTGCTCTGGTTTTTCTTGATACACTTTGCACTTTGCAGAGGTAGTGTACACATGAGCTTCAGGTTCACAGAAGATAAACAACAAAGACAAATAAAGCCAGGGAGAGTGTTACCAGACTTATGTTTAGGCTATTATTTGGGGGGGCCGGTTGTGGTGGCACATGCCACTAATAAAGTGCTGAAAAGGCGGAGGCAGGAAGATCAGGAGTTTGAGACCAGCCTTTAAAAAAAGAAAAAAAGGGGGCAAGAGAGATGGCTCAGAGGTTAAGGCATTTGTCTGCAAAGCCTAACGACCTGGGTTTGGTTACTCAGTACCTACATAGAGCCAGATGCACAAAGTAGCACATGCATCTGGAGTTCATTTGCAGTGACTAGAGGCCCTGGCATGCCCAGAGTCTGTCTGTCTGTCTCTCTCTCTCTCTGCTTGCAAAATAAATTAATTAACTGAAAATGGTTCAGAACCTTATTGATGAACACACACACACACACACCCTGAGCTGAACTTGGTGAAAGCATTTCATAGTGGATAAAGACCTGCAAAATAAGTTTCACCAGAGGCTGGGAGCTTAGGTGGTCAATTGCTTGCCTTGCAATCATGAGGAGCTGAGTTTGGCCCCCAGAATCCATGTAAATAATAAAACAACAGGCATGGTAGCACATGCCTGTAATCCCAGCTCTGGGGAGGTAGAGATAGGCAGACCCCTGAGGCTTGCTGACAGGCTAATCTAACCTCATTAGCTGAGTTCCAGGCCAGTGAGAGGCTGCTACATGAAAAAGGTACACGGCACTTGAGGAATGAAACCCAAGGCTGTTCTCCAGCCTCCACACAAATGTGCATGCATGTGTATGCATGCTCCCACATACACGCACAATCCCCCCACCACACACACACACACACACACACACACAGCTTCCACAGCCCTCTGATGCTTGATAAATGGTCATGAGAGGACCCGTAATGAAGACTCAAAAGCTGCTTTTCCTAAGGAGCACAGACTATTGACTGGGGCCCGCAGATGCTAATGGGAAACCAAACCCAGAGTAACACTGCCTCTGTTTTTCTTTTTGTATCTGTCTCCTTACCTGGCTTAAACTTTTGGGTGAGATTTCTATTCGACTCTCATTACTTACAAAGTTTTCTCCTAAAGCTGCTATCTTCCCTTCAAGGCTGAGCACAGTACAATAACTAAGGTATTTTTAAGAGTTTCAGGGACATTTCCAATACACTATCCACACCACCTTTGAGTGGCACTTAGAAGTCCTCAGTCAGTTCCCCATAGTTCCCCAGAGCAGTGAAGCCCTGCAGCAGGTCACCCATGATGAGCCTGCTCCAGTGAGCACTTGCCCCACGGGAATTACATCCATGATCACAGGCCCAACAGAACATGCTGAGAAGGAAGTGGAGATTGTCCCCAAGCAGCTGCAGTGTCTTCTTTGGTAGCAAATGGAGAAATAGAGGCAATCTCCTTGGCACCAGTAAGACACTGCTATGCAAAGCCCTTGACTCTCACCTCTGGTCTTTCCCATTTAAATCTATTTTTTTTTTAGATTTTTTTTCAAATTTATTTTAGAGAGACAGAGAAAATTGGCACACCATGGCCTCAGCCACTGCAATCGAACTCCAGATGCTTGCGCCATCTGGTGGTCACGTGAGACCCTGTGCCTGCCTCACCTTTGTGCGTTTGGCTTTTGTGTGTCTGGAGAGTAGAACGTGGTTCCTTAGGCTTCACAGGCAAGTGCCTTAACTGCTAAGCCACCTCTCCAGCCTTGCCCTCTAAATCTGAAAGCTCATGTCAGTGCCCTGGAAAACGGGGCTATGAGGTGATCTCCCTCCTCCACTCAGTATGATCAAGCTGAAAACGTCATTCCTTTCCTGCCTTTCACCATTACCTTTTCCATTTGCTTTCAAAGACAAGTGCCTGGTTTGTTGGGACTGCCCAGAGGCAGGTCTCGGACCTAAGACTCTGGGAACAACTGCACCCCACAGGAAACAGTAGTGAGAGAGCAGCATGTATAGTTATCTGCTCTCTTCCCAAAGGTTAATCAATAACCTAGCTTCTTGACAATTCTCAATACAATTAATAATATAAAGAGAAAATTTTACAAATTAAGCAATACATGAATCAAATGCAATATGTAGATCTGATTTGAAGGTTGATTTCAAGAAGTTAACTCTTTTGCCTATGTGGAATGCTTTTAAATAAATGTCAGTTTTTAAACCAGTTTCATCTTCTATAAAATGAGGATAATAATAGTACCTTTATGACAAAGTTATTTCAGATAATCTTTAAATAGCATTTAATTCAGCATGTGGCTGAATTTTAGCTGTCATCATCACTTAAAAATAAAATCATACTTACCACCAAGGGCATCAGTTAGCTGATCCAGAGTGGGCTCTGGGTGATTCCGGAGCAGTGCATAGATGGACATCACCATCCCAGGGGTGCAGAATCCGCACTGGGTGCCGTGACATTTGGCAATCCTCTCCTGGAAGTACAGAAAGGTTAGACATGCAGACCTTGCATGCTGCTCCACACCGACTGACTCAGAAGCAGCACCCAGCGAGGTCCCCAGAAGATTCTCATGCTCACTGACATGGGGGCAGCCATCCCTGAAACTCTTATCTCAGGCGCCTCCCGCTGGGTGGGGTCATCTGAACACTGAGCTGCTAGCTTCACTTAGGAGTCACCAGGGGAGCTGCGACGTTTCAAGGCCCCAGGAACAGCCCAGATCTCTTGATTTAAAGTCTCTGGGGTGAGGTGCCATCACATATCTTTCCCTTTTGGGGGTGTATGTCCCTGGCATTAGTGTGGAGGTCAGTAGGGTAACTTCAGGCGCTGGTCCTTGCCTTCTTCTTTGAGGCACAGTCACTCACTGTCCACCGCTGTGTTTACCTGGCCTGTAAGCTTCTATAGCATCTGCCTCTCATCTTGCCATGAGCATGCTGGGACTGCAGACATACATGACTGTGTTGGGCTCTAATTAAATGCTGGAGATGTGAACTCAGGTCCTCATGCTTGAGCAGCAAGTGCTGGATCCTGTGAACAATCTCCCCAGCTCCGCACGCATCTTTCTTTCTTTTTTTTTTTTTTAAATTTTTTTTGTTGTTGTTCATTTTTATTTATTTGAGAGTGACAGAGAGAGAAAGAGGCAGATGGAGAGACAGAGAGAGAACGGGCGTGCCAGGGCCTCCAGCCACTGCAAACGAACTCCAGACGCATGCGCCCCCTTGTGCATCTGGCTAACGTGGGACCTGGAGAATCAAGCCTCGAACCGGGGTCCTTAGGCTTCACAGGCAAGCGCTTAACCACTAAGCCATCTCTCCAGCCCCGCATCTTTCAAAGAGCCCTAGGTGATCTCGATGGGCAGTGAGGTTGTGAATTACTGTGGTTGAGTAAGTCCTCCAGAGAAATCACCAACTGACAGTCAAGTTCAGAAACAGGAGGGGAAAAAAAAATCGCCTTGTGGGTGCCTTTGATCAGCCCATGACAGTGCTAGGGCCCCAGTGTGTAGGAATTGGCAAAGCACCACTTGTAACCCAGATAATCAAGATAATGCCGTCACCTTTATTTCCTCCCTACCTTTCCAGTCTCTGTCATTTCCTCTTGGAAGTCTGACTTCCCAGGGACACATCCACTTTGGCAGCTTCCTTCTGGCAACATAGTGCCAAGAGGTGCTCAGCGAGAGTTAAAAATGAACAAGTGGGGCTGGAGAGATGGCTTAGCGGTTAAGCGTTTGCCTGTGAAGCCGAAGGATCCCGGTTCGAGGCTCGATTCCCCAGGACCCACGTTAGCCAGATGCACAAGGGGGCACACGCGTCTGGAGTTCGTGTGCAGTGGCTGGAGGCCCTGGCGCGCCCATTCTCGATCTATCTCTATCTGCCTCTTTCTCTCTGTCTGTCACTCTCAAATAAATAAAACTAAATAATAATAAAAAATGAACAAGTGTTCTTCTACCTGTGTTGAATCAAGACTCATAGCCTATCTAGGGCAGATCCTTTCTCTCTAGCTTAATGAGTTTTCTTAATATTAAACACAGCCCAAGATTCTTTCATGTCTAGAGAATCTGAAGTTTCATCATGTTCTAGGTGGCTCCGATCTTATCCTTCTTTTTACCAACTCCCTACAAATGATCTTCAATAACGAAATCCAAACAAGTAGCAATGGAGGACAGTGTGTGCACAGTGTAAGGAGTGTGGGTCTGAAGGTGCCATTTCCCTGGAAGGAAGAGCTCTGAGGAGGAGTTGCTTTAAGAGCAAAGCCTCAGACTCCATGGAGAGTGCTTGGCCATACAAGTCCTAAGAGGAATATGTCTTTTCAGTGGATGGTTGTTTTAAAAATATTTATTTATTTATTTATTTACTGGAGGGGGGGGAGAATAGGTGTGCCAGGGCCTCTAGCCACTGCAAACCAATGCCAGATACATGTGCTACCATGTGCATATGGCTTACGTGAGTTCTGCGGAACCGAACCTGGGTCCTTAGGCTTTGCAGGCAAGTACCTTAACTGCTAATCCAGCTCCCTCCAGCCCAGTGGCTGATATTTTGATTCACCTTTATAATAATGTTATTTTTCACTTTCCGACAACAAAAACAAACCAATAAAATTACACCTCTCTGTGCACATGGCTCTAGTTTCTTTGTGAGTTTTGGAGGAAAGAGATGAATACACCCCATCTAATTAGAGCATAGAACTTGGTCATGTCAGCATTTTTTAATAAAAAAGGGGGGGATCCTCTAGTCTTTCTAAAGCATCTTCACAAGAAGTAAATCACAAAACACACTACATCCCAATGTCCCAGGTTCATGCTGAGCTCCAGTTAGATTTTATCTCATAGTGGTGAATAAGCAGCAGAGCCTGCATTTTCTACTCTCCTAATCTCAGGGACTCATGATGCCATTAAAGGTCTGAAAGCAGATTCCTTCTAAATAAAAAGGTGCGTTCTCACCTGAATAGGATGAATCCTTGTTTTAGTGCTTCCTATGCCTTCTACTGTGGTGACAGCCGTACCATACAGAGAACAGATGGGGGTCAGGCAGGCAGTGGCTGGATAATGCCTTCAGAATGCAAAACAGAGGCACAAATTACATCACGCCCAGAGGAAAGGGAAGACCAAGAACTCACTGAGCACCTCCAGTGGGCAGATTTTGATTGATGTCCCTAGGCTCTGTGTCTTCATCTCATCCTTCTGTAAACGTGCAGTTTACAGAAAGCGAATCTGAGAATCAGAAGGCATTTTCCAGGGTCACATCTGGAGAGTGCCACGGCAGGGTTAAATCTGACCTTGCTGTTCCAGTTCCAGAAGAGTTTCAGCAAATGAGGAGTTGAATGCAACTGACCTCTGAACTACAGCTTTTCCCATCTTCTAGACACAGCTGAGTTAAAGTTTCTAAAGTCTGGTTGGGCAACAAAGTGAATTGATACTGCTCCTTCAAAGAAGAAGTAGTGTCAGATATAGAGCTACTCAATCTCACAAAACCATTGTTAGAAAATGTCCAATCAAGCCGGGCATGGTGGCACACGCCTTTAATCCTAGAACTCGGGAGGCACAGGCAGGTGGATCACTGTGAATTCAAGGCCACCCTGAGACTACATAGTGAATTCCAGGTCAGCCTGGGCTAAAGAGTAAGACCCTACCTCCAAAAAAAAAAAGAAAGAAAATGTCCAATCAAGATGACCCCTCATGTGGCAAACGTAAGTAGAGATAGGCAATGAACACATGAGGCAAATTTCAACTTCAAATTATCAGGAGATTCAAATTAAGCAACAAGAAACACCATTTTAACCAAATATAATGACAAATGGTTTCAAAAGTTCTATCCAGCATTAACAAAGGTTTGGGGAAGCAGGTCTTATACAGTTTACAAGGATGTAAGTGACGCTCTCCCAGAGCTGTTCTAGGAAACAGTTCCTTACAAGACCAAAAAAAAAAAAAAAAAAAAAAAAAATTCAATGCACACACTCTTGTGCTTTGAAATTCTACCTCTATGGATTCATCATAGGAAAATAGTCATAGACATAAATATATTTACAACCTGTACTGAGTACATAAAAAGCTTAAATAACTAAATTCTAGTAAATGACAAGCCCTTCCAAGAGAAAAAGATATTATCTGTTCTTATTTCCAAGACATAGTTGTTCTCTTCCTGAAATGGAAGAAGGAAGAGGGATTTGCCTTATACAGGAATAAAGAGACTCCAACTAACTTTCAACAAACCATCAGGACCATATGTGGGTGGATATAATGGGTTATAATACAAAGATGGACTCTTCTCCAGCAGTGCTCACTGGGTGCTGGGGGTGGTGCCCAACAATGAGGGTGAGGAAGAATTGAAAGAAAATCTCTAGTCTCAAGCCGGGCGTGGTGGCGCACACCTTTAATCCCAGCACTCGGGAGGCAGAGGTAGGAGGATCGCCATGAGTTCGAGGCCACCCTGAGACTCCATAGTGAATTCCAGGTCAGCCTGGGCTAGAGTGAAACCCTACCTCGAAAAACCAAAAAAAAAAAAGAAAATCTCTAGTCTCTTACACTACCATTTCAGCCAGGCCTCCTCTCCTCTATCGCACAGGAGTCAGGCAGCCTTTTCAACTTTTGACAGGAAATTCTTTGACCATATGTTATTCTCATTGTTGGGACATTTTTATTTTTCAAATCTATTGATATTCTTGTTCACCATGGGATTCTCAGTGCTTAGTACTGTTCCTTTCACATAGTAGGCACACAGTATATATCACCAAATGATGAAATAAGGCAAAGTTCACTCATAACTAGAGTTTGCTGCACGTTACCTTATCTGCTTGGTGCTGGGATTATATCGTGAAATCATCACGGTGCAGGCACCACAGCCTCCCCCTCCACAGCCATACTTAGTTCCTGTAAGTCGCACTGGAAGAAGCTGGTCAAAGACAATGCATTTTCCATAATTTTCTTCCTAGAACAGCCATGACCTTAGAAACCAACACCATCGCAGACTCTTAAATATATATGTAAATTCAAACTACATTTATCCAAAGACATATGTTACATGTCTAAGCTGCTTTTTTCCTAGGATAAATTCTTGTTCCTCTTTATATATTACAGCTTCTGTCCTGCCTTTGTAAGAAACTGGACTTCAGAAGCTTCCAGAAACAGAGCCAAACTGAAAGAAGGAGGAAGAGGAGGAAGAGGAAGAGGAGGAAGAGAAGAGCCTATGCACATAGGCTTTTGAGAATTTTCAGGTTATGAGCACACTGCATATTTTTCTCACCTTTATCTGAATCTTTGATGGCATGCATGGAAACTTCTATTTTTTAGAATTCAGATATGGTAGTTGGGCCTCACTTGGTCACCTCTGACTGTGAGGAGAATGACATGAAGGTGACCTGTAACTGTAACAAAGCTTTCTCGGAGCCATGGGAACATGCTTCGGGAACAGACTCGTGAAACAGGGACGAGCAAGTGTGTTGGTACAGAGACATGGAGACCTTGTCAACCATCCCTAATGGCTTTGATGTGCATGTCCTGGCCTGACCAGCAGCCTAGGGCAGTGCCCACCCAATTTCTCCTCCCATTCCCAGGTTGGACCTGCCTTGTGGCCCAAAGGCTCCCTATCTATCTCCTACCTTCTTTCATGTAGCTATTTCTCCTAACAAAATGTTGTCATGCAGTGGCTCTGGTTTTTGCTGTTTACTTCCTGGAGAACCTGACCCAATCCAGTGAGAAGCAAATAAACATCCACCTTTTATCCAGTTTACTCACAGTGAACCCAACTTTGAAATGCTATATCTAGGTGCTGTGGCCGACCAGAAAGTTAGCACTCATTGCTTTCTTGTTCAAAGATGTCGAATGACTTTCAGAAACATATTTGTGTCTTAAAAGTCATTATTTATGCTTTGCAATTTTGTGCTCTTTCAGGGAATATCACTATCCCCAGGTAGAGAAATGTACTAACTCCAACTGTCACATAATCTTGCATAGAATTTAGTGAGAAAATACCAGTCTTTGGAAGCCACTGGTGTTTGTGCATAGCAAGCTAAGAAAGTTTTCCTGTAGTTATATTTTCAGATGTAATTTCTCAATTTTTCAGTGATTTTCGGGATCTTTCTGATAAGGATTGGGCATTGAAGATAAAAATATAAATGTAGTGACTCTTGATTCCAAACAATGCTTACTCTATCATTTTAGCATCCATCACTTTAATTCCCAGTGCTAGTTTGTCCATTTTATACCATCTATGTAGTTGCTAAAACAGAGATTAAAGAACTTGGTTCTTCTGAGAGCCACAATTAAAAGTAAGACCTGGGCTGGAGAGATGGCTTGCCTGTGAAGCCTAAGTACCCCAGTTTGAGGCTCGATTCCCCAGGACCCACGTTAGCCAGAGGCACAAGGGGACGCATCTGGAGTTCGTTTGCAGTGGCTGGAAGCCCTGGCGCTCGCTCGCTTTCTCTCTCTCTCTCTCTCTCTCTCTCTCTCTCTGTCTGTTGCTCTCAAATAAATAAAAATAAACCAAAAATAACTTTTTTTAAAGTAAGACCTAACAGCTTCTCAAAGACAAACATAAAAATGAGACAGACAAAAGTATAGATGCTCAAAGGTGAGACAAAGATTCTCAGTGTGGCCATAAAAAGATGAACTACCACCTGATGAGGACATTTGAGCTAAACTCACACAACACACGAAGCAAAGGATACGATTCTTCCTCAGATAGGGTAACAGCATTGTTTCAGGGTCGGCATTTTTTTCTATCACCTATACAAGAGAATAAATAGTTATGCACACAAAATGGCGAGATCTAGTGTAGTGTTCACATTGGCAGGCTCATGTTAATTTGAATGAAATGCAAAGGATCAATCCTTCTACTAGTTGTCAATTAATTTCACATTTATGGGACACCCGTGGCACACACATGTTGCCATTCAAGTGTGGGTCTAAACCTCCACCTCTCCCATTGTGCCATTGTCCTTCAGCCTGAATCATGACTATTCGCTAAGGTGGTGTTTGTTTCTACTAACACGAGGCCGACTTCTCCCTGACACTAGTAGAGTAGAATAGAAGGGAGTGGGGTAAGGAGGAGAAAAACAGACACAGATTCGAGAAGTGTTGGACGAGCATTGCTTCTGAAACCGTGATATGGCTAACTTAAAGGACTTGTTGTATATCAAATAAATGGAGACCACAGCCAGCCATGGCCCCAAAGTAAAGAAACAAATGTGTACGTCAAGCAGTGCATAGCTGTGTGGCTATGCACACTTATACAAGTTGAGAGAGAGCTGATTGCATGGTCTGGAGTGGCAGCGCTGAGGGATGGCATGTCTGGAATGTCACTCTTATTGCGGTTTTCTACAAATTCTGGGTTTTTTTTTTTTTTGTCTTTTTTATCATATGTATTTCTTTTTTGACAGGACATACCCTTTTATCTCCTTGGCCCAGATTCCATTACCCTGGGGACCCTCCTCCGTGGGGTTATGGTATTCACTGTGGGGTCATGAAGGCATCATATCAGTCAGTCCCTGTGGGGTAGAGATGTGTGTGAGGGGAACTATGCCTGCCCACTCTGTGGCTCTTACAATCTTCCCACTCCTTCTTCCTCAATGTTCCCTGAGCCATGGTAGGCTTGATAGAAGTCTGATTCAGTGTTGAGTTCTTTATAGCCTCTATCATTGTTATTTTTGATTGAAGTTAGCATACAAAGTAATAGGCCTTTGGTATTTTCATGCTTATATGTCATTATATTTTGGTCTTACTACCCTCTCCTTTCTGTCCTTCTCTTTGCTGGTCTCTTTCCTCCCTCCAAGTAATCCCCCTTTTGCTTCCATGTCACATGTATTTAAGATTTCTTTTGCACTTAGAGAACAGACAGAAGCATGAGTTGCTTCCCAAATTTGTAAGCCCAAGTCATTCTTTCACCACATTACAGTGATTTTCCCTTCTGGGAAGTAGATGAGGAGAGACATATGCTCCTTTGGTACCGACTCCTCAGCCACAGTCTACAGAGGAATGTGCTGGGCACAAGCGAGACTTACACCAGCTACCAGGTGGATCTGAATCCTAGAGGAATATGCAGTAGAGAGATGTGTGTGCGGAGAGTGGATTCACACGCTGTTGTGTGACTGTCCTCTGAGAACAACAACTATTCTCATCTTTATCAGAAGCAGTTGTGACAATCCACAAGAAGCTGTCAAGTTCTGGTCCCACTGATGTTCCCCCACAGAAGAGAGTTGGGAGGGTTACCAGACCCTCACTTGAGACCCCAGGCACCCCTGTGCCAACTGTATTCAGTACAAAGTTCTCATGCTCTAGGGGGAGGTAAGTATATACAGAAGGTTGAAGAGCAGGGGATGGGAAACTCCATCTATGCTGGGCCGAGACTTTCAATGCTACAGCTGCTTTGGGGTCTTCATGCTCCTGGAACACCTCACCCATGCTCTATAAGGAGGTCCAGTAAATTTATTGGTGTGCCAGGATAAACTTTTGTGGAATCAGACTTGAGTCTGCCATGGGTGCCCTGCCTGTGGGGAGTAAGCACTTATTAGTCCCCCCCCCCCCGAGAAAAGAGTTCATAACACATGCACACATGCACGCACATGCATGTACACACACGTGTTCTGTAAGATATGAAAGTAGGGTATCCTCCACTGGCTCTCAGTGGAACTTTTCATTTTAATTTGTAAGCTTACTTCTTCCCTTCTCTTCCCCATGCTGACTCATAGCCTCACGTACTACTATTTTTAATTTTCTTTCAATCTATTACAACCAGTGTCACCAGGTTCTACCACTTGCACTTTTGAAAGGATTCGCTAAATGCCTTTCACCACACTGCCACCATTAGCACGAGCCTTCATCCTGGCATCTGAACAGCTGCAACTGCCACTTCACACCCTTCCCTGTACGATCATCCTGGGCCGGCCACGTCTGAATCCTCCAGGTGCTTGCTGAAACACGCCCCCTCTGCAATCAGATCTTCTGGAACAGGAACCAGAAAGTGTGGTGCGTTAGTGAGCATGCTGGGTCTTCAGGAAAGTTGTACTAGAGTCCCTGGCATGCAAGAGAAATTTGCACTCATTTTTAAAATTTATTTTTAACCAGGCGTAGGAGGATCACCATGAGTTTGAGGCCACCCTGAGACTACATAGATAATTCCAGGTCAACCTGAGCTAGAGCAAGACTCTACCTCAAAAAAACATATATATATATATATATATATATATATATATATATGAAATTAATATATATATATGTATATATTATTATTAGAGAGAGAGCAAATAGGTGCTCCCAGGCCTCCAGCCACTGCAAAGGAACTCCACTTGCATGCACCACCATGTGCATCTGGCTTACATAGGTTGTGTGTGGAGAGTCAAACCTAGGCCCTTAGGCTTCACAGGCAAGGACCTTAACTGCTAAGTCATCTCTCCAACCTGAAAGTTAAAACTCTTTAGCAACATGTCTTTGATAAACTGCCCTTTCATCTCCCGCTAGTTGACTTACGCCACCTGAACTCAGGTCTCACGGGAGAACTGGTCAATCCCACAATGGACTTTTAATTTCCACTATATTTGCTTTCCAGGATCCTTTCATCCCGCAACTGCCTCTGTTCCCCTTTACTTGGCAGACTGTCACTGCCTGGCACTCGATGGTCTTCAATGTCCTCGGTGGAGAACTTGCCCCACTTCATTCCCTAAATAACCACCTTCCTCTACGTTCCGCTGTCCCAGGTCCTCTCTGTGTTGTGGCCCGTGTTTCGTAGTCATTTGTGTAGATGAAAAGCCTCCCTTCACTCCCCAGAACCACCACCTTCTGTTGTGCTTTGTTTCAAACACAGAGCTCAGAGCTGGAGGTCTAGCATAGGGGCAAAATGGGTGTCAACTAGTGCAACGAGTAACGTGAACCTGGTGTGTCCAGCCTGCTCTGAGAACTCCAAGGAGGGAGGAGTGACCCGGCAAACCATTGGCTGTGTCCCTGCATGACGAAGTGGCTCCGACTCCAACAGCCAACTTAGACCACAGAGGAAACACACTAATGGCACGAGAGGATATTCCAGAAAATGTGAAGCTTCCGGACCATCCTCACAATTTCTACCTCTGCAATAGGGAAACCGATGTGTGTCTTGTTTCAAGCAACTACTAGCTTTCAGTTTATTACATGCATTAATACACACAGTGGATGCACAGATGCACAAAAAGTGAATGGCCTACAAAGTAAAGAATAGCATTAAGCTGGAGGGATTTCAATTAAAATAGATGGAAAATAGTCACAGGTTTTTAGAAAGGAAAAGAAAGATACCTTGTATTTATTCTTTTTATTTATTTGATATACATGTGTCCCATAGATGTTTCAGATTACAGTCTGATTCGAATGGCACTGGCTTGAAACACATTCGTTTTTCTTGGCTTGGAGGATGGCTTAAGTGGGAGAGGGGCGTGGGAGAAGGGACAGAGTAAGCATTGTGTCCTGGAAGGTCAAAGAGGAAAGCAGGGGTTCAGGGCTAACCTGGGGGCTGGGGTGTGGAACAGTAGCAAATGGAGTTCTTCTCACTGGCTCTGGCCTGGGAAGATGGCACAGAAGGGCCCAGCTGCCCTGAGGTAGAAGTAGGGCACAGTCACTCTAGTACCCATCTCAGCAGAGCCTTGGGGGCTGTGAACCTGCCCTCTGTCTGCCCTCTGTCTGCCCTCTGGCCTTTCTGAGAGAGCCCAGGTTCACACCACATGAGGCTCTGCCAGATCTAAGAAGCACAGGAGGAACAAAGAAAGGGAGTAAGGAAAAGGGGGAAAGGGGAAAACAAAGTCTGGGAGGGAAAGAAGCGCCTGTGAACACAGTAGGGTAACAGGCAGAGATGAGGGACTGTGGGCCCGTGGGGGGGGGGGCACAGTTGGTAGGAAGCAGCCTCCCAGCAGAGGAGGGACGGTCACTGGGACACTCCTGCTTCTCTCTCACCTGGTACTTCTTCCTGGCTCAGCTGAGTCTACCCCCTGAGCTACTGCAGCCATTTGAGGAGCCCCGAAATGTCCTCTCTTCCAAGGACCCCAGGAAACACTAATCAATGTCACCAGCAGACAGTTCTTTCTAAATTCCTCCACAAATACCAGGCAAGTAACACTGCTGCCGCTGGCTACATCTTCAGTCCTCTTGAGGCTTCTGGGCAGGTTCTGGCTCTGCTAAGGAGGCAGACTGCTACTCGTCTGGGCATGAATAATAGTCTCACCCTGTTAATCACTCTCTATGGAGTTTAATTTTCACCCCAGTTTCACAGGAAATTGTATTGCTACCAGCTCCATTTAGCAGAGGAGAAAATGGAGGCTTGGAGACAGTAAAACCCTTGCCTAAGGCTGCCTGGGGGCAGAGTAGACCTGTGGGATCCACTGCTTTGATCTCCAGGTTTCGTGCCTTATGTAGGTTTGTAAGTGGAGCTCAGAAAGCCGGGTCTATGGTAGGCTTGAATATTGGCTCTTCCTTTCTCAAAGTCCATGGTAAATGGGCCACCTCTTCTTCCAGGGCCCCTGGTAGCATGAGTATGGAATCTCCCTTTAGCTAGGGCTCTGACCACTTGCTTCCAGACAGACAACCTTAGCTTCTGTCTTGGTGACCTGGGGATATTTGCAAAATGACTGGCCAGAGGCAAGCCATGTCATCAGAATTTTCTAACCGGCTTCCAGGATTCCTTTTAAAGGCAGATTTTGAATTCCAGAGGTCATGTCTGACTTTGAAGTCACTTCTCTCGGTGGTTTCTCTCATACTTTTGTAAATAGTCCCTCCCTCTCAGAACCAGGTTTATTCTGATGCTATTCATGCAGCAATCAGGCTTGTTGCCAGTATTGGAGCACACACTTCAAAGAATTTGGAAGGGCCATAGAGTAGGTAAGGGGTGACATGAGTTTTTTAAATGAGGTAATTTCAAAAACTAAATTGGTATTGCTGAAGACTGCACATACTTGGGTGGCAAGGCCACTGAGAAATTCTACTGGAACTGAGCTGATAACCTCCTCCATGCAGACCAGCTGACAGAAAGCTGGAAGAAGCCATTCTACATTTAGTTCAATGGGAGAAAGAGATACCACCAGTGAAGATACTCAACAGTGGACACTGCAAGCCTTATAATTGGTCAGCCAGGCCAAATGAGCCAACGGGTGCAATAGTGGCACGTCTGTCATGGTGGAAACCAACTGCCCTCCAATTGGACTGGAGGCCTGCTCCATGGGGGGGGCGGGGAATACATCCCTGATACTGAAAACTTAAAACAGGGGTAGTCATGAGCTCTAGGGGTGTAACATCTGCTGATGTCTGGAAAAATGTATATACTATGCTTATCAAACTGCCCAGTTAGCACTTCTCTTAATATTTATACCCTTATATTAACGCTACTCTCACTTTGGTAGAGAACCTTCTCTTTTCAGATGGCAGTGACCTTGGGATGACTCAGAAGGTATCATAGTGTTAGAAAGTAGTGACTGGAGTACTGAGTAACATCCGGATCACACCTTCCAAGGCTCAGGGTCTAATGCGGAAGAGGTGGCAGAAAGAATGTAAGAGCCAAAGGAAGGGTAGGACTCCTTACAACGTCCTCCCTCCAGACATAAAATGGCCTGGATATCCATGACCTCATAGTGCCTGACACTACCTACACAAGACCATCATAAGAAGAGGAAAAGATCGTAACATCAAAATGAAAGAGAGACTGATTGAGATGGAGAGGGAATATGATAGAGAATGGAATTTCAAAGGGGAAAGTGGGGGGAGGGAGGGGAGCACCATGGGATATTTTTTATAATCATGGAAAAATGTTAATAAAAATAAAGAAAAAAAAAAGAGGGGGGAAATAGATGGAGAAAGGAAAAAGTTTGGAGACAAATATTTTAGTTGTTTTTTTTAATGACCAGAAATTTGAACGAATAAAACATTTTCAAAGTTGAAAAAAAAAAGAAAAGAAAAATAAAGATTCATCATGTTACGCAAAAAAAAAAAAAAAAAACTAAATTGGTTATTTCTATAGTGTACTTTACATACGCTTGCCTGGCATTTGGTCCCCAGATAAGTGGGTATGTTTATTCTTAAAAATCAATAGAAGCTGGGCATGGTGGTGCACTCCTTTAATCCCAGAACTCAGGAGGCAGAGGGAGGAGGATCACCAAGAGTTCGAGGCCACCCTGAGACTACATAGTGAATTCCAGGTCAGCCTAGGCTAGAGTGAGACCCTACCTCAAAAATAAATAAATAAATAAATAAAATCAATAGAGCACAAGCTGGTATTGTGCATTATACTAGTACTCTCAATGCAGTTTGCTTGGAAGCAGAGGAGGGAGGGAGAGAGAAAGGGGAAGATTGCAGACTCAGAATGCTTGTTGCCTTATTGAAGTAAACCCTAACCATCACCTTCCTGTAAAGCTGTATTCTGGCTCCTGGCCACGTCTCTAGCCCTGCCAATCTATTCCCTAAGACCACAGCAGCACTACTTCCTCTGGAATTCTCTGACTGAAATACTCTTTACAAGGATGTTTGCTTGGCTTGTCCCTACTTCGTCCCAGACACTACCCAAGTGTCATCCTCTCAGCCCAAACACCCACCTCCTCTCGTCATCATTTCCTCTCCATCTTTGTCCCTTACTTTGCTTCATTTAAAAAAAAATTTTTTTTGTTAACTTTTATTTATTTATTTGAGAGCAACAGAGAGGAGAAGAGAGAGAGAGAGAATATATATGGGCGCGCCAGGGCTTCCAGCCACTGCAAACGAACTCCAGACACGTGCGCCCCCTTGTGCATCTGGCTAACGCGGGTCCTGGGGAATCCAGCGTCCAACCGGGGTCCTTGGGCTTCACAGGCAAGCGCTTAACCGCTAAGCCAGCTCTCCAGCCCACTTTGCTTCATGTTTATACCAGCACTTGTCACTGCTTCATGTTGTACATTCTCCATTTATTAATGTGCTTGCTGGCTGTCTCCCCAGCGCTGTGTAAACTCATCAGCAGGGACCTTTGTTATTTCTGTGGTCTGCTCTAGCCCATAAGCCTAAACATAGTTCGGCATATGTTAGGCTTTTAATAAATACACAGATTGAATACTCGTGATGACCCTTGCTTAAGTGATTGGCATTGCACCCTTTCAGGAAGGGAGTGAACCTCTAAGAGGTTCTGCTGGCTCAGTGAGAGAACTGCAATTGAATTCTCATCTAAATAAGACACACTGTTAGGCTTACTCTATCTCAGTTATGCAAAAGAAAACGTGGTGTAATATTAGTCAACCACTTCACCCTAGTTATCGGAGTTCATCCTCACTGCTAGCCTGTGAGGGAAGCCTAATGGAGCCCATCACTGATGGAAAACACAAGCTCATCTTATCCCAGGTAGAACCCAGGGATTAGGAGCAGGTTTTCTACTCTATTCTATTCTATTCTATTCTATTCTATTCTATTCTATTCTATTCTATTCTATCCTGGGGGCTTGTACAAATTGGGAAATCAGGACAGGCCTTACATGTGAGGGGCTTGATGCTAAATCTTTCTTAGCTTTTTGGAGAGACAGCCTTAGTAGAGACAGCGGTGGTCAGCTGCTGTGCACGGGCATCATGTGGAGAACAGTCCCGCAGCCCCCTAGCCTTCTTGCCTCAGTTCCCCCTTCAATATGCTCACCAGTCTGTACTGAGAACACTCAGAGCAAGCAGCACGCACACCCATACCCAGGGGCTATTTTAAAGGGTGCCCAGGAGCCTTTGCTGCTGCTAGGCCACAAGCTTTTGCCTGCCCCGAGGTCTTCAGAAGCAGAGGACAGAAGCCAGTTTCAGCAGAGGACCCTGGGGTCTCCAGAGCCTGGATTTGGTCAACTTTGGTAAACCACGAACCTGCTGTGATTTACAAGTCACTTCTTTTTTTTAATCTGCGAAAGCCCAAGGGCGGCTTGAAATAGCCCTGAGATCCCGTCCCCGTTGGACATCGTTTAGTGCTCATCCCGCCCAGCTGGGTTGAGGCTGTAGGTTCAGTCTGCTGCAAGATGTAATCCGCTGGCCTTAGGAGGGAGGGAAAAGTCTGGGGAAAAAACAAAAAAGTTGGCCTAGACTGGCAGGAGCAAGACTTTTTCCTTTTTTGTTTGCGGAGGGTGCAGGTGGGGGTGCTGGAGCTGCTTATCAGACTCTGAGCCTCGGAAGGAGAGGGATAGCAAGAGCAAGGAGCGAAGATTGCGGGGCAGCGCCTGAGACGTTTCTTCCACCCGTGGGGATGCGCAAGTGGCGACGTAAAGGCAGCGGCGCGTGCTTCGGCGCCTTGGAAAGGACGAGGGGCCAGAGCCCGAGATCCGGGCCGCCCTTCCCCATGCCCATGCCCATGCCCGCGCGCTCACCTTGCGGCCGTTCACGTAGAAGAGCAGCTCCTGGGCCTGGGCCATGGCTGGGGCTGGCAGGGGCGCAGCGGCAACGGCTCGCGCCGACCCCCGACGGGGCAGCCGGACCAAGTCTCTGATGGCAGGGCAGGGCGGGGCGGGGCGGGGCGGAGCTTGCCGGAGCCAGCAGTCCACCCACTGGCTAGAAAGTTCTGGAAGAGCCCAACTTCTTGGACAAACTCTGCCCTGATTATTGTTATGAGCACGTGTGGGCGGCGCCGGGCGCGCGGGGCGGACCGAAATCGTTTGCCACGGATGGAATTGCGTCCCTGGCCTCGCCCGATTGGGTCGCGGAGCGTGGGTACCATCCTCTCTTGGCTCTTAGATGCTGTGGTACCCAAGATTTTATCAAGCCACTTTCCAGCTAGGCTCCCTCCCCTCCCCTCTACTACGCCAGCTCATTTCTGCTTTCGTTTTCTGTGCTGGGCATGGTACCCAGAGTATCAGTCACTTGGTCACTGGCCACATCCCCAGGAGTCCCGTACTCTTAAAGCAAATTAAGCTCATCTGTTACTGCAAGTCTGCGGGAAAGAATCTTAAAGACAACGAACGGCTTTACGACGTTAATTTTTCAGCTCTAGAGAGCATTATCCAGAGTTGGGAATTTAGCTCCCTGGAAGAGCGCGTGTCTGCCTAAACTAGCATAAGACTCTGAGTGTGCTCTGGAAACCAGAACTCATTATTCATAAGTCTATTTTTTAAGTCAAGAGCGACCCTGATAGAATTAAAAAAAAACAAAAAACACATCAAGAGTTTATCACTCTTGATTTATCACTCTTGACAATTTAGCCAGTAATTAAGTACAGGCTCTCTTTGGCAACTATCAAGAGATGTAAAACTTCATGGAAAGTTTTTTTTTTTTTTTTTAACTTGGAAAATACTTATCGATACTCAAAAAGTATAAAGCTAAAAATCACTCAGAAGTTTACACTCAGAAATTGCCACTCTACCCTGACATTTTTTTGGAATCTGCATTATAAAAACTTTCAAGACCTCAAAAGAGAGCAAACTACTTTTCAGACTTTTCACTTAATACACCTTCCTGTATCATTTCATTTATGTGAACATAAATTTGTATTGTGAAATTTTCCAAAATGTTTACCTGAAAGAGAAGAGCATCTCCCTACTCAAAGGAGCTTTAGCAGTTTAACACCCCCTTTCTTTCCTGAACAATCTCAGACATTAGTTTACCCTAAATCCTTCAGTAGACATCAGGCAGGGGCACACACATGCATTTTCTTAGTCAGACACATTACTTTTTCCCAGGGTCCAAAGAAGGCTTTTTACAATTAACCTCTTTGAACCAAGAAGGATCCTCACCTCCCATTTTCGTTTTGCTTTTTTAAAATTTTTTTATCATTATTTATTTATTAGATACAGAGGGACAGAGGGAGGGAGAGAGAGAATGGGCCTCCAGGGCCTCTAGCCACTGCAAACGAACTCCAAATGCATGCGCCACGATGTGCATCTGGCTAACGTGGGACCTGGAGAATCAAACCTGGGTCCTTAGGCTTCAGAGGCAAGCGCCTTAACCCCTAAGCCATCTTTCCAGCCCCATCGTTTCCTTTTTTTATCGGTTGACCGACATTAATTGTACACATTTGTGGAGTGTAATGTCATGTTTTCACTCTTGCATACATTGTGTAATGATCAAAACAGAGTAATGAACATACCTATCCCCTTGTAATTTTACCATTTCCTTGTGACGAGCACATTCAAAAAGCTCCTTCCAGCTGCTTCGAGATATACAATGTTAACTGGATTCGCCCTACTGTGGAATAGATTGTACCTGTTGGCCAGCCTCTCCCATCCCCTATCTTCTACTTTCCAGTTTTCAGTGTTTTGGTTCCCAATTGGAGAAAGTTGGGGGGTGGGGGACTTTCAATGTTATTCCACGAGCGCAGCTAGCTCGCGTTTCCTGCCTGATGCAAGGGGAATAATTTTCACTGCCGCATCTGTTGTGCACAAATCGATGGGGCCACAGAAGACATGGACTGGGCCGCTGAAACTATGAGCCAAAAAAATCTTTCCTACCTTCAAGTATGCTGTCAAGTATTTTGGTCTCAGTGATGCAAATGAAGCCAACACATCATCTAAGAAATGATGGGAACCGACCTAGAAGGCAAAACTTGGTATTCACAGATTCTCAAGCCGGGCCACGGTGACACCTGCACACCTTTAATCCTAGCACTTGGGAGGATCGCTGTGAGTTTCAGGCCAGCCTGAGGCTATGTAGTGAATATGTGGTCGGCCTGGGCTAGAGTGAGATCCTACCAGGAAGCAGCACCGCCCACCACCCACCATCCCTCCTGCCTTCCTAAAGTGCTAAACATGGAGGCTGGGTACCCCATCTTCTCAAAGTTTAGGCCTTTGAACAAACTGATTTCCCTTCTACTGATTCCTGTTTTGAAATAGTGGCTTTGAGCAACCAGTAGAACTGAACTGTCATTAATGACAGGGAAAAAAAAAAAAAAACGGGTTAAAGATAGCTTGAGTTGCAAGAAATTTGTCTGGAAAACAATGACTATAAATACTAGTTTAGTAATTAGTATGGAAACCAACATTCAAACAATAATCAGAAAAGAGAACCAAAAAAAAAACCTAAGCTGTGCGTGGTGGCGCACGTCTTTAATCCCAGCACTCGGGAGGCAGAGGTAGGAGGATCGCCGTGAGTTCGAGGCCACCCTGAGACTACATAGTGAATTCCAGGTCAGCCTGGGCTAGAGTGAGACCCTACCTCGAAAAACCAAAAAAAAAAAAAAAGAAAAAAGAAAACCTTCATCTATACTATGCTTAAAAGATCAAAATAGTTAAGAATAAAATTATCGGAAAAAAAAAAAAACCTATGAGGAAGACAGTAAAATTCCCTACTCTACAATTTGCTGAGTATGGTATTGGGTATGAAATGCCATACTGCTGAGAAGACAGAAAAAATAATCATAAAATATTTAAGCACCATGGATATGGAGATAATGTATGTATGTGTCTGTGTGTGTATGCAGTTCAAATAAGTAATGGATAATATGGGCTTTTTACATTAATGGAGTCATTTGGAAAATGGTAAAAATTACATGTACACTTCATGCCATATAATAGAACAAATTCCACATAGATGAGAAATTTTGATGTAAGGAAAATTGAAACCATGGGTGCTTTATAACCTGGGAAAAGAAACTGTTTTCTTACTGCGACTGAATTCTGCCAATAGTAAAAGTTTTATATAAGCCTGATTATGTAAAATGTGAAGTATAATTTTCATGGGAAAGGAAAAAGGCAAGTCTCATAAAAAGGAGAAAAGACAGAAATAAACAACAGGAACAAAAAATATAATACCAGGAATACTAATTCCAGGAGGTCCAGTTTTAAAATACTTCAGGAAATTGATCAAAGATTACCAAGGTACCAAGCTCTAACCACAGCAGAAAATGTTATTTAAAAAGCCCCCAGCATTTATTCAAGTGACCTTGTTGGGTGGCTGGTCTATTTTAGCAGAAATGTCAGCCTATTCCCCAACAGTAGTCTCTTAAAACTGTAGTCCTACCTAGGATGATATCCTATAAAACTACAGAAGTGTTTGCTATAGGTGTAGACTACTGGTTCATCCCTTCATTGGCCAGAAGTTGTCTAAGAAAGCTTTTATATCTATACTGGATAAAGTTGGACCGATTGTGTGACTATAGTTAACTGTGTGTTGACTTCATATATGAGTAGGATTTATTATTTTGTCTTTTTTTTGGGGGGGGGGGGTTCAAGGTAGGGTCTTACTCTAGCCCAGGCTGACCTGGAATTCACTATGTAGTCTCAGGTTGGCCTCGAATTCATGGCGATCCTCCTACCTCTGCCTCCCGAGTGCTGGGATTAAAGGCGTGCGCCACCACGCCCGGCTATTTTGTCATTTTTTTACTTGAGAGAGAGGGAGACTAGGCAAGCCAGGGCCTTTAGCACAGTAAATGAACTCCAGACACAAGCACCACCTTGTGCATTTGGCTTACATGGGTCCTGGGGAATTGAACTTGGGTTCTTTGGCTTCATAGGCAAATGTCTTAAGCACTAAGCCATGTCGCCAGACCAGTTTCTTCTTAAGCTTATTCCCTCCCCCACTTTGGGATGTTTCATTTACCATAGGCTGGCTTTAACTTGCTTTGCATCAGATGACCTTGACTTTGTACTTCTGATCCCCCTGCTTCTACTGCCTCCTGAGTGCTGAGATTACAGGCATGTATCACTACACAGGGTTTGATGTGGTGCTGGGGATCACACCCAGGGCTTGTTGCATGATAAGCTAGCACTCCACTGATTCAACCCCAGCCCCAGGGCTTTGTTTTTTTATTACTGGACCACTTTGTAATCTTTAAAATAAAATTATGAAAACCAAATTCAGAAGTGCCTAAAAAGCAATTCTCGGGCTGGAGAGATGGCTTAGTGGTTAAGGTGCTTGCCGACAAAGCCAAAGGTCCCAGGTTCAACTCCCCAGGACCCACATAAGCCAAAGGCACAAGGTGACACATGCATCTGGAGTTCGTTTATTGAGGCTGTAGGCCCTGGCGTGCCCATTCTCTTTTTCTCTCTCAAATAAACTCATAAAAAATAAAATATTTTTTTTAAAAAAGCTATTCTCCCAAGCCACGGATTATAAACCACAGAGGCACAGAAGTTGGCTCCTAACTAGTATTTCTGAAAACAGAATAATGATGAGAGAAAACTCATACTGGCTGGGGTATGTGGTAACTTTCAAACACACTTAGATGTTAATGTATATTGAATAATTCCAGTAAACAAAACAAGATAGCCTGACATACAAGATGACCAATGCAAAAGTATACATTATTATATTTTATTTTATTAAAAGTCTAATAATTGATTAAGGGTATTAGGTAGAAACAAATTAACAAGGAAATAAATTATATGATGACCAATATGCTTTCAAAAGTTTAATATTTGCAACCTAGTTATTTATGCACACATATCTTAGTACAAAAATGGAAAAAACAAGTCCATAAACAGCCAAAAAAGGAAAATAAAACAAAACAACTTGGTCCTCAAATGATTCATCTTCTTTCCTGTCTTCACTTTTACTCTGATTCATGCTTTGAAAACTTGGAAAAAATAGAATCCGTGTATCTACCTCATCTTCTCATTTTCCTGCAAAAGGAAAAAAAAAAAAAAAAAAAAAGGAAGGTTAACAATAATTCCAAACTAATGCTTTTGCTGTGAATAGAGAAGAAAAGTATTGCTAGCAGCCATTTCCTTAAACCACATACTTTGCCATGCAGTTGAAACTGGACAGCCTCTGCTTTTCTTTGTAGTTCTGATCACCAACATATGGTCTGAAGGTGCTTTTCTGTGCCTCAATATTTTCATGTAACACCTTACTCATTCTGAAGTCTGTCTTTTATAGAAATATTGAACATGCTCACTTTATATTCTACCTGATACTGTTATTAGTTGTTTCTGCTGGAACCTTGTTCCCTATCGTGTGTGGCACGTTGTTTTTTATTTGCTTTGTTTTACTGTGATCTAGCTGTTAATTTCCCTTGGAACTTCAGCTTTGGAAGGTATGTTGAGGTCTGGAGTGAAGAGGACTCTTTGAAAAAATATTTGCTTCTTAAAGACAATGCGAACTAAATTCAAGGACTACTTAAGACTCAGTCCTTGACTTGAAGTCTCCTGTGCTTTCCAGGCATCATGAGATCTGCATGAGGGATTGACTTTTGGTATCAATTCTCAGAATATTCACTCCTAAGTCCCGGATAAGATTTATTACCGAGAGCTGACAAAGCCAGTGAGAAGTTATTTTTACTTTGCTACTCTACTGAGAAAATAGCTCAACTTTATTGGAAGCGATCTAGTAGTAGACTCTTCATTTTAACTAAGCCCTAGGATTTCTTTTCTGTCCCTGGCCTCATAAGACAACTATGAATCCAATGCTCCAGTTCACCAAGACAACTGCATTCACACAAAAGGTAGTTTGAGACTCCACTTACCTCTCTTGGTTTCTGCTTTCACTTCTAATGGATACATTCAAGTTATTTTGTTAATATTTTACAAGTAATAATTATTTTTTTAGCAAAAGGGCTGATCTACCTAGTACCTTGTGCTCTGGGAAGTGGCAAAGTTCTGATATGCTGAACAGTTGGCAAAAGAGACAAACACTACCCTAATTTAACCAAGGAGAAAAAGCAGGCTGGCCAGATGGCTCCATGGGGTGGGTGTGCTAATGCACAAGCATGAGGACCTGACCTCTGTAACCAGCACTCACATAAAAAGCTGCACAAGTAACCTCAGTGCTGAGAGAGGTGGAGACAACAGAACTGCTGGGCTTACTGGTCAGCCAATCTGACCAAGAAATGGCAAGAGCTGTTCTCCTCTGGCTTCCCTACACATGCACACAAGGCACATGCATCTGCACACATGGGTATGTAACACACACACACACACACACACAGAAAGTAAAAGCACAACTTTAGAAACTGAAAACAGATAGTCAATGAAGGAAAATAAATTTTTTATAGGTCCAATTCCCAAGAGATACTTTTGCCTATTTATATAAATAATTTCTTAATGGAAATACAAATGACTGAAACTGACCCCATCTGATTAAAAAAGCTTATGTAGACTATGTACACCATTTTTCTTTCTTTCCTCCCCCACCCATAGGGCCTCACTCTAGCCCAGGCTGAAGTGGAATTCACTCTGTAGCCTCAGGTTGCCTTGGAACTCACAATGATCCTCCTATGCCTGCCTCCTGGGTGCTGGGATTCAAGGCCATGTGTCATCATGCCTGGATTTTTAAACTTTTTACTTATTTATTTGTGTGTATGGGTACATGTGCCACAGGAGAAGTGTGGTGGTCAGAGGACATTTTAAGGTGTCTAAGCTCCACCTTCTTGGAGACAGAGGGTTGTCCTGACAACTGCCAGACTACAAAGTGTCAAATTAGCTGACCTCGAATTCTCCTGGCTCTGTCTCTTGGTAAGCGCATACCAGTTTGCATCCAGCTTTGGTGGCTGCTGGGGAATTTAACCTGGCAGGCCTTGCAAGCTGCTGAGCCACCCCCAGTCCCAACAGAACATTTTTCATAAAGGAAATAGATATTAGGGAATTATTCTATAAAAATAAACAAAACCCAACCCTCTCCAGTCCTTCCACATCCATACAGTTTTAGAAAGGGATTTTAACAAGAATTTTTAGACTAAATAGTTCCAACACCCTGCAGATTATTTCAAAAAACTGTAACTGAAGAACTTCTTGATTCTTTTAATGAAGAAAGTATAATACCACAGCTGTGATAGATAAAAACAAATCAAAGAAGGAAAACTATAGACCTGTATTAGTTATAAACAGACATAGAAATTAAAATTCTAAACAAAATGTTTTCAAAAACATAAACCAACAAGACATTATTAAAAAAACATATACTGGGCTGGAGGGGTGGCTTAGCAGTTAAGACATTTGCCTACAAAGCCAAAGGACCCAAGTTCTATTCCCCAGGACCCAAGTTAGCCAGATGCACAAGGGGTGCACGTGTCTGGAGTTCATTTGCAGTGGCTGGAAGCCCTGGCATGCCCATTCTCTCTCTCTCTCTCTCCCCCTCTTTCTCTGTCAAATAAATAAATAAATAAATAAATAAATAAATAAATAAATAAAAGAATGGTTCAAGGTGAGCCAGGCATGGTGGCACACGCTTTAAAAAACAACATATACAACAAGTGGGGCGTAGTGGCGCACGCCTTTAATCCCAGAACTTGGGAGGCAGAGGTAGGAAGATCACTGTGAGTTCAAGACCAGCCTGAGACAACAGAGTGAATTTTAGGTCAGCCTGGGCCAGAGTGAGACCCTACCTTGAATAAACCAAAATAAATAAATAAATAAATAAATAAATACAAACAAAGAAAGAAAGAACAAACATATACATTACCAAGCAGAATTTAGACTAGAAATACAAGGTAAGCTCAACATAAGAAAAGTTTTCCAACTACAGATCAAAATTATTGAAGGGTAAACCAATGATTGACCAACTTAACTATATAAAACTAAAAATTTTACATGATTTAACCAGTCAAAAGACAACTGATATATGAAAAGCAGATTGGCAACATATACCACAAAAGGCTAATTATCCCTAATGGTTGAAAGCTATTTCCTCTTAATTCCTCTGAGAATGGAGGCTCCTAAGACTCAGTAAGTAAATGAAACATTCACAAAGTCATCCCCCAAAGTTCCATAAGCAGTAACAGTTGCTGGGGAGAAGAGACTCCAGTGGTCTGAGCTGCCTACAAAGTTGCTCAGGGAGCTCTAGGACTTCGGCTTTCCTGAGGGAGGCTCTTTGATAAAGAAGCTACTTTGGAGTTGCAGGTGCCCTTGTAGGCAATTCTACACCTGTGTTCCTATAAGTAACCCCAATAAACTCCCTGGTTCACCAAGCTGTATTTGGGTGGAGTCACTTCTTGTCGGGGTTGAAGAGATGTTTGCTCATATCTACCCAGATAAGGAGTGGTTACAATTGCAGCATGGCCACCTTTCCCCGTGCAGTACGGGAAGATGTGCTTCCCTGCCCTAGTGCTGGTTGCATGCTCCCTGCAGTGGGTGGTGAGAGCAAACAGAAGCCAAGCCACCTAAGAGTAGCATATCCCTGGAGGGAATCCCACAGGGTTTGTCTCCTATGAGGCACATTCGCTACCTTCCTATGGAGATGTTCTCAAAACGGCCGATGGACTCAAGACTGTATTGCTATCCCTGAAAGCAAGCGCACACAGGACGGGCCTACAAACAGGTTGTGGCGTCAGTTGCACGGGATTTGATGTGGGTGATGAGACATCCAGTGGAGGCTGAGCTGTATTTCTAGAAAGAACTTGCCAAAGTACAGGAGGAATTACAATGGGAAAAAGTTAGTGTGCGTGCTATCCACTGCATTAGCTTCTGATTTAGCAGGAACTGTGGAAAGGAAGGGAGGATGAGAAAGAGGTCTTGGGCTTGCATTTTCCTACAGCTGCCAGGGTGGAAAGGAATGACCATGCTAAAAAGCCCTTCTCGGGATTGGAAATTTGGAAACCATTGAAGAATCAGATAATGAGGGGGAGAGAACATGCAGATGTGACAGACAATACCTCTCAGGTCTGACTTGCAATACAGAAGAAGGAAGAAGGGGAAATCCCGTGATTCAGCATGCAGATGAGGGCTTTAATAATGGCCCGGTATTTGAAAAAAAAAATTGACATTACTTGAATATTCAGTATGTGCATTACTTGAATTGAGAAACACTTTCAAGTGCTTGAAAGAGCCTCTGACAGGACACATGGAGATAGAATCAGTTAGAGTGCTGTGGGAGCACAGAAACTGAGTCATATAAACTACCCATCTCTCCTTGAGATAAAGGTAGCATAACCTAAGGTAAGATAATAGCAACATGGAATATCATCTCCCATACATATCATTGTACCCTACAATGATCTTTTAACAAAACTGATACAAGATGAGATTATTTTATACCGCAATTTTTTTGTATCCTCTTAGCTGCCCAGTTTACAGTATTATTTAAAGTAGATAGCAGTGGGCCTTCAGAGAGCCAGCCCACCCTGTGTAAAAAGTTTCCAATATATAATGCCAGCCCTTGGGTTTGCTACAGATTTGGAAAACCAGCTGAAATAAGAAAAAAAAAAAGGCGGTTGAAGCATTTGAACAAAGGTACCATGCATGGGTGGGAAAAGGACACTCCTAGGAGCCAGGGTTTGGTTAGTTCTGTATGAGTTGTAGGCCAAAGAGGCCCTTGAGGGTACATAAACCATAAGGCTACTGCCAGTACTCTTGGCTGTATGCTAGAACTAGATAGTGCTGAAGGCACTGCATGTTTTGGTTGAAGGGCCTGGAGAAATCAGATTGAAACAGAGCTAGATGCTATCTCCCTGCTGGCAGCTTTCATGGTCCTAGGCAGGCTACTGGGGAGAAGTGTCACTGGCAATCCTGTTCAGTTATGAAACCTGAGTGCTATAGTAGCAATATGTGAAGCCAGATGTGTCTGCTAGTGCAATAGTGGCACAACTGTTGTAAGTGCAACCAACTGCTTGTGTTTAAGATCTAGTCAACAGGAGGAAGATTATATCTGGTACTGTAAGCCAGGGCAAAAGCCCACGTCAGGGGCAGTCATAGGCCCTACTGGAGAAGCAACTGCTATTCTTCTGTTAAATGGTTATGATTTGTCTTCAAATTGCCTTCTAAACATTTGTGTTTATAGCCATAGATTGCTGGACATATCAGCTGGTCATAGAGGGAAACTTTCTTTTTCAGTAAACTGCAGAAATCCATAACAGGCCAAGCTCCTGAAAATCAGAAACTGTTGTTGTGTCCTAGTATGAAGTCTTGTCAAATAAACAGAAGCTAATCTGAAAGGACTTCTAATACCAAAGTTCAAGAATGCTGAATAATGAAATAAAGATTGACAATTGTAGCAGACAACTTCAGGTTCACTGAGAAGAACTTCCAGACCAGGCACAGTTATGGAGGAAGGGATATTTATTGAAGCCTACAGATCCAGGGGAAGTTCTGTAATGGCAGAAGAAGCTGGCCTGCCTTCACAGGACCAAGGAGAGAGAGAGAGAGAGAGAGAGAGAGAGGCACAAGCCCAAAAGCCACACAGCACACTTCAGGAACTCCAGCTAGGCACACTTTGCATATCTTTAGATTGAAATCTGAAACCCACCACCACACCTAAAGATCCACCCAGTGACACTGCCTCCAGCCAAGTGGCTAAAGATGCAAACTACAAACACATAAACAACTGAATATATTGGGGCCATCTATTCTATTCAAACCACCACAACAATACTGGCTTTTCATGTAGAGAACAAAATAGGTAGCTATCAGTCTGCGCTAATATAATAAATAAGGAAGCATGGACAGTATATCTTTACAGAAGAATTTCAAATAAGGTAGAAGGAAAAAAAAAACAAGAGATTCAGGACTAGTCAAACATCACAATAGTACTCACTGCAAGCAAGATCTACTAATGAATGCTAAAATTAGTAAAATGAACATTTGAGACACAAGCTACACCGATTCAAGTAACTTCCTAAATCCTTTATTAATGAAAAGATAAAAATTTTACAGTGCAAAAACCCAGCAGCCATCATAGTAGCCAACTGCTCTGTACTATTTTTATATCATTTCAATATGCATAAAATTAGTTCAATATAAAAAGTTTATTTCAAAGCTCAGCAAAAAGACAAATAATCCAACTGAGTGTCAAAGACTAACAGATATTTTCCCAGAGAAGGTATATACATAGTCAATAACCACATGAAAAGATATTCAACACTGTTATCAACAGAAAAATGTAAATCAACACCTCAAGATACCGTGGCATGTCCATTAAGCTAGTAAAAAAGTCAAGCAAGGGCTGGGGAGGTGGCTCATTAGATAAAGCACTTGCTGTTCAAGCCTGAGTACTTAAGTTCAATCCTTCCTACACCCCATGTAAAAAGCCAGAAGCTATGACAGGCTTCTGTAAACCCAGCATAGTGATAGTGAGATGGGAGGAGGAGATAGATTTCCCCAAAATCTCATGGAAGGCAAGGAGCAACAGGGCGAGATGCAGAGAGAGAGAAAAAAAATGTGCCTGAAAGGAAGTAGAATAATGAGGACAACGGGAAAGATGTCCTCCAATCTCCACATGTATGCTGTGGCTTAGCTCCACCCACATTCTCACCCACATGAAAATGCCATACATGCACATGAACACATACACACAGTCAACTGTACCAAGCATTTGGTGAGATTAAGAAGAAACTGCTTTGGAAAATAGTGAATGTGGTGGTTTGAATCAGATGTCGCCATAAATTCATGTGTTCTGAATGCTTAGCCCCCAGGTGGTAGCAATTTGGGAGATGGAACCTTGCTGGAGCAGTGTGCTCTTAAAAGCATGCTTAGAGGTGCTATAACCAGCTCCCCCTTGCCAGGTCTGCTCTCTTGCTGCCATTTCCCACCTGCACTGTCAAGGAGGTGATGTCCAGCCTGTGCTGAACCATCTTTTCCCTGTTATCATGAAGCTTCCCCTCAAGACTGTAAACCAAAATGAACCCTTTCCTCCCATTAGCAGCTTTTGGCCAGGTGTTCTGTCTCAGCAGCACAAAGGTAACTACAACATACTCTGTGTCACAATTCTACCACTGGGTAAATGAAACATGCATGTAAAACTTACAAGTGAATTTCACAGCCACATTATTTATCATAGAAAAGGGCTGGAGAAACAAAGAAAGCTCAAGTGGCTATCATAATAAATGGATAGGCAACATGTGGCATATACATGCAATAGAATACTGACTTGTACTACACCATGGATGAGCCTTGAAAACACTGTGCTAGTTGAAATAAGCCATCCACAATGACTATATAAGATTCTTATAAAATGTCTAAAATAGGAGATCTACAGACAGTAAGAAGGGGAGTATTACTAAAGGATATAAGATTTCTTTTGCGGTAGAAAAATCGTGGGGCTGGAGAGATGGCTTAGTGGTTAAGGCATTTGTCTGCAAAGCCAAAGGACCTTGGTTCAATTCCCCAGGACCCATGAAAGCCAGATGCACAAGATGGTACATGTGTCTGGAGGCCCAGGCATGCCCATTCTCTCTCTCTCTCTCTCTCTCTCCCTCTTTCCCTCTCTCAAATAAATAAATAAATAATTTTTAAAAAACTTTAAAGAAAATGTGATGAACCCTATTTGTGAAGTTTTCTTTTTCTTTTCTTTTTTTTTTTCTTTTGGTGGTGCTAGGAATTGAATTTAAGGTCTTACATTGGCATACTATGACCCTAGTTTCATATCTTTGAATTTTTTGAACCCACTAAATTATACAGTTTGAGTTAAATGTATATTACATCCTACTAAGGCCATATATTCTATACATCAATACAGCTATTTTTTAAACACATTGTGCAGTATGTCACTCTTTTACCCTCTCTTCCCTCTCTTCTATTACTGCCACCTGCTGGATCTTGTTAAAAACAACTTGTCAAAAACTTTAAAAAAAATATTTTGTAACAGGAGCTAACATTGAACCAATGCTAAGGAAAATTTAGGATAATTTTCCCTAGCATACAAAAAATACTATCTACAATATGACCAGATTTTCTGAAACAGGCTAGTTGGACCTGAGGATTTGAGTAAAATAATATAAACAAGCACTTGGGTATTTTTGCAATAATTAAGGAAAGTTAAATTTGGATAGTTGAGAATTTTGTTACTTGTGATAATTTTTATTTTACTTTGGGGATCACACTCAGGGCCTCATACACCATCACTAAAGCTATACCCCAAGTTATTATGTAATAACTTTGTCAAGAAAGTCTTACTCTTTAAAAATATTATTATTGTGTATGAGTGCATGCATGCCACAGCAAACGTGTGATGGACGGTCCAAGGACCTTCTTCTCTCCTTCCTTGAGACAGGGTTCTCCTTTGTTGTTCATGCTCCTGCTTCCACCACCTATTGCCAGAGGAGCAGTGGGACTTTAGGTGCATGCACCACTTTAGTCTGGCTTTATGTAGGTGCTGGGGAATTGAACTCAGGCCAACAGGCTTGCAAACAAGTGACTTTAACTGCTGAGCTGTGTCCTTAGCCCCTGAAATTCTAACCTTTTAGAGACACAAATAAAAGTGTTTGAGAAATGAAATCACTTCATATGAGGAATTTGCTCTAAAAATACAATTAAATGAAGCAAGTATGGTGAAATGTTGATAATTATTGAACCTAAAAGATGGATAAAGTCAAGAAGGGCTGGGTTTTTTTTGGTATTGTTGTTATTGTTTTGTTTTGGTTTTGCTTCTTTGGCTTTTTTGACTTTTTCTAGGGAATAAGATAGGAAATAAGCCAGGTGTAGTGGAACACACCTTTAATCCCAGACTTGGGAGACAGAGGCAGGAGGATCATTGTGAATTCGAGGCTACCTTGAGACTACATAGTGAATTCTAGGTCAGCCTAGGCTAGAGAGAGATCCTACCTTGAAAAACCAAAAAGATAGGAAATAAATAAATGTGGGTAATAGATATGAAACAATAAATAAATTTTTAAAAATTTAATCACCAAGTTGCAGCTTAAAAATGACAGTAGAAGCTGGGCATGGTGGGGCACGCCTTTAATCCCAGCACTCAGGAGGCAGAGGTAGGAGGATCGCCGTGAGTTCAAGGCCACCCTGAGATTACATAGTAAATTCCAGGTCAGCCTGAGCTAGAGTGAGACTCTACCTCAAAAAACCAAAAAAGAAAAAGAAGAACGGGAACTAAACAACATTAAACCAATTAGACTAAATTAGACAATTAAACTAAACCAACTAGACCAAAAAGAAAAATAAAAAGCCTATTTCAAGAACACACATTTCTTCATCTCTACCAAGATCATACTGTGGGTGTCACATGTCAACAATGTGTATGTGAGTGATACTTAGGAGTGTTCAAATATCAACTCAGGCAGGAATGTTCAAAAAAACAGTTATTTGATAACAGCATACTGAAGTTACTGAAATACTTGCCTTGCAAGACTTGGCTCTTTTAAATTGACAGGCGCACACTTTCTTTTTCTTCTTGCCAGCTCTGGAGGTGGGTCTTCTAACTCAGTGTCAAACTTAGCAGTGTTACTTGAAACAAAACTGGTATCTGCCAAGTCCTTGAACATTCTATTACCTGAAAAGAAAAATTTCAAAATATTTGTAAAATAGAGATATGGAAATAAATAAGGGATTTTGTGGTCTGTGAATGACTGGGAACAAAGTTTAAAACTTAATTCAGTTGTGGAGAGGAGAACATAAAATTTAAGACAAACCATTCAAGAAGTCTGCATCATTTTACTCTGAAATCACTTATGGGATGACAAAAGCTCTCCATGGCTCAATTCTGTTCACAGAACCACAGCAATGATGGCATGCACACATCACTGGTTGCTTACTGTGTGAAAGGCACAATGAGGAAGAGCGGAAAGATGGTCCCCAGTCCTGACCCTTGCACTCCTTTTGCCCGGCATGCCTTCTGCCTGGATAAGCCACATCCATCACAGTTCTAGTGTTCTATAGACATCTATTGAAATGTTGGTTCTAAGTAGAAAATTTTGGCATAGAAATTTCTAATCTTACAAAATGTTATAAATACTATTAATGACAAAGGAACATCATTAAGATCAGATGTTATAGAAAAACTGGGAAAAAGGCTAATGTTATATAAAGTAAGATTTCAAATATGGACTAAGGATTCATGTATTCAAGTCTATATGCATATGACAAATGTGTGACCACAGTTGTTCTTTGTACAGTTTTCTTTGCTTCTGGTTTTCTATAATAAGTATTATTTTAATAAATGGAGGAAAATTAAAAGTAAATACTAATAGTAAAAGTCTTACTAAACAGATTCTTTTAATCATACTTTCTCACTTATATACTGTTCATAATTTGTCTGCTCTTATTGATAGCTTTAACACCATAGCATGTTCGTTACACCTGTCTGAGGATAGGAGTTAGTCTCAATGTTGCTTTGATCATATTAAATAAATGCTAATTGATGGACAATCCCACCACTAAGATGGTCTTGATATGTATGGTCTTTGGTAGGATAAAAATAGTGCAATTTCTTCTTCATGCATTTAAAACACTCAATATCCTTCAAATGCATGAAAAAGTAAGTTATCTACCTAAAGCCACTAGATAACTTTGTAGTAAAGGCCTCATTAATGTTTGGTTTTTTTAGGTTACAAATGTCCAAGATGCCCTATTACAAACTCAAAGCACTATAATTTCTTCATGCTGCTTCTATAGATCATAATATAAAGCTCTACGCTTTTAAAATTCCACAAAAACACTCATTTTAACAGAAAATATATCATTAGTTAAATAAAAATAAATACACAATTCTAAAATGTGATCATTTTAGGTGTTGACTTACGTATTTCTGATACTTGTGTTCTCCGCTTGACTTTACAATTCCCCTCTTTTATCTTCTCATGCTCAACATCACTTACTTGAAAGATGGGTGAGCTCTCTAGGGCAGATTTTTCTTCTATCATCCGGTTTTTACTAGAAGTAATACTCAAAGGTATTAAGCTCTCACACATACTGTCGAAGGAAGAATTTTGTATGTTAGGCGAACAGATCTGAGATAAAGGCTTAAACACCTTTGTGCAATGGTCTGGCTTCATTTTCACAATTTTATCATTCTCCAGACAGTTTTCCTTATCAGTTTGTCCAGAGTCAAGCAGCTTTTTGTGAACGGTGTCGGTTATGAGCTCCGGAAGGGCAACTGAAGAGAGCTCGAAGAGGGTCTTCCTTGTTTTTGATCTGGATGTCACTTTACTAACTTTTTTGGCTGGGCAGTTTCCTTCTTTTACCTCTTCCAAGCACAGGACATCTCGTTTTGTATTCAAAGTTACAGTTTTTTGCTTCTGGTTCTTTGGGTGTTTAGTGTTGTTTTCAGTATTAGAATCTGAATCATTAGTGACATGCTTTAAGCCAGATCCGAAGGGGATGGGTGCCTGTGAAGCATCTGGTAACTGAAAACTGGATCTGTTTTTACCTTTTACCAAATTGTTCTTTGCTCTACTTGACGACCTTTGCCTTTGTTTTTTAACTAGTTTGTGAGGATCTGGAATTTGATCACGATTTTCATTATTATTGATTTCCATATAGTATCCACTGATAATATCTTGGCATTCGAGTTTTTGTTTAGATTTGTTTATTTTAAAATCAGGATCATTTGTATCGTTTTTTCCATTCACAACATCATCAGTATCTTCATATATGTGGTTCATTTCAGAAATGATTTTTGTCATACTAGCTTTTGGCCTAGGCTTATTTAATTTCGATACATCTGGTTGAGTAAGTTGCATATTAGTAACATGCTTTTGCAAATCCAAAACATTCTGGGTTTTCTGATCACATAAATCCCCATATTTGGTGGGAAGGTCAGCTGTTTGAAATTCATGTGCAGTTTTTTCTGACCAAGTTTCTCTATCTTCTCTGGTTAAAGAAAAGTTGTCTTTTTGTAGGTCATGTACGCCTCTGTCATCACTCTCATGTATCTGGTTGATTGCCGAAATTATTTCTGTCTTTTGACACACCTTTTGTCTAAGCTTTTGATCGATTTTTGAATCATTTTGACAATCATAAACATGCGTTTTTATCCCACAAAGAGTATGAGTCTTGTAATCACAGAGCTTTCCACTATCTTTGGTACAAAAAGCAGGAGTTTGAAAATCACTGGCATCATTTAGGTTTCCAGGGATAACTTTATCATTTAGTAGGAAGAAAGAATTGTCCGTTTCTGAGAAATGTGTACTTTTGTCATTATTGAAATGATTTGCCTCAGATATTATTTCTGTCTTCCGATTTACTTTCGGCCTAAAGTTCTTACTGATTTTTGACTCATTTTGCTGAACAGGGTATGTGTCAGTGATCTGATTTTGCAAACCCAAGCCATTCTGGGCCCCACACTCACGTAAATTTCCATGCTCTGTTGTGAAAAGAATAGGTATTTGAAACTCTTTGGAAACTTCTGTGTCTCCAGAGACAGGCACTTTATTGACTTTGGGTTGGTGAAAAATGCTACCCTTCTCTGGTCCATGCCCATTTTCATCATTGTCCTCATACATTTGGTTCGTTTTAGAAATTATTTTTGTCCTCCGATTTATTTTCTGCTTAAGCTTAGTTACTTTGGATGTAATTTGTAGAGCAGGCTGTGTAACAGTGGCATATTTTTTTAAATCCAACATCTTCTGGGTCTCATGTAAGTTCTCATTATCTTTAGCAGAGAGATCAGCTGTTGGAAATTCATTTGGAACTTCTGGGTCTTCAGAAATAGTGTCTTTATCCTTTGGGTTTGAGAACAGGCTATCTTTTTCTAACTTATGAATCACAAATGTCTGTCTAGAAACTTTACTTTTATTATTACATGTTAGGGAGTTCTGACACATATCAAATTTACTCTCTTGAAGGAACTGATCTGAAACTTGGGAGAAACAGTATGTTTCCTCTTGCTCATTTGCTATATGTACTGGTTTATTTTTATTAAACTGTACATTTTGTTTGTCATCTAGATCAAAGCCATTCTGAAGGGTTATTTTCTTCAGTGTATTGGCTTGAGTCAGCTGTTCAGTATTGAAAATAAAATTTCGACCTTCTGAATTTCTTTTGTCATCTATGACAATGGGTCCTCCTTCTGGTCCATTTTCAGTCTTTTCCTTATTATCCTCATCTGAACTATTTTTACATTTTCTCTTTGCTCTTTCTCTCTTTTTTTCAGAGCTTGGATCTTTCACTTTCCTCAAAGTTTCCATTCCACAATTTGGTTTTTTCTTACTTCTATGTTTAATGCCTTTTGAAACTGCAATAATTTTGCTCGCATCGCTGGCAGTCAAATCCATGTCAGCAGCTTCATACACGGTTTTCTGCAGCTGAAAGTTTTCAGAACTCTGGACATCAATCGTGTTCTCTGCATCGGGGTCACAGGCAGACGCAGAAGGTAAGGCGGGAAAGCACTGCCCATCTCTGTGAGTGCTACTGTTTTTTTCATTTGTACAAGAACTTATCTCGTTATTCCAATTTAACCCCGAATTTGAAATCTGTTGGTGATTTAAATCTGTCACACTGGGAGTGTCTGTAGTAGGATTCTTTGACTCCCAAGAAGACCCACGCTTCTTCCGTTCAGTCACATTGCTGAGAGATGGTGTCTCCCTTCTGGGGCTGGTAGAAAGGGTAATTTTCATTTCACTCACTAGAGAACTGGAACTTTGGTCTGTGTGGAGATGGCTCTCTACAAAATAAAGAAAAATACAATCCAGAAATAAGTAGTAATAATAGTAAACTAGTCAGAAATAAAGCTGTTTCAAGAGAGCATTTCTGAAAATCTGCTCTATTCAAATCCTTATAGTACTAATAGTCTGTGCTGGCAAAACATGAACTAAAAATGATTAGAGTATTCAGAGTCACATTTTACTTTCGAATCTTTGGAAAATACATAGTACTGAGAAGTCACGTGGCTTCAGTACTAGTAAAGCCAATAGTATAGTCATTAATATTTTTAGAATTGGGCTTGGAGGGATGGCTTAGCAGTTAAGACATTTGCCTGCAAAGCCAAAGGACCCAGGTTTGATTCCCCAAAACCCATGAAAACCAGATGCACAAGGTGGTGCATGTATTTGGAGATCATCTGCAGCAGCTAGAGGCTCTGACTTGACCATTCTATCTCTCTGTCTCCTACTCTCACTCTAATAAATAAAAATACAATACTGAAAATATATATATTTAGAATTGAATGAGGCCAAAAAATAAACTCAAGGGCTGGAGAGATGGCTTAGTGGTTAGGCGCTTGCCTGTGAAGCCTAAGGACCCCAGTTCAAGGCTAGATTCCCCAGGACCCACGTTAGCCAGATGCACAAGGGGGCACACATGTCTGGAGTTCGTCTGCAGTGGCTGGAAGCCCTGGTGCGCCCATTCTCTCTCTCTCTCTCTCTCTCTCTGTCTGTCGCTCTCAAATAAAAAAAAAAAAAAACTCAAATAATGACAACTGCTAAGGATACCTATTTACAAGCTATTAGGCTGTATATGATTGTACAAAGGCAAAATAACTCTAAACTCAGTTAAAATATATTTATTTATAGGCAGAAAGAAACAGAGAAGGAAAGAATGGGCACACTAGGGCCTCTAACCACTACAAACTAATTCCAGACACATGGGACACTTTGTGCATCTAGCTTTAGATGGGTACTGGGGAAATGAATCTGGGTCATTAGGCTTTGCAGGCAAGTGCCTAAATTGCTGAGCAACCTCTAACAAACATGTAAGTGCCACAGATTATGCTGCAGAATTATCATTTGGGAATTTCAAAGAAAACGTAAGTGCCACCATTTCTTCTTAGTAAATCATTATCCAAGTTCAAATTTTTGCTTTACCACTAATTGGTTATGATCTTGAAAAAGTGACTACACTTATCTATAGCCACAATTTTCATACTTATGAAAAGAAAAGGACAAAAAAATTTTAATTTAAATATATGGTAGATTTAAAATTAGAAATTAAAATATTAAGAAAATCTTCTTGGGGGCTGGAGAGATGGCTCTGCAGTTAAGGCACTTACCTACAAAGCCAAAGGACCCCAGTTCAATTCCCCAGGTCCCACATAAGCCAGATGTACAAGGGGGCGTGTGTGTTTGGAGTTCATGTGCAGTGGCTGGATGCCCTGGTGTGCCCATTCCTCCCTCCTCCATCTTTCTGCCTCTTCCTCTCTCAAATAAATAAATAAATTACAAAAAAAAAAAAAACAGAAAGAAAATCTTCTCGGGCTGGTAAAATAGCTCAGCAGTGAAGGTGTTTGCCTGCAAAGGCTAAGGACCCCAGATCAATTCCCCAGGACCCACATGAGCCAGATGCACAAGGGGTGCATGTGTCAGGAGTTCGTTTGCAGCAGCTAAAGGCCCTGGTGCACCCATTTTCTTTTTCTCTATATCTGCCTCTCTTTTTTTTCTCTCTCTCTCAAATAAATAAATTAATAAAATATTTTTTAAAAGAAAAAAAAGTCTTCTTAGGCCTGCTCACTATTTTTAGAGAGAGACAGACAGAATTGGCACACCAGGTTCTCAGGCACTGCAATCAAACCCCAGACACTAGTGCCACCTAAGGGCCATGTGCGATTCTGCTTGCCTTATCTCTGTAGGTCTGGCTTATGTGGGAGCTGGAGAGTCGAACATGGGCCCTTTAGCTTTGCAGGCAAGCACCTTAACTGCTAAGCCATCTCTCCAGCACGAGGTCTGCTCACTTTTAACCTATTTCCAGACTACTGGTACTAGGCTACTGTGGAGCTGACATTTGTCAGAATATTTGCTTTTAAATTAAAAATTTCACCAGCTGTTTTAAACATTTTCTTCATTTTTTAATTTATTTATTAGACACAGAGAAAGAGAGGGAGAAAGAAAGAGAAAATGGGCAGGCCAGGGCCTCTAGCCAATGCAAACGAACTCCAGATGCATGTGCATCTGGCTTACATGGGATCTGGAGAATCAACCTGGAACCTTAGGCTTCACAGACAAGCACCTTAACCACTAAGTTATCTTCTCCAGCCCTCACCAGCAGTTTTCAATGGCAGGCATTAAGTGAATCTGTGACATAAGAGGTCTATCTTATTAGTGGTTTTATACAACATTGCCTTTCAGAAGAAAAGGTGATGTATAACTAGAGGAATTATAACAACATCTCACCTTTGGGAAGTACATCAACAGTGGAGGAAGTGTGCTCTGAATGATGTAAACCACAGGGACTTTGATTATCTTCTTCAGGAAGCAATACTTTCAAATCACACTGAGGTGATAATGAAGGTCGCCTTGCTGACACCAAAGAAGGAATACCAGGTGTTGTCCTTGACATGACACTGTCCTTACACTGTGCTTTCTGCTTACCATCATCACCATCACCATCATCATCATCATCATCATTTGAAGTTAATGGAACCCTACAGGCAAGTGAGAAGGAAGTAAGTTTGGTGTTTTACAAAAATTACTCAGAGGACTGGAGAAATGGCTTAGCAGTTAGGGCACTTGCCTGTGAAGCCTAATGACCCAGGTTTGATTTCCTAGTATCCACATAAGCCAGACGCACATGGTGGCACATGCATCTGGAGTTTGTTTGCAGTGGCTAGAGGCCCTAGTGAGTCCATTCTCTATCTGTCTATCTGCCTTTTCATTGTGCTCTCTCTCTCTCTCTCTCTCTTTCTCATAAATAAATATATAAAATAGTTTTTAAAAAATTACTTAGAAAGAAAATGAAAACATCACTACATTTATGCCAATAAGTTAATCCTTTAAATAAAAGAATGGAAAAATTCTTTAAAAATGAAAAACCTGACAAAGAAATCAAAACTGAATATTGTGATGTATGTTAAAGAAAAAAAAAAAAGGGCCAGAGGGATAGCTTAGTGGTTAAGGTGTTTGCCTGCAAAGCTAAAGGACCCAGGTTCAATTCCCCAGGACCCACATTAGCCAGATGCACAAGAGGGCACATGTGTCTGGAGTTCATTTGCAGTGGCTGGAGGCCAGGCGTGCCCATTCTCTCTCTCTCTTTCTCCCTCTTTCTCTGTCAAATAATTTAAAAAAAAAAAAGAAAGAAAGAAATGGGATGCTATCACAAACCTTCCCACAAGAAACCATGTAGCTTAGAGAACTTCTCTCAAGCATCCAAAATAATAATAATAATAATACCAATTTGGAAAATGCAATTTGAAAAATGCATGCCTTTAATCCCAGTACTCGGGTGGCAGAGGTAGAAGGCTTGCTGTGAGTTCAAGACCACCCTGAAACTACATAGTAAATTCCAGGTCAGCCTTGGCTAGAGGAAGACCGTACCTTGAAAAACAAACAAATATATACATACACACAACACACATATATATACATACACATTTTCAAAAACACAAAAAAGAAATGGTTATCAATTAATGTAATATGGCCATAATATAAATAACAAAATCTAACAAAATATAGTATGTTACAAATAATTCTCATTATGATATATGTTAAAAAGTCTTTTAAAACACTAGCAATTAGTATTTTGTAACATAGAACTCCAAAAACTAAATAAGAAATCAAACAACCCAATTAAAAAATGGAAATTTGCAAGAAAATGGATGGCTCTGGAAAGGATTATACTTAGTGAATTAACCCAGGCCCAGAAAGCCAAACATCGCAGGTTCTCTTTCATATGTGCATCCTAGCTACAAATGATTGGACTTCTATGTGAGTAGGAATGAAACTTAGTAGCAGAGGCCAGTAAGCTAGAAAAGAGATAGAAAGGGAATAGAAAGGGAAGGAGCAGGGGGGAACTTAAGCAGATGATATTGTATACATGTAAGTAGAAGAACAGATTAATGGGGGTGAAAAGGCCTAAGTGAGGTCAGGGGAAGAGATTGAGTAAAGGAAGGGTCGTGGGAGGGCTAATCAAAATCTAAGAGGCTATAAATAAGTCATATAGAAACCTACATTTTGGACAATGGCACACCCAGAAGCCATAGATTGTTACTAGAAAATTTTCATTGCCAGGATGGGATACCTTCCAGTGAGTTGTTGGCCAGGGAAGTCCCTGATGACCCCAAAACATTACAAGACATTGACGAGGCTCTTGTTTTCCCACCAGGAATAGATGGTAAGACCCTACTGCTGAAGACTCCACATATTTGTACTACAAGGACACTGAGAAATCCTGCTGGAGCTGAGCTGTCAGTGTAAACTAGCTGACAGAAAGCTTGAAAAAGCTATGCTGCATGTAGTTCCATGGGAGAGAGAGAAAAAAAACACCAGTGGAGATAAACAACAGTTGACACTGAAAGCTTTAAATTTAGCAGGTCAGGCCGAATGAGCCAACACGTTCAATAATGGCATGTCTGTTATAGGAGAAACCAACCACTCTCTCTAACTGAACTGGAAGCCTGCTCCATAGGAGGGAATACATGTCTGATACTGACAACCTATGATGAGGGAAGTCATGAGCCCTAGGGTTGTAAGGTCTGCTGGTGTTTGGCTAAATGTATATACTGTGCTCACCAAACAGCCCTGAAAGCACTTCTCTTAATGTTCATACCCATGTATTAATGCTACTCTCACTTTTGGTTAGAGAAGCTTCTCTTTTCAGATGGCGGTGACCTCTGGGATGACTCAACAGGCACCAGAGTGCTGAGAAGAAGTGACAGAGGAGTGCTCAGCACTGAAACATCTCTATCACATCTTCCAAGGTTCAGGGTCCATTGCAGAAGAGGTGGCAAAAAGAATGAAAGGGCCAAAATAAGGGCAGGACTGCTTACAATGTACCCCAGACACAAAATGGCCTGAATATCCACAACCTCGCAGAGTCTGACACTACCTACACAAGACCATCATAATAGGAAGAAAAGATGATGACATCAAAATGAAAAAGACTGATTGAGAGGGAGAGAAGATGCAATAGAGAATGGAGTTGCAAAGGAAAATTGGGTGCTGGGGAATTACCATGGTTTACTGTCTATAATTATAGAAGCTGTCAATTAAAAAAAATCAAAAAGAAAAGAATACAGAAATAAGAATGACTCACAGCTACAATATGAATCTCACAAACAAAATACAGACTAAAAACCATTTGTTATATATATAAAGTTCAAAACAATACAAAATTAATCTAATTTTATAAAGTCAGGACCCTTGTTCAGGTGGGTATTAGGTAGCAACTAGACAGGGAGAGTAAAGGGCTATCTGAGATAATGACAACATTGTTTCTTCTTGACCTCGTAGGGTTACACAATGCTATCCAGTTGTGAAAATTTGCCAAATTCTAATATATTTATATTTCAAACAAAAGTTCAATTAAAGAATGCAACAGAAAGTTTGGATGACAAGTAGATAACTGATTTCTTTCTCATTTATGTGAGTTCAGGTCTGGAATTCACTATCTTTCTGAGTGCCAGGATTATAGGTATATAGCACCATCCTGGCTCCAAGTAGACACTTGAACCAAAATATAAGCATGACAGCTAATAAAGCTTTGAAAAAAAATAGTAGCTATACAAGACAACAAAACTTATTATTTTAAAACTATACTAATTACAATGTGCTGGTAAAAAGTAGTAAAAATACATATAATAGATAAATCAGTAGAACAAACTAGAATGAAAAGAAGAAAGTAGTACAATACACAGGAGAATTTTAGCATGATCTAGACAGTATTCATCTAAGTGAATAGGTGTATTTCTTGTTTAGTGTTTTCTTTTCTTTCATAATTTTGTTCTTGAGAGACAGAGGGAGAGAACTGGCACTCCAGAGCCTCCAGCCACTGCAATCAAGCTCCAGATGTGTGCATCACCTTGTGTGTATGTGCAACCTTGTGTGCTTGTGTCACCTTGTGTGTCTGGCTCATGGGACCTGGAGAGTTGAACATGGTTCCTTAGGCTTCACAGGCAAGTGTTTTAACTGCTAGGCCATCTCCCCAGACCATTTAGTTTTCTTAAGTGCACTTAAGTTCATCCTTAATCACTACTGATATTTTGGTAAGTAACCTTCAAAATTTTCTATACATGGGAACAAATGCACATGCATAGAGCCACATATATAAACATCTTATACTTAGAAAATTCACATCTACATATCTATTATGTAATATATGTATACTTTCTTAAATGTCCTTAAGTTAAAGAATTAAACCTGAGCCAGATGTAGTGGCACATGCCTTTAATACCAGCACTCGACAGACAGAGGTAGGAGGATTGCCGTGAATTCGAGGCTACATAGTGAATTCCAGGTCAGCCTGAGCTATTACAGTGAGACCTTACCTCAACCCCCCCCCCAAAAAAATAATTAAACTGCTATTATATAACTGAAACAAATTGGCCAAAGATTCCAGTCAATGCTATTAGTTCAACAAGATATTTCACTTCTCACAGACTTGGTAACTATCTCTTAATATGACAGATTTGAAATAAGGTACCTTTTATGATTTGTAACCTAATTAATTTTTTAGAAAAGAGAATTTTAGGGTTGGATTGCAATGGCTGGATGCCCTGGAATGCCTTCTCCCTCTCACTCTTAAAAATACTTACAAAATAAAAAATAAAAAATAAAAAATAAAAAAGGTCTGGAGAAATGGCTTAGCGTTTAAGGCATTTGCTTGCAAAGCCAAAGGATCCAGGTTAGATTCTCCAGAACATGCATAAGCCAGATGCACAAGGGGGCACATGTATCTGGAGTTCATTTGCAGTGGCTGGAAGCCCTGGCAAGCCCTTTCTCTCTCTCTCTCTCTCTCTCTCTCTCTCTCTCTCCCTCCCTCCCCCACCTGCCTCTTTCTCTCTCTCAGACAAATAAATAAAATATATTTTAAGAAAATACTTAAAAAAAGGAATTTTAGACAGAATAGCAAAAATGAAATTCAGTCTCTCTCTCTCTCCCCCTCTCCATCTCCCTCTTTCTCTCTCTCAAATAAATAAATAAAATATGTTTTAAGCTGGGCGTGGTGGTACACACCTTTAATCCCAGCACTCGGGAGGCAGAGGTAGGAGGATCTCCATGAGATATATATATATATATATATATATATATCTTAAAAATATATACATATTTTTTAAGAAAATACTAAAAAAAAAAAGGAATTTTAGACAGAATAGCAAAAATGAAATTCAGTCTCAAAGGCAAGGGAAGTTAAAGATAGAAGATGATAAAGAAAGAAACTTATCAAATTTAACCAGCAATAAACAAAAACGAAAAAAGAAAGCATTAGGCAGCAGGTCACTATTTCGTTTATCTGTATTTGAAGTTAAAGTTTCTTTGGAGTCAGGAAAACCTTGCCTTCATAGCAAGACAGCACACACCTTTCTCATTCCTACCTTAGTAGCACACTGTACAACATACACAAACAATGACTGCTTTATTAAATCTCTATGCACTGAGCTTGTAGAATTCTATCATGTACCTAATGGTTCACCTGTACCAGAGATTAAAAGTGAAGTGTACGAAAATGTGTTAAATCCCTTTTAGTCATGAAATGTTAACAAGTCAAGGTTAGAAAGAGATTTTATTGTTTACCTTTAAGTATTTTTCTGTTTCAAAATTGCAGGCTAAATAACCATTCAAAATCCAACCCAACATCTTCTATGGTATAAGCTTGCAAATCAATATTTAACAAAGTTTTAAAACAATTACCTTGCAAATGGAAGACGCATCAAGTTGCACTGCTTACTAATCCTTTTCTTCTTGGTGGTTGATGGTAGGAAAGAACTTTGATGAAACTATTTTTGAATAAAACAAAAAAAAGGGAAGAAACAAAGTCTCATTATATCATATGTGTCATTAAAATACCAAATTATACTAGGATCCCACCACCAGAACAATTCTTATACTAGCCTTTTTTTTTCTTTCTTTCTTTTTTTTTTTTTTTTTTGGTGCTAGAGATTAAAACTCAGGACCTTGTATATGCTGGGAAAGTGCTCTACCACTGAGTGACATCCTAGCCTTTGCATTAGCTATTAACAGTTGAATGAGAATAATGTGATGATTAAGGTTAATTCAATGAACTGATAATAATTCCTGGTATTTCTGTCAAGTAGCCTTCCAAAATTTCTTCTATAAATAGAAATATACATGTATATATTCACATATGTATTTATGTATAATGTATTCATGTCTACTACATATGTATAAAACATACATATATTATAACAGTTACATGTTATTAGATTCTATCATATATTTAAGAATTAAGGTCTAGATGATTTTCCTATGTTTTATATTTTTGCATAGCCATACTTTTGAACTTCTCTGACATGGATATGCTTATTAAACAATTTAAATAAAGACCATGCAATTAGACCACACATGTCTATGGAGGCATCTCCCCACTAGAATGTTGTCAAGATGAGATTATGGGACCCTAAGCTTTGATCCTCACTAAGCAGTAGGCAGCTCCTCCCCTTACATTCAGTGTAGGGTCAGAGGTTTTACTAAAACAGAAGACTTAAGGATTCAAAGTCTCATAGCATATAACATTTTAAATGTCTAAGATATAACAGAAAACTACTCATCATGCCAAGACTCAGGAAAATCTAAATATGGATAAAATGATTATTCCATAGACAACATGGAGATGACACAAATTTGAAATTACTGAACAGTGATTTTAAAGTACCATCAACCAATGCCTCCACAAGCAATCACTAACTAATGAAGAAACGGGCTAGGCAAAGAAACAGCACCAGCAAATAAACAGAATCTGTAAAGAAACAATAAAAATTTAGAACTGATCAATACAATAACTAAGATAAAATAATATGAACAGGGCTTGACAACAAAAATATAGAATGGGGTGGGAAGGAGTGAAGAATCAGTAAGTGTGAACAATAGATATTACATACTAAAAAAGAGGGAAGAATAGAAAAAAAGAAAGCAACAGACACCGAGAGATGTGAAGAGCTACAAAGGCAGAAGCAACAAGTCCAAACTGGGATGTTAGTATAGCATTCAGGTAAGAAAGTGGTCTCGGGTGATGAAAGAGGGTCAAGAGGAGTGGAAGAACTCTAGATTGATCCTGAAAGGTGAAGCTAGAAGGACTGACTACAGGATCACAGATAGAGGTGATAAAATGAAGGCATCAAAAGGGACTGGTCTGAAGGCAATTCTGAAACTGGAAATGCCTTAAGATGCTCAAACAGATGGCACATTAGTGGTTAGATATGTACTGTCTGGAACTTGGAGATGGCCCAGCTGAAGATGTAAATTCAGAAATTATTGGTAATAAAGGTAACAGTTAAATTTCTAAATTACTTAGGAGGAATGAGTAGAGACAGAAAAGAGAAATCTAGGAACTGAACTAGAGGCACTCTGAAAACTTAGCTGTCCCATAAAAGGAGTCAGCAGGCTGACTGAATGGGAACAGCCCCAGAGGAAGCCTCAGGACAGTGCTGCAGCATCCTGAAAGTCTTAAGATAAAAGTCCTACTGCAAATGATCGCCAGACACATTTGCCACCATGTGCACCTGGCTAATGTGGGTTCTGGGGAATCAAATCTGGGTCCTCAGCCTTGTAGGTAAATGCCTTAACTGCTAATCCATCTGTCCAGCCACCCCGACCCTTTCTATTTTTAAAGATGAGGTATAATAGGACTTGATGGGAATAACCAAAAGGAAAAATTTAATGATTCAGGGGACAGAGTCAATCCAACAACAAGACAACCCAGTTGCCTAATAATAGGAGCCCACTTAAATAGATTAGAAGCCCACTCCTCAGCAGTCTAAACAAGAATGTGGATGCACTCCCTATAATCATGCAAGACATGTGAAAAGAGAAGGAAAAACAAAATCCTAATGCAGGTAGTGTAGTGTACTACTCTTTGCATAAGAAGAAAATTAATGAAGTATTTATAATTTGTACTTTTTTTATATAAAGAAACAATTGAAAGCAACAACCTGCACACAGTATAAAGGAAGGAAAATGGCGAAATAACTACAGGCAAGACACAAGTAGGTCCAATGTTAGAATCACATGTCTGCATTACCTGTCACCCTGCTCTTTTAATGACAACAAAAACGAAGAGGAATTTAAAAACTTGCTGTTTGTGTGCTAGGTAATAATTCCAAGAAAGTGAACACCAAAACTAAGCACTGCACCTTGTTGCCCAGCTCCTGCCCCGTGTACTCTGCACTGTTCCTCGTAGATGCTGAGTGCAGCCCTCTCTGACCTCTCCAAAGGGAAGCATGCGTGAAACAGGAAGGAAACAAACAATGCCATCCGTGAGCAAATGAAGGAAGGAGGCTTTACATCGTAGTTCACAACAAAGAGTCAAGTGGTATGTTGGGGGCTGGTCTCCAATGTTCCTACAAGTTCCTACAAGAAAGCTCACTCTTTCCACATCTCACCTAGTAACTTCCTTTTCTTAATCTACAAATCATTTCCTGTGCTGATTCTACATTCCCTACTTCTATGTCAAATGCCAGCCTTAGTTTATTCAGTGCCAATCAATTCTGCCCTGTAAGCTGATCAGCCCATTGCTTCCTTCATCTTCTAGCAAAAAACATTTCTTGGGCTGGAGGGATGGCTTAGCGGTTAAGGCATTTGCCTGCAAAGCCAATGGACCCAGGTTTGATTCCCCAGGACCCATGTTAGCCAGACGAACAAGGGACACAAGCGTGTGGAGTTCGTCTGCAGTGGCTGGAAGCCCTAGCGCACCCATTCTCATTCTCTCTCTCTCTGTCAAATAAACAAACAAACATTTCCTCTTCTCAGAGGATACTAGCTGTTTAAGACATACACCAAGGCTCACTGGCCATTCTAGGTCTCACATTAAAATGCTAACAGCTAGCTAAATCACCTATAGGCATTATTCCACAGGGATTACACACATGCTTTTACTATAAGTATGTATTATCTGGCTAGCTTTTATAGCAGTTCTGACAAGGGAGCTAAGTGTTGTTCACAGAAGTGGAAATGGCTTTTGTCTTTTTGACCATAAAGACTATACATTTAAATGTTAAGAACCTTAGCAGTGACTTTCAGAACTTTTGTAACAACTCAATAGCAATAACTAATACAATACCTACAGCCTTGCTGATAAGATTTCAAAGAGCCGGGCTGCAGAGATAGCTTAGCAGTTAAGGCATTTACTTGCAAAGCATAAGGACCCAGGTTCAATACCCCAGTACCCAAATAAGCCAGATGCACAAGGTGGCACATGCATCTGGAGTTTATTTGCAGTGGCTGGAGGCCCTGATGTACCCATTCTCTCCCTCTCCATGCCTCTTTCTTTCTTTCTTTCTTTCTTTCTTTCTTTCTTTCTTTCTTTCTCTCTCTCTCTCTCTCTCTCTCTTTTGTCCTTTCTTTCTCTCTCATACACAAAATAAGTAAATAAATACTTTAAAAAAAGAATTCAAATAGCTTAGGTTCAAGGTCACAGAACTTAGAAGTAGCAAAGCTGGGATATATGTAAATGGAATCCCATTTACAAGCCACCCTCTGAAGCACCAAATTGCCTCAGAATCTATAAAGAATTTGTACAAAATCGAGAATGTGTTAACCTTTGTTCATTTTATATATCATATACCCTTCTCATTAATTAATCCTTCAGAACAGTTTTTCCTAGACAAACACTTGAGCTAATATCACTAGCATTGGGTCCTTTAACCTCTGCTGATTTCTTCTTCCTCATGCTAGATTATAAGAACTTCATTACTAACATGAATGCTTCGCCTAACATATTCATTTTCCAGTTAGCCATCTCTTATTTTATTTTTATGACTTAATTTTCTAAAACCTTTTTTTTTGTTTTGTTTTGTTTTTCAAGGCAGGGTCTGGTCTTGCTCTAGCCCAGGCTAAACTGCTATTCACTATGTAGTCTCAGGGTGGCGTTGAACTCACAGCGATCCTCCTACATCTGCCTCCCGAGTGCTGGGATTAAAGGTATGTGCCACCACGCCCAACTCTAAAACATTTTTATGAGATAAATTATTAGTAGTTTTCTTTATGATTTTAATATTTACTTCTAGGCAGAGAATGGTCTCCTCCACCCACTGAACTCACCAGTACCATCTCATTTTTTTTATTCCTTTTTTTGTTTTTCAATATATCCAGAATTTATCTTAGAGAATGGAAAAGAGTAGGATCTGCCTCTATTTTTCATACAAAAACATTTTTTTTTTTTTTTGGTTTTTCGAGGTAGGGTTTCACTCTAGCCCAGGCTGACCTGGAATTCACTATGGAGTCTCAGGGTGGCCTCGAACTCACGGCAATCCTCCTACCTCTGCCTCCCGAGTGCTGGGATTAAAGGCGTGCGCCACCATGCCCGGCTTAAAAACATTTTTAACTCTGTCCACCTTTTTATTTTAAAATAAACGACATGCTTTTCTAACTTAAAACGCTACCTTTCTACTATGTCTTTTTGTTTCCAAGTCTGTTTAGGGGCCATAATGTTCAAATGATCTGCTTAATCCTATTAAGTCAAAATCTGATTTTATGTAATAATTTCAACAACCAATTATACAAGATGATAATGTGCTATTAGTCAGTTAAAGTGAATATTGTAAGTGGTTATTGTCATTTCTTTGTACAATGTTTGAAATAGGAATCTCTAACCCTGATGCTATTTAATCTCAACCAATCTCAGTAATACTAAAAAATGACAGTACTCACAGGCATTCACTTACCTCAGCAAGACTGCTCATTTCAATTGCAGTTATCAAGTTATTGTTCACAAGTGACTCAATTTCTATAAGCTTCTTATTCTGTGTATGTAAAATGAAGACATCTTTTAATCAGTTAAGATTTGTAGTTTGTTATAATAATACTTACAAATACCATTACTGCAAGAAGACTCAACTATTTTTATTTTTTATTGATTTGTTTGTTTGTTTGTTTGCAAGACAGTGACAGTAGCCCAAGATAGTCTGGAACTAACTAGATACTCAATCTAGCCTTGAACTTAAGGCAATCCCCCTGCCTCAGCTTCCCAACTGCTGAGATTTCAGACACGAGCTACCATGCTTAACAATTATTTTATACTGAGATCTCATTGAGCTCAAAAGGTATTATAATGAGGCAGGGGAGATGGCTTAGTGGCTAAGGCATTTGCCTGCAAAGCCAAAGGACCCAGGTTTGACTCCCCAGGACCCACATAAGCCAAATGCACCAGGGGGCACATACATCTGGAGTTTGCGGTGGCTGGAGGCCCTGGTGCACCCATTCTCTCTCTCCCTCCCTCAATCAATCTCTCTCTCTCTCTCTCTCTCTCTGCCTATTTCTGTATCTCTCTCAAGTAAATAAACAAAAATAAAAATAATCTTTTTAAAAAGTATTATAATGAATAGTTCAAATAGCTACCCATATACAATAGATACATTTTGAATCCTTTTCGGAGATTAGCCAAATTTTCCTACATTTTCCATTTTCTCATAACAATATATTACATGGTAAGTAAACATTTTAGTCAGTAATATTAATTTAACCATCAAGTACTTCAAGGCATTTTTCCATTTTAAATTAATTTTTGCTCACTTTGATGTAAATCTATATCATTTAGCTAAACATGGGCCACACTGTCTGTGGACAGATCTGGAAGTTGGAAGAAAAAACAAGTACAACAAGCACTGTTCTGTAAAGCTAGTAGCCAGTGAAATGCTAAGATTAAAATAAGAATAGAAATGGTCTGGAAACTTCTTTCCCTGCAATTCACTGGAGGAATTATGCTCAGTTTTAAAACGTACTAACAACACACAAAGCAACTGAGTGCTGACTGTGGGATTACACTGACTTGCAGAGCACACAAACACACATTTAGGGTAAGACTTAAGATGCCTATTTCACTACCCAAGAGGTTTGTCCTTTAACACAGATTTACATAGTATATTGACTTTCAATAATTCTTTATAGCAACTGGAGATTCGAAAAACAGCTTTAGAGCTTTATAGTAATAAAGTTAGAAGACTAGTTTGAAGTTAGAATTCAAAAACAATGTGGCTTCCATACCAAGTTATTTAGCTTCAGGCGAAGAAAGGTATTCTCAAAATTCAGTTTCTCTACTTCTTTTTGCAATAGCATCTTCTCAGTTGTAATTCTTCGAGAATTCTCTTTCTCTCTGCTAAGAGCCTGAGCTAATGCTCTGTTGTTGTGCTTTAGGGAGATTTTGAGAATAGAAGAATTGTCTGTAAAAAGATTGTTTGAAAGAATTAATATTAAACTTATACTTTACATTTACTTTAATAAATTTTTATACTCTTTAGAAAAATTATTACAGAAAAAAATGTATTTTACTTTGTACGTAGTTACTGATGGTTGGAAAAAAAGAAAATGTCCATACAAATGTAGTTTTGAAAAAAAGAAATATGCCCAGAGTTTGAAACTAAAATATAAGCTCACCAGAAGAGGGGGAGGAGGAGTTGTGAGGCATGCAGCTGGGAATAAGAGACCAGTGATAGAAAGCCGGCATTCCATACAGAACAGTCACAGAAATGAACTCATGATGGCCGTTACCCCACCTTCTTCTTCCTGCCTTTGACTACAAGGCAGAAAAGTTGATTCTGCAGCTGGAACTGGTGATGTCCCACGGGAGTTAGGGTAGCCAATCTGGAAATTTTAAAGCCAGCTCATATGGCTCAAAACTGAATAAAATAGTTTATGTTAAGAGAAAGGAGGGCAATCGTATTGTAATGTTGGGCAGATTGTCTATCTCTTACCAAAAGATCTGATCTTTTATTTCTAGTAATCTACTTCAATCTAAGCTTAACCTCTTCTCTGTAAAAGTAGTGTGGTAGTTTAAATTAGGTGTCCCCCATAAACTCCTATGTTTGGAATACTTGGTTTCCAGCTGATAGCAATTTGGGAGGTGGAGCCATGCTGGAAGTGGTGTTAGCGTGAACAGACTTAGCAGTGTTATAGTCAGCCCCCCCTTGTTAGAACTGGGTTATCCTGCGGTGGCCACAAAATTATATACAGCCTCTGCTCTACCATCTTTCCCCTACTATCATGGAGCTTCTACCCATGACTATAAGCCAAAAATAGATCTTTCTTCCTGCCAACTGCTTTAGGTCAAGTGATTTGTCCCAGCAATGGTAAGTAACTGCAACAGAAAATTGGTACTGAGAGTGAGATTGTTGCTACTAGAAACCTGACTGTATTGTCCTTTTGGAACTGATTTGCAGAAGAAATATGGAAGGATTTGAAACCTTGGCCTAAATGACACCTTGTAGTTCTGTAACATTTTGATGGGTTCTGGTCAGAGTTTGAGTGACCTAAATGAAGAAAGAATTGTGAACTATGTAGCCTTGGCTTATGAGAAGAAAGAGCTTTGTCTCCACTGGATTAGAGGCAGTTTGTATGAGAGGTACCTGCATTCTTTCAGAGAACTTCAGCAGGGTTGTATTATGTAGAAATCTCCTGTGAGCAGATGGATATGGCACAGAAAGAAATGAATGTTATCAGACTGGAGACAACACTCCATTCAGCTCCAAGATCACCACCACTGAGATTGGCTGACTATTGAATATTGGGACAGTAGCCGGAAGAATGCTGACTTTTTTTTAAAGTAAGAGGCCAGAATGCTGAAGGAGTGTCCTGTTCTTTAAAGTTGACTTTATTACCGCCTGGATTAACAAATTTGGTAGCCCGCAAGATACTATGGGAATATAATAAATGCAAGAAAAAGAAGGTCTTTGGAAATGTCCACTGAGTGATTTGGGACAGGCTTGTTGTAATGTTGAACCATAAAAATGAACCATGGGTTACAATGGAGACTCCAGGAGATGCAAGAACTATGGGATGGCTGCCAAAGAGAGCTGCCAGCTTGGGATGGATTGTTCCCTGGGTTGTGAGCAGCCCAGTTACAGGGGTGAAACTGAAACCCCAGAGCCTTTTGTCACTGGTTAGAGATGTCAGACTTGAAGCTCCAGGATTTTTTGTTTCCCTGTTTGTTCAACCTTCCCTTGCAATGTTCTCTTTTGCAATGTGAGTGTTTATCCTGTGCCATTGTTTTTTGGTTTTACAGCTCAGTTAAGAGATTTTAAATTACAGAGATGTTTGAACAGAAGGGGGATTGAAAAAAAAAAAAAACTATGGCAACTTAGAAGTTGGAATGAATGCATTACATTTTATATCATGGATGGTCATTAGTTTATAGGGTCCAGTGGTGGAATGCGGCGGTTTGAATTAGATATCCCCCATAAACTCGTGTGCTTTGAATGTTTGGTTCCCAGCTGGTGGCAGTTTTGGAGACGGAGCCATGCTGGAAGAGGTGTGCTGTTGGGGGCAGGCTTAGTGGTGTTATAGCCAACTTCCCCTTGCTAGAACTGGCCTTATTATCCTGCTGCTGTTTGCCACCTGCTGAAACAAGAAGTGATGCCCAGTCTCTGCTCTACCATCTTTCCCCTGCCATCAGGAAGCTTCCTTCCCCTTGAGACTGTACACCAAAAATAAATCCTTTCCTCCCATCAGCTACTTTGGGTAAGGTGCTTTGTCCCAGCAATGAGAAGGTAACTGCAACAAGTAGTATGGAAACATTACTTCAATCACTATTGCAATGCTACTCTGTTAGTAGCTAGGGGATTTCAGTGTGAATTCTTTGGCTAAATTCATCTTAAATGTATTAAAACATTTAAAATACAATTATATTTTAGGCTTGGATATGTCAACAACCTATTATACTGGTAAATGTACAGTGTATGTAAAATAATTATTTTTTGAGATAGGCTTTATTACACAGCAGCAGGCTGTCCTTGAATATATGATCCTCCTGTCTCACCTTCTCGAGTGCTAGGATTATAAACATGTGCCACCACACTTGACTAAAATAAATTTTGTTAAATATAGTATTTTTAGATATTTAGTGAAAATTTGGACTATCTAAAAGACATAGTCCAAAGCTGGGGTGATAGCTCAGTCAGTAAAGTGCTTGTCTTACAAACATGGCTTTGATCCCCAGAACTCCACATTAAAAAGCCAGGCAACGGTAGCATGTGCTTATAAGCTCAGTGCTGGGGAGGCAGAGACAGGAGGATCCCTGTGACTTGCTGGCTAAACTAGTCTAGCCTAACTGTCAAGCTCCAGGCCAATGAGACACCCTGTTTCACAAAATGTGACCCTGAGGAGGGACACGTGAGGCTGTCCTTTCACCTACACATGCTCACAGGCACCCCACACCCCCCCACACACACACACATACACATGTACATACACAAAACCAGGGTCCAAAAAAGTAGTTTCACATAGCTCTCCTTAGCATATCCAGAAGAAACAGATGACAGCTAGTTAATTTCCAGAAACTAAAGAGGAATACCATTTTCCTTCTCTATCCATCAGACCCAGTGTAAACAAAACAGTGGGTATACAATGTTCTTGCCAAAGAGAGTGGGAAATAGCCACTGTGGGTGGGGGACTAAATCACAAGATAGCCCTAAAGACCTGCTTATTTCATAAGGCACATATCCTAGGAGTTCCCCACACCCTTTTATTTTTTGTTCTTTGGCTGCCTTTATGACACCTTTTCCCCACAATTCATGAAACGCAAGGTGCTCAGTGTTTTCTTGGTGGGCTTTAGCTATGTAAAATCATGTATTACAGCACCCTCTCTCTGCCAACCACCTGTAAATTACCCATACCACAGCATGCCCTCCTTTGCCAGAAAAGTCATACTGGGTTTTTTTGTTTTTTGTTTTTTGAGGCCATCCCAGCCTCATTGTTTAAAACTCAGTTATAACCACTAAGGGTAAATCATCAAAACTGTCAGGCACGGGCTAGAGCCTTCAGGAGAGGGGCCTGAGCTTCCAGGCATGGCTATGGGCCCCCAGGCTACAGGAGGCCACTCCCTCTCCAAGCAAGGCACACCTGAACTTAGGTTCTGCCCATAGCCCTGTGACCTTTGGCCAGTTGCCTAGGAAACTCCTTACAGCCTTCACACAGCCCACTAGATCACCTGACCACCACCCCCATTTCTAGTGCTAGAATGAATGTCCCCATATGCTAATTAGGCATCAGAAATAAACTTGGTAAGTCCAATCCCCTTAGGGTCCTCCCCCCACCCTCAGAGGCTTATAAACCCATTTCACTGACAATAAACAGAGAGAGCTGTTCAACTTTCTCCAGGGAGTGTTTCTCTCCTCACATGCTCACCCACCCCCAGTTGCCTGGGTGCCTTGGGGAGGCGGGGGGGACCGCAGCTGGCCCCAGGAGCAAGAACCCAGGAACCTACACAAAACCAGCAACAAACCAACAGCAGTTGAAAGCCCCAACAAGGATCAAATAAAACCAAAGTATCAATCAGCTAACAAAGCAGTCATTTTAGTGTTTTTCTATACTTAATAAAATAAGTAGCAAACAGGGCTGGAAGATGACTCTGTGATCAAAGGCAAATGCTTGTACAGCCTGATGGCCTGGGTTTGATTCCCCAGCACCCATGCAAAGCCACATGACAAAGTGGCACCTGCATCTGGAGTTTGTTTGCAGCACCCACCAAGAGACCGTGGCAGACCCAAACTCTTTTTCTCACAAACAAATAAATAATATTTTAAATTTAAAAATTAAGTAACCCCCAGCCCTAACCACTTGGGAGCATCCAGCTGTGGGTGAGGTTTGCCCTCAGCTGAGCCTGGGCTGGCTAAGCCAGGAGGGTCCCCTAGCCCTTACTCTCCACATGGGTTCTTTATTCCCTCTAGCTCCCCCATATGGCAGAAGCTCCTTGAACTTTCTTTTCTCTCTTTCCTTTCTGCATTTTTTTTCCAGGCCTTCCACATGGAATCTCTAGCCACATGGGTGCCTTTCCTTGGCTCCGTACTTACCTCAATAAATATAATAATTTAAAAAATAAGCAACAGCCGGGCACAGTGGCACACACCTTTAATCCCAGCACTTGGGAGGCAGAGGCAGGAGGATCACCATGAGGGGGAGGCCACCCTGAGACTACATAGTGAATTCCAGGTCCTGAGCTAGAGTGAGACTCTACCTTGGAAAACCAAAAAAAAAAAAGGCAACAAATCAATTCTTCAGGTAAAAGAGGCAGATGTATGAGTAGATTTTAAAATGAATGGTACTTACTTATTATTTTTGTTTTGATTTTTGAAGCAAGAGAGACATTCAACTTTGTCTTTGAAATTCTTTTGTCCTTTACTCGTCTCTTAATTCCTGAGATGACAGAGTCATCGTCCATCACTGAGTATTCCATTGCTAAAGTAAAAGGAAAAGAAAGAGAAGGTTAATTACAGTATTGATCAATCAAAATAAACTGGCAATTGATTAGTATATTCTGGAAAGTAAAAATCATGACTTACAATATATTTTGTACATAAGTATTTGCAAAGATCTTTGTATAAAATCTGAAAGATTAAATGTAATCAAAAGTAATTTAAAATGAATTAAAAACTGGTAAATAATGTTCCCCATTCAAATCTAGAATAGGGATGGAGAGATGGCTTAGGAGTTAAGGCACTTGCCTGTGAAGCCTAAGGACCCAGGTTTGACACCCCAGAACCCATATAAGCCAGACACATAAGGTGATGCATATGCCCAAGGTAGTGCATGTGTCTGGAGTTCAACTGAAGCTGCTAAAGGCCCTGGCATGCCAATTCTGTCTCTCTCATAAAAAAATAAGAATAAGCCGGGCGTGGTGGCGCATGCCTTTAATCCCAGCACTCGGGAGGCAGAAGTAGGAGGATCACTGTGAGTTCAAGGCCACCCTGAGACTCCATAGTGAATTCCAGGTCAGCCTGGACTAGAGTGAGACCCTACCTCAAAAGACCAAAAAAAAAAAAAAAAAAAAAGAATAAAAATAAATCTATATTTATATAAACTAGGTATTGGGGGCAGATTTCAAGATAATGTTCCTGATCCTATGGGAAGAATAATCCAGTGTGGATACAGATATTGTTTTGATATCATGTAAGAAGTATTATCTTAGATAAGTGAAAGGGTTTGATGGAAGTATGGAAGAGATATGACAAATTTAAGGGAAAGGGAAGAACTAGGGGAAACAAAGTTTTAAAATGCTTTATCTATTACATTTATGGTTTAAGAGTGTAAACTCTAATAGTAGAAATAAATACATAAGAAATAAGAATGAAACAGGACAAGAACGATGGCTCTAACACACAGTACACAGAAGTGGCTAGCTCTGTCTAGACAAAGAAAACAGATCAGAGCATTTCACTAGATGCAGCTGATGTTGAGCCAGGTACCTGAACAAGACCAACTTCCCAAACTTCTCCCCAAGCCTCCTTGCCTCCACCTGCACATATCTAGAGAAACCCCATCACTCTGCACATCCTCACTCCAAAACTCAGTTGGCTCCATCCCTACTTGCCTTGAGTCTATAGGACTGTCTCACCATTCTCTTCTGGTCCATCACAAGAATCCCTAGACTCCCAACCCCCACCTCTTGTCATCCTTACTTTAATTCCCTCCAGCAATGTACATCCTTCAATTGATCCTGCAATAGGCTAGAAAATAACACTTCCCAAAATATCAGGTCCTCATAATTCTAAAGCTATGTGGAAAGAGTCTGCAGATGTGATTGGGGATCTTGTGAATGGGGACAATATTCTGGATTATCCAGAAGGTCCTATTAGCATCACAAGCGTCCCCACAAGAGATGAGAGATCAGGGTGGTACTGCCACAAGCCAGAAACAAATAATAGATTCTCCTGTGTGGCCTCTAGAAGGATCCCTGAGGATCCTCTGGATTCAGCTTACGTTTTTGACCTTCAGAACTGTAAGAAAAGAAATTTCTATTGCTTTAAATCATCTTGCTTGTTTCAATTTTGCTACTGAAAATGAATACAGTCTCTAAACTGTACCCCTGCCTGGCTCGTGAAGTTCTCTGGACACAATCAATTATCAACAAAACCTTCACTCTCTTCTCTGAAGGTTCCCTTCGGCCCCGTCAACCAGCTGTCCCTAGCAGATGCAGATTCTCCAGCAGTTGGAAAGGGACTTAAGTTACTAGCATACCATAGAACTTAATTTACTGTCTGTCTTCCCCATCTAGAATTTGAATTCCATGAGGCATGGATTTTTGTCATCTTTTTTCACAGATATCAAAGCCCAGTTCTCATTAACCTGATTATGAGTAGCACTTAAAACGCTTATCCAATACCTTCCTTTGGAAATAGTTTCACTTGCCTTCTAAAACAGTGCATTCTTCTGTTATTTTCTCCTACTGGTCACTTTCTAATCTCTTGCTGATGGATGATTTTTCATCTCTCAAACCCCACTGGAGTGACCCAGACCTAAGTTCTTGGAATTCAACTCTTCTTTATTTCCATTTCTTCCCTGTAGTTTAGTATCCCAGCTTTTAAATTTAAATGCTGGTGATTCTCAATTTTGTAATCTTAATCTACAGATTTGTCCCTTGAACTCCAAATTAATTCACCTGCTTAGTCCTCATGTTTAGTTTAAATATCTAATATAGATTTCTTTCTTTCTTTCTTTTTTAGTTTTTTGAGGTAGGGTCTCACTCTAGCCCACGCTGACCTGGAATTGACTATGAAGTCTCAGGGTGGCCTCGAACTCACGGCAATCCTTCTACCTCTGCCTCCCGAGTGCTGGGATTAAAGGTGTGTGCCATCACGCCTGGTTCTGTAATATAGATTTCTATATTTTTTTTCCCTTTGGTGATTATGAAGAATGAAATCCAGGGAATTACACTAGGCAAATGCTCTACCACTGAGCTATGTCCCAATCCCTTAAATATATAATATGCATCTCAAATTTAACACGTTCTAAACTCCCTCATCTTACACTTGCCCCACCATGTTCTCCTCATCTCAGTGGCAACTCCATCCTTCCAATTACTTCCAGGTCAAAAGAATTTCTGTTTTTCTTTCACAAACACATCCACTTTTATCAAGCCTGCTATCACAACACATCAACACAGGCCACTTACCACTAAGTCTACTGCTTCCACTCTGATCCAATGATTGTCTCGAATCCACATTATTGCTACAGCTACCGAAATGGTGTTGGCTGCTACTACCTTCTCCCTCACTATTCTCAACTCAACAACCACAATGATTCCTTTAAAATTAAGTAAATCAACTGGGTGTGGTGGCACACGTCTTTAATCCCAGCACTAGGGGGGCAGAGGTAGGTAGATTGCTATGAGTTCAAGGCCACTCTGAGACTACATAGTGAATTCCAGGTCAGCCTGGGCTAGAAAGTGAGACCTTGCTCCAGAAAAAAAAAAAAAAAAAGTTTGGGCATGGTGGTGTATATCTTTAATCCCAGCACTTGGGAGGCAGAGGTAGAAGGATTCCTATGAGTTTGGGCCAGCCTGAGACTACATAGTGAATGACAGGTCAGTCTGTGCTAGAGCAAGACCAGACCTCAAAAAATTAAAAAAATATATACAACTTCTGTGTTTTTTTACAAAAAGCCCTAGTGTCTTTCCATCTTACTTGATGTTTAAGATGGCCTAGAAAATGATAACCCCACTTGACACTTTTCTCCTTCCCCTCTTTCCTACCAGTGCACCTTTTAGACCTCTTCACTAAGTTCCTACCATACACTTGTGATGTGCTCCCAGTTAAGAACCTTTACGTTTCCTTTTCCTTCAATTAACCACAGGGTTTGTTCATTTCCTCCAGGTCTTGGAGGAAATACTACTTTCTTAATGAACACAAAGCCCACAAAATTGTTACATCTCACGTACCTGAAAGAGAACTTAAATAAAACCCAAAGCTCTCTTTCAAAAACTCCACTCAAAAAATTCAAATTCCCCAAGCTTTCTCTCACTCTTGGTTGGAGAATCTGTTTTATTTTACAGAGGGCAGCGAAAACGAAGGGGAACCAAGATCCATCTAGAAGACAAGAAGATAGCTGAATGCCCTCTAAAGACTTGCCACTTCTACCACATCTGCTGGGGCCCAGGAGAAATTGCAGAGGAAGTGGCAACATGACTACTATTCTTACTGCTATCCTCACAACCAGTTCCAGGGTGATAGTGACAGACATGGTGATCAATCAAAACCTATCAAAGCAGAAATCCAGAGGCTACAGAGAACTCAACACTAGATCAGACTGCCAACAGACCTGCCATGGCTTAGGGAACATTGCAGAAGAGGGGATGGAAAGACTGTAAGAGCCACAGAGGCAGTAGAAATAGCCTGAGGCACAGCCCCCACCCTCCCACCCCATAGGGACCAAGTGAGGCCTGCATAACCCCACAGTGAATACAATAACCCCATTGAGGAGAGCCCCCAGGGTAATGAGTGCCAGGGCGAGAGTATGAGTATAACCTGTTATAATATATATTAATTATTTTTAAAAATCAAATTCTATTTTACTATTAGTAGACCATAGCTGAATTGTCCTCTCCAATAAGCTGATTCTTACATGGTCCTCTAACTTAATGAATGTGCTGTCACCCATCCATATGATCAGAGCACCGTCCTTAACTACCCTATCACCTCCCACATCAATGACTTCACCAAATAGCATTTCAGAAGCCAGAGTCAACACTTGGAACACAGTTCCAGGGTGAATTACTATGTAGACACCAAATCATGACAGTAGTTAGGACTGTGTTGGAGCCCCAGACCAAACATTTCACATCTAAATAGCTTTAACATCTCTCAGGCTCAGTTTTCAAATCTATAAAGTTACTGACAATAAGAGCATCACCTCACAGACATAACTGGACAAATGCATATAGTTCTTAGATGGATCCGGTGCATAGTAAGCGCTAACATCATCCATTTATAATTTCTCTGCAACGTTGGTCCAGCTCTCATCTCACCTATCCCTAAATTCAAAATACTGGGTTCCACATATTCTGTAACCCTAAATTAGATCCTGCATCTAGAAAACTCATCCCCATTCTCTACTAAAATCCTACTCGTGTACATCAACAACACCCAACTCAAGCTCTAAATTTCACCGAGTTTCCCATCACCCCTTCGCCTTCCTCCCGCCTCGGTTCGGAACGGGAGTTCCGTCTAGCCCCCGGGGCCAGCAGCCGGAGCAGTCCGTCATTCAGGCTATTTACCGAGCTCGCACAAAGCGCTTGAAGTCCTCGCCGACTCGAAACAGAGCAGTCACCAGTACAGAAATCACATTCCGTGAGGAACTCGATCCGTCGTCGCTGGGCTGGGCGCTCCAATGCCGGGAACAAGAGCGAAGGACCGGAGCCCCCCGCCGGCCCCACGACCCGACCCCTCCGAGCCGGGGTCCCGGAGGGCGGAGGTGGGCAGAGACCGAGGAGCACAGCGCCGGGAGGCCCGGCTCCAGTAAGTCACCGATTCCGTGAGGCCCGGGCGGCCACGCCCGCGTCGCAGGTCGCAGACTTACCGCTCCTTTGGCCTGGGGCTCTGCCACCCGCCTCCGGGAGCTCCGCGCTCAGCCCCCGACACAACTCGGGTTTAAACTCCGCGGCAGTTACCAGTTGCCACAGCAGCCAATCAGATTCCGAGGAAGCAGCGCAAAGGCGCACGGGTACCCGGAAGTGGGAGGGGAAAGGGGCGTGGCCCGCAGGCGGCTCCCAAGGAGAGCTAGCGGACCAGACTCCCGCCCTTCAGTGTGGCTTCTGGGAGGTCAGCGCCAGCGCCAGTGAGAAAAGAATTGTTTACTAGACGTCTGCGAGGCGTGGCAGCCACTCCCACTCTGGCGGAAGGCTTAATGCGGACTGTAGACAAGCTGCCTGCATCCTTGCCTTCCAGCAGTCTTGACAACAGCTTCTTTAGTATTCGCTTGATCCAAGCACAGTGAAGTTTCATTTTAGCAGACTATGCCAGAATGGCATTTTTCTGCCGGGCGTGGTGGCGCAGGCCTGTAGTCCCAGCACTCGGGAGGCAGAGGTGGGTGGATTGCCGTGAGTTCGAGGCCACCCTGAGACCACATAGTGAGTTCCAGGTCAGCCTGGACTAGAGCAAAACCCTATCTCGAAAAGCCAAAAAGAAAAAAAAAAAAAAGAATGGCATTTTCCGTGATCCCAACTACAGTGTACATGTTTAATGTATCATTCCCTTTATTTCCCAAGTCAAGTTTTTTAGTTTCCTTTCACAAATGTCTCATTATACAAAAAATTCAGAGAAATGTATAAAAGCTTTTCCAATTGCTTGCTATTAGATTAGAAATGAAAATAACGTATTAAATCTACATTTAATTGGTTATATGTTAACACAGTTAAGTTCACGTCGATTTTTTGTTTGAGGATTATGACTTTACACCGTATCTTAAAGAATCTAAGTAATGCAAAAAGTACCTTTTTATTTTATTTTTTCATGTACTTATTTATTTTAGAGAGACAGAAGGAGAGCATGGTACTCCAGGGTCTCTTGCTGCTGCAAACAAACTTTAGATCATGCACCACCCCGTGCATTTGGCTTTATGTGGGTCCTGGGGAATCAAACCCAGGCCATCAGGCTTTGTCTCTCCAGCCCCCGAAGTACTGATTGATTGATTGATTTTATTCAAGAAGAAAACATGTTTTATTTATCTTGGTGTTTTCTTTGGATTGAGAAGTTCCCTTGATTTGGCTACCAGTGAGGGCCCCTTTGGAGGCCATGGCTGCTCGAGCTTGGGAAAATGAGAGCATGGCGGAAAGAAGTCAGAGCTAGTAATTGAGTATCAAGTGGGTCCCCTAAGAATTTGTTAATCCCAGCCCGGCGTGGTGGCACACGCCTTTAATCCCAGCACTTGGGAGGCAGAGGTAGGAGGACCACCACAAATTTGAGGCCACCCTGAGACTACATAGTGAATTCCAGGTCAGCCTAGACTAGAATGAAACCCTACCTTGAAAAGAGAAAAAATAAAAAATAAAAAAATAAAGTTAATCCCTTCTCAAGGCATGCCTCCAGTGATATAAATACCTCTTCTAGAGCCCACATCTTAAAGGTCCCATCACTTGTTAACATGCAACATGAGGATCAAACCTCTTAACACATGAACCCTTGTTGAAAAGAAATTAAAAAAAAAAAAAAAAAAAACATACTTGAGCCCTAGCACCTTTTTTTCTCTGAGGATAGCCACCAAGCTGTTGTGTTACCAGTGTGCCTCTCCTCCGCCTCCCCACCATCTTTTTTAGATTAGATGATTTGTTTAATTGAAAGAGAAGTCTATAACTATACATAAATTATAGTGTGTGTAAAATAAATTATATGTCTGTAGGGCTGGAGAGATGGCTTAGTGGTTAAGGCACTTGCCTGCAAAGTCTGACTGTCTGAGTTTGATTCTACAATACCCACATAAAGCAAATGCATAAAGTGGCTCATGCTTCTGGAGTTCCTTTGCAGTGACTGGAGACCCTGGCATGCCCATTCTCTCTGTCTCTCTTCTCTCTCTCTGCTTGCAAATAAATGAATAAAAAAATAAACAAGAATATTTAAAAATTATATGTCTGTATAAAAATAAACTTGCAAGCTGGGCGTGGTGGTGCACGCCTTTAATCCCAGCACCCGGAAGACAGAGGTAGGAGGATTACTGTGAGTTCAAGGCCATCCTGAGACTACATAGTGAATTCCAGGTCAGCCTGGGCTAGAGTGAGACCCTATCTCAAAAAAAATAAATAAAATAAAATAAAATAAAAATAAATTTGCAAAATAAATGCAAACAAAATGCAGAAAAAATGAAAATAGTTTGGTCAATTTGGAATTGCAAACAAAGGAAGCCTAGGAAGGGAGGAACTTTCTAATCTTTATGTAAATAGCTTTCTCTTTTCTTTTAGTTTTTTTTTTTTTTTTTAATTTAGCATGTAGTCTTTGTACAAGATCAGGTATTCTAACCATATCCCATATTCTCCCCTCCCCCTCCCTATTCTTTCTCCCACCTCTGTTTTCTCCCTCCTACTAATCTCCTTTCTTCCCCTAGTCTTCCTTCTGCTTTCATGTCTCATATATGTGTGTATGCATATATGTGTATAGTTCTGAAGAACTTTAGGACACACAAATGAGAGAAAAGCCTGATATTCGCCTTTCTGTGTCTGACTTATTTCACTTACTATGATCTCCAGTTTGTCCATTTCAGGAAGACATAGGGAAAACACTGCAAGAAATATGCAGACTTTCTATAAAGGACCTCAATAGCTCAGGAAATGATACTAAGAATTAACAAGTGGAATTGCATGAAATTAAATAGCTTCTGCAAGCAAAGTAAACAAGTGAAGGCAGCCTACCAAATGGGAGAAAATATGCCAGCTTTACATTTGACAGAGAATTAATATGTAGAATATATAAAGAGCTCAAAAAACAATATCAAAACACCAAGCAGAGCCAGGCATGGTGGTGCAAGTCCTTAATCCCAGCCCTAGAGAGGCAGAGGTAGGAGGATCACCATGAGTTTGGGGCAACCCTGAGACTACATAGTAAATTCCAGGTCAGCCTAGACTAGAGTGAGACCCTACCTCGATAAAAACCAAAAAAAAAATTTTAAGAAATCAATTAATGGCTAATGAAATAAATGGTCCATAAACACATGAAAAAATGTTCAACATCTTTAATCATGAGGAAAATGTGAATTAAAACTGAGACTCCATCTCACTCCAAAAAGGCTATCATTAAGAAAACAAACAAATGCTGACTGTGATGTGGGAAAAAGGAAACCCTTATCCACTACTTGTGGGGATACAAATTTGTTCAGCCACTAAGTAAATAAATGGGTGGACCCACACACACAAAAAACTATAACTTCCAAATGACTTAACGATACCACTTCTAGGTATATACCCAAAAGATTCTAAGGCAACATACCTCAGAGATACCTGCACATCCATAGTTACTGCAGCACTGTTCATAATAGTTCGGCCCTAAAAAAGAATTAAATTATATAATTTGTAAAAGGTGTTTTAGAATTTAAATTTTTGTTTGTTTGTTTTGTTTTTCGAGGTAGGGTCTCACTCTAGCCCAGGCTGACTTGGAATTTACTATGTAGTCTTAGGGTGGCCTCAAACTGATGGCAATCCTCCTACCTCTGCCTCCTGAGTGCTGGGATTAAAGGCGTGTGCCACCACGCCCGGCCTAGAGTTAAAAATTTTTTATTCTAACGTGTCAACACCAGTCTCCCAACCAATCAAGTTACTTACATTTTATTTTTTTAAAAATATGGAACAAGCTGGGCATGGTAGCGCATGCTTTTAATACCCAGCACTCGGGAGGCAGAGGTAGGAGGATTGCTATCAGTTTGAGGCCACCCTGAGAATACAGTGAATTTCAGGTCAGCATGGACTAGAGTGAGACCTCGAAAAAAAAAAAATGGAATGCTTCACAAATTTGCATGCCATCCTTGTGCAGGGGCAATGCTAAGTTTCTCTGTATCGTTTCAATTTTAGTATATCTGCTGCCGAAGCATTTTCAAAATCATATATTTTATATAAGCAAACATTTATATTTCTTGATTGGCTGACTGCTAAAATTACACTATAATAAAAGCTTCAACAATCTTGTTTTAGCTCTAATCCCAGCACTTAGAGGCTAAGGCAAGAGGATAGAAAGTTTCAGGTCAGCTTGGGCTATACAGTGAGACCCTGACCCCAAAAAACCAAAACCAAAATAAAAAACAGTAAGTTGTTTATAATGTAATATACATAAGTTTCTAGTTACGTAACAGTTAACTAGTCTAATGCATTAAATGGTCAGTATGTGTTTATTCCTTAAATTTGTCATGGTTCTACCATTTAATGGTCATTTAATTTCATCCAAGTTATTTAATGCTTCTGGGCCTCTGTTTCCTATTTAATTCAATAGGAGCTGATAACAACACCCAAAATATTTTTATAATGGCTCTGGTCAATGGATACTTTTGCTCAGCTACATTAATATCACTTTCTTCCTATGATGGTTAATAAGATTGTCGACTTGACTGAATGTTGATCATCTAGGAGAGACACCCGCCAGAATGGCTTGGGAGACTGTTTTCAAGGAGGTCTGAGGAGGAAAGACCCATCTTGAATATAACTGGCACCCCACACTAGGATCCCAGACTGATTAAAAAGAGAAAAAGAAGGAAGCTAGCTGAACACCAGTGTTTATTTCTCCTGCTTCCTCACAGTAGAAGCAATGTGACAACTATCTCACACTCTTATCACCATGGCTTCCCCACCATGAAGTACTATCCCCCCTTCAGCCATGAGCCAAAATAAACCCTTCCTTTCTTACCTTGTTCTTGTCAGGTATTTTTTTCATAGCACTGAGAAAAGTAATGCATACACTGCCCAATGGACTTAGCTACAACTCAAACCTAAAATACCTAACAAAGAGATACGGAAGTCACAGGCAGTACAGATGTTAAAAACTAGAACAAGGGCTGGAGAGATGGCTTAGCTGTTCAGGCACTTGCCTGCAAAACCTAAGGACCCCTTTTCAACTCCCCAGAAACCACATAAGGCAGATGCACACGGTGACACAAGTGCAAGGTTGTGCATGCGCACAAGGTGGTGTGTCTGGAGTTCCATTGCAGTGACTGAAGGCCCTGGCATGCCAATTTTTTCTCTCTCTCTCATAAAAAAACAAAAAAGTAGAAGAGGTGCTGAGGAGATGGCTCAACAATTAAAGGTGCCTGCTCATAAGCATGCTGGCCCCAGTTCAATTCGCCAGTACCTACATAAAGCTGGACACAGAGTCCATGTATCTGTTATCCCAGGGCATCTGCAGCAATTGGAGCTGGATGCAGGAGAACCTGTGAGCTCATAGGCCTGCTAGACTGGTTCACACACCATGGCAAAACAAAGTCCCTGTCTCAAAAAGAAGGCGGAAGGGGAAGACAAACATCTCAAGGTTGTTCTTTGATCTCTACACACATACCATGAAGTGTGCACCCCCTCACACACGCAAATCTACACTTACAAACATCCACATAAATAAAAATAACAGGACAGGAATACAAATACCTTTTTGTTGTTGTTTGTTTCTTCGAGGTAGAGTCTTGAACTCTTGGTAATCATCCTGTCTCTGCCTCCCAAGTGCTGGGATTAAAGATGTGCGCCACCACACCCAGCCCTAAATAGATTTTTTTAAAAAGTATGCTATCTTATTTCAGACCAATTAAGAAGATAAAAGGGCTTTGTAAATTGTAAAAGGATTTTGAAAATGCAAATTCTTTGTGTGTGTGTGTGTGTTTGGAGATAGGGTCTTACTCTAGCCCAGGCTGACCTGGAATTCACTCTGTAGTCTCAGGGTGGCCTCAAACTCACAGCGATCCTCCTACCCCTGCCTCCTGAGTGCTGGGATTAAGGGCATGCACCACCATGCCTGGCTGTAAGTGTAAATTCTTATCAGACACAACCCTAATCTAGAAAATATGAATAGTTGCACTAAATTTAACCTGATTTCACCTCTTGGTATACCTCATGGTATAATATATAGAAACAGGAGAACTGATTTAAGTGTCTGGAGACATGATTAGTTTTAGCTCAGCTGTTAGTTGCTTGCTCCTTGCTATAAATTTCTTATCTATAAAATAAACTGTGGGCCTTTCACACTGGCAGTATTATAGCCAATGAATCAAGTTTATCTGAGGCATGATTGCTGCTAATTAAATTAAAAGGAGTTCACAGTTTTATTGTGGTTTTTTCCTGAACTAAACACTGGCTTTTCCCCCTTCCCTCTGTTTTCCTTTATCCTTACAGTCATTAGTTGCCTGATTTTCTATAGCTAAGGCTGAATTTCAGGCCATTAAGTTTTGATCATCCTGAGGCACACACACACACACACACACACATACAAAAAAAAGCAGAGGGACAGGAGGGAAGGCAGACAGAAAGTGTGAAAGCTACATTTTTTTAAATCCTCTTTTAACAGACTGGCAGTGGTAAAGTAAAAATCATCTAAGAAAAATGATTCCTGAGCAGGATCCAGGCAAAAGACACTGCAAATCAATAAGACAAAGCAGAAATAGTGTACTTTCATTTCATTAAACCATCTGATCTTCTGATTTGTACCATCCTGACAGGTTGAATTGCACCAAGAAAAATAACCCAGGCTGATAGGAGCAGAAAAGGATATTGTGCAGTGTACGGCATTTATGAAGAGGACAGAGAAGAATCCTTAGCAGAAGGCGAGATCCTAGCCGTAGTCATGCTACTGGAAGAGCCCTGAGCAGCTGGTGCTGATCTTACATGGCCAGCAGTGTCTTGGATGCTCTGGTCGGGAAGCTTTATCATGGTAGAGGAAGCCAGCTCACTTCATCAGACATCCATAGCAGAGAGAGAGAACCACCAGCACTTTAGCAAGCACCAGCTCACTAAGGCAGAGCTGGTAGAGGTGGACTCATGATCCTCCCCCAGTGACACACCTACTCCAGAGGGGACTCTGCCTGCTGAAGATAGGAAGCTTAATCTTAATCAAAAATACCTGAAACCTGGCCTGGTGGCACATGCCTTTAATCCCAGCACTGGGGAGGCAGAGGTAGGAGGATCGCAGAGAGTTCGAGGCCACCCCGAGACTACATAGTGAATTCCAGGTCAGTCTGGACTAGAGTGAGACCCTCCCTAGAAAAACCAAACAAAGGAAAAAGAAATACCTGAAGGCTATGGGGACATCACATTGAAAACACCAGCAGTGGTAGAGTAGGAGAGTGGATGACAGAGGAAAGGGGTGGAAAGTGTTGAGCAACATCTGTGTACCCAGGGATTCAGCTTCTTTGCCACTGATGGAACTTCCCCTGGATCCGTAAGCCTGAAATAAACCCCTCCCCCCATAAACTGTGTCTCATTGGATGTTCATCCCAGCAATGTGGAGCTGACTACAATATGCACAGCTTACTAGTTGACATTTATTTCCTAGTGATACAAAGTGAAAGAAAGAACTTGCTAGGTAGTTAGGGAAGGGCCCTTGTGATACGTGTGGCGGTGGGCTTTGTGTTGTCTAGTGTGGGTCTAGGGGATTCAGGTTCATTCTTTAGAGCAAAGAAGTTTGGTGGTGCATGCCTTCACTCGGGAAGCAGAGGTAGGAGGTTTGCTGTGATTTCAAGGCCAGTCTGAGGCTACTGAGTGAATTCCAGGTCAGCCTGGGCTAGAGTGAGACCCTAGCTCAAAAACAAAACAAAAATGAAAGAAAGAAAGAAAAGAAAACATAGCCAGGTGTGGTAGTGCATGCCTTTAATCCCAGCACTTGGGAGGCAGAGGTAGGAGGAGTGCTGTGAGTTCAAGGACACCCTGAGACTACAAAGTTAGTCCAGGTCAGCTTGGGCCAGAGTGAGATCCTACCTCAAAAAAAAGAAAGAAAATTATGGTTGGGGAAGTGGCTTAGCAGTTAAGGCTTTTGCCTGTGAAGCCTAAGGACCCTGATTCGATTCCCCAGGACCCACGTAAACCAGATGCACAAGAGGGGCGTGTGTGTCTGGAGTTCGTTTGCAGTGGCTGGAGGCCCTGACGTGCTCATTCTCTCTTTCTCTCTCTCCCTCCCTCTCTCATATAAATAAAGAAATAAAATATTTTTTAAAAATTAATAAATAGAGTTTGAAAAAGCGGAGGAAGCAAAGGCAACTGGTTCATTATAAACAAAGGCTTTTGCTGGAATGGGAGAGGTCCCCCAGCTACAAATCCATTGATTAGGGTTCCATAGGGCTGTCCACTTGCCTCTTCACTCCCCTTATGCAAATGATGGATCCAGTTCCTCATCTTTTTATTGGTCCCTCTGGTGGTGCAGCTTCTTCCTTTGCTTGTGGAGTCTATGTTTCCATCCCTATGTTCTGTCTGATGTCTGCTGGTCGGCTTGATGTAGGCCAGCTTCCGTGATCCCCTCCCAAGTGTATTCTGAGGGGGGAGGAGGGTGTAGGAGAAGCCTCCTTCCTGACATAAGTCAGCAGCTGCATGCCTCTTTTTCCACTTCTCCAATGCTTTGATGCCCTTTCATTGCAGCTCTGGAGGGCAGATGCTGGCTCCATATGTGTGCCACCCCAGCCTGCCCTATTGGCAAAGGACAGGGAGCACTGATGCTGTAGGCTGCTGACACTGGAATGGCAGTGGCCAGGGCCTGGCTGCTGCACCCGTGGGTCTTCTCAGCGGGATACCTCAGCCAGGGTCTCTGTGCAAGAGCAATCACCATCTGCCTTGAGTTGCACTCACTTGTGGGTCAACAGTCTTGCTTTGCCTTTGGCTACAATTCACTATTCCTCAGCAGCAGTTCTGTCTCTTGTCCGTGCCTTGGGAACTGAATGGCTAAAAGGAATGTTAGGGTTAAAGCACTAAAGTCAAAAACTCAGAGAAAGAAGCCCAGCTTGCATGTGATAGTCAAGCTGACCAGGTAAGAGGAAGGATGAGGCTCTGGCAAAAACAGTCAAGTCACTTCTTGGCAGATGTTGGCTGGTCCCCATAGTCTTCCCCAGACTTGTTTAGTGTCCTTGATTCTATTTTGCTTCTCCCTTCGAAAGCTTATGGTGTGCCCTGAACTCTCTCCTGCCCAGTCACTGAGACAAAGAGAGAAACACATAGATCTACTCAAGGGGATTGATGGGCCCAAACTATACTTTTCTGCATTTCAGTCTATTTTAATAGATGAACTCATTTCCCCAGCCAGAAACTCTTATGAACTCTTAGACAGTGGTCGGCAGGCAGCCACCTGCTCAGGTGCCCTCTCTACTGCACAGCTTTTCTCCATAAACTTAGTATAAACTTTTCTCTAAACTTGTTTTCTCTCTCTAACAGTTTCTCTATTCAAATCCCTCCTTCATTGTCCATGAGACTCATCCCTTGATTTCTACAAGAGGAAGAACCTAGAGTGCCTGACTCAGTATAGCATTGGTGACTGTTGAGAATCTGGGCACCCTACTTCCTGAGGTAAACCCACCTAAAAGCCAAGATAAGTCTCCATCTCTCTCAAAGAGACCTACTACACTGGTCTGATTGGAATTTGTCTTGATCATACTATGAGATAATTAATCTAATTTTATCTTTTTCAAAATGGCAAAATAGTTGTGTTGTATAGCAATTTCCTTCCAATTGAAACATTCCCTTCTGGAGGGAAGAGTCAGGAAGTAGCTAACTCATAAACCTCAGGATGTTCCTAAAATTTACAAGATTAACAAGGCCTCTCCCCAAAGTTATGCAAACAGTAAACAATTGCTAGAGCAGAGAATAGTTGACAGTTGGAGTTGCCGGAAAGTCATGTAGTGAGCTCCAGGGATTCATCTGTTAGGTGCTGTCACCCATGCTGGAGTTGAATATTTGGTGATGCATGCCACTTTCTTTGGGTTATGCAAGTTCCTGTAAGTAATTCCAATAAGCTTATTGGTTCACTAAGTTGGATTTTGAGGCGATCCTACTTTGATCTATTGTTGGTGTCCTATGTGAGTGAGGTCAATAGATATTTGTGTCTTCTCAGGAAAAGTTCATACAACAACTTGTTCTACAAATATTTATCAATCTATCCATCTTTTCCCCCAGTGGCTTTTAAGCCACTTTAAAACTACTCTAAGCCTGGCGTGGTGGCACATGCCTTTAATCCCAGCACTCGGGAGGCAGAAGTAGGAGGATCGCCATGAGTTCGAGGCCACCCTGAGACTCCATAGTGAATTCCAGGTCAGCCGGGGCTAGAATGAGACCCTACCTCGAAAAACCAACCAAATAAACAAACAAAACAAAAAATAAAAAAAAAAAACCTGACCTACTCTAAATTTATGTATCAGTTAGGATCTATTGGGTGGACTTGAACTAACTGCAATGCTCCTACCTCTATCTCTCAAATGCTAGGATTAAAGGCATGTACCACCACACCTAGCTTTAACTTTCTTTCTTTTTTTTTTTCCTGGTCTACTTCTCTATTCATGCACTGGTATTATATGTAGATTAAAAGCCAGTTGCTAGGCGTGGTGTGAAGAGTAAGGGCTAGGGGCCCTCCTAGCTGGGCCTGGGCCTAGTGAGCCCAGGCCCAGCTGAGGAAAAAACCCACAGCTGGAAGTTCCCAAGTGGTCAGAGAGCCTGCCCTCTGCTTGCAAAGTTATTTATAACCTTATAGTGGTGAGCTGTCTTCTGGCTCAGGTGAACCAGAGGAGACAGCTAGTTGGGTATGGCTAGAGGCTGTCTCATAAAGAGGCTAGCCCTGATACCAAGTTCCAGGGAGTGAACTTGACCAACTGCAATGATTCCTATGAAAGATCTCCCTCCAAAGAGGGGTCCTGGTTGTTTGTAGAAACACAGGTCTAGGGAACTAGGCAAGAGATAAGAAGTCAGATCATCTTTGATTTCTAGCAAGTGCAAACTTTCCTGTCTTTTTTACCTTCTGGGGTCCAGTCACTCTAGGTATAACCCCCTCTCATTTGTCCTTCTCATGAAAAGACACTCTAACTGCTGTTAAAGGAAAAGGGACATTGACATCAGATCATGAACTATTTACTGCGGAATAGGGCACAGAGTTGTGGCAGTAAGAGTGTTCCCCAAAGATGGGAAGTATTCTAAAGGTCCCTGAAAGTGTATTGGAGGAGTGCAGGAAGATAGTCTTGGAAGAAAACATTGGGTAGAAAGAATAAAAGTAAAGAGTTAATGAGAAGTGAGCACACAGCAAACTGGTCGCCCTTAGGGTTATCCTTCTTATAGACTTTCAGGCCTTGGGAAGCATTCAAGGGAACCCAGATAAATGGAGTTGGATTGTCTCAGGACTATCTGAGCATGATCTGGCTGAGATTTTCTTCCAGAACTGTTCATCAAATGGCACAGTAGTGTTTGACATGGCCTGAATCTGTTAATGTATGGCTTGTCAAACAGATAGAATATTAGCAGAGTTATCAGGAATATATACATATATATATATATATATATATATATATATATATATATATATATATACAACATTTAACCTTGATAATGGTGAATACACCATACTTTGCATAATAGCCTTCCAGAGAGTACCCTTTTAAAAAAATTTTTTCAGAGCTGGGCGTGGTGGCACACGCCTTTAATCCCAGCACTCGGGAAGCAGAGGTAGGAGGATCGCCATGAGTTCGAGGCCACCCTGAGACTCCACAGTGAATTCCAGGTCAGCCTGGGCTAGAGTGAGACCCTACCTCGAAAAAACAAAACAAAACAAAACAAAATTTTTCTGGAAGTAGCCAGGGCCAAAGGTTGGTACCGTAGAGCCATTGGGTGCCATTAAGGGCTGTACAATAAAAGGTTGGTTCTTAAATGTTCCCCAAAGCTATGTGTTAAAAGGCTTGGTCTTGAGCCTCTGGCAGTATTGGCAGGTAGCGAGTGGAATGTGTAGTAAGTGGAAGTTAAGACCTTGGGGCCATGCACTTGAAGGGGATATTGGGACCTGGCCCCTTCCCTTTCACCTTGTCTCTCTTTGCTTCTTGGGCACCATTAGGTGAGCAGCTTTGTTCCACCATGCACTCTTCACCACGATGTTCTCTCTCCAGAGGTCTGAAGCATTGGGGACAAGTGACCATAGACTGAAACCTCTGAAACTGGGAGTCAAAATAATCTTTCCTCATTACAAGTTGTTTATCTCATGCATTTTGTCACAACAATGGAAAGCTGATTAGCAACACTGAAACTTCAATTGTCAAAGTCACCCAAACCTCCCACTTTACCAAATCTAATGGACCTTTGACTTCTCAGTGCCATTTGACAGTACTGACACTTTGCTCTCTTGGGTCTTTTTATCTCCATATTCTCTCCCTTTTTTTTTTTTTTTTTTTTTTTTTTTGGGGTTTTCGAGTTAGGGTCTCATTGACCTGGAATTCACTATGTAGTCTCAGGCTGGCCTTGAACTCATGGTGATCCTCTTACCTCTGCATCCTGAGGGCTGGGATTAAAGGTGTGCGCCACCATGCCCAGCACCATATTCTTTTTTCTCTTCTCCTCTGACTCTTCCTTCAGAACCCAGTGGAGTCAGTGTTTTATCCTGTCTCAAATGATTTATCCTTTTTGTAGGTGATTTCATACTACTCCATGGCATTAAGGCTTATGCCTTCCAAATGTACACTTTCATTATAGAACTTCAGATATTCAGATATTCAGGCTATTTATTTATGCTTGGATATCTGTTAAACATCTGAGTCTTAATCCAAAATGTAGGTTCCCATTTCTTCCCCCATAATGAACCATGGAAGTAAATTGCCAGTGTCTCTTCAAGCCAACATTCTAGAGCTAATCCTGCCTTTCTGCTTTCCCCGCACGTGAGAATCATGACAATGCAGCCCTCAGTTGAAGGGAGCACTGTGCTCTGAAATCCAACACTGTTCCATGCTGAACTCCTTACAGACTGCTCCCTGTCAGTACCAGAATGCAACAGGGACACCAAGGCAGGCAAACTAGTGGCAGATATAGGACTCTTCTGATGGGGAATTTAGGCTTGAAGACTCCTCATTGGCTTTGCTGAAACTAACTTTCTTTCTTTCTCTTTCCCTCTCCCCCTCCCTCTAACAGGTTCTCTCACTGTGGTTTGGGCTGGCCTGGAACTCAAAGTTATAGCAATCCTGTTTCATTGTCATAAGTTCTGAGTTTACAGGTATGACCCACCATGCCCAGCACGAAACTTTTTTAGAACTGCATCATGTGTACAGTTTTTCCTACTCTTTTTTTTTTTTTTCCTGGTCTCCACATGGTTTAAAGTTGTATCCAGTTTAATGTCTCTCTCCATTCCTCTGAGGTATGTCTCTATGATCCTCTCCCAGGTATTTTCCCCAATAAATCTCTTGCCTATATACTCTGCTCATGTTGTCTGCTGCTCAGAGGACCTAAACTAAAACATTATGCTTGATTCATGAGGAAATGTTGTAATTTCCATCTCCTATGTGTATTACATGCATCCATCCACTTTCACTATAGTCATCACAACTTAAGTAGAGGCAATGGCTTTTCTCCCCTGGATTATTTTAACAGTTGGTTACTTTCATTTTATACCTTTCCAACTTAATTCTCATTTCAGAAGCCAGATAGACCTTTTATTTACTTAATTTTTGGTTTTTGGGGGTAGCATCTCACTCTAGCCTAGGCTGACCTGGAATTCACTATGTAGTCTAAGGGTGGACTCGAACTCATGGTGATTCTCCTACCAAGTGATCCAGCCTCCCAAGTGCTGGGATTAGCCGGGATTAAAGGTGTGTGCCACCACACCCTGCTGATTTTTTAAAATATTTAGTAAACCAGCTGGGCGTGGTGGCACATGCCTTTAATCCCAGGACTTGGAAGGCAGAGATAGGAGGATCGCCATGAGTTCAAGGCCACCCTGAGACTACATAGTGAATTTCAGGTCATCCTGAGCTAGAGTGAAACCCTACATTGAAAAACAAAACAAAAATTTAGTAAATCACTCATGTTACTCCCCTGCTTAAGCCCTGCCAATGATCTCATTCCGCTTAGAGTAAGATTTAAACTTCTACTATGGCCACAAGATGTTTCAAACTCTGACTTCTAGGATTGGTTGTGGTGGTGTGTGCCTATAATCCCAGTATGCAGGAGGCTGAGGAGGGGTGATAGCATGCTCCGGGCCAGCTTGGTTACATAGTGAGACCTTTTCTTAAAACCAAAGGTTGGGGCTGGAGAGATGGCTTAGCGGTTAAGCGCTTGCCTGTGAAGCCTAAGGACCCCGGTTCGAGGCTTGACTCCCCAGGACCCACGTTAGCCAGATGCACAAGGGGGCGCACGCATCTGGAGTTCGTTTGCAGTGGCTGGAGGCCCTGGCGCGCCCATTCTCTCTCCCTCTTTCTCTCTCTGTCGCTCTCAAATAAATAAATAAAAATAACAAAAAAAAAAAAAAACCAAAGGTTAAAAAAAAACCCAAAAACCTAGCTTCTACCTCATTCTTCAACCTTATCTCTTTTCATCTTCTTGCATGTCCCAGTGCCCACCAAGTTTCAGATGCATTAGCTTCTGTTGTTCTCTTTCTGCAAATTGCCAAGTACTTTTGTGCTCCAACATCTTGCCATTTGCTCTCTCTCTCTCTCCTACAATATTCTTTCTCCATTTCTTCAGAAGGTGCACTCATTTTCATTTTCAAAGCTCTCAACTTAAGTTGCTCTCAGTGAGGAATTCTTCAATCAAACTGTCATCTCCACCCAACCTGATATTGCCTCTTTGTCTATAACTAACTCCCCCCTGCTTTTTTTTTTTTTTTTTTGGTAGTGTCTTGCTCTAGTTTAGGATGACCTGGAATTCACTATGTAGCCTCAGCGTGGCCTCAAACTCACGGTGATCCTCCTACCTCTGCCTCCTGAGTGCTGGGATTAAAGGCGTGTGCCACCACGCCTGGCTTCTATAACTATCTTGATTAGCATTTATCTTTTCCACTTGAAAAGAGGAAGGCTATCATTACTTTTTATTTTATTTTTTTTTACAACCCGAGGTCTAAGTAAATTCTGAAAAAGGTAGGGTCTCATTGTAGCCCAGGCTGACCTGGAATTCACTATGTATTCTCAGGGTGGTCTTGAACTCACGGCAATCCTCCTACCTCTGCATCTCCAGTGCTGGGATTAAATGCATGCACCACCACCTCCGGCTCATTCAGATATTTATGTTTGCTTTCAGACCACATTAGCAGAGTCAATGTGTTAAGTATGGCCTGCAGAGAAAATTTTTATGAGCTTGTGATGTTTTGTCTTTCATTGGCCGCTTGGCTGGAATTAGAATCATTTAGGAGATTAGTGAAGCACTCTTAGGGGAAAGCCTACCCTGAATGTGGGTGGTACCACCCACAGGGTGGTATAACCTATGGGCTGGGATGCCTGGCAGAATAGCAGCATTGTCATTTGTCCGCTTTATGGCCTGCCATGATGTGAACTGTTTTGCTCTGTTAGGCTTTCCCTACCATGATGAATCCACACCTCTGAAACTCTGAGGCAAAATAAGTCCTTCCTCTTTTCAGTTGTCTTTGTCAGGCATTTTGGTAACAGTGATGAAAAGTAAGTAATACAGTACTGCATGAGACAGCGTCATTGTCTTAATCAGCTATTCAGTCACAGTGCCTGAGTTGTAGCTCATGAGAAATAATTATAGCTTGAACAAATCTTTCCTGTCTCCCAATACTATTCATAGCTGAAGTGCTAACCTCTCCCTGGCTTTTCTTCTAAGATTCAAACAGAAATTAGGACCATATTAGTATGGACTCTGGTGAAATGCCTGGAAAAGAGAACTGTGTTTTATTCATCATGAAATACACAGCATTACAGGAAATTAGGTTACACAGAGATAGAAATTAGAAAATTTATTCATGTCCACATGGACTCAGGGGAATAACTTCCAAAGCCTGAGTGCTGAACTCTGATAGCTCAGAGTTTTTATAGACAGTATGGCAGGCAGTCTGACATCATCTTGAATTCTTCTACATTACTGGCGGTATACAATTTTCTAGAGTTAAGTGATTTGGGGCAAAAACAGAAATGCCATAGCAAGAAGTCAGTGATAAGGAAGCACAAATGCAGGACAGAAAGCTGTTTGTTCAGGGTGCTTTTTACTCAAGGTCTAGTTTTACAAGATTATCTGACTTGGGACAGGACACAGTGACACAGGGCACATCTGCTCCAAGGCCTGATAAGAGTAGGGTTTTATGTTTTCCGTTTACCTTCTTTTCAGCTTAGAATCCAAGATGTTTGCAAAACACTGCTTTGCACAGAAAGGGGAGAGGGGCTTCAATTTGATTAAGATCTCCCCCACAATGGCACAGTTCCTTACGCAAAGGTGCAGCTGGAAGGTGAAAGAATTATTTTGGGGTCATTAAGGCAAAATTAAGTAGTTTTTTGTAAGGCACTTGGCACAGGATCTGGTGTACAAGAGTGTTGGGTTGAATGTGTTGAAATGTGTGCCGTGCATCACATATTCCCAAGAACAAAAATTGTACCTTTTACAGAGTCGTCACAGATTTAAGAATGCTATCCGTGGGCATATTCAAAAACTAAATAGTACATTAGTTACCTGGCATGACGTAGTTTTATTCCACGCCCCGCCCCCACCTCCACTGTGGTAAGAAGACATCTCTTGGCCAATGGGGGCGGGTCCTCATGGGTGAGACTGTTCGGGGCGGGGACACGGTGCTGGGGGACGGAATGGTAGGATCATCCTGGACGCCCGGCCTCCCTCTCTTGTGCCGCAGCGCGCCAGGGGGCCACACGGGGGCGCCGCTGAGCTGCTCGTTGCCGGGCACTTCCGCGTCCGGGCCCCGCGGCGTCGGGCGGCTGCGCTGAGCGCCGGGCGGGTCGCAGGTCAGTCCGGAAGTGTCCGCTCCGCCCGCCGCTGCGGTGCGGTGCACGTGGGCGCCCGGTGGGCCGTGGACCACACCCCCCCCCCCGAGCCAGTGGGGCCTCCTGGGGGAACGTGGGGCCGGCTGCATCGAGGGGCTCCGGGCCCGTACCGTTCGGGTTTCGTCCGGCTCTGCGGACTCATGTGAGCCCCTAGGCGGAGTGCGGAAGGCGCAGCCCGAGCTCAGTGGCCTGGGAGTCTTGCATTTTCAGCAGGCGTCCCTGATGCTTCTCATGCAGGCGGTGAGAGCATCGCTCTCGGCGCGCAAGGGTCGGGGGCACTTTCCACAGCAGAGGAAGCCCAAGTTGGGTGCATCTGAGGATGGGGGCCGCAGTGCCCACCCCACAGCCCCCCCAACCCGGCTGGCCTTGCTCTCTCTGCTTTAGGAGAGGCCGTTTGGGTGAAATGGGAGAGCACCCCTTAGCCCTAATACACTAATACTTTGTTTTTAAATATTTGCTTAGGGCTCAGGCTGCTACTGGGCCCCGGCAGCCAGCCTGCAGGGCTTCAGATGGGCATCTGGTAGTGAGTGAAGGACCTGGGTCAGGGGCCGCAGGGGTGAAAGAGTATTGATGGAGGCCGTGTGGGGGCGCAGCAGGGTGATCTCTAGGTTGGTCTAGCTGCCCTTAGCTGTGGCTAGCTCCAGTGCTTATAGCAGGAGTCCAGTGGACTGTGCATCTGCACATACCTTAATGTTCTGTTTTTTTTTTGTCAGCAAGGACAGTCATTCCTGTCTGATAAAGCTCTTTTTTTTTTTTTTGGTGTATCAGGTAATGTCTCCTAGTGTCTATGTCCCCTTTTAGTGACAGGCACATAATAAGCATTCAGTAAATGGGATTTATTAAGAGTGACACTGTCTTTGCCTTTCTCAGGCTTACAAACCAAACATTAAACAAGTGGGATAAGATGTGGACAGAAGTTTGGGTAAAGATTCCGGCTGAGCAGGGTTCTTGGGAAAGCCGTGCAAGAAATGATGCTTGCCCAAGACGTTGGGAATAAGTTTCCAGGGAGCTGGTAACTGGGACAGTGAATCAGTTCTATCCATGCCTCGTTGCTTACGAGTGCTATTCCCTTGACTTTTGGGCAACTAGTGTGTCTGCCTATAAGTGTTTTTAGAAGACAAGACCTTCAGTTTATAATGGCTTCTGTGCTGGTCTTCCTGGGATTATAATTGTCTACTCATATTTCACTATATCCGGTGAAACTGGTACACCCAGCAAAGGAAAGGAGTTTAGCTGATAGGTTACTAAAAGTGAGTTGACAGGGGTGTTTATGCCTCTGGCGGCCATTTTTCAAACTTGCTGTGTCATGTGTAGATACTGCACGCTGGGTAGTCACTTTTTCAGCTCAGTCCCATTTTAGGTTCCATAGAAACACTGAAGGTGGTTAGTAAACTCCAGAAAAACCTTTAACATTTTCCCAAAGGGTCAGCCATTTTAGAGTGAGCAAGCTGGATGACTGAAGAGGTGTCATTTGCATAGTTCTAAGAACAATCTGGTTACTGGTCTATATAGAATTCTGATCTCAGTCGATAAGTGATATATTAGTAATATAATTTAAGAATTATTGTTAATAATTATGCTTTTGTGTTTCTTTAAATCTCCAAAGTGAGTAGTGCCAAGCCCCTCAGTACATACCTTATAGTAAAACTTGTATCATATGTATGGTTTGTCATTTATTATATATTTAGTCTGAGCCACAGAGTGTTGCACATGCTTTTTTATTATGTTATGCTAACCACTCCCTGATAGTCCTTTGGCCATTGCTGCCTCCATTTTATAGATAAGGAAACAAGAGAGAGATAAGCAGTTTTCCCATGCATTTGCACCCAGAGCTAGTAAGTGATAAAGCCTAGCCACTAATTTCATGCTCCACGACAATCTCTGCAGTCTAGAAGGTTCCATCACACATCCTGTAGTTATAACTTTATGTGAGTGCTGAGGATCATAAGCACGCTGCCTTATCTTTGCTTTATATGTAGTCAGCCATGCGTCCTCTTGTTTCATTCTTTAAACATTTAACAGCTGTGATTTATTGTTATTATTTATTCTATACTGTAAGTCATCAGGGTCAGAATCTCATAGCTTCTTAGCCTATCTCATGTGTCTTTCACATCACCCTGTTTCAGTGTTGCCAGTTCTGAAGAATCTATTTGAATCATATTAAAGCTTATCTTGCCCAGGGTTTGGTTGGAAATGCTAGTGGTGTTCCTTTTGTCCTTTACTTTTGCAGAGATCTGGCACTGCCTTTGTTTTGAAGTTTCTGACAGCTTTGGGCATCCAAAGGAGCAATGGCGGCCCATAAGGCAGAAGAGGTGTTAAATGTTCTTCGGCTGAATGTGGGGGGCTGTGTCTACACCGCCCGGCGGGAGTCTTTGTGTCGCTTTAAGGACTCTATGCTGGCATCTATGTTTAGTGGTCGGTTTCCTCTAAAAACAGATGAATCAGGTAAAGTCTGGAAGCGTGATCGTGAATATTCATTAAAATAGGAGTCTTATTTTAAATTCCTTTTGATTTTCCTAATTACATTGGTATGTACTAGTGTACTAATAAGTGAGCTTATTAGGACTGTGTGGATATTCATTAAGTACATAGAGAAATTAAATACAAGTTTCTAAAGATCTGTAATGCTGTTCCAGAAGTTGACCAAGAAGTAAAAGCATAAAGTCCACCCAGGACCTAATTATGAGGATTGGCTCTATTTTGAAAATTGTTACTTTAAAATTTATTTACTTATTTATTTTGTATTTTTTTTTCTTTTTTGGCATTTTTTAATTGACAACTTCCATACTTACAGACAATAAACCATAATAATTCTCTCCCCTCCCCCCACTTCCCCTTCACACATATATTTTAATTTTTTTATGAGAGAAAAAGAGCAAAAGATAGAGAATTGGCACGCCAGGACCTCCAGCCACTGCAATCAAACTCCAGACACATGCGCCCCTTGTGCGCATGTATGACCTTGAGTGCTGGAGTCACCTTGTGTGTCTGGCTTCTGTGGGACCTGAAGAGTGAAACATGGTTCCTTAGGCTTCCCCAGCAAGTGCCTTAACCACTAAGCCATCTCTCCAGTCCTATTTATTTTAAGAGAGAAAGAGATGGAGAGAGAGAATGGGCACGCCAGGGCCTCTAGCCACTGCAAATGAACTCCAGACACATGCACCCCCTAATGCATGTGGTTTACATGGGTCCTGGGGAATTGAATCTGGGTCCTTTGGCTTTGTGGGCAGGCACCTTAACTGCTAAGCCATCTCTCCAGCCTGAAAGTTGTTACTTTCATGTGATATTATGGGTGATGGTATTGTGGTTGATTAAATATATTAGGTTCTCCCTGCATTAAAGTTTAGAAAATTACTGCTCTGGAGAAAGCAGCTCTACTCATCGCTAACAGAGAGGTCATTGTAGAATTGATGTTGATTCAACACTTGGTTTGGCAGCATGGTCTTCTGTGTGCTGAAGCCTGGGCGGAAACATGGCATGGTCATTCATACTTTGGGTCGCTCAGTGGCAGAGAACCAACCTTGGTGTTTTAGGACAAGGGATAGATTATAAAAGACAGGATTCTGCATTGCTTTCCCTGCTTCAAGGTACGGTGGGAGTCTGAATCTCCATCAGTGCTTTTGTACCACGTGTGAACTTTACAGCCCACTCTGGTTGTGTTAGAGGACGGTGGGGGTGGAGAAGTCCTGCTCTGCTGTTAATTACTTGGGGTCTTGTGAGGTTGCTCCACCAAACTGCATGGCACCGAGTGAGAAGTCACCCGGTGGCAGGACCCCTACCTGCAGGGCTTGCTGTCCATCTGACAAGGCTTCTTGGTGAGATGATGGTCAGCAGCGGTTTCGGCTTTATTTGCTGCCCCCTGGTTTTATATCCTTAGCTCTACTTTTCGAAAACTACCAAGGAAGAAAAGGATTGATCTTATTATTGCAAAAATAAGTAAATAACAAATAAAAAGTGTGGGTGGGAGAGGGAAAAAAAAGACTATTGAATACCTCTTAGGTTGTCTAACTAGTCTTATCCTAAATGATGCCAACATAGCATTTCTTTTATTATTTTTAAATATTCATTATCTTTTAAAGATCATATCTCACTAGGTAACTCAGACTGGCCTCAAAGTCAGCAGTCCTGTCTCAGTGTGCTGGGAATCACAGGTGTGCCTCCACACTCCCCCCCCCCCCCCCACTTCTCCTTTCAAATGTAGATTCTCACACTCCAAAGGGACTAACTGAATCATTCCAAACACTGGGTACACGCCTCGGTTTCTAGCGCTGCAGCATTTAAACACTGGACCTAGTGACAAGCTCCCTGCACGTCTTATTTCCCACGGCACACCTACACATGCCTGTCCTGAGCTGAGGCTGACCATGAGCTTCCTTTCTACCAGAAGTTTGAGCTTTTATGGGGCTATACTGACTGTATCCAATGATCCAAGTGGATCTTGGAATATTTTGCTCTGTGAGGGTGAGAACATAAGTCTTCCAGTAGCCCCCACACTTTCTTTGTGTCAATTAGACAAGGGTACTGTTTTATTCAGGAGGGTAGAGGTGAGCAAAATGTGGGTTTGGTTTAACCCTCACTTACTGCCTTGGCCTGGCCCCTGTACACATAGTATACCCACACAACTGAACTTGGTGACACATCATAGGTCAATTTATGAGCAGTGTTCTAGAAATACAGATGGCTTTCTCAAGTAATCCACCCAAACTCAATTTTAGAGTGTTACCTATTTGTAAGTTGAGGGTTGTTAGTGTATGATATTTACTATTCCAGTGAAACAGTAAAAAGTCTAGCTTAGTGTGAATGACTAAGCCTGTTCCAACACTAGATGTTGACTTTCTTGTGAGAAAGAAGTGTTTATAATTGTAGAGGTTGGCATTCTTGTTTTGCCTTGCTGAAATCTTACTGATCATCTATGAATTTATGCAAGTCTCTTTTGACCTGTTTTCCAGGGGCCTGCATCATTGACCGCGATGGACATCTATTTAAATACCTTCTGGATTATCTTCATGGAGAAGTTCAGATCCCCACCGATGAGCAGACGCGAGCTGCCTTGCAGGAAGAGGCTGATTACTTTGGCATACCCTATCCATACAGCCTGTCTGACCACTTGGCCAATGAAATGGAGACATATTCTTTAAGGTCAAATATAGAACTTAAAAAGGTCTTGACATTTTCTCAAGTTCTGAAATATATGTTATTCACAAAGCAATTTTAACTTTACTTTTGATAATTTCGTGTGTGTGTATAATGTCTTTTGGTCATCCTTCTCTTCCATTGCCCTGTCTTATCCCACTCCCACCAATCCCCTTCTTCCTAACTAATCCCCTGTCTACTTTCATGTCTTTTGCTTTGGTAAATTAGAGTGCAGGTGGGATGTTATTCTGAAGAACATGACTCCTTCCCCCCCTCCCCCAGCAGCTATTAACTGCCAATAGGAATGGGATCTTGCCCTTCCCCATCCTGCTCATCTTGTACAGGAAAGCACAGTGGCTATGAGTTCATGAATAGAGTGGCTATATCATGCCCACAAGTCAGCATTCCGCTCTGGATTATTTTGTATAGCCTGTGTTACCCATATAATCCAAGCATGAGACCGTTTTTATAATTATTTTAAGTAAAGCAATCTCTATATTTTTACCTTAATTTTTTTACTTAATAAATTTTGAGTTCTACTTAATCTTTAAGCACTGGCATAAATTATACAAGAATCATAAATACATACAGACATGCAGACACCCAGGGCATCACTGTCTGTAAAAGCTGAGGCTTCAATCTGAAACCTGTAGTAATTTTTTATGTATCTAATAAATTTGCCAGCTTGCCCTGAAATTGTTTACTTTAAATTAATTTCTTTTGGGAATGTCAATATATGAACATACTGCAGATATTCTCATCAGGTTATCCTCTTTAGTCTTCTCTCCCCAAATCCCACTCTGCTGAGGCCCTCCTCAGTGGGGTTGTCATGAATGTATCTTAAGGTTTCTGTGGGGAGGACAGTGCCTCAGAGTACCCCTTCCCACCACGTGGTTCTTACATTCTTTCCACTCCTGCTTGCACACTGGTCCCTGAGCAATGGAGGCCATGTTAGAAACCTCCTTTAGTGTTGAGATCTCGTCAGCCTCTTGTTTTCTGCTTTGATGAGTCTCCCCAGTGTTTTAGGTTTTTATAATTTTTTGTAAAGTTTTTATAATTTTTGAACACATGTAGGATTCTTAATTATTCCCACTCATGTTTGAAGGGCAAAATTCAATTGTGAGAAAGTGTATTATATTTCCAGTCAAAGGTTTATCAAGATTAGGTACCTCATTGAATGTTTTCTTGGGGCTTGGGTCTTTGGGAACTAAGAAATGGAACGCCCAGTTCTTCTTGAATAGTTGATAGCATAAGAAGTATTCTTAGAGATGTTTAATTAATGACCAATAGAGGAGTGAGAGAGCAATATTAAGTGAAAGTGAGGACCCCAGCTCCACTAACTGAGTCAGTTAACAGGCATCTCCATTGTGTCAGCTGTTATTCTAGGGTATGTGGACAAAACAGACCAAAGTGCTTGTCCTTGAGGTGTTTAGAGAAGCATTGCCCTAACTCTCAGGGAAGGCCCTTGTTACCCTGTAGCACCTTGTTTTGTCACCAGGTGGAATTGTCACATAGAGTGCTGATGGCTCGTACAGCATCTATCTTCTGCATTAGCTGTGACCTCTAGCTATGAGTGATTAGGACCCTGTTTTTTAGCTTAGTTAATATTCAGGCAAATGAGTGGCTAGGTGGATAAATGCTAAATTAGTTCAGACAGTATATATTGGCCTCACAATATCTTTCAGTGTAAAGGAACAAATTAATCTGTGGTTAGAATTTAGAATACAAAATAAGGACCAACCATGGGGCTAGTCAGAAAGTGAGAAGGTGACTGAATCAACTGAGAGATTACTCAGAATATATTATCCTGAGGAAAGAGGAGAACTAACCTTTAGTCTTTATATGAAGATTGTAAAATTAAAATGATATTAGTAAGCTGAAAGAGGAGATAAAATAGAAATTTCATTTGGAAAAGTATTCTGTAAATGAAAAGTACTTAGGTTTTTCAGTGGTGTTTTTTGTGATGGCCTTCCTTTTCCAATTAATTCATTACATAACATGTTTAAAGACTAGGCTAAAATTTAATATCTTTTTATTTCTTTTATGACCAGCTCAAATTTCAGCTTTACATGAAAGTAATATAGCACATTCATCTTTTATTCTATAATAAATCCAAATTTTATGTTTTCTTTGCTTTTTTTTTTTAACTTTAGGCTTTAACAGACTTCTGTGATTCATATGGCTTAGTTTGCAATAAACCAACAGTTTGGGTTCTGCACTATCTTAACACATCTGGTGCAAGCTGTGAGAGTAGAATTATCGGTGTCTATGCCTCAAAAGCTGACGGAACAGATGCTATTGATAAGCAGCTGGGAGGAAGAATTCACAGTAAAAGTATTTTTAAAAGGTATGTTTGAGTTTAAATGTGAAAAGGAATAAAATAAAGTCTTGGTCTCTTTTAAGAATTGTTAGTGACTGAAATACTGTGCGTGGCTAGAAAAGGCCGTCCTCATGGCTCAGCAGACAGAATGAGCCCTCGGAGCTGTGGAGACAGGCTGCTTCAGGAGCAGGTTACAACTAAGACCTTTTCACCTAGATCTCATTCACAGGCCGTCTGCTTGGTAAGGGACAGTGGTTCTCAACTTGGAGTGAGCATCCGAGTCCTGTGAGGGACCTTACAGAGCAGAAGTAAGGAAGGAAAGCAGGCCCATGGAGTGACCAGGGTCCACGCTGTGCCTTGTATCCTTGTTTGAGAAATGAAAAAGGCCTTCCTTGATCCCTTCCAGCTTTCGAATTCTATGACTTGAATTATTTTTATTGAATTATTAAAAGAATATTTCATTTTGTTTTTAATTGTTTTTAAAAAAATTATTTATTTATTTGACAGAGTGAGAGAGAAAGGGGGGAGAGAGAGTGAGGGAGAATGGGCATGCCAGGGCCTTCAGCCACTGCATACAGACTCCAGATGCATGTGCCACCTTGTGCATCTGGATTACGTGGGTCCTGGGGAATCAAACCAAGGTTCTTTGGCTTTGCAGGCAAACACCTTAACTCCTGCCCTTGTTTTTCTTTTTTGAGCTAAGGTCTCACTTTAGCCTAGGATGACCTAGAATTCACTATGTAGTCTCAGAGTGGCCTCAAACTCACAGTGATCCTCCTTCCTCTGCCTTCCCAGTGCTAGAAATTCTGACTCCACCTCTCATTGTTGCAGACACATGCACCACTCTGTGTCTGGCTTTTATGTGAGTATTGAGGAGGATCAGACTCAGACTGACAGGTGTGTAAGCAACAGCCTTTAACTGAGCTGCCTCCCACCCACCTGAACATACTGAATTTTGCAGGCAAGCACCTTAACCGCTGAGCCATCTCCCACCCCACTGAACATACTAAATTGTATAGGCAAGTGCCGAAACTGTGGAGCCTTCTCCCACCCCACTGAACATACTAAGTTCTGTGGGTTTATCCTCTTAATATGTTCCCTCTTGCACCAGTCAGTGTACTTAGCAAAGTCTTCTTAATGTGCTATCTGGAGATTGGTGGGGTCATTTGTTAGCCGCTAATGCATACCCACATAAGCTTGCTTTTAGATGATAAAACGTGTCATCAGTGTCTGAATCACCACCGCTCCAGGTAGGGTCATATTCTAGTCCACGCTAACCTGGAACTCACAGCCATTCTCCTACCTCAGCCTCCCAAGTGCTGGGATTAAAGGCGTGTGCCACCACACCTGTCTAGTTTCTGAATTCTCTATAGGCAAGAGTGTTTCTATATGACACATATGAGCTAGGGAAATTTAATCTACCTTGATTAGAGTTAGCTGCTTTTTAAAAAAAAATTCCCTTAAATCATACTGATTTGTCTTTATATTATGGAATCAACAAAGAGAGCAAATCTAAGTTAGTATATGATGTGATTGGTGTGTTTGTATGTATTCTTTTTTTTTTAATTTTTTTGTTTATTTATTTATTTGGCAGCGACAGAGAGAAGGAGGCAGAGAGAGAGAGAGAGAGAGAATGGGCGCGCCAGAGCTTCCAGCCTCTGTAAATGAACTCCAGATGCGTGTGCCCCCTTGTGCATCTGGCTAACGTGGGTCCTGGGGAATTGAGCCTCGAACCGGGGTCCTTAGGCTTCACAGGCAAGCGCTTAATCGCTAAGCCATCTCTCCAGCCCTGTTTGTATGTATTCTTAAGGGCCATAGAGGAACAGCTCAGTGTTTGTCTTTCCCCCTTCACTATCGAGCACTTATTGTCAGCTGAATGTGTATATACATGTTTATACCTAGATAGCAGATTTTCATTACTTTTTTCACTATTTCTAGAGAGGCGGGAAATAACGTTCAGTACATTTGGAGCTATTATTCAGTAGCAGAATTGAAGAAAATGATGGACGCCTTTGATGCATGGGAAGGAAAAGGTACAGTGCAATTAAAAAAATTATTTTAAAGCTAGGCGAGGTGGCACATGCCTTTAATCCCAACACTTGGGAGGCAGAGGTAGGAAGATCACTGTGAGTTTGAGGCTAGCCTGAGACTACATAGTGAATTCCAGGTCAGCCTGGGCTAAAGTGAGACCCTACCTTGAAAAGCCAAAAAAGTTTATTATTATTTTTAACATTTTTATAATATTTTATTTTTATTTGTTTATTAGAGAGAGAGACAGAGAGAGAGAGAGAGAATGGGCATGCTAGGGCCTTTAGCCATTGCAAATAAACTCATGCACTACCATGTGCATTTGGCTTATGTGGGTTCTGGGGAGCCAAACCTAGGTCCTTAGGTGGGCCCTTAGGCTTCACAGGCAAGTGCCTTAACCATTAAGCCATTTCTCTGGCCCTAATTTTGTTTGTTTTTATTCACTTATTTATTTGTTTGGGAGAAAGAGAGGTGTGGGGGCGGGGGTAGAGAATGGGCATGCCAGGGCCTCTAGCCATTGCAAACAAACTCCAGAAGCATGTGCCACCTTGTGCATCTGGCTTTATGTGTGTACTGGAGAATAGAACCTGGCTCCTTTGGCTTTGCAGGCAACTGCCTTAACCATTAAGCTGTCTCTAGCTCAGTGCAATTGTTCTATTTCATGGAAGCAGATGGGCTTTCCCTTGTTTGTTTTGGTACAGTGTTTTATTACTTTTTTATTTATTTACTTATTTGACAGCAACAGAGAGAGAAAGAAGCAGATAGAGAGAGAGAGAGAGAGAGAGATTGGGCGCGTCAGGGTCTCCAGCCACTGCAAACGAACTCCAGACGCATGCACCCCCTTGTGCATCTGGCTAACGTGGGTCCTGGGGAATCAAGCCTCGAACCGGGGTCCTTAGGCTTCACAGGCAAGCGCTTAACCGCTAAGCCATCTCTCCAGCCCGGTACAGTGGACTGGACAGTAGTACTGGAGCTCAGGCTGGCTGGAAACTCATTATGTACACCATGCTGGCCTCAAACTGGTGGTGCTCCTTCTGGCGCTGCTTCTTGAGTGCTGAGATTGCAGGCTTGCTGCACACCTGTCCCCATCCCACTTTCCCTTAGTAAGACAGTGTAAGTGTAAATGCTGTCCCTTCCTTCTTCCCCTTCCCTTCCTTTTCTTTCTTTATTTGAGAAAGTATATTTTTCAGTGTGTCAAGGTATTTGTCACCTCAAGGTCACGTGGAGGGAGTTTGCTTACATGAGTTGCTGTGTACTTTTTTTTTTTTGATTTGGAAGCACGGGAGGGGGGGGTGGAGGGGGGAGAGAGAGAGAGAGAGGAGAGAGAGAAAATTAGTATGCCAGGGCCTCTAGCCACTGCAAATGGACTCTGGATGCATGCGCCACTATGCATCTTGCTTTACATGGGTACGGGGAGTCAAACCCAGGTTACTAGGCTTTGCAGTCCAGTGCCGTAACCACTGAGCCATCTCTCCAGCCTGCTATATACTGTTATTAACATACAATTTTTGGGCTGGAGAGATGTCTTAGTGGTTAAAAGTGCTTGCTTGCAAAGTCTGATGGCCTGGGTTCGATTCCCTAGTACCCACATAAAGCCAGATGCACAAAGTCTGGAGTTCGGTAAATGGCAGGAAGCCCTGGCACACCCAAACTCACTCACTCTCTACCTGCCTCTTTCTGTCTCTGTCTCAAATAAATAAATAAATAACAATATATAATTTTCAAATATACTTCCATTAGTTATGCTTACTCAGCTTATGTAGACGTACTGTGTAGCTAGCGTTGTCCTAGGAAGTGTGTTTCCAAATTAAACATAAAATGAAGAAAAGGGAGAAAATGACAGCTGTGGGAAGAGATGCCTCAAGAGTGCTCGTACGGTGCAGTGAAAATAATCTTCAAATGAATATTTTGAAACTTGACCTCTGATTGATTCCTGTACTACGTCAACATTGGTCATGGTTAATCTGTGTATCACCCACTCTGGTAGGTTATTTGCATTCAGTATCTCTTCATCCCCAAAACAAGCCTATATACTCTTTGCTATCTCTATTTTATAAATGAGGGAACTGAGTCAGAAAGGCCATGCTACTAACTTAAGGATATTAGAGGGTTAACTGTTTTATGCCCAAATATATTTTTCTTAATTAACAACATTTGGAGTTTCTTTTAGGTGCAAAATACTTTAAGTCCTAAAATTGGCTCCGTTGGTGAATAAGACACATCCCAGTCCTATAGTGATCTTGAGAGCTAGTAGAGAGATTACCACTTTTAGGGAAGACTGGAAGGAAGGGAGAGGCTTTCAGACTACATGTGTGCCTTTCCCCTTTCAGGTGGTGCGGTTACCAGCCCTTCCTCCTTGCCTCAGCTTTGTCCCCCTCACTTTCCTACTTTTCTGTTTCTTGTCATCCCCTTTGAGCCTGCAGGATGATGGATAATAATGAAAGAAGTGCTATTCTTTTTAAGCCTCTTATTCAAGATTAATTTACTTTGAGACACTTGGGCTCAAGTTGAGGAACAAAAGCCCTGGTGTTCTCTTGTGTCTTGTCTTTGTGTCTCAGCCTGGCAGGATGCCCTGGAGACTTCCTGAGGCCCTGGCCTGTTTTTTTTTTTTTTTTTTCTTTTTTCCTCCAGTGACTTAGGAAGCTACAGTGGAAAATGAGGATCACTAACTTACACAACATTCTACTGATTTTAACTTCTTCAAAAGCATATATAATGGAGTATCGTTGTTATGTAACAGAAATAAAAGAAAAAACTAGGAAGGGAGAAGAGAGACTCATGTTCTTTATGGACAATGTGTTTAGAAAACACAAATCAGGGCTGGAGAGATGGCTCAGTAGTTAAGTGTGCTTCCTGCAGGGATCCTGAGACTGCCCCAGTTTGAATTTCCACAGCCCACTTTAAACAGCTGGACATGACCACATGCTCTTGACTTCCCAGTCCTGTGAGGGGGGTGGGGGTCGGAGAGCAGAGGCTGGGGAGTCTCTAGAGCTTGTGAAAAATTGACGAACTCCAGGATCAGTAAGAGATTCTGGCTCAAACAAAAGTGGGTGGGAGCCTGGAGAGATGGCTTAGCAGTTTAAGGTACTTGCCTGAGAAGTCTAAGGACCCAGGTTTGGGCTAGAGGCCCTGGCATGACCACGTTTTCTCTGTCTCATAAATAAATAAATAAAATATCTTTATTTTTATTTATTTGAAAGTGACAGAGAAAGAGGCAGAGAGAGAGAGAGAGAGAGAGAGCGCGAGAGCGAGTGTGCCAGGGTCTCCAGCCACTGCAAATGAACTCCAGACGCGTGCACCCCCTTGTGCATCTGGCTAATGTAGGTCCTGGGGAATCTAGCCTCGAAACGGGGTCCTTAGGCTTCATAGGCAAGCGCTTAACCGCTAAGCCATCTCTCCAGCCCTAAAATATGTTTTTAAAAAAATGGGTAGAAGAGCAATGGAGTGGGTTATACCAGATGTCTGATGTTCTTCTCAGCCTAATGCAGGCAAGTGCATTCAGTAGACTAAAGCAGCTGGCTGGGTACTGTATAATACAAGTATACAGTAATAAAAGCAGGTGGCTTTGATAAATCAATTAGGAATTACAGGGACATTGCTGGGACAAAATGCCATAAATAACTTAGGGAAGGCAATGGTCTATTTCCGCCTAGAGTTCCAGAGGGCAGAGCCCAGCCTGGTGGAGACAGCGTGAAGGAGCAGGAAGCTGGCATCACGTCATCACATCAGTGAGGAGGAAGTAGAGAGGACTGCAAATGGGGCCTGCCTCTAATACCTCAGGGCCTGCTCCCAGTGACACATGTCCTCCAGCAAGGCTTTGCCCCCTAAAGGTCCCACAACTTTCCGTAACAGTGCTACTAACTGGTCATTAAATATTTAAATCTATGGGGGACATTTTACCCTCAAACCACCCTACCACTGGTGCTAAGAATCCACAAGCATAAAATAACTAGAACTGTCCTTGGAACTACCCAAGCCATGAAGAATGCTGTTCATCCTATCTGTTGTTCCATCTATAACAAAAAGACCTGGAGATAATAATACTTCCATGGTCCTGAATGAAAATCTGAGTATTGTAAAGATGTCATTATAGTTTAACAGTTTCTACTAAAGTATTAGTGAAGCTCAAAGTTCTTCTCAAAGGAAAGACAGATAATGTAGCCAAGAAAATTTTAGGAAGAAGTAAACAGAGGGATGATTTAACTCCTTGATAGTAAACCATGCTGTAGTTCTGTGACAATAAAAACCACGTGTTTTGTCAAGAATAAGCCCCAGAGGGAACCCCCACTGTGTATTAAGTAATCACCCCCCTTTCTACTTTCTCCTGCGGTCCTCACAAAGCAATCTGCTTTCTGTCTGAACGGACTTACCTAGTCTGGATATTTCATATAAATGGAATCATAAAATATGTGACCTTTTATGTCTGCCTTCTTTTATTAGTGTAATAAGTTTGAGGCTCATAGTAATATGTTTTAAAGCTTTCAATCAGAAGCTTATCAAATTTAAAAAATAAAAGAATTCATCTGAATCTTGGCCTGGTATATTAACTGAGATTGTTCCTTTTTTTAATAGCATGGTAATACCTCTTACTTACGTAGTAGTTGCTGTTTACAGAGTGGTTCACAAACTTACCTGATTTGACTGTCACAGCAATCCCAAGAGGCAGACAGGGCAGTACTCTGTGCAGTACTACCAACACTGTGACTGATTGATAAAGACACCTAGCACTTCTTGAGTGCTTAACCTGTTCTAAGCATTTTACATTTATTAACTCATTTAATTAACATGACAGCCCTGTGAGGTACATACTGTGATAATCAGCATTTCACAGAGGAAATGAAAATTTAGGCCAAGGAAATAGCTTTCCTAGTTACATTAGTGAGTGACAGAGTGGGACTCAGACCTGGGGCCAGAGCCTGTGCCCTCAGCCAGCACACACTCAGCCACTTGGGCCTCCATAACCAGCAGCTTTCTCAGCATGTCAGCGACAAAGCCCTGGTTGGTTTCCAGCTCTTCCTGGACGCAGGCCATGACTGTGCCACTCTTCTGCCCCGAGGCTTCTATGAGCATTTCCTGTTGGTGCCGCGCAACCCCCCCACCCCTCATTAGCCAGCTGGGAGGCGCGAGTCACAGGCTTGGCTGGTCTCAGATGTTACAGTTTTGATCAGCATTTTGCAGGGGACTCGCGGGCTCTCTTTAATTACCTTTTTAATCTTCCAGGTGTTAGCTACTGGCGGGTGCCTCACGAGCTGATAGAATGCTGGACTCTGGAGGAGCGGCCTTTACTTGGAAGTCTGCATCATATGGCCCCAATACGAAAGAGGTTCTCTGTGATTATTTTTTTAATTCTGTAACTGATATTTTATTGCCATTATGAAAGCAAATGGGTAATAACTCCTGACTTGACTAAGCTTGTTAGTCACTAAGATGAATATTCTGCATTATCATCAAAATATAGCTCTCAAGGTTCCCAAGACTGTAAAAATGGAGACCAGTTCTCTACAACTGGATGTGAAGTATGTTCTCATTAGGAGAGTGTGGTTTTAAAATACTGGTAGATTCGTGGAAATGCTGTGATAGGCATTTTTTTCCTCCCACAAAAGTAAAATCCCAAGCTTTATTGGCAATAGTAAAAACCTCCATTTAGGCTTAATACTTGAAATGCTCTGTGGCTTATTCTGAATTCTTTTCTCTTTCCTACTGCCACAAATAGTATTTTTATTTGGTGATATTTTCTTGTGTTCCATGAAATTATTAGAATTAAATCCACTCCCATGTTTGTATCTTTCACTGTTCTAAAATACACTAAAAACCACTTTTCCCCCTCTTTAGTGGCCCAGCTATTCATAGCCTTTAGATTTTTTTTAAGGTATAACTAAAAATTTTATTTTCCAATGGACCTCCATAACTTTTCTGATGCTTCAATATTTCTGCTCAAACAGAAGTACAACATTTTAGAACTGGATCACTTGGCTCTTTCTCTTCTTGTCTCCTCCCAGCTCAAAATGCTTGCATCTGTTAATGGCCAGCATCCTCTTGGGTCTGCGGTTGGGCTCAACGCACTCAAGCCTTAGCACAATCTTCTTGGTGGTTTTGACCTTCTTTCAGAAAATTGGCTTTGTCTGCCCACCATAGCCACTCTGCTTCCAATCAAAGCGCCACTTTCTTTGGGCTTATAGGGGATCCTTGCCCTTCTTGTACTGGGTTACTTCGTGGGGCTGATGCTTGCCACACTTCTTACAGCAAGTCCGATGGGTTTTAGGTGCATTGACCATCTTGTGGTATAGAGGCACCCACACAATGAAAACAGGAGACCAGGAGGCTACGCTCGTCACCCCTTTAGATGTTTTTACTTTTTAATCACTTGTTACGCAATTTGATTCATAACTCTATGGAACCTTCTTCTTACTTTTGACCTCTGGATCATTCACAGAAATTGAGAAGTTTATTCAATTATCAAAACCTTTTATGTCTTAAAGATACTGACTGTATTTTCATTTATTTATTTATTTTTCTTTTGTACCACAAACAAACATTGAGTCTAGAGCAGTGGCTCTCAACTGGGTGTGATATTTGTCTCTCAGGGGATATTTGTGTATGCTTGAAGATGGTGTTTGGTTGTCACACTGTAGGGTAGTGGATGCTACTGGCATCTTGTGGAAAGAGGCCAGGGATGCTGGCAAATGTCCACAATGCAGAAGGCAGCCCATCTCCCCAGCCAAACATACAGTTATGTGGCTGAATGGTAAAAGCGCAGAGGTTGAGAGACCTGGGTGTGGAGAGCAGTAAAAGATACAGACAGGAATGGCTTGTGGAGACTTTCCTCTTTGTCAGTGATCTCTTCCTTGGGATTTTTGTAAAGCATCGTTTTTGGTGATTAAGACAAGATAATGATGAATGAGACACACTTGTGAGGTCTCTCTAACTCACCAGAGAGTAGAATTATGTTGCAGTTGAGTTTTAAAGTTCAATACAGTATATTAGCATTCTTGCTACATATGGAGATTTTCATATAACTGGGCTCCTATTTCTTAAGAATGAGAGTTCATTGTCATCCAACAGCTCAGTAATGTTATGTGAGAGGAGGTGGACAGAGACGTTTGCTGTTGTCTGCATGTTCAGGGGGGTGGCTTCATAATGGGAAGCTGGTGGAAGCAGGGGGGAGGAACAGATAGGGTTTTGACAGATGTGAGGTCAGTTGTAGAAATGTTCTCTATTTAGGTTGTTTCTTTTTTAAAACATTTCCTTATTGACAATTTTCATACATGCACATAATGTATTTTGATCATAATCTCCTACTGTAACTTTTATCCCCCCTTCCCAATCATCTTTCCACCAATCTCCTTAACTAGTTCCTAGCTAGATGTCATTTGTCCCCTCCTCCATCATCCATGACAGCATATTGATGGGCCCAGTGATATGCAGGTCTTGCCACTCTTCTGCGGTAGTCCCTGAGCCTTGGAGGGTATGATGTCTTATTTAGTGCTGAACATTCAGCTGTCACTTCTCAGTGCATTGATGAGCTTTGAGTCTCCCCAGTGGTCACTGCCATCTGATAAGAGAACCTTCTCTAACCAAAAATGAGAGTAGCACTGATGTATGGGCGTAGACATAAGTATTTAGAGGCTAATTTGTTGGGTGTATTGTATCTGGTTAGCCAAATAACAGTAGTAGATTCATCCCAAGAGCTTATGACCTTCCCAGCCATAAGCTTTTGACTAGGGTTTCAGTACCAGACATGAAATCCCTCCTGTAGAGCAGGCCTCAAATCCAGTCAGAGAACAGTTAGTTACTCCCATGGCAGACATGCCACTGTTGCACTAGTGAGTACATCTTGCCTGGCTGGCCAATTGTGTAGTCAAGACTGATGATGTTTTTTCACCTCCAGCAAGCAGACTGCATAGCGCTTTGTAGCACTATGACAGCTGGTCAGCAGGGAGGAGGAGGCTTCCAGCTCAGTTCTAGCCTGAGTTCTCAGTGTCCTGCAACCAAAGCACCCTTCGGCTGTTTGTAATGAATCATGAACTCATTTCAAGACTCTTTTTTTTTTCTAATTCTTTTTTTGTTTTGTTGCTTGTCTTTTTTTTTTTAAGATTTATTTTTTTATTTGTATTTATTTATTAGAGACAGACAGAGAGAGAGAGAGGGAGGGAGGGAGGGAGGGAGAATAGGCATGCCAGGGCTTCCAGCTACTGTAAACGAACTCCAGATGCAGGTGCTACCATGTGCATCTGGCTTATGTGGTACCTGGAGAATCAAACCTGCATCCTTAGGCTTCGCAGGAATGAGCCTTAACCACTAAGCCATCTCTCTAGCCCAGGACTCTATATGTACACTTTTGTCCAGTACCTTTTAGATTAAAAAAATGTAACCATACTGTAGGTTTGACTATTCTAGTAGTCTTTCCCCAAATGTGTCTCATTGCACACAAGTTTTATAGGGCATCAAAGGTGGTAAAGTGACTGGGAAATACAGATCTAACAGATTTTTAGGCATCTTTATTGTATGCCTTCTCAGCCTTTTCTGTATCAGTATTGATTTTAAAGCTTTAGTTGGAGAATAAAGTGTACATCTAGCTGTGGAACCCCTCTTTTTCTTCAGCAGTCTTGTTGACCTTGAAGTTCTGAGAGAAACCACTTTAGATTTTTTTTTATTTTAAAAACATTTAAAAAATATTTATTTGCATGTATTGTGTGTGTGCATGTGTGTGTATGTGTGTATTGGCACACCAGGACCTCTTGCCACTATAAATGAACACCAGATGCTTGTGCCACTTTTTGTATCTTGTGTATGTGGGTAGCTTAGAAATTCAGTCTGGGCCAGCAGGCTTTGCAAGCATGTGCCTTTACCTGCTGAGCCACCTTCCCAGCCTCCACTTTGGATATTCAGTGAATTGTACCAGGATTCATGGGAACAGTGATACATAGTATAATTCTCATTTAACCCTACAAAGTTTAACTAGTTGGTCTTAACATTATGTGTGGTTTTGAAAGCTATCATTTGTACACAAGTTGAAACAAGCTTTTGTAAACTTGCTCATTTATGTATTGACTTTGGTGGGGTATGAGAGACAAGGTAGGTCAACCCCTATAAACCCCTTTGCTAAGCCTTAAGGTATACTTTAGAGCATTTTATTAGCTACCAAAAATATGAATGCTGAAAAAGACCTGCTTCTATATTTCTAGGCGACTGATAACCTTCAGTGAAGAGGAGGAAGGTGTAAGCTGTAAGACTGGCCCTAAGCCAGTCAGATATTTGGGCCCTTCCACAAGCACCCAAATTAAGGTCAGGAACTCTGCTTCAGTCAAGGTGTCCCCAGCCAAGGCTGTCCATATTGCCTCTCAAGAGACCGCACACCAGCCTCAGAGTGGCAGCTGTGGAAAGGGAGCTCCGTGCTCTGTGTCTCATGAGGGACAGTCTCCAGGTTCCTGCCGTGTCCCAAGTTCTGAGAATGGAGCCCCACAACCACCTCCAGCCAAGGTGCTGCTCTCGGACAAGAAGTCTACGTCTCACAGGGTGATCAAGCTGAAGAGGACTCCACTGTGTGCTGCAGGGCCTTCCCTGCCCATCCCCTCAGCAGGGACACAGGCCAGCTCCCCTGAGCAGCTTTCTCCAGAAGCTTCCAGCACTTGGGATGTGCGGACTGCGAACAAGAAAGACCAGCCTGATGGGTAAAATGGAGGACTACCTGTTTCCTTCAAAGCTTCCAACATTTTTGACACCAATAAGTGTTATTGTTTCCTGATTCAGTAGAAGGGGAAACTTATGTTGTGTTTAAGATTATTACAGGGATAGTAAGTTCTGTAAAGTGAGAATAGAGGCAGGGAGACTCTTTTGTGGTTGGAGCTGCAGTCTCATTTTGTCTGTATGCAGTTTGACTTCTAGCTTTAATTTTTTTTTAAACTTTACATGGTTAATAGGTATCTAGGCAACAAAACAGTATAGCATAATACTCACTATAGACGTCCCCTTTGTTGCTGAAACGTTGGAGACTAGGCTCTTCAGTACATCTCTTCTTGCGCTATAGGGCTAGATGGCATGGTGGTTTCAGTGCTGACGTGGTGCACACCACGGCTGGGAGAATTGTAAGGGAGTGTGGGGCCAGGATGAGCTAAATAGCATATTTTAATTTGAATAGTGAAGGTTGGAAGAACTTTGAAAGAGAGAAGTTAAAAAGTTAACTTCTTGCCGGGCATGGTGGTGCACGCCTTTAATCCCAGCATTTGGGAGGCAGAGGTAGGAGGATCACTGTGAGTTCGAGGCCACCCTGAGAATAGTGAATTCCAGGTCAGCCTGAGCTAGAGTGAGACCCTACCTCAAAAAAAAAAACCAAAAAAAAAAAAAAAAACCAAAAAAATAAAAAAATTCTTAATATATGCTCTTCAGAAGTGATCCTTGTGATTACACAATATGACTTTATGCATACAATTTCCATATAACTTGAACTTTAATATTTTAAAAGAAAATATTCTGATTAGTTCTCTATTTTTCCATGACCACTCAGTTGGCATTTGTTTACTCTTTGATGCTACGTTTAGTAACGGATCACATATTTCTACTTTGAGCAGCGTGCTTCCAGTGTGCTCAGAAGTCAGTTCAGAAAGCTTCTTACTCAGTTGCTGAGCACTGTACTTTCATTGCCTTCAAAGAGTAAAGTCAATACACTCAAAACATTACTTTTTAAATAAAGGTAAACTTTTCCACAAAATGTGATGTTGTCTGTTATTGTACTCATTTAAACCTTGGTGCCCTGTAGTAGTGTGAAAGTTTGTTACTTTATATAGCTTTTCTATTCCCACTTGCAAAATGACTTTCTTGTCCAAATAATACATAAAATAAACCAATTTTGAGTACCTCGGTACCTTTTAAAGTAGAAAGTTGGTAATTGAAGATGGTAGTGACATTTTCCTGTATGACATAAAAGATAATTACTTTAAAACAATGTTATCATAGATAACTCAACAATTCTAAAAACTAGAGAGCAGTGAATTCTTAGAATTATCAAACTGGACATTATTCATATTACTTGATCATATTTCTTGATTCATATTACTCGATCTTATTTCTTGATTCATATTACTTGACTACATTTTGAATTATTGATTCATACAAAACATTTTATAGTAATAAATATATGTGTGTTTTGTTCATATAAATGTTTTATCTGGAAAGGAGACATTTTGAAGATTAACCATGAGTGAATCCAGCAACAACCTCTATGTCACTGTATTAGCAGTTTAGGGAAAATGTGCTGCACACATACTTGGCCTTTGTAAGAATGTACTTGGAGTATTTATTGGAGGTAGGAAGGGCAGATTATCTCTTAAGGATACCAGCAATTAAATTAAGAATTCTGGGCTGGAGATAAGGCTTAGTGGTTAAGGTGCCTGCCTGCAAAGCCTAATTACCCATGTTTGACTCTCCAGGTCCCTTGTAAGCTAGATGTACAAAATGATGCAAGCATACAAGGTCTCATATGTGCACAAGGTGGTGCACGTGTCTGGAGTTTGATTGTAGTGGCTGGAGGCCCTGGTGTGCCAGTTCTCTCTCTCTCTCTCATCAAAAATTACCAAAAAAAAAAAAAAAAAAAGAATCCTTGGGCTGGAGAGATGTCTACCAGTTAAGGCACTTGCCTGCAAACCACAATGACCCAAGTTTGATTCCCAGTATCCACATAAAGCTAGATACACAAGGTGGCACATGCTTCTGGAGTTTGTTTGCTGTGGCTGGAGATCCTGGAGTACCCATTCTCTCTATAGCTGGGCATGGTGGTGCATGCCTTTAATTTCAGTACTCAGGGAGGCAGAAGTAGGAGGATCTCTGAGTTCGAGGCCACCCTGAGACTACATAGTGAATTCCAGGTCAGCCTGAGCTAGAGTGAAATGCTGCCTTGAGAAAACAAAACAAAAAACAAACAAAAGCAGGATCTTTGAGTGTTGTGAATGTTATTTGGGTGTATGTCCCTGGGAGTTAATTTTGTGTGGAAAAAAAAAGATATTTATGTATTTAGCTTGCTTCTTTCATCCTAATACTCGTTAGATAACTTTTTATGGATGATTGCTCTTTCTAAACAGAGGGAAAAAAGCAGAAAAACTTTATAAATAGTAACATGAGAAGTAAGTTCTTGTGGTTGGATCAGGGCACATACTGAAAATTTTAATGGTGAGTGGGAACATTTAAGTATATTATACTCATAAAAAGTGTGCCTTTCCATATAATCTATGTTGAAAACTGGTTTTTCCTGGTCAAATCTGGTTGATTGTAAAATGAAGAGCCAAAGGCTGGCAGTGGGGACATACTAAAGTATTTGTTTGGCTTGGATTGCTTTATGTTATCATTTATAGAATATTTTCACATGTTGTCTTTATGACTTTGCAGTTTCAGGCAGCATCACAATGAAGGAAGTCTTTCCCAGTTCTAAAAGATCAAGAAAATGAGATTGAGGAAAGTGAGGACCATGCAATAATTAATGACGTGCACTCACCTTGGCCCTGTCACTGGTTTCTACATCAGTCTGAAGGAAAGCCAGAGGGAGAAAGTCAGTGTAAAAGTTAAGAATTTTCTGCCGGGCATGGTGGTGCACACCTTTGATCCCAGTATTTGGGAAGCAGAGGTAGGAGAATGGCCAATAGATCAAGGCCATCCTGAGACTACATAGTGAATTCCAGGTCAGTCTGGGCTAGAGTGAGACCCTACCTTGAAAAACCAAAAAAAAAAAAAAAAAAAAAAAAAAAGGCTGGAGGGATGGCTTAGCAATTAAGGCATTTGCCTGCAAAGCCAAAGGACCCAGGTTCGATTAGATACCCCAGAACCCACATTAGCCAGATGCACGAGGGGGTGCACACATCTGGAGATCATTTGCAGTGGCTGGAGGCCCTGGTGTGACCATTTTCTCTCTCTCCCTCTTTCTCTGTCAAATAAATAAATAAATAAAAATTAAGAAAAAAAAAGAATTTTCCTAATATTGGAAGTTTTTGAGCTGGACTTATATTAAAGCATTAGCTTATATGTCTGTCTCCTATTGTAGTTGTAAGTGTCTGGAACACAGGAGGCCTGCAGCATTTCTGTACAGTTGAGGGCCACCCCTGGCCACAAAATCATTTTCTATCATTTATTTAGCAGCAGTCTTCAGGGTACATTAAATTGACTTCTGACTTTGCAGAGTTTCTGCTACCTATAGTATATAGAATGTGCCAGGGGCCACCATTGCTGTTAGTAATGACCATCATAGTCAGAGACATCACCAAATCTTCAAGAAGTTGGGGCTGGAACTTTTTGCCTTTTGAGAGGAACTCAGTGAGCAGTCCCCGCCTGTGTGAGTGCCTCACCTTTGCTGATATTCTTTCTCTCTTCGTAGACCCAATCCTGTGCCTCCTCAGTGAGGGCTAACACTGAACACATGGACTCGCTTCTGTCAGTGACTAAACACAACTTTTATCCAGCTGCACCTTGAATTTTAAAGAGTGGATTTATTTATAAGCATATTTAACTTTACCCGAGGAACTGTTCACAGAAAACTTTTAAAAAATATATTTATTTATATTTTTTATTGACAACCTCCATGATTGCAAACAATATCCCATGGTAATTCCCTCCCTCCCCCCCACTTTCCCCTTTGAAACTCCACTCTCCATCATATCTCCTCCCCCTTTCAAGGAGTCTCTTTTATTTTGATGTCATCATCTTTTCCTTCTTTTATGATGGCCTTGTATATGTAGTACCAGGCTCACAGGAAACTTTTGATTGGTTGAATGTATTAAAATTTTATTTATTTGAGAAACTGAAAGCACTAGGGCCGCAAGCAAACTCCAGATGCATGCACCACTTTGTGCATCTGGCTTTATGTGGGTTCTGGGGAATTGAACCCCAACTGGTAGGCTTTGCAAGCAAGTACCTTTAACTGTTGAGCCCTCTCTCCAGGCTAGCATTTGAATTATGAATGCATACAAAGACTTCTAGCAGTATATGGTTCTGTAATGGGAAGAATGCTACACTTACATGAATGGAGGATGTCTTGTAAAATATTCCTTAATCTCTTTGAACCTGTTTACTCTTGCATTTGGTCTGATGCTGGCTAGATACTAAATGAAAAGTGTGAACTTGATGACATGAAGGAACTTCTATAACAAACAAGAAGTATTTCCCAGTGATTTACATATGTGCATCCATAAGATCACCAGGGCCTTTTTAATTATGGAAAGAAAATGCTGTCATCTCCCCATCTGCTGAAGCTCTCCCTTGAAAACTGTCAACAAGTCGCCTCAGTCAGCGAGCGGTGGGTAAGTGGTTCTTTGTCGAGGGCTGCAGTTAGTATGCGGGATTTCAAGCATGTAGTACAGCCAAGAAAAGAAACATGAATAGCTAACAGGAAAGAAAAATTGGTTTCCAGCTGTTTCCAGAATTACATATTCACAGAAGTTGGTTGGTGGTGCAGCCTCAAAGGGGCTATTTTCACTTAGGATCCTGTCAGCCTCATGAAATACACATGGCTTACATTGTTACAGCAAAGCTAATTTTTCTTTTCTCACATGCATGTTGCCTTAGACAGCCCATCCACATTTCATATTTGCTTGCTAGATGGCTTCTGATGTAGACTGTGGCTAAAACAAATAGAATTTTACAGTAACTGTCAGTCAGCATTCTGCCCCACTTGTTTATTTAACAGCTTTTCATTTTATAATGATGTTTCTCATGCTTTCTGTTTGCTTCTTTCACCCCAAAGCCCTCATTACTTTAGTAAAGTTCTGCCAAGCTCCAGGTATGAATTCGGGAGCCTGGGGCTTAGAGGAGAAACTTTTTTTTTTTTTTAAAGAGCATGCCATGGAAAGAAAAAGGTACAATATTTGCTAAAGTTGGAAAAAAGTAAGTATACTATTACTTTCTTTTGCCAAGATTTCTTAAAATTTTAGACATCTGCTTTACATATAGAGCTTTTAAGAACTTATCAATTTCTTCATATGGAAGATTTGGGAATTCAGTTTGAATATAGTTGATGCTGCTAATTTAAGAACAGCAGAAGTCTTAGACTCAGGGGTAGGTCAACAGACAAGTTGGAGCCAATCAAGAATGCAGCATGGGGGTTGGGGGGGATGGCTCAGTGGGTAACACTGGCAGGGCCTGAGCTTGGATCCTCAGAAGCCATGGAAAGCTGGATGTGTTGGCTAGACATCTGTAGTCCTAGCACTCCTATAATGAGATGGGAGGTGGAGACAGGAGAATCCCCGAAAATCATGGGTCTGGAGCTAGCCTGACATGGAGCAGTAACAAAAGACCCTGCCTCAAACATGGTGGAAAGCAAGAACCAAAATTGTCTTCTGATATCTACAAGTGGCACTGTGGCATGTATGTGCCTGTACTCCTACACATGAACACACGCGCGCGCACGCGTGCATGCACACACACACATACACACACACATAAAAATAAAAGAATGCTGGAATAACTGGATTGGATAGAGGCACCTTGTGTTTTCGTGCCTACACTTTTTCTTTCTCCAAATCTCTACTCTGCTCTTAGTCTCTTGCTGTTACAGAGTGCCCGCGACCAGGTGGTTTTTAAAGAACAGGTTTCTTCCTCACAGTTCACTGGAGGATGGGAAGTCCACGATGGAAGAACCCACATCTAGCTTAGTAGAACTTTCTGCTGCACCATCTTGTGGTAGAAGTAGAAGGGCAAGAGCATATAAGAGCAAGACTAAATTGACAGCTTCAAGCTTTTATACCTGGCATTAGTCCATTCGGAATGTGGAGCCCTTGTAAACCAGGCACTTTCCATTAGGCCTTGTCTCCCAGGACTGTTGCATTGGGCATTGAGCTGTCATCACACTGCTTTTAGGAGAAACAAACTCTCTAGATTTTGATTTCTCCATGGTGACACTGTTGAAATTTTGGACCAGATAATTATCACTGGGATTATATACTCTGCTCTATTGGGTGTTTAGTAGAATCCCTGGTCAGCAATCAGAAATATCACCAGATGTTTCCAAGGATCTGCTGGCAGGAGGGACCCTTGCCCTTAGCTGAGAACCATTGCTCTAATTGGGAGCCTACCTCAGAAGATAACTGCCACACCTAGTTAGGGGCTGTAGGTGAATAATTGGACCTGGCAGTAATTGGCAGGAGGGAGGGAGAGAGGCATGGGAGTTGAAAGGGAAAAATGACCCAAATGAAGAATGTCTCATCCTTGTCATTGGAAAATTCTGACCTCTTTAGCTCCCTGTCGCATTTCTGGTTTTGGTACCATCTTAGAAACATTTTGTTTGCTTTTCTGACCAAGCATTTGCCTAATAAAAAGTCAGATGTAGAGTGCCAGTGTTCATCTGTCTCTCTCTCTCTGCTTCTTGACTGTGGATGCAGTGTGTTCAGTTGTCTCATGTTCCTGCCACCATGACTTTCCCATCATGGTGGACTATACCTTAAAACCATGAGTCAGAACAAATCCTTCCTCCTATAAGGTGCTGGTGATAGAAACAAGAAAAGTAACTAACACACAAAAAAAATGGGTACCAAGAAATGGAGTCATTGCTGCAGTAAACCTGACCATGTGGTTTGTAGGGCTTTGGAAGTGGTTTGTGGGAGGAATGTACAGGAGTTTAAAGCTTCTGGCCAGTTAAACTCTAGAATGCTGTAAGAGTTTCAGTGGGCCATTCTGGTGGGAGTTTGGGAGGTCAGAATGCTGATAGGAATGTGGTTAGTGGAAGAGGGGCTCAGAGACCTTCAGCGAGTCAGGAATTGAGCTAGAGGGCATTCTTGTTACATTTGGAAAATACCTGGCTGCATTCCACTCATGTGAAATTTTGGCATAAAATTACATTTATTTATTTTGGTTTTTCGAGCTAGGGCCTCACTCTAGTCCAGGCTGACCTAGAATTCACTCTGTAGTCTCAGGGTGGCCTCCAACTCATGGTGATCCTCCTACCTCTGCCTCCCTAGTGCTAGGATTAAAGGCATGTGCCACCACATCCGGACATTAAATTTAAAAGTAATGGACTAATTTGTTTGGTGGAGGAAATTTCAAGACAACATTCAGATTGTGGCACAGTTATTGCTCACTGTGTTTACTCAGATTTACAGAGATAGAGGAAGAAAGTGAGATGCAGAGAGAAACAGAGAGAGAGAGAGAGAGAGAGAGAGAGAGAGAGGTAAAAATGTAGTTTGATGAAGGTAGGATTATGAACCCAGATAGGTCATAAAAGGCAGCTATACTTTTTAGAGATTACTGCCAGCAAGAAGAGGCCTTGCCTTTGTGGCCCTGCACTGACACAATAGGATAGAGGCCTTGAAGACAAGACTACACTCATTGAGAGCTCCAGGGTATAACAATTCAAAACGTGAAAGGAGAATGTCTGAAAGGATAGTGTCTTTAGGGCAAGCTGCTAGAAAATGACTGCCTAGGAAAGCTGTGAAGGTATATAAGCTATTGCGCTTGTGGTCCAAGAGGGCCAGGCTGAATCTCAAGCTGGTAACTCCCTCACTGCAAGCATCTCAAGTGCTGGTTTTGCAGGCACACAAAATGCAAGAGTGAGGGGGTCACGAAGGCTTTCATTAAGATTCTAGAAAGCCAAAGGGCCCAAGCAGTGTAGCAGGGTGGGTTTTACTTCATGGTGCTCCTGAGTGGGGTTGGCATGAGCTATGGAGTTGGAGTGGACATGCTATGACACTGGAGATGCCAGAAATGTGGAATCTTTGCCAAGGAAAGCTGCCGGCACAGAGTGAAGTCAGCTCAGAAGTGAGGCCCTGTATGCTGAAGGTCATAGAGTTGGGGGAGTGGGCCTATCTAAGAAGGAAGGTTGGAGCCCAGATAATGCTGTGGCAAGCCCCAGATGCTGGACATGGAGCTGTGGGGTTTGATGCTTGCCCTGCTAGGTTTTAGTTTTGATTTGATCCAATATTTTCTTGGTATCTTCCTGTTCCTCCCTTTTGGAATGGGCATGCTTACTCTGTGCCATTGTTTGTTGCTAGTATGTAAGTTTTTTTTTTTTTTTTTGTAATACTTATAATTAAGAGATTTCCTTGAGTCTAATAAGAGGCTTTGAACTTTGGGATTATCTTCTCTCTCAATATTATAGAATAGTTAAGACTTTGGGTAGTCTTAGAGATGAACTAAATGTATTTTTTTTTAATTTTTTCGTTATGAGATGAACATTAAACTTTAGGGTTCAGGGATGGAATGTTGTGGTTTAAAAGTGACCATAACAAAAATTTAATTTTAAAAAGTGACTTGTTTGGGTGTCACATTGAGAAGGGGAGACTTTGTGATGGTTACTCTTCATTGTCAACTTGACTAGATTCAGAAAGGGCTAGGCGACACACCTGTGAACATGGCTGAGAGGGGGTTACCAGAGAGGGTTAACTAAGAGGGAAGACACACACTGAATGTGGGTGGTGACATCCCAGGGATGGAGTCCCAAGCTAAATAAAAATGAGAAAGGAGAAATCCAGTTGAGCCCCGCCATACATCTGTTTCCTGACTGCAAACAATATGATCATCTGCCCTTATGCTTCCCTGCTGTGCCCATTACCATGATCGACTGTACCCCAAAATACATCCCTTCTCCCTTAAAAAGCCAAAGTACACTCTTCTACCCATTTTGCATATTAATTTATTCAGCATATATCTTACTGTGGTGGTTTGAAACACACCTCATGTATTTTGAATGCTTCGTCTCCAACTGGCATCACTTTTGGGAGGTGGAGCCTTGCTGGAGGAGGTGTGATGCTGGGAGTAGGCTTTTCAGTGTTAACAGCTAGCTCTCCCTTGCCAATTCATTCTTACTGCTGTGGTCTGCCTGCTATTGCAAGAAGTGTTGTCCAGCCTCTGCTCTGGCCAAGCTTTCCCCTGCTATCATGAAACTTCCCCTCCAGACTGTAATCTGCTGCTTTGGGTTGGGTGTTCTTTCCCAGCCATGTGATGGTGACCACAACAGAAAACTGTGGTGCCAGAGGAGTGGGGCCATTGCTTCTAGAAACCTGTGCGGCTTCTGATCTTTTGGAACTGATTTGCAGGAGGAATGTCGAAGGATTTTGAAACTTTGGACCAAGAGATGGCCTTGCAGTGCTGTAAGCGGTGCTTGGTGGACAATATCATTCCTGAGAGTTGAAAGACGCAAATGCAGAAAGAACTGTGGACTGTAGAGGCTTGGTTTATGAGGGGAAGAACTTTGTTGGGACTGGACTAAAAGGTAGGTTGTGTGAAGGACTAGCTGTGTTCTGCCTGTGTTGAGCAGGGTTGACTTTAGAAGAAATTGACGTGTGTGAGCAGATGGATATGGCACAGGAAGCAACCAAAGTTTCCACCTGGAAACTGCAGCCCACTTCAGCTGTAATTGTCTGAGAAATCATGACCATTGAAGTTGGGCCAGCTGTTTTTTTATTGGGACAGTAGGAAGAATACTGAAGGAGTTTGTCTGCTCTTCAAAGTTGCCTTGATTCCCTCCTGAACTAACAAATCTGGTAGTCCACCTGGTATTACAGAAGGAAGCATCACGAATGCTGGACAGAAAGCACCATCGGATTTGCAATGTGGTTGTTTGGAATGCCCCACTAGGTGATGTGAAGAGGGTCATAGTTCTTGAATAGAGGCCATGGGGCAGAGGAATGGATGAACCACGGGTTGCAGTGGGGACTCTAGGATTTTGGAGATGCCAGGACTGCTGGACAGGTGCCAAGGAGAGCTGCTGGTTTGGGATGTGTTGTTACCCAGGCTCTATGCAGTCCAGATGGAGGGGTGGAATTGAAATCCTTGAGGGTTCCAGATGGATACAGAACTTCAGGATTTGAGATTTGCCCTGCTTGTTACAGATCTTGCATTGGTTCAGTCTTTTTTTTTTTTTTTCTATACCATCTTTTGCAAGTGCGACTGTCATTATATGTATTTAATTTGTGTTTTAGTTTTCCAGATTTGCAGTTAAGAAACTCCCTTGAGTCTCAGATGAGACCTTGGAGTTTGGACTTTTGACCAGTGTTGGAAGTGATTTAAAACATTATGGGGAGGGCTGGAGAGATGTCTTAGCAGTTAAGGTACTTGCCAGCAAAGCCAAATGGCCCAGGCTCGATTCTCCAGTACCCATGTAAAGTCAGATGCACAAGGTGCCACATGTGTCTGGAGTTGTTTGCAGTGGCTAGAGGCCCTAGCATGCCCATTCTCTCTCTCTCTCTTTGAAATAAATAAAGAAATAAAAAATATTTTTTAAGTTATGGGGATGTTTAAAGTTGGGTTGAATCTATTTTTATATCTTGAGATGGTCATGAGTCTGTGGGGCCAGGGATGGAATGTTGTGGTTTGAATCACATGCCCCATAAACTCATGTGTTTTGAATGATTGGTCCCTAGTTGGTGGCAATTTGGGAGGTATAACCTTGCTGGAGGTGGGTGTGTTGCTGTGGGTGGGCTTTGGGGGGTGTTATAACCAACCCCACACACTTACCAGAGCTTGGCTCTCTCTCTTGTTGCTGTTTTCCACTTGTTGCAAGAAGTGAAGTCTAGCCTTTACTCCTTCTAGGCTTTCCCTGCCATCATGAAGCTTCCCTCAGTAGTGTGAGAAAAGCCTTTCCTCTCATCTGTGCTTTTGGTTAGATGTTCTGTCCCAGGATGCAAAGGTAATAGCAGCTATGATGTATGCATATTATGTGTATGTATATTATGTAATAATGAATATATCACCCCATTTTACAGATGGGATAACTGAAGTGTGGAGGTGTAAGGTTATCGATAGCCTGGCTGCTATCATGAGGCAAAGCCAGGATTCACATCAATAATATGTTACTCCAGAGCCTGGTCCCTAAGCACTACACTAGGCCTACTGTTGGAGGGCCTTGCTCTTTTCCCCTGAGAGATGTGCCAGAAGAGCCTTGAGTCTTGTGAATGCAGCGCGGCTACTTCTCATACTTACTGCATATTCTTGCCGAGCTTTCTAAGGGCATGCTATATACAGCTGTTTCCTTCTCACTTCCAAGCCCACTCGCTTGTCCTGCTTGTGATACTAGAGCTGGACCCTACAAACACTTCACAGCGTGGGACCCTGTGGCCTTTACCCGTAAGCATTGCCTGTGCCCCTTCCAGTTCAGTGGCACCACCTGCTGGTTCTCCAGGCAATTCAGCCGTCTCTCTGTGGGTAGCTTCCGGGAGAGTCTTGCTAGTACCCTGGCTGGATACCCAGCGAGTTTTTAATGGGACCCCCAAGAGTGGATTCTCAGTGAATTAGTTAGCAAGTAGGAAGGAAGTCTCATGCTTTCCAGGGCTCCAAGGGTGGCTTCCTGCTTGTTAGTTCCAGCTTGTAGCACCTCCCCGTGAGCTGACACTGCCACACCCTCCCAAGCAAACTCCATATCTCAGTTTTGGAGTGTGGGGGTGGAGGAGAGAAGGCTCTTCCAAACTTGGTCTTTCCTTGGCTACTCTGCCGCACGTTCATCGTGACTATTCCCTGTGTCTGCTATTCCAGTATTCCTTTTTTGAAATTAAAAAAATACATTTATTTATTTATTTATTTACGAGAGAGAGAGAGAGAGAGAGAGAGAGAGAAAGAGAGAGAGAGAGAGGCAAATGGAGAGAGAGAATGGGCATGCCAGGGCCTGTAGCCACTGCAGAGGAACTCCAGATGCATGTGCCACCTTGTGCATCTGGCTTTACATTGGGTACTGGGGAATTGAACCTGGGCTCTTTGGCTTTGCAGGCAAACACCTTAACCGCCAAGTCATCTCTCTAGCCCTATTCCTATATTCCTTAGAGTTCTTAAATCTTAGTAACCAACCCATGATATTAGTTTTATGTATCTATTATGTATAGAAAGAGAGAGAGAATATAATTATATATAATATGTGCCGGGGGTGAAACCCAGGGCCTCACACATGCTAGACAAATGCTCTATCACTGAGCTGTATCTCCAGTCTCATTACTGTATATCCTTCTTCCCATGTAAATTTATAAAGCTTAATTCATGGCTAAGGTATCCTGCCTAGAAACTATATAAAGTAATTTGCAAATATTAGCTTACTTAATCTTCATAACAACCCTGCAAGTTAGGTATAATTACTCACTTTCTCTCATTTTACCCATGATGAAACCAAGGCAATGGGATAATTACAAATTTGTCCATTTATATTGCCAATAGATGGTTAATCCTGGGCTTGAATCTGAGTAGGTTTATGTCAGCTCAGGATTTTAGTTGTGCGCTCTCTCTTTCTCTCTCCTATCCTCACATTTGCTCTGATATTGTTTTATAGGATTCTTTGGCTCAAGCCATTTAGGCCCTAGAATTTTCTGCAGGTGTTGGACTTGGTCACATAATCATATCATCTTTCAGAATTTATTGAGTGCCTATTATGTATGTGCTGGTGTTGGCAGAGAGGTAATGGCAGAATGGTTCATTTATTGGCTAGCTTGTTACAAAAATATGGAATTTACAGAAAATCTGTTCATTCAAAAGACCAGGAAGGGCTGGAGAGATGGCTTAGCAGTTAAGCGCTTGCCTGTGAAGCCTAAGGACCCCGGTTCGAGGCTTGATTCTCCAGGACCCACGTTAGCCAAATGCACAAGGGGGCGCATGCGTCTGGAATTCGTTTGCAGTGGCTGGAGGCCCTGGCACACCCATTCTCTCTCTCTTTCTCTACCTGCCTCTTCCTCTCTCTGTCTGTCACTCTCAAATAAATAAATAAAAATGAATTTTTTTTTTAAACAAGACCAGGAATAGTTGAATCTAATTCAAACCAAGTATCTCAAGTTAAAAATAGGAGTTTCTTTCTTTTTTTTTTTGGACAAAAAATGCTTTTTATATTTTCCTAAAGTTCTTTGGTTATTATCACAGTCATGGTTCTAGGTTTTTATTTTTGTTGTTGCTGTTAAAAATCTATATACCTTCCCAGATAAGTAAGTAAATTTCCTTTAGATTTTTACTGTTTGGAAGTTGTGTGTGGCAACTTCTATGAAATTTGCACTTAGCAGTAGCAGCAGGAGCTCTTCTGAGCCATGGGATGAAGCAGAGCTCAGAAAAAGGGGGCTGCTGAAAATTAATCCTAAAAAACTTGTAAGAAGCTTGTGCAGTGAGAACAACACTGCATTTCTCAGATGGACCGCGTAGAGCCAGACCAGCAAGCCTTTGCCTGTGGGGTTGCTATAATGAGATTAAACACTGGTTTGGGTTGATCTGCCTCCACAGAGGGGGAACTGATTCTTCGAAACTATGAATAGACCGAAAACTTCCCTAGGATTCATAAAGACTTGTTAAAAAGCAAAAGAATGAAAAAAAAAAAACCCTTATAATGTCATATTAAAATCGTGTTTCAGATTCTAAGCTAAGTAACAAGAAGGTTCCTAGGATTTAGCAATTCTTTGGGGTTTTTTTTTCCCCTCTCTTAATTAGAGCAATTAAGGTGCCTCAGTACTTTCAGGAAAATGCCAGAGAACTGAATTAACTAGTTAGTTGAATAATCTTTTCTTTTTTGTTATTTTAGCTTGCCTAAGAAATTTGGGAGCAAGTGGCTGTTTTTTTTTTTTTTTTTTTGATACTTGGGAAAATTTGGAGTCTTAGCTCTCCTATGTTTGGGTTTGATTTTGTGTGTTTGTGTGCACTATGTGGTGTGTTTGGTGTACGCATGTGCATATGGATTTACTGTGCACAAGCGTGTGGAGGCCAGAGGAAGACAGTGGGTATCCTTCTTTGTTGTTCTTCTGACTTATTTCCCTGAGGCAAAGTCTTTTGGTGAACCTGGAGCTCCTGGTTTTCCAGCAAGGCTGGCTGGCCAGTAAGCCTCAGAGGTCCTCCTGTCTCTACCCCTTCAGTGCTGAGATGTGGTGCTTTGATTGTAAATGTCCCCCATAGACTTATGTGTTTGTGCGTAAGCCTTATATCAGATCCTCAGTTGGTGGAGTCTTTGGGAGGTAGAGCCTTGCTAGAGGAGGTATATGTCACTAGAGGCAGGCCTTGCGACTTATGACAGCTCCCCTCCTTCACTCATGCTGCTTCCTCCCTGTTGTGGATGTGTGACGATGTGAGGCCAGCTTCCTGCTTGTGCCACACTTTCCCCACCATGATGAAACTTCCCCTTGGAACTATAAACTGAAATAAACTCTTTCCTTTTGTAGGCTGCTTCTGGTGGGCTGTTTTGCCCAACAACAAGAAATTAACTGCTACACAGGGTTACAGGCATGTGCCCCATGCCCAAGTCTTGACTTGGCTGCTGGGGATCGAACTCAGGGCCTCATGCTTGCACAACAGGCACTCTTACCTGCTGAACTCTCTCCCTAGTTCCCTAATGCCTGAATTTTAGGTGTGATCTTTGATCTGAGTCAAGTTTGGAGGGGAGGAAGCCATTGTATATTTCATGAGTTGTCACTAGCATTCTAAGAAATAAAAATTATACTCTTGCTAGACACATGAGGGCACCCTAAACAGGCAGTCTTGCAGGCAGTGTGTAAAGGGACCTAGGACTAGAGGGAGAGGCTCTTGGTCAAAGGCAGTGTGTAATCCAGGCATCTTTCTATGCTGTTGGGGACCAGCCTTCTGACACCCCTCCTTCAAACTCATCTAGGAAAAGAACTATACAGACCCTTGATCCTTTTTTCTTCTGACTGAACCAAGATTGTACTTCAAAACTAGGCTTTGAGAAAATCAGAATTCTTGTCTGTTACTTTAACAAAAACTACTTTTAGTTGGCAACTTTTCCCATTAACCTCATTACTTGATGTCATTTCTTTAAGAATGTTTAATTAGAATCCCTTTGTCTGAGGCCAGCAGCATCTTACTGCTTATGAATTGAGCTTTAAATTAGATTTGTTGGGTTGCTAGATCCCCCGTCCCCACCACAATATAGTCTCTATTGAGGGTGAATTTCGTGAGTGTAGAGGATAGTCTCACTGACACGAGCTGGAATATGCCGACTCTTAAATGTAATGTACATTTGGAATGTAACTGTTTCCCACTGCGGCGATGGGGAGTTTGGATTTCACAGATGGAGTATGGATGGAAGATCTGTGTGGATCAACATAGGTGAGTCCTGAAGAAATACAACCCTCATTGTCATTAAACTCTTCTGACCTTCTGTCTTTAAGATAAATGCTTCAAAGAGAAGGATCTATTCTACTGATTTTTGTATGTTAAATAGAGAGATTGGTGTTCATGCCTCTTGGGTCTTTTAAAATCATTTAAAAATTTTTATTTATCTATTTATTTGAGAGTGAGAGAGAGTGAGAGAGAGAGAGAGAGAGAGAGAGAGAGACAGAGACAGAGAGAGAGAGAATGGGCATGCCAGGGCCTCTAGCCACTGCAAATGAACTCCAGACGCATGTGCCACCATGTACTTCTAGCTTACTGTGGGTACTGGGGAATTGAACCTGGGTCCTTTGGCTTTACAGGCAAACGCCTTAACCGTTAAGCCATCCCTCCAGCCCCTTAAAATCATTTTTTTAACAAATTACTTTATTTTTTAATTGGGGACTTTAATATATGAACATAAGAGTAATTTGATGATGTTCCCATCCCATTATTCTCTTTTGTCCCTTATCCCCAACTCTCTATCTCTGCTACCACCTCCCCACAGTGAGCTGTTGACTCTTGGATTTTTTTTAAACGATTTTAGTACACTTTTAAAAGAATGGCAGAATATGACCCATATCTTTAGGATTAAATGAATGGTTCTATCAGAGATGATGGAATGTGATAAGAGTATTTAAATGGCTTGACACTGGCACTGATATGTGGAGATTTCCAGTTCAAAAATGAAAATTAGAAAATGCTCATATGCCTAGAGTCTAAGACAACAATCTAGGAAAGAACACAATTAGATCTGAACACTTTTTAGCATTCTTTTCAGTGACCTGGAAGTGTTTACTATGTGCTCAGGAATGCATTTGAGCTTGGTGAGCTCCAGCACAACACCAGGGAGCGAGGCACGGTTCAGAGGGGTTGGGGTGAACCCTTACAAGGCAGGTACACACTTCACCTGGCATGTCCATTTTCTTTCCAGCTGTAATAATTACCTGACTCATCTTTAAAGCTGTCATATTTAAAATGATATTTTTCAGGGGCTGAGCAATACCTTGCTATACACAATTGGCAAAGATCTTCCGACTTGTGATTTCTTATAACATAGATTACTTGTAATGTAAATTTAGGGTCTGATGGGGTAAACACAGACTCAGTCCTGAACATTCATCTTTCATGTTTGAACTAGCAACTCTTCCTTCCTTCCTTCCTGGAATGTGACTGGACATTCTGAATTCCTGTTAAATCTCTGGGTATACACACCCGAGACCTCAGAAAGCACTAGAGAGCAAACATCCTCCTGCACTTGGCAAAAGAAGAAATGGATGTCTGTGTGGCTTGTAGGCTCAGCTGCTCAGTGGAAGAGAACCAGTGAACCAGGATTGCCAGAAAAAAAAATTCGTGTGGATCTGAAACCCAGCGTTTGCGCTTGAAAGTTATAGTAATGGAACCCTGAAGACAAAGCGCGGGATGCTGGAGTTCTTTGACTTTTGGGCCACCCTATGCCCATTCTCCCTCCCTGAAGTAACAGTGGCTTCACTTTAGCACAAGGTTGGGAGCAGGGCTCTGTTGAGTCTAGCCAAGTAGTACCTTCCATGAGTGGTCTGCAGGACTTCTGAGAGAGACACTGGCTCCACACAGAGGCCTCCGGGAGAGCTTTCCAGGACAGTGTGACATTAGAATTGAGCCTTGGCAAGAGGGCCAGCTTAGCACCATTCAGAATACAGTGTGGTCTATGGAGGGAGAACTCGAATGATGAAGGGAAAGGTCTGTTGAAGTCCTGATCAAACCGAGCCCCAGGCATACTTTGGTTCTGGACTACTTAGTCAAGGAACCAGTAAACTCTACTTCCTAAGCAAGGCTGAGTTGAGGTCTATGTTACTTGACACTAAGGTTTCTAACCCCCACGTGGTGTCTACGATGACTGGGGTGTGTATCAGCTATCTGTATTGTAACTGAGTGCTTATTCTAAGAGGAACAGTCTTGTAGAGCGTTTGCACTGAAACCTCCAATCTCTAAAGCTCCTTTCAAAACTACTACAGAGAACATTTGATAATAAGACATCAATAAAAGAAATACACCAGGTGTCAAATGCAGCATATTTTAATTTGTTTCAAATAAAGCAATATATGTATATATATGTATATATATATATATCTCAGAAAAACACCAGATGTTGAATTCTACAAAAGCGCATGTGTCTTCAGCAGATCATGTTTGTCTGACCATTAAGATTTGTTTTCCTCAACATTAACTCTCTAAAGACAATCAATGGATTGACATCACAGCTACAACATAGGTTGCTAACTGGGCCTCTGATCTGTAGCCACATCTTGATTTTTTTTCTTTCTTCCTAACAATGAGTAAATACTGCCTGGCTAAAATGCTGCAAAATCCCGATGAGAAAAAAGTGCCAACAGATCAAGCAAAGCCATGAAGTTTATGAAGCAAGCTAGAGCCGAGTATTAGAATTAGTAAAAATGATTAAGAGAGAATGACACAAACATACAGGGTTTGTATATTCTGACTGACTCTCTTTTGGCAGCGAATTGGATCAGCACCTCGGGCAGAGAACCACGACGGAGCAGAATCTGCTCTTTCCTTTCCTAGCTCAGGCCACCAACGTCACGGCGGGGACTGAGAGAACCGTGGCATCTGCTGAAACTTCTATTCTTGTGGGACAGAGATTGCACTGTGAAACCCTACCCACATTACCCCGGAAGGGCCTGGCCTCCGAGTTGTCCGCGGGGTGCTGCCTTCGACGGGGCTTTTCCGAATGCATTGGGGCCTCGGGGGTCTTTGTCCCCAAGGGGGCCTCTGGATTTTTGGCTCCTCCTTTATTTTTAGGACGGAAGCCATTGTGGGGCTGTCTTCTGTGCTCGTGTCGGTTGTTGCCTTTCGCCATGGGATCAGCTTCGTTCCCAAGGCCCTGTGACTTGGCAGGACCATTGAGCCTGTTGTGATACTGTGGATTGAATCTTCGTCGTTGGCTAGAAGGTCCATTCTGCCAAGAAAAAGGAACGCGAGTTTCAGATGCCAGCAAACCATGGGAGATACCAGTAAGGCACCGGGGAAATCTAATCTATAAATCACAGGTAAGGTCTTTTGTTTTTACACTCCAGAAAAATAAGACAACATGTAAATAGGTCAAGTTGATACAATCTTCAGTCTTAGCACCACAGTCTTATAGATGGAACTGGAAGAAAATTACTGATCTTGAAACAGATTAAGAATAAGACAGACCCTCACAAGTAGGCCAGATAAAGCCTGTAAAATACACTTAAAATATAACAAAAGGAAATTTGTGCATGGGCAGAGCAATGCTGGTTCTCTACAATGGGAATTTCTGAGATGAACATTCTATTTAAACTATATTTAAATTCTAATTATATGAGGAGAAAAGTAAAATTCTGTGTGTAATCTTCCCTTGAGCAATGTTTTTCTATTTTGTTTCAAAACAATTACTTTTATAATTTAAAAATATTATTTCAGGAAAATACAGGGATGTGGTGCACCTGGTAGATGTTGGGAAAGTTAGTGTGTTCACAGAGGTAAGTTTGTGCAAATGTTTTGTAGTTCTAAGCCAACCAGTTTTTAAGCTTCATACTGAAAAGTAATTTCTTTAACAAATTAATGGCAAAAAATATATACATAAGTCGACGGAAAGGAAACAGTGGACTGCGCCACTCTGTCCCTGTTTAAGGGAAAGGCTTCTGGACTCCTCAACACCAACTGCAACATTAGTAAGTGCGTACAGGAGCCCACAAGATAGTCCACCGCACAAGGTCTCATTCATCATCACAGTCCCCCTTGAAGATACTGGTTCTTATTTGCTTCACTGTGTAGGTGGGATAATGAGCCCAGCATTGACAGGAATAGTGGAGTCATTCTCAGTTTACGTTCTATCTTTCTCCTGACAAGATTCACAAGCAGGCTATGACATGAACCTGTTGTGTTGCAAAATGTAGTTTGGGGCTGGAGAGATGGAGCAGCAGTTAAGTATGCTTCCTGCACAAGCATGAGGGGGCCTGAGACCACCAGAGTTCAAATCTCCAGATCACATGTAAAAAAATAGTTGGTGTGGTCATGTCTGTCCTGCAAGGGAGCAGAGGCCTCCAGAATCAATAAAAGAGACTTGGGTTCAAAACATGACCAATCAGAAGAGTGATGGAGCAGCACACCCGATGTTCCACTGCAGCCATCGCAGGAGAACAATTCCTTCCACAAGCACACAGGGTGCCAGAGGGGCTCATGTATGTGCATACACCACACATGCCACTCGCACGCTACACACACACACCTAGCATAATACATGAATAAATAAGATGCAGTTTTGTGAGCTACAGAATTATAAGGGTCTTGATTTGTGCACTGTGACTGGATGGTACAGATTTAGGGTACACTAGTGCTCAATAATCCTGGGTTCAGGGCAAGTGTACCAGTGCAGACCCAGACCCATGGCCCATTTGTCTCAATGTTTTCTCCTTCTTTGGCTGTGTCTCATCTTGTGAGGGGGCCTTGCACGCAGGAAGGCGTACACTCTAACACCATGCATAAGCTCTTTGCCAGTCCCATTGCAATCTCCTTTTGAACACAAGGGTGTTGAGACCAGCAGTGTGCTCTGCCTTCAAGGCAGTGTAGCTGGAAAAATGGTCTGAACACCCCCTGATGGCAAGCTGGGGACTATGTGAAGACTCAATTCTAGGGTCTCAAGTTCCTGAAGGGAAAATAGAAATTCCGGATGGTCCTATCTCTGTGGCCTCATGAATCCCCTTCATGTTTCATGAAAGCCGGTGCTGAGGACAGCCAAAAGAGTTATTCTGAAGCACATGGGCCCTTCTTGCATGCCTCTATACTGTTCTGCTTAGACATGTGAGAGTACTTCCACTCAAATAAGCCATCACCCAATGCTAAAAACACTGAGCTTAAAAAGTATCTACACGATAGCGATTAATCTGGCTTGCTTTGCATTTAAAGAAGCTGAGAAAGGGAAACTTTTAGATTAAATTTTAGACTTATTTTCAGCCTGGTGTTCAGTAATGAGCAAGGAACAAAAGCAGTCAAGATGTATTCAGTCTCTGAGTTTATAAGATGCTCTTTGCCAAAGTGCTGTTTTAAAGCTCATGAAGTCATTGAGGACTAGTCAGTGTTATTAATGGGAACTTGGGTGTATGTGTTCACATGTGTGGGGAGTGCATGTGTGTGTGGATGCACATGTATGTATGCACGTGGATATCAGAGGTTGGTATCAGTGTTTTCTTGGATCATTCTCCAGCTTACTCACTGAGGCAGGGTCTTGTACTTGAACCCAGTGCTCGCTGATTTGGCAAGTCTAATTAGCTAGGTTGCCCGCTGTGTGTGTGTGTGTGGGGGGGGAATCTCAGTTCCATCTCCTGAGTCCTGGGATTACAAGTGGGCCACCATGATCATCTGTCATGTATGTGCATTCTGGGGATCTAAACTCAGTCCTCATGTGGGAAAGAGCATGCCATGCAAGCTGAGGACCTGAGCTCACCTCCCTGGAACCCACATAAGTGACAGACATGACAGCATGTACCTATAATCCCAGAAGTGAGAAAGCAGAGACAGGAGGATCCCTATGGCTTGCTGGCCAGCTCGTTTAGCCCAGTTGGTGAGTTCTAGGGTCAGTGAGAGACCCTGTCTCAAAACACAAGGTGGAGGGTGACTTAAGAGGACTCCTGACATTGACCTCCGTGTGGCCTCTACATGCAGGTGTGTGCACGTGTATTTGCGCACCCCCTCCCCACGTGTATTTGCACACCCCCTCCCCACACACAGCACGAGAGCAAGCGCACATGCCAAGGCAAGGAGATCCAACAAGGTTTCTGATAACATTTTAGAATATTAGGAAAAAAAGTTTCAGAGATCATGGCCGCCTTTATAGCATGTCCAACTCCTGTATCATCAAATCCCACTTTTTTGTTCATTCTCTGACCACAAGGGAAAAAACAGAAGGCGAGAAGGAACAGTGTCCTTTGTAACATTGTATTTTTGGAGGTCATGCCAGATAGGAATGAATAGTCATTTTGACATGTGTTTCCTTTACTGAAATCCCCAGAGAAGAAGAGATGCTTGTACTAACTTTGACCTCTTACTGGTACACTAAACAAAAGTGGGGATTAAATTATCTTTAAAAAAAAATGCCAAGCTTCCTCTCATGGGCAGCTTCAGTGGCCCAGTTCTGAATGTCATCCTTGCATCTGTTTAGGTCCTTTGCCCACATGCTACCTGGGGATGGTGGCCATCAAGGGCAGGAGAAAAGTTGTCTCAGCTAGGCTGACCTGCTAATGCTGTTGAGAACACATGGGGGCCACTTCCTCTACCTGGGAAGAGCCTATGATACCACTACTGGGTGAACCCAGGCAGGGCAGCAGGGTCTAGAGGGAGCCTGGGCAAGACCCCAGGGAGCTCAGCATAGTGGTTGCTCTTTCCTTCTTCTGGAAGTGGATGGTTTCTTTCCTGCCACCATGCATCAGTGTTTTGCTGGCAACACCACAGGGCCCTCCCACAGCACATACCTGCTTGCTAGCCGGCATGGTCTGGTGACAGGGGTCGGCAGTGCCTGGAAGACTGTTCGCTGTCATTTTTGGGTTTGCTGCTTTACCCTCAAAAGGCTTGTTATGATTGGACGATTTCCGAGCAAAGTTACTCTGCTTCCCGGAGGCCGCGTTCAGCAGAGGCAGCAGGGAGCTGCAGGGCGTTCTCCAGGAATAGTTGTTCTTTGGATGTGTGACTGCAACAAGGAAGGGTTTGGTGTTAAGGGCTGTGCCAGCAACACTGTGACCTCAGAAACCCGTTAGAAAGTGCTAGGAGGTAAAGAAGTTGGAAGGAGCTCCATCCAGACGTTATGTTGTTGTTTTTAAAAGATGCATTTTATTTTATTTTATTTTATTTTAATTTAATTTTATTTTATTTGAGAGAGAGAAAGAGGGAGGCGAAAGAGAGAGACAGAGAGAGAGGGAATGAATGGGCACATCAGGGCCTTCAGCCACTGCAAACAAACTCCAGACGCATGTGCCACCTTTTGCATAAAGATGCAATTTAAAAGCACATTGGTGCTTAGAGACCATCAAATTTCTCCTTTGAGAATCCCCAAGCAGTGATTACAGCAGTAGTGCCCAAGTTGTGAGCCATTTGTAGGAACGAAGACATATCAGATGAATTGAAATATTATTCTTTAGGTCAAGACCACCATGAGATAATGATACCTTGATGTTCCCTCTCTGGCCCTGTCTATAAGTGTATTCTGCCACAGAGTCTCCATAATCCAACCCATTCTTGTCACCTTTGTCAGGTCCCTAGGCTAGTTGGTACTGCTGACACATGAGCAGTGGGCTGTCACAGCCACAGCGTTCTGAGCATGGGGATGGGGGATACTGAATGTTAGGAACTTTGTCACTCTGGGTCACACGTATCCACAACCATAGGGCTGTACCCAGGGAGCCCCTGGTGCACTTTTTTCCCCCATTTTACATGTATGTGTGTGTGATGTACGTGGCATTTGTGTGTGCATGTTCCTGTGTGTGTGTGTGTGTGTGTGTATGTGTGTGCGTGTGCGCAGGCCAGAGGCCCATGTCAAATGTCTTCCTCAGTTGACTTCCAGCTTGTTTTTTTCTTGAGGCAGGGTCTCTCACTTATCCTAGAGTGCACTAGGTTAGACTAGTTATCCAGCAAGGAAGCCCTAGGGATCCTTCCAATGGTACGATTACAGACACACACCGGTGTGCTCAGCCGGTGCTGTGGATCAGAACTGAGCTCTGAGCTCCTCCTGTTTGTGTGGCAAGCACTTTACCCACGGAGCCATCCATCTCCCGAGCTCCTGATGCACCTTTTAAATCTCACCAGGGCTACTGATCCAGCCTTTTATCAGCCCCATTTTTCTCCAGCCCTGCTGTAGATTTGCACCATACCAGGCAGGCTCAGGGCTCGGAGCTCAGGGCTCAGGCAGGTCTGTTCCATGCTTATTAATGCCAGTCCTGTTGTTTTTGAAAGTGGTGGTTTCTGGAGGGATGATTTCTATGTGATTATGCTGAACCGAGGCCAGAGGAAATCAATTCAAGGATAAAGCGGTGACTTCCTTCTCACAGCTCACCAGGATTTGACTGCCAGGCTAGAGAGCCAAGACCTTTTCTCTGAATCTTAAAATTGTCACCAATTTTTAAAAGCAATTTTCTCTGTTGCCTTTGTTGGATCTGACTTAATCCTAGGGTCCTGAAAGAGGATTAGGAGTACTAGTAGAGATCACAGGACATTAGAAGTGGACATGACAGGGACATATCTTCAGTTCCTTTAGTTTGTAAGTAAGGTGTGACAATGATTGGGGGCTATCTAGACACAACTATGGGATTTCAGCAGCTCTTGGGATCACAAGATTTGAGCTGCATTGGGCCATTATTTCCTGTCACTGCTTCTGGTCCAATAGCGGTAGCAATGTAACAAAGCCAGGAACGAAGGAGTCTTGTGGGGATTACTGCTACAAACACCTGGGGGCGTCTGTCTTTATATGGACACTTGTAATTCGGTAAGGGATGCTTTCTCTGATAGGCAGCACCTGGAGGAAGTCAGGGGAAGTGGACCCCCTCATTCCACCTGATATGGGTGACAGAGAGTCACTTAGGATTAGTCTTGGTCTTCATCTGGGTCAAATTGAAGCTAGGATGGGCAGTTGCATTTCCAACTGTTAACCAGTGTTTGGTTGTTTACAGGCAGATGACAGGTGGTGATGGAGAATGGCAAATAGGGTGTGTGTGTGCGTGTGTGTGTGTGTGCCAGAGCTTGACATCAGGTATCTTCCTTGATCGCCCTCCTCTTTATTCCCTGAGTCAGGATCTCACGTAAGCCTGGAGCTCACTGACTCAGCTAGTCTAACTAGCCAGCTTGCCCGGGGCATTCCCTATCTCTGCCTCCTCCACTGGGATTACAGGTGGCTGTCATGCCCACCTAGCATGGACATGGGTGCTGGGGATCTGAACTCTGGTTCTCACACTTGCGAGCAAGCACTTTACCAACTCGGCCCTCCCCCCAGTCCCTAGATTCTCTCATAAGAGAGGGAAGCATATGAAGGGAAAAGAATTACAGTGAGAAAGTCAGGCAAGATCTGTGAAGAAGGATGTCCACAGCATTATTGTTTTAATGGTGAAGAATATACCACAACCAAAGGACTGGTTACCTCAATTATATTTAAGTGATTAGATAAATATACTGACATGGGAAATGTCTGCCATCTATTGTGTAGTGATAAAAAGAACCTGTATTACTATATACACTTGTAGTATAGCATAGTTAATATAATAAGTAGACAACATGTATATAAAAAGTGCAGGGGGGCTTGGGATGTTGCCTGAAGCCCTGGGTTTAATTCTCTAGAACCACGTAAACTAGGCTTGATGGTGCATGCCTGTAATCCTAACACTTGGGAAATTGAAACAGCAGGAACAGAAGTTCAAGGTCATCCTCAGCTATACAGTGAGTTTGAGGCCAGCTTGACCCTGTCTCAAAAAAACAATGTAAAAAGGGTACCTAAAAGTAACAGATTCTTTTCAATATAGCTTGATAATTTTAAAATCAAGGCTGTAGTTCTTATAATTAGAGGGGGGGGGAAGCAATTTCCACCTTGGAAGAAAAAGTACAGTCAAATTTCAGTTTTTCAACTGTTGATGAGGCTGTGGGTTGTCACTTGTCCTTTCCTCCTTGTGGCTGTCCTCAGCTGCGTTAGCGCATGTCCCTCGTGGGGGGGACGGAGTAAGGGAAAAGACAGGAGCCAATTTTGTTGCACATTAGCTGCTCTAATTAAGGCTTAATAGGGAACAAGATAAAGCTAATAGCAAAAGTGAAGTCTTTCATTATCTGCAGGCTTCACTCAGCACCGGGAACCGTGGGTGAGGGCGGGGTTCAGGGCAGCAGGCAACAGCACTCCAGCCTGCTGGCCTCTCACAATAGCTGACTGTCCCTCACATGGACCGGCCTGTGTGCAGCCAGAGCTGTTTGAAATCAGAGGAGCAGCCTATCTGGCAGTGTTCAGGAAAAGTTTGCAAAAGGTATATACCAGTTGACCTGCTCTGTTCTGCTTAATAAATCCTGGGGATTTACCGATAGGCACTGGCATTTGAAGAGTCTAAGTTCAAATCTTGACATTTCTAGTGACTTGTGTCATGACCTTAGATCATTAAATCTCTTTAGACCTCAGTTTAGCTCCGATGGGGGACCATACACCTGACATTTCCGCTATCAACTCCAAACAGCCTCGCGCTTACTCACACAGAATTCTTTAGCGAGTATGCAAAACTCACTTTCTCCGCAGAGCATGATCTGGGCTTTCAGCTGTTCGATGTCACAGGAGAACCGGGCAGCCTTCCCCAGCTCCTCGTCATATTTACGTTCACTGACAAAGTGCTGGAGGAAAGAAAAGGAAAACAGGAGCCCCACAGTCACAGAAATGACCGAGACATCTCATTTTCTTTCACTTGCTCTTCGAGTGCCCACTGATGGCTGCCTGGGGGTAGGGGATGTCTCCAGCTCAGCTGCTCTGAGACTCCACTGAGTCAGCCTCAGTTCTTTCTTGTCTGACCATGGTCACCGTCTTGTTCTGGGTATAAGTGAGAGTCGTGTCTTTCCCCTGTGTACCGCCATGAGGGAACAAAATGTATGGCTGGAGTCATCTACTTAACCTTTCAGCATCCCTCCCGAAGGCAATTTTCTGCATTGCAGGGATGCCTAGTTTGGCCAAGGGCCTGCTATCACATTAATTGCTAAGAGAAAATATGCCACCTCCCCTAGACACCCATCTCTATTTCAATAAAGAACCAGGAAGCCTAATGAGTCTTTGGTGTCTAGAGCACAGTCTCTTCATGGTAAAATTGCAAGTGCTGCTATGGGAAGTGGAAAAAGATTATTTTTCAATTCATTTAAAATTCAATTTAACATTAAGGCCTACATGTAGATGACAGAGTGAGAGATACAGAAATAACTATGACTCAGTCCCTTCTTGAGTTTACCACATGGCAAGGGAAAGAAATACCATTTAATACAAGGAAGAGTATAATTGGTGCTTTAGAAACGTAAAGGTGGAAGAAGTAACATGGGAAAAGGAGTATTTGGGCTGGGACATGGAAAAATTATCAAATACTTACTAGACACAGACCAATATCTTAAGAGGTAATCTCATTTTCAACAGATCAGGTTATCATGAAGTCACTATTTTTATTACCTCTACTTTGTAGATGAGGGAACTGTGTTTCCAAGAATCTAAGACGATATGTAATTTATCCAAGCCACAGAAGCAGACAATTTTGGAGCTGGACAGTTTCACTCTAAAGCCTGTGCTACCAGCCATTGTGTGAAGACTGGGATTTTGGTAGGCAGAAATTAAACTTGGAAGAGGAGTTAATTTCAATAGACAGGAAGCTGCAATTCCACATTCTCACCCTAAGTTCTAATAAGCTGGGATCTTCAGAGGGGACAGAAGCTGCGACATATACCAGAGGCCAGCTGTGGATTCTTTTCTGAGGGGAAGGTTAAATCATACTGGGGGAGGACAGATGTTTTGTGGATTTAACGGCAGACTTAGGGTGGAGGAGGGGCTGTACGGAGACAGTGAGGGCAGAGAGACTGGGTGGGAGGCAACAAAGGCCAGAAAGAGGAGGTGAGGAGGTGAGGAGGTGAGGAGGTGAGAGGGTGAACACCTCAAGCTCCCGGAATTGATCTTTTTCATCAAGAGTTCCCTTCTGTGCCTCATCAAGATGGGGTGGGGCGGGGGAGAACACTAAAAGTCACTTTCCATTCACTACTGCTCCAAGTAATCTTTAGACCCCGATGGGAAACACTTTTTTTTTTTTTCTACAACTGCCAATCACTATGTCCTGAAAGTTCTCTAGTTTCCTAGAAGTGGGTAAGAAGCTGAGGCGCTCATACATGTATGTACACATATGTGTATTTTTTTAGTATTTTGGGTGAAAAAAGAGCAGAGGAGGAATTTATAAACTTCAACTTCATTTATTACAGATACTTGTTCTTGCTTTCCTGCTGACTAAATCCCCTTCTGGCAATTGTACCCCAGGGCTGTTTGGAAGATCCAGTCTTGATGGGTCTATAAATCAAGGTGTCACACTTTCTCTTGACCAAAAGATTAGTGTGACCCAAGTGGAGGCCAATTAGGGCCTTTGTCTTAGGGATCTGAATCAGGTGGAGTGGCGCAAGAGCTAATAACTTTTAGAGGTCATTCAATACCATGGGACCTTGAAGAGAGCCTGGGGACTACTGCTTCCTGCATTACTCTCATCCCTCTGGCTCCTGCCTAGTTGTAGATTCAAGTCTTCAGACCACTCCCTGCTTTGACGACTTATGCTTAACATCATCCCAATTCTACTTGTTCTTCTTCTCTTTTTGATTTTTTAAGGTAGGATCTCACTCTAGCTCAGGCTGACCTGGAATTCACTATGTAGTCTCAGGCTGGCCTTGAACTCACAGTGATCCTCCCTTCTCTGTCTCCCGAGTTCTAGGATTAAAGGCGTGTGCCACCACGCCCGGCTCTACTTGTTCTTGAGGGGAACTGTGATTAGTTTCTGTTTCTGTAGTGACCAAAAATCTAATAAACATAATTTTTTGGGCGAAAATCTTACAATTAAGTTCTAACATGCTAAAGGAAAGTACTGCCCACAGACAGCATGCCTTATGATCCTTACTGTTAGGATATGCTCACACAGATGTGGTTTGTAAATACACATACAAATTAAATAGATTGAAAATGATATCCTGCCGGGCGTGGTGGCGCACGCCTTTAATCCCAGCACTCGGGAGGCAGAGGTAGGAGGATCGCCGTGAGTTCGAGGCCACCCTGAGACTCCATAGTGAATTCCAGGTCAGCCTTACCTAGAGTGAAACCCTACCTTGAAAAACCAAAAAAAAAAAAAAAAAAAAAAAAAAAAGAAAATGATATCCTCTATCTAAGCTATGACATGTGGTCAGATATACTTCTTTATAAATTGCCCTTTCAAGCCACATTATACTTGAGTACAATGATTAGGTGTTTTTCCACCCTTCTATATGTTGTGGAAGAGAGCTGCGTGTATGGTCTTCGAGTCTCAGAGCACATCCTTGCAATGTAAAACAAATAGAATGGAGATCAGATCTCTGACTCTGGGTTCAGCTGGGACATTTCAGAACTGACCTTGATTTCTGCCCTGAGTTCGGCCAGCTGCATCTCTGCCATCTGACTGGCTAGATCGGTAAGTCTCTTAAGTTCTTCTGCCTTCTTCTGACGGGCAGTCAGGATTTCCACTGCCAAATGAGAAGGAAGGATATGTTAGGCTCGAGATTTAAACATATTAAATGCCCAAATTTCTTGGAATCAGTTCTCCCTCTATAAACTGATCTCTTAGTTGGACCATGGCTACATTTTCTGAGTTGGTCACCAGGGCAGGCGGTAACTTCATGCTTGTTACCAACAACCCATTTCCTTATGCCCTTATCTACCAATTCCTCTGCCTCCAGCAAAACAATGTCTTCTGAGGCACTGGGCATCTACACTCCTTTCCTCTTATTATCCACCGGCATCTCACTGCACTTTCTGAATCTAAACTTTTCAATGTGTTACTCAGAACAGCTATTTTTTTTTTTAAAACCCAGACATATATTAAAATCCCATTGTGGGGTTGGGTAAACAGCTGTCAGTACAGTGCTTGCCTTGCAAGCATGAAGACCTGAGCTTGACCCCAGAACCCACATGAAAATGCTAGGTTGGGGGATACACACTAGCGATCCTACTGCTGGGGAGGCAGAGACAGTAAGAGACTGGGGCTTGCTATCCAGCCAGTCTACTCTAATTGGTGAGCTCAGGCCAATGAAAAACACCTGACATGGGTGCTTGGATCTGAACTCAGGTCCTCATGCTTGGGAAGCAAGTACTTAACCTACGGAGCCATCTCCTCAGATTTCCCAAAAACTTCTTGTATGAAAAATTTTAACATATGCTCACTTGGGGTAACTAGCTGTATTATTAGGATATGACATAAAAGTTTTACTGTATTAGCTTTGTGTGAGCTGAAAAATATCCCTGCTTCTGAGGCTCTGCAGCTCTATTTCCATTTTGCAAACACAGAGAAGTCCAGACTAGAGTGTCTTATGTTTTTGTTATAAGTGTCTCTGATGGACAAAATTCAGAGACAAGTCAAGCTAGCTTGAGCTGGGTTCGTGTGCAACTGCCCAAGTAGTGAAGACACTGGGGAGTTCTCTAGAATCACATTTCTACATCATTGACAGATGAATTAAAGGTTCAGATAGATGTTGTAGCCCACAGATTAATGTGCATGTGTGTGTTTCCCAAAAGATGATGGAGCAATAAATTTGAAGACTGATCTTTCAAAAGCTAGGCTTATAGCTCTCTAATTCATCATGAATACATTTGGACAAGGATTTTGAGTTCTAAGAAAACATTAGCCCATCAAAAGTAATATGCATGTTGACATTATATTCCATTCTTGGATGAGCTGCCCGATTAGACTATTTTCACAGTACACATGTAAACCCATACAATACTTTGTTTTTTAAATTTTTTATCTATTTGAGAGAGAGAGAGAGAGAGAGAGAGAGAGAGAGAAAGAAAGAGAGAAAGAGAGAGAGAGAGAGACGGAATGGGTATACCAGGGCCTCTAGCCAATCCAAATGCATGAGCCACCTTGTGCATCTGGCTTTACGTGGGTACTGTGGAAGTGAACCTGGGTCCTTTGGCTTTGCTGGCAAGCACCTTAACTGCTAAGCCATCTCTCCAGCCCCCTTCCCTTCTTAGGCTGGCCTCAAACTCAAGGGCTGTTTGCCTCAGCCTCCCAAGTGTTGGGATTATAGGCGTGTGCTTCCACACCCACCCAAACAATGTGATTTCTGATTTTAAGAGTTTTTAATATATATAACACTAAATAATAGTTGTCTCAAAATTAACAAAGAAGCAAGTTGTGGTGGTGCATACTCCAGTACTCAGGAGGTAGAGGCATGAGGATTAGCATAAGTTTAAAGCCAGTCTAAACTGCACAGTGAGACTCTCTAAAAAAGAAAACCACTCAATACTTAAGATTCTTTGCCAACCAAAAATTAGTGTTCTGAGCCAGGCATGGTGGCACATGCCTTTAATCCCAGCAGTCAGGAAGTACAGGTAGGAGGATCTCTGTGAGTTTGAGGATAGCTTGAGACTACCCAGTAATTTCCAGGTCAGCCTGCGCTACACTGAGACCCTACCTCAAAAAAATACCCCTCCTTGAAAAAAAAAAAGTTTCTGACACGCAGGAATTATCTCTCTCTCTCTCTCTCTCTCTTTTTTTTGTCTTGGTTTTTCGAGGTAGGGTCTCACTCTAGCCCAGACATATCTGGAATTCACTATGGAGTCTCAGGGTGTCCTCGAACTCACAGCGATCCTCCTACCTCTGCCTTCCAAGTGCTGGGATTAAAGACATGCACCACCATGCCTGGCTAGGAATTATCTCTTTATGCTAATATCAATGCTGAGAAGCCAATAGAGTAAAGCCCATGAAGCTAAATCATTTGCCCAAAAACATGAATGGGACTCTGGTATTTATTAGGGTTCCTCCAGCCCTCCCACATGGGTGGACATACTGATCTATACCTATGATCTTTCAGAACACAGAAGAGCTAGTGTAAGGCTTGTGTGAAAGACATGCGTGGAAGGACTTTTCACCTGAGCACAAATAATGTATTACTGTGCATGATATCTCAGGTTATCTAGCTGGACCAGACTTCTCAAGAAGGTGGCCTACTATTATTTTTGGCCAGAGTTCCTATGTTTTGTTGGTACATATATTAATTTTTCAAATTAAGTGCTCACATTTAAAATTTAGGATACTCTGTTTGAAAGGCAGATTTCTAGTGTATCTTAAAATACTGGGGTTTCTCATCAGATTTGCCCAACATTCCCAAGTGGCAACAACTGGCTAAAACTGAGGAGCCACTGATGTTTTCAGATGTAGCATGGTATCCAGGGTGATATCATCCATACATGTCCCCCTGGGGCACTAATGTTCACTGCCTGTATATGTCTTCAGTCACTGTGGAACCAGAATATGCCTGATCCATGTAATTCTTTGTATCTTCAGTATTTAGGGTTCCTGGTACATAGGAGGTGCCTGATATGCTTGCTGAATGAAGTATTCATTATCAAATTAGTCCATCCAGAGGCTACCGAGGAATGCCTAGGACCAATTCCTTTGGTTAGTTTCTTGTTTGTTTGTTTGCTTGTCATTATAATTCAATATATGAATAGGACTAAAGTCTAGCATGAGAAAATGATTCTTGAGTAAAAATAGGAAATGATATGCTTTCCTTTTGCAAAGTAAGATAATGAATTCTGAAGTTCCAGACTTGACAAGCAGTTAGTAAGGGGGTCAGGAGACTCCGAGTAACTACACAGCTAAGCAGATCTGACTTTTCTTAGTGGATCATTTGTGGGACTGATGACAATTAGGAGTCATTGTTCTTTTTGATTATGTAGAACTTGGGGCACTTACATGATATAGAAGACTTTGTAGAAATAGATACATATGGGCCCTAAAATGGGAATGCAGGTGCAAGATCACCAATAAATTCTGAGTTTAAACTCATGCAAATGTGCATGAAAACTGAATAGTTTGCATCAGCAAGTGTTGGGATGCATTTTTACATATAGTCTCATTAACATTTCAAAGCCTTTCCATGTGGAAAAAAAAGCCTTAAAAGTTGAGATCTAAAGCCAATATTCTTTTGGGGCAGACACTTTCACCTTCAACACATTAAGCACAGAAACAAAAAACAAAAACAAAACCAGATCAGATCTTAAGCTCCATTGATCCCATAATTTAAAATGGAATAGTAAGTATGCTCTGATAGCAGTGTCCTTTTAGCAATGTGTAGAAGAAGACACTCCATGGAGCTCAGGTCCTCACTGCAGGCAGCACTTAATGTTATTTATGCACGTTTATAAACAGCATCTGGCATGCTGAAATCCATTTTTGCAATAGGACTTATAAATTCTTTCAAGTTCTTAGAACACACTGGAAGATTGGCTCATATTACTTGAACCATGGGAAATCTTAAGGCTTCTCCAATAACACTCATTAGCAGAAGGTATACTCAGGATCCAGGGGCAGGAGTTAGATTTAAAGTGGCTCTTCAAGCACAGAGATTCTTTGAAGTCCTTATTCTGTTAACATTCTTGAGAATATGGCATTTTATTTCACAAAACACCTGTGTTATCATCAATACAAAGTAATGCTTTCTTCTCATACTTCTAATAAATTTTACCTTTCTTTTTTCTTTTTTCCTTTTTGGTTTTTCGAGGTAGGGTCTCGCTCTAGCCGAGGTTGACCTGGAATTCACTATGGAGTCTCAGGGTGGCCTCGAACTCACAGAAATCCTCCTACCTCTGCCTCCCAAGTGCTGGGATTAAAGGCGTGCGCCACCACACCTGGCATAAATTTTACCTTTCAAGAACATGCTTGTGTGGGCCTCCAATTCCCTGGGTAGGCAGATGAAGTCTGAAGCCCTAGCACCACAACATGCTTATTTCTTAATCTATAAATTATAACAATCCTATGTGCCCTGTAGGGTTATTATGCAACTAAACAGAGTAACATTTTTGATGTGTTTGGTGGAGTATACAACATGCTAATTGTATTATTAATAAGGTGAAATATATTCATCTAGAAAATACTTCTTTTTCTATATATGTGTCTGTATAGCATGTGTAATGTATGTGGTATATTGCATATGTGTGTCCAGATGCACATGCGTTGTACACATGTGCAGCAGCCAGAGGAGAATGTTGTCTGTCTCTCTGTAACACTCTTCTGCTTGTTTCTTTGAGATGCAGTCTCCCAGTGAACACAGAGCTCTTGTGTTAAGGCCAATCAGCTGACCACGGAGCCTCACTGATTACTCCGCCTCCCCCACCCCCCTGCCACTCAAGGACAGGGGTTACAGCAATCAGTGACTATGTCTAGCTTTTTATGTGGGTGCAAGGGATCATACTCAGGCCATCTCAGACCCTCAGCTTGTGCAACATGGGCTGTTACCCACTGAGCCATCCCCTAGCCTCAATACACTTCAATCTAAAAAATAATCACAGTAGTACTCACTAATATTTGATCTTGCGGTCTATAGACCCTTAATTATGATAATTTATTTAATGTACATTTATTAAGTACCAACAGTCTTCTCACTACTGTTTTAAGTGCCATGTGGGATACAACAGTTTATGTTATGACTGAGGAATTATATCATATACAGGAAATGGGGAGAAAATTCTTGACACCATAGAAAGTCAAGTTCAAGATTGTAGCTGTAGAGATGTTTCTGTACTTATTAGGATGTAATTCAGTGGTTTCTTCTACTTTTTCTTCTGGTAGTTGAAGAGTTTCAGGTCTTATATTGAGGTCTTTAAACAATTTGGACTTGATTTTTGTATATGGCGAAATGAGTGGGTATAATTTCATTTTTCTACATATAGTCATCCAATCTGTCCAACACCATTTGTTGAAGATGCTGTGTTTTCTCCAGTCTACATTATTGGCACCTTTGTCAAAGATCTAGCAGCTGTAGGTACTTGACCTAAGGTCTAAGTCTTTAATTCTGTTCCATTGGTCTATGTTTCTGTTTTTATTTCAGTTACCATGATGTTTTTGTCACTATAGCTTTGTAATATAGCTTTAGATTGGGTATGGTGATACCACCAGAGGTGTTTTTATTGCTGAGGATATGTTTGGATATCCGAGGCCTTCTGCCATTACATATGAATTTTAATAATATTTTGCTTGTTTAGTGTGTGAGTTTGCCTTGTCAGACACCTAAAGTTCTTGAAAAGCATCAGATACATTAAACACATGTGTGCACATGATCATGTACACACACACAATGCACACATATGCACAAGTATACACACCTGTTAGTAAGTGTTCAGGGAAGTTTTAATAACTAAATTTCAATATTTTTATTCAGTAGAAACTTTGTATGGACACACCATGTGTTGATACCATCATTTCCCCCCTAAGTTTCAAATACTGATGTTATTGTTTCTCCATTGTTTGGTCAGGGTCTCATGTATCCCATTCTGGCCTTGAACTCACTATGTAGCTGGAGGATGACCTTGAGCTTCTGGTCCTCCTGCCTCCAGCTACCAAGTGCTGGGATTACAGGCATGCACATGGTTTAGGCACTGCTAGAGATAAATCCTAGGACTTTGTACTAGGCAAGTATTCTACTAACTGAGCTACATTCCCAGCCCAAATGATATAAAGTTTTTTTTTTGCATGTTATGTGTGTGGAGTGTGTATGTATTCGTATGCGTGTGAGGGCACATGTATTTGTGCACATGAGTGTGTGTGTGTTTGTATAGAGGTCAGGGGGTGCTGTTGGGTGTCTTCCTTAATTATTCTCTTATTTTTTTAGGCAGGGTCAATTTCCGAACTTATGGATTTATAGTTTGGGGGTGGATAGATGGCTTAGCAGTTAAGGTGTTTGCTTGCAAAGCCAAAGGACCCAGGTTTGACCCTCCAGGACCCACATAAGCCACATGCACAAAATGGCACGTGTCTGGAGTTCATTTGCGGCAGCTGGAGACCCTGGTGTGCCCATTCTCTCTCTCTCCCCCTCTTTTTCTCTCTTTTAACTAAATAAAAAATATTAAAAAATTTTAGAAAAGCATTCACATATTGGACTAGATAAACTAGCCAATGAGCACTAGGGGTCCTCTTGTCTTCACCAGCACAGGCTTGTGCCCTTACAGCTCGCATTTTACATGGGTATTGGGGATCTGAATTCAGGTCCTTGTGCTTGTGCAGCAAACACTTGGCCCAGTGAGCCTTTTTCCCAACTACCCAGAGTACAATTTTTTTCTTTTTTGAGGTAAGGTCTCCCTCTAGCCCAAGCTGACATGGAATTCACTTTGTAGTCTCAGGATGGCCTTGAACTCACAGTGATCCTCCTACCTCTCCTTCCTGAGTGCTGGGATTAAAGGTGTGCGCCACCATGCCTGGCTACTAGTATAATTTTTAAAGGGGAATTTAATTTGATAAATTTGAGTTAATTGAACCTACAAAAGAATGAGTGAAAATGACTACAGATAACAAAATCAATAAGTTATAAGAGCTTAAAATGAGCATCTTAAAATTTAATACTAATTTCAAATTTCAAAATTCATATGGAATAACAAAAAGCCTATAATAGCCAAAAGTGTTCTCAGCAAAAGGAGTATTTCTGGAGGTAACACCATAACTGATTTCTAGATGTACTACAAAGCCATAGTAATAAAAACGGCATGGTACTGGCATAAAAACAAATACAGACCAATGGAATGGAAGATAAGTTCTAGTAATTACAGCCATCTGATATTTGACAAAGAGGCCAATTAAGTTCTTATTTATTTATTTATAAGGAGAGAGAGAGAGAGAGAGAGAGAGAGAGAGAGAATGAGAGAGAATGAGAACAAATGAGGGAATAGGCACACTAGGGCCTCTTGCCATTGCAAACAAACTTTAGATGCATGTACCACTTGTCCATCTGGCTTTACGTGGGTACTGGGGGATTAAACCCAGGTTATCAGGCTTTACAAGCAAGCACCTTTAACCACAGAACCACTTCTCCAGCCCCTCCAATTAAGGTTATGATGTACCCAAAAGTTCCCTGAACTTTAAGGAACTCAATCAACACCTTTTGTTTACTTGAGAGAGAGTTCTGTGTACAACATTATGAAAGGTGTACTATAGCTCTGGCCTTTTGCAGAAATGGAACAGATTTCCAGGGGACAGGGGACTTGCCAGAGATCATGAGCCAGAATACAGCACTGTTGTCAACGGGCCCTATGGACAGCTCTGGCAGGGAGGCACCTGGTCAAACAACCCCATGTCTACTTACTGGCTTCTTCTTTAACTTTATCCATTTCTGCCATTAATGAAACTTCTTTGTCAATGATGCTAGGGAAAAACAAAAACAAAAGCAACAAAAGCTTAATCAATGATAAACTTGTAGTAGGCACTGGAAGTAAATGAAGAATGATTTTCATTATACAAAATTCAGAAATAGCTTAAATATTTTGATGCTACAATGCCAGCAGTACCCTGTCTCCAAACTGAGGCAATATGGAGATGTTCCCAAGGATGGCACAATGACATCTGCTGATTGCGTCATTGTCAACACACTGGAAATCCAGACTTTCATTTTTTTAAATTATTTATTTATAAGCAGAGAGAGACAAGAGATGAGAGAGAGAGAGAGAAAGAGAAATGAGCATACTGGGTCCTCCAGCCACTGCAAACAAACACCAGATGCATGCGCCAATTTTGAACCAACCCCAGTCTTTGGCCTCTGCAGGTAAGTGACTTAACCACTGAGCAATCTCTCCAGCCCCCAAATCCAGATTTTCAGACTGTACTGCTTCAAATGTAAATTTGGGGTAGTTTTGTCTTATACATTCCAATATCCCAAAACAATGAGAAGCATTTGGAAAGCTCCACTCACTCTCTTCAAGAACTGTAGTTCCCAAACTCTCGGAGCTCCAGAGCTCCACTATCCCAGCTTCTGTCTGGGAGGGAGTTGGCCCAGTTCTCATGTAGGCAGCCCTGGGATTCCACTGACCAAGCTGCGCCAGGGCTCTCCATCTGCCAGCTCTATTACACTCTACGCTCTCCCATTCACCCAAATAAGCACACCAGCGTTTTCCCCAATGTTATTATCCAAGGTTTTTCTTATCTCAGTCCCTAATCCTACTTCCCCTCTCAAAACTACTCATTACAAATTTCTGTAGCCTTTCTCAGATTTGTCTACACAAGTACAGATATTAGGTGTACTTTTTAATTTTTGTTTTGACCACAATATTTTAATATAGACATATATCTAAAATTTGAGGACTTATTGGGACTATATTACTATATAACCTAAAATATTAACAATAATTTAATGTTGTCAGACATCTAGCCATTATCCAAATTTCTTCAATTGTCTCCTAAATCTCTTTAGCAACTTGTATCAGCCAGGATCTGATAAGGCTTGTTTTGTAATTGATGATTTTTTTTTCTTTTTTCTTTTTTCTTTCTGTTTTTTCTAGCCTAGGCTGACCTGGAATTCACTATGTAGTCTCAGGTGAGCTCAAACTCATGGCAATCCTCCCACCTCTGCCTCCTCAGTGCTGGGACTAAAGGCGTGTGCCACTATGCCTGCCTGATTGTTTCTTAAATGTGGTTTAATCTACTGGTTCCTTTTCATCTGTTATCTTATCTCTTTTGTAAGTTATTTGAAGAAGCCAGGTTGCCCTGAAGAGTTTTATAAATTTACCATTAAATCTAGAAATTTGGTAAGATTCAAAATTGACTTCTTTCAGATAAAATACTTTATAATGTGTTGTATTTTTTTTGTGTGTGTGTAGCTGGTAGAGTTATACATACAAAGTTTCCTCCTGAAGAAAACTCAACTCTGCATCTCAAGGTTCTACAATTATTTTAAATACAAAAGACTTCTCTATCTCTTTTTATTATATTAGTCATCATTGATGATCATCTTCTAGGTTAATGAGGTTTACCAAATGGGAATAGTTAACTTGTACCAGTCCTTTATTTATTTACTGGAATGGAGCATTTGCCTAGCATCATCATCACGTACCATGTACACGACCCTTGTTCAATTTCCAGCTGAGTGGGTACACGCGTGTGCTTATGAGACAGAGAGAGAGACTATCAACTGCCATGTGGTTATCAAAGAGTATCGTTTGTACAGGTAAGGTAGAGTGCATGCTTGATTCTTTCCTCTTTTTAGTCAGTTTTCAAAAGATAGTTGGTTCTTGGGCTGGAGAGGTGGTTTAGCTGTTAAGATACTTGCCTGAGAAGCCTAAGAATCCAGGTTTGATTTCCCAGTACCCACATAAGCCAAATGCACATGGTGGCACATGTGTCTGGAGTTCATTTGCAGTGGCGGGAGGCCCTGGTGTCTCTTTCTCTTTCCCTCCCTCTCTTTTCAAATAAATAAATATCTTATAAAAGATAGTTGGTTCTTAAGCATCATTCAAAGGTGATCAATGAGATGCTTTTGTTGTATAGTTTAATTATGAACTCCTATTTAATATGTTTCAATACACATCAGTTATCATCCTTATCACAATTCAGACTGGTCTATTAGATATACTTTAAAAATTTTAAAGTGTGTTTAAAAGTGTTTAAACTTTAAAGTGTGTTTAAAAGTGTGTTCTGGGGCTGGAGAGATGGCTTAGCGGTTAGGTGCTTGCCTGCGAAGCCTAAGAACTCCGGTTCGAGGCTCGATTCCCCAGGACCCCCGTAAAAACCAGATGCACAAGGTGGCGCCTGCATCTGGAGTTCATTTGCAGTGGCTAGAGGCCCTGGTGCACCCATATTCATTCTCAATCTTTCTCTCCCTTCATCTTTCTCTCAAATGACTAAATAAAAAAATTGTTTTAACGTGTGTTCTTAGTTATTTTGAAATATCTGTCAAGGTAAGAAGTGGTTTCTGAGTGTATCTATAGCAAGTTGAGGTTCTTCAAGCAGATGATAAAACCTAGGCACTTGGAAAGGGACAGCTGTCTGCGGAGCTCAGCTCTTTTTGGCAGGAAATACTAGTGGAAAGAAGTGGTGTGTGTAGTGAAGGGCATCTTCGCCATGACCGTGACCAGGCACTGACACTATAGTCCATCAACTGTAGACAGCATCAGGAGTCCCCATGACACACACGGTCACTAGTATCACCTTTGTGTAACCAGCATAACCATACTTCATTTGCTAGTATCACGTTGATACCATTGCACATTGATACCTTTTTTTTTTTTTTTTTTTTGAGATAGGGTCTTACTCTAGCCCAGGCTGACCTGGAATTAACTCTGTATTCTCAGGGTGGCCTCGAACTCATGGCGATCCTCCTACCTCTGCCTCCTGAGTGCTGAGATTAAAGGTGTGCTCCACCACGCCCGGCACCCATGTATTTTAAGTAAAGGAGACTCATGACAGGAGAGAAGAAGGTCTATCTCATCACTGCTCTAGCTTACTCAGTTTCCTTCTCTGAAGATCTTCAATCTTGCAAGTTTCTTATATCTCTAGTTTTGTATTTTCAACAGATATGTGATAAAAGATTTGTTTCCTGAAAATATAAAGAAATTTACAACCTGCTATAAGCCAGCCCAATAAAAATGGCAAGGTACTTGAACAGATAATTCGTAAAATAAGTTGTTATGAAGTGTCCAATCAGGACCAGACAAGATTTCAACATCAGCTATCAGAGAAATACAAATGAAAACCACAATGAAATACCTCTACACACCCATCAAAACGACTGGCAGCACCCAGTGTTGAAAGATGCTGACAACCGAAGGTCATACATGGCAGCTGGGAAGGGAAAATGGTACTGAGACTTTGGAAAGATAGTTTGCCAAATCTTTAAAAGATACAATGTATTCATTCTACTTCACTATTTAACCTAAAAGATAGGTGAACTTACATTCATATAAACACATGTGTTTGTGTGTGTGTGTGTGTGTGTGTGTGTGTGTGTGTGTATGCAATAAATAGGAATGGATTGCTGATATATGTAACAAAAATAAATGAATTTCAAGATAATTTTTAGTAAAAGCCAAACACGATGGTATTAATGTATGATTTCATTTATATGAAATTCTAGAAATGCAAAGTAATAGTCAAGTGACAAATTTCCAAAAGACTTACATTTCTTTCCAAGATCCATCCCTGCACAGATCAGCATGTACTTAGCAAATGTATGAAATGTTGAACCAAGTCCATACAGCTCTGTTCTCAATAATCACTAGTTAGCGTCTCTGTCAAGTTCAAGACAGAGATAAGTTTTTGTTTTGTTTTACAACCTTCTTAGAGTGGGAACTTCCATTTTATTTTTATTTTATTTAATTTTTTATTTTTATTTTTGGTTTTTCGAGGTAGGGTCTCACTCTAGCCCAGGCTGACCTGGAATTCACTATGGAGTCTCAGGGTGGCCTCGAACTCTCGGCAATCCTCCTACCTCTGCCTCCCGAGTGCTGGGATTAAAGGCGTTCGCCACCATGCCCGGCAAGGGAACTTCCATTTTAATTTTAGACAACAAAGGCTAATGGAGAAGCTCGTAGGGTGATTAAGGTGGATCCTAGAGATGTGCTGTCAGCTCACACTATAAACATACAGGTAAGCTACTGTGCCTGAAATGTTGTGCATTTTTATCCCCAACAGAAAGGGAGGAGAGAAGAGAGAGAAGAGTCAGCAAGAAGGCTAGGAACTGATGGAGATTCCCAGGGCTGGGGTGGGCAAAAAATTTGTAGGAGCCAACTGTTTCCTATCTTGAGGGTACTGCTGTGGACCTTGCTTGGGGTACCCAGATACTATGCTTAGCATGGGTGGCTTGCATGTGCATGGGTGCACACATGTGGGCTGAGGGAATGACTAGGTTTCACATCCCAGTGACGCAGGGCTGAAGAGATGGAAGAAGCAGAGTGTGAGGCAGAGCAAGGCGAAGAAAGCAAATCTCACTGTATACCCAGAACTGGTACAGATCTTGGAATGGGCGTTGGATTTCCTTAGAATATGGAAAGTAAGTCTATGCTAACTCATAAGGGCTAGGCAGCCCTGGATGACTTACAGATTGCAAAATAATGCTGCTATAGATTATGTGAGACCTGCAGGTAACTTTGCTTCATTCTCTTCACTAGTGGAGTGAGGCTGAGTTGTACAAGGTTTAGGGTGCTGTCCAAGAATATGCCACAGAGAAGCCTAGAAATGGGAAGGGTCACAGAACATTCATTCATTTGACTAGCATTTGCTAAGGGCATCCCATGTGGCAGCCAAGGGCTTGGGAGTTGGGGGTGCAACTATGAGAAAGACAAAAAAGGGAAGAGTATGGGAGGGGGAAAAGAGGAGAGAGAAAGGAAGGAGGAAGGACAGGAGGGAGGAAAACTTTCCTTCTATCTTTGTAGAGTCTACATTCTTTCTGCAAGAGCTGGGAGGATTCAACAGGCCCCGGAGGACTCACCAGGAATAGAGAAACAGACGTCACGAAGAAAACAGTGATGACAATTAGAAATAAGACCTTGCAGGCTTCTGAATAGGGCCTGAGGTTTGAGCACTGCATAGCACACATAAGGGAAATACTTGCATGTGACAAGATTGGCCTCTCTTCAGATGTGTCGTGGGTGGGAAGGCAGCAGACTACAGCAGGAGGCCCAGTGAATGCCAGTCACCTGCTTCTCACCACCCCAGTCCCCAGGCAAAACACAGACCCTGGAATCTGGGAAGCCTACAGGCTGAGTGAGTTGGGGCAGGGGGGATGGAATGAGAAGAAACCTTTGCTAATTTCTGTACTAGCTACAATATCATGATCGGTTTTTGTCAACAGGATTTGTTAATATAGTTTTGTGTCCAGAGAGTTTACAACATGGACATCTGGGGCACAACACATATCCTCAGGTGGAGCACATGTTAAACAAAGCCAGATAAACACACAATAGGTGTTTTAGAGCTTCTGGGCTAGCAACAGGAGGGACGAAGGCTTACATGATAAATTGTTAATCTCCTCAATGCACACACTTGCGGATGTGAAAAGCTTGTGATGTTGGCATCAAACCATGCCTTGCTCCTACAGGTATTTCAACAAAGGGATATCATCCTTGGGCATCTCAACACTGCCATCTATGTTTGGCTGCTTGCAAAACACACAACAAGCCCAGGGTTTCTGCTTAGCAGGACCTTGCTCCGACTGGATGGACAGACGCAAACCAAGCTCAGGGGTCAGCTAAGGAAGGTTAACTGTCTCCAGAGCATCTCACCACATTGGACCTGAGGGTCTTTGTGTTTTGCTTCCAGGGCAGTAGTCTGTGGAAGGGAAGTGGATATGGCAGATAAATGAGGACAGGCCAGCCTGTTCTCCCGCAGACTGTCAGACAGTCAGGAGCCAGCACCACATCATGCTGAGCCCCAGACAGACGAGGAGTAGGTTGGGGAGGAAAGACTGCTAAGATAGTGTCCAAATGCCTTCGAAGCCTGGGAGTCCCAGTCAGCTATGTGAGTCCGTCGAGTCATTTATAAACACCACTCCATCTTCTTAGAGGCACCAGGACAGGCGTTAAGCATTCCCCAGGGCTGCCTGATGGAAAACAACTCCAGAGGGCTCCTGGCAGAACCCTGGTGTGGGGCTCTCAGATGTGTGGGGGCATCTTCTGAGAGGAAAAGCATCAGGGTTGATGAGCCACAGACCACAGTCCTACTGAGGCAGCAGAAATGTCACACTTGCTTTTGAGGTCCTCTGCAGACACATATCGGCCTGCAGTTGCTGTCCTAAGTGGCACTGTTAACTGGCCGTGAACTAGGCCTCTGAGCTAGTGACCCCCTGCCCTACTGGAATGATCTCATTGGAGCCTTGTGACACCCCAGCAGTCACAAGCCCCGCCTGCACTTTCCATGCCCTTCTGTTGCCTCAAAGACAATGCACCTCTTTAGCCTCCTCTCTTTATCCTGTTAACTCTTCCTTCAAATCTTGACTATCACTGCTTCAAACAAACTCTGATTCAGATTTTTTTAAACTTCACCATTAGGAACTTGGACTATTGTGGGTTGCTCAATGAAAACTGCTTGATGGTGCTAAACAGAAGGGAAGAAAACATACTCATTTTTCTATGCCTAACAATTATGAAACTGCTTAACTGGAAATATTGCAGTGCTTGGCTATAAATCATGTTTATAAAAATTTATAAAAATCGATACATTTTTTGGTCATGGATAGAATCTAATCGTTTAAAGACATAAGCATATGAATGAAAGTGCAATGACATTCACCAAATACACGGGCGTTAGCTCAGAACCAAAATAGGTAGGTAGTGATTCTGTTTGCAAATCGGGATGGTTTAATTGTTGAAATAATGTGTTTTTCCCATTAGTCTGAAATTCTAAGTATTGACTGTTTCTGCTTTTCGGTAGTGATTTTCTGCACCTGACAGAAATACAGATGAGATCGGGTGTGTTCCGGGTGGCATGGCCACAGACCCTGACAGAGCTCTTTAATTGGCTTGGACTAAGGATGCATCTACATGAGAAAAGCACACATAAAACCCACGCTGAACTCACATGTTTCAGCTGTACCCTTTATCCTTCCAAAATACATCTCCTTTTATCTAAACTACTCGGATAATAAAATTTTATTTTGTTGCCATAAAAAGCTTTTATTATCAAAGCAATAGGATGTTAGGAGGAGATTACCATGGCAAAAACTTTATAGTTTATTATATAGTTAATCACAAAGATAAAGTGTCATTTTATAAAAATTTTTCCACTGTCTTGATTCCTTTCTATAGGGAACTCATAACAGCAATAAAAAGAAGTAGGAATACTCTAGGAGAAACAGATGAATGATTTTCTGCTTTGTGGGAGACTCATCATTCAGTCTACAGACAGACACCGAGCTTCTCATTTGCTTCCATGAGCCATGTCAGGCCTAGTGTTCTTCAACACTGAAGATGCCATACATGGTAGGCAGGCGGACAGAGGACCATCATGGTTGAGAAGCAGTGAAAGCAGAATTTCAGGGAGAACCTAAAGAAATATAGCTGCAACAACAGCCAGGATTGAATGTTAAATAGTTAAAACTGGGCAGAATTCCACCTCTGAAACTTTGCCTCAGGGAGACAGCAGAGAGAGAAATTGCCCGGAACCATGTGATCCCACACAGTTTTCTTCAGGACCTTCTTGTGGATCAAGTGATTCAGCCAGAGCTTCCTTAACTCCTCATCTGCCAGACAGACAGAGCAGGCTGGAGAACAGTGGAAACGAGACAGAGGCTGGCACAGGGCCTGTGACAGGTCAGGGAAACTGTGGAAACTGTGTCCTAGCTCCACCGTGGAGAAAGGCAAGGTGCACTTTGTGGGAAGAGAGAATCCTAATGAATGCTGATGGAATGCTTCTGTCTCTCTGACCTGCGCCCCACAGTGAGCAGCCGCCAAATGAGCCATGAGCCCTGGTGCCAGCCTTCCAGGTATAAAGATGTTCCATCTTCCTCCCCAGCCTGGGCTTTCTCCTTATTTTTGCTTAGGAGTAGGATCCATGATGCCCTGGGCTGCCAGCAGCCTAGCAGAGTCCATGGGCCACTTGATGGGCCTACAGTTGCTTCCCTAGCAGTGAACATGGGAGGAAGGGGGCTGTGTTGCCTAAGCTTAGGGTTCTAGGTCCCTTCCCTTGGGTAATGGGACAGTGCCCACCAGCAGTAGAGCAGAAAAACTTCCTCTGTACATCGACAGACTAATGTAATCCTCTGTGTGTTCAATTTTCAATCTAGTTCCCCAAGTATTCCAACCATTTTTGAGCCCATGGAAAAACCGGTCAAGCTCAGCTCAGCTGTTTTTCAAGTACGGCAGCTGTCAACAGAGCCTCTGACTTGGTTTGATGGCCACGAATATAGTGAGACTGTGTGTCCGTCTGAATTCCCAGGGTCAGGACCAGCAGCTCGCACAGCCCATGGCGCACCCACCCATCTGGCACACTGCCGATTTAATCCCCAGTGCTTTCCTTCTCCACCGATAGGGGGCTCTCTAGCCTGTGCCGGATCCTACGCGCTGGTTACTCGAATGGCCACCTGCTCTTTCCCTTCGTTCCCCACACAGTTCTGTCCTGTCCAGCCTGTTCAGGTTGAGAAGTGTCTCTCCTATCCTTCACTTTTCCTGTTGTTAACTTCATTCCAGCCTCATTAACAAGTATCTGGCTATGTTTGTTTATTTTCTACATTGCTGGGATTCTTGAATCTGTCACCTACTTGTACATTAAAATTTTATTTTATTTTATTTATTTGAAAGAGAGAAAGAGAGAGAGAGAGAGAGAGAGAGAGAGAGAGAGAGAGAGAGAGATGATTTACTTGCAAGCAGAGAGGGACAAAGGCGGAGAATGGGCCCTGGCATGCCTCTAGCCACTGCAAACCAACTCTGGACACATGTGTCACTTTATGCATCTGGCTTTACATGGGTACTAGGGAAACAAACTCATAAGGGACTCATCTTTCTTTTCCTTTTAAGAAAATATTTATTTATTTGCAAGCAGACATATACACACGGGGGGGGGGGGGGGAGAGAGAGAGAGAGAGAGAGAGAGAGAGAGGAGAGAACACACATATATCAGGGCCTCTAGTGCCTGCAAACAAATTCCAGATGCACTTGCTAATTGGTGCATCTGGTTTTATCTGGGTACTGGGGAATCAAACCTGGTTAGTTAGGTTTTGCAGGCAAGCACCTTAACAGCTGAACAATCTCTCCAGCCCCTGGACTCATTTTTCTGCTGGGAATTTTTATTTTAAATGACAAGAGTTATACAATCCTGTAAGTCTAGAAATCCCATAATAGCAAATGCTCAACTGGAAAAATATATATCCATCATATATGTCAATGTAGGACTTTACATTTAAATTTCTTTAATAATTTTTTTTATTATTTTTGTGACTTACTTCTTAGTCTGGTCTCTTTATAGAGAACAGTAGTCTGGAAAAATAATTATATGTCAGTTTTCAATATAAAATAATAGAACGTCACTCTCCACCATTTTTTTTTTTTCGAGGTAGGGTCTCACTCTAGCCCAGGCTGCCCTGGAGTTCACTATGTAGTCTCAGGGTGGCCTAGAACTCATGGCAACCTCCTACCTCTGCCTTCTGAGTGTTGGGAGGGATTAAAGGCGTGCACCACTATACCTGGCACCCTCCACCATTTTTTGTTTTTAAAGTTACACCTATAGGAAAAGAAAGCAGACCATTTGAGGATGTTAGTTGTCTTATTACATGAAGATTCCATTCAGAGAACTGAGCTAACAATCTTCTTTCTTGTGTTTTAAAAAGTTATTTATTTATTTGCAAAGAGAGAGTGAAAGGGAGAGAGAAAAGGGGAGGGAATGGACACACCAGAGCCTCCTACCACTGCAAATGAACTTCAGATGCATGTATTACTTTGTGCATCAGGCTTTACATGGGTACTGGGGAATCAAACACAGGCTATCAAAGCAAAGGCCTTTAACTGCTGAGCCATCTCTCCAGCCCCGAGCTAACATTCTTTTTCAAAGTTTTATTTTATTTTATTTTATTTTATTTTATTTTATTTTACATGCTCACTAAATAAAGGAAAATACAGGGCTGGAGAGATGGCTCAGTGGTTGAAGGGCTTTGCTTACGAAGCCTGATGGCCTGGGTTTGATTTCCCCAGTACCCACATAAAGCCAGATGCACTAAGTGGCACAAGCATTTAGAATTCGTTTGCAGTGTCAGAAAGCCATGGTGTGCCCATACTCACTCACTCTGCCTCTTTCCAATAGGTAATAATAAAATATTTTAAAAATGAAAAATACAGAAATCAGGAGAAAATTAAAAATCAAAATTATAGGCCTTTATGCCTATAAATCTCAGCATTCAGGAGACAGAGGTAGGTGGATTACCTCAAGTTGGAGGCTAGCCTGGTCTATGTAACAAGTTCTGAGCAAGCCAGGGCTACATGGTAAGACTCTGCGCCACACACACACACACACACACACACACACACACAAAGGTAAAAAGCAAAAACTTGTTATTTGTTTTACACACAAAATGAAGCCAATCACTCTTAACACCTTTGTGTTTCCTTCCCAAAACATTTTTGAGAAGCAAATTTTGTGTGTGGAGGGGTTATCCATGCAGAAGCCATCATGGTTGTTGGACATGGATAACTTGGGAACAGGGGCTTTTTACAAAATTAATTATGGTCGGGCATGGTAGCTCATGCCGTTAATCCCAGGACTTGGGAGGCAGAGGTAGGAAGATCACTGTGAGTTCGAGGCCAGCCTGAGACTACAGAGAGAATCCCAGGTCAGTCTGAGCTAGAGTGAGACCCTACCTTGAAAAACCAAAACAGAAGTAATTGTGAACTTTACTGTTTGAACATATTCCATATTTGTGGGAATAGATGCTTTAAGAAGCCGATGTACAAGAAGGATAAGAACTGATACCATATCTACCGCAGGGCAACCAGGCCTAGCCTTTACTGCGCCTAGCTTCCTTACAGGCTCCTGTTCCCATGGCGCTCAGGTGAAGAGGGGAGGGAGGGAAAGAAAGAGGGAACCTGTCTCCCCGGCCTTCTCTTTGTTCTCTCAAAACATCCTGTTCCAGCCAATAGCTTCTAAAGTGGGAACACAAATAAAATATTAAACTCTAAAAAGTAGGCTTTCTGAATCTTTTGCACACAGATTAACAGTAATTCACATGCAAAATCTATAAATGGATTTTCTGATTTGAGAGACATGTGTTCAAAATTCACTTATTAATGGAGTGAGACCCAAGAAATTGAATTCCCACCCCCCAGAGCATATCTTTCATGCTTCTGGTTCTTTCTATATGGGATCTTCTGTTTCCCTTCTTCATCTGGCAAACTTTAGTCTTTTTTCCGGATCCAACTCAAGTGCCACCTCTGTGATGGAACCCTTTCCTGAACAGCCAGCCAGGGCTGCCTTCCTATCTCTTCTCCCCACAGCTCCATTGCAGTACTTGCCACAGTGCACATATGTGGCTTGTTTCTGTCTGTAACCTGGACTTTTCAGGGAAGAGACATTCTCTCTCATGATTTCTAGCAGCGTTTCATGAAGTGGTGGTTGGTCTCCACTGGACTGAAACTCAATGAATGCAGATTCTTGGGCCTTACCCCACTCCAACAGAATCAGAATCTCTGGGGAGGGCAGCCAGGTGCTTCTCACATACAAGGAAGTTTGGTAAGTGCCATTGAGGACATGTTCAGGACACATTCATCTAAGTATGGAATGGATGGATGGGGAAAGGGAGAGAGAAAGGCATGGCAAGACATGATAGAAGAAGGTGAACTATCCTGGTAGCAACTCTGGCCTTTCAGAATCAGGGGTCCCTATGTTTTATGTCTCTCTTCACTAAGCAAATAAGAGCAAAATTGTAATGTAATATCCACATCTCATGGATGAGATCCACTGCATGCTAGGTACGTACAAGTCAGAGAAGGCTAACTTAACCTCTTCCTAGTGTCTTCGTATAGAGGAAAGCATCTTTTCAATGCTGTGTGGGAAGGAAGAGGACATCTGTCATGGGTTAGGCTAGAAATTTTCTAGAATAATCATAAAACCTGTAGAAATTGATAGCGGTATTTTTCTTTTGTAGCTAAGAAGAAACTCAACTAGCTGTGGGGCTGGAATATGTGGGGATGAGATTTACACCCCATTCCCTCTAACTCTACACCCATGCTCCCTAACTAAGTGGCTAATAAACATTGGAAATGTGACTTTTATAACAACATGGCTTAGTGAGAATTAAGAGTTCACAGCCAGTGAAAAAACAATGCAGCAAACATATACAGGACTCTGTCACCCTGCCTGCATGGACGGCCTAGCTACGTGATGTGCTGCTGTCTGAGCTGACAAACCGTCCAAAGTGAATCTTTAGCCTTCTTCTCTGCTAGTCCAGTAAGTAAAATCAGCCTCAAGACCCATTCTAAAATTATAATCTAGAATAGCTCTCTTTTAAATATTATAATGCATTTGCTATCTAGACTAATGCTAAAGAACAAATTCATCTTTTTTCCCAGAGAAAATGGATTATATTATGCATTTTTAAAAATAGCATACTCTAGTACCCGATGGGAATATGTGGGTAGAACAATTTGCTAAATCTCTTCTTATATTTCCATTCTACGATGAACGTGAACACTTTCTTTTCAGAAGCATGGTACGAGGCTGGTTGATTGGCAGCCTTCATTTGCTAAAAAGATTCAGAAATCTTTTCAGATCTCAAGACAAAATCAGATTCAATTTCTCATCTTTAGCTCTTATTCGGCAAAGAAGTCTGCAGTGAACGTGAAGCGACTCCCAGGCCCAAGTGCACGGCAGTAATGTATGGCAGCAGTCCACACACAGCCCAGGAAGGCTATTAATGTGCGGGGCTATTTGTGCTGGTTTCCTGGGACTGCACCTAAACTGAAAAGGCCAGTTCAGTGCTTTTTGTATTTATCAGCCTGCTCTTCCTTCATGTCAACTGATTTAGTCCTTGCAGTGGCCCTGGGGAAACATCTAATGCGCAGAAAAACCTGCGGGAGGAAAGAAAATAGGAAAAGGGAAGCTTTCACCTCCAAAGAGTGAGCCACACATATTTAGAATGACACATATTCACAAACGAGGCAAGGTTTGAAATACACTGTGCCACAGGGACTTGCCTCAGTCACAAAGTCATAGGAACCTTGGGTTTCTCTATGTTATATTGTATTTGCCCCTTCACAATTTCAGAATGGATCCTGGAGCTTATTTCTGTTTATTGGATTGTGCGGAGTGAGGAAAAGGAGTCATTTTCGGCAATTTGTCAGCTAGACAGAAACAAAAATCATCTGTATAGCTCTCTTGAGGCATACATATATTTATTAGCTTCTTTTATTACTGTCTTTTTGTAGCCTTTGCAAATGTGTGCTCATGCCCATATTGTGTGCTCTTTTAATATTCTCACATGATATGGAATACTGGGTAGGAAGGTGGAAGAAATTTGTTTAATTTCCTTTGTATAGTGTTTTGTACAACTCACAGGCAGGTGGGTACTTAGAAAAACCATTTGATAAGAAGAGAAAGGATTACTTAGGCTTGTTTGCACAGGTTTCGATCAATGGGAAGACTGTATTCACTTCTAAGAATAGAAGGACAGAGACCTTTGATTAAAATTTCTAAATAAAAATGATAACACAAACTTTTGATTTTGTTAAAAAACAAAGCTTCATAACCTAATCTCCTGATTTTAGTCTTCATTATGTGTCTAGTCTAAGAGCTAGCAAAACCTAGCAATTGTTTAACATGTTCCTGATAATTAAATAGGGAATTTAAAGCATTGTGCAACCATTATGTAACAATGTCAAGTAGCTGGAAAGGCTCCTCAGGTGGATTCTGTTACTGGTAATCCCATTATGAACAGCCCTGCTGACAGGCACACTGAGAAAACATCGTTTGATGACTGTACAAGCACACTTCCCCAGAAACCTCTTGATTCCAGCATGCACACTAGGGATGCTTACTATTTAGGTCACATTGGTTTTACAATGACGTTTATACTCATCCCCCATGGTTATATCAACATCCTTCATGTGCCTGAACTCACATCCCAAATCTGCTTGCTGTCGTATCATACATGTTTTGTGACACAGCTCCATTTCCAGGATTCTTTTCATCTAATATGCATCCTTCCTATCAACATGTATGCAGCTTCGTAATTCTAATGAGTTTCCTAATTAAGAGAGGGACATTAAATGGCCAAGATTTTGTTCAACCACCTTTATACCATAAGCTATGCAAGAAGACCTTTCGCTTTATTCAGTGCAAGCACAATAAGGGCTGGCGCACCTGAGAATGCCACTGATATTGGAGTAGCTGGACATCTGCCACGTGTGCCCAGCAGTGTCAAGTAATACTGCTGCCTGGCTGAAGCCAGAGAAGAATAACCCCCAACAGACGCTTAATGGAACAATTCCCCACTGTACTTATCTTTACGTGCCTCGGATCTTCATCCTAATCCTGGCCTCACTGTGATATTTGGCTTTATTACAAAATGAGAAAAAGACTCTGGTCAGAATGGTCAGAAAGACAGAATGGCTAATGAAACTGACTGCCTGTCATTAGCTACAACCTTCAGTTCTTAATTTTTCCATTTTCTTCTAAGGTTGGAGTTGAATTCTATAATGAAAACAGAACAAAAAAAAGAGCAAAGCCCTCGATTTTTTTACACTACAATATAATTGTTTTTTCTGATCTCAAGGAGGCAAAAATGTAATTTGACCTTTAAAATGTGTAGCTAGAAGGTTTGTTTCAGGCAGTATGGAAAAACTATTTTCCTACTGCTCTGACTGAAAAGAGAAGGCATATGTTATGCTTTTGGGGTATGTAAGTGACTGTCAAGGAAATCTCTCTCTACCATCCTCACTAGTGGCTTTGGAGGATGGGGTGCGGGAATGTTCACAGGGTTGTCAAGTACCGGTAGTCTGTTCTTTCCTCAAGGAGTGGCCATGCAACAGGCCTGAGGCTACACTGGGTCTGTGGCAGCATTACTGACATCTTAGGCCAGTGAGCTTCTTGTTATGGGAGCGTGGACAGGCAGAGGCCACCCTGGTTACATGAGTCCTACCAGAAGCCGACAGAACTCTATCTCATAGTTGGGACAGCAATATTGCCACACCAACCATCTCCTAGGGGGCAAATTCACCCAACTGGAACCACTGCTCTGCCTTCAGACTTATTATTCTCTTTACAGGACTCTCAACTAATGGTTTGCAACTACAGATACACAAGAGAATCATCTGGATTGTTTTTTTTTAAGCAATACAAATAATAATAATAAAAAACCCTAATTATTCTTGGGACTACAGAAATCAGAATCTCTTGGGATGGTACTTTGGCAAAGACTGAACACAAATTTCTAAGCATATTTAATTATAGTTCACACAATACAGTTTAATATAGAAAGAATTAATTAATTTACAGGTATAATTTTTCAGCCAATATTAAGTTATCCACAAAGAGAATGAATAAAAAACACAAAAGGTATAGAAAAACCCTGCTGGTAGCATTGTATGGACAGCCAGGTATCACACAAAAGCAGATAAAAGTTTGGGGGGAGGGTGAGGGAAGGGGGGAGAGAAAGAGTATTGAGGTGGTGGCATCAACCAACAAGGTAAGAATTGTGCTGCATGATAAACCTGCAAACATGAGGCATGAAGGTTTTGTTTGAATTCAAACTAAAGGTGTCCCAATAACTTTACATGATTTGGGCATTTCAGGAGCAGCCACCTGGGAATACTGGATTGGTTGTTACTTAGGTGATAATGAAACATAAGTCCTATTGGCAAATTCTTATTTGAGGAGCCTTCTCAAGCTCACATCTTAGAACAAAGATATATTTAAAATGTCACAGAGATGCTATCCGGCCGGTGTGTTGGGCCAGCCGGTTGGCTACTCTGATACTGTGTGCAACACAGGTTTGCCTGGCTTCCAACAGGGCTTCAGTAGCAAGTGAGAGAGGTGTGAGAGATGCTGGAGGAAGATAAACATCTCCAAGTAGCTATTTCTTCAACCTGAAATCATCATGTTAGAGTGTCAATGTCAACAGAGCTACTTAGTGTAAGGTTTGGGAGTGACCAAGACCATGCAAACCACTCTGCGGCAAAGATGAAAGCTTTTATTCAGGAAAAACATGAGCTGCCAGGGCTGATTCACAAGAGAGGAGCACAGCTAACCTAAGTTTCCAGACTCTGGGCTTTTCAGTTGGGGGAAGGTGAGGAAGGGAAAAGAACTCCTTTGTTGTTTGCATTAGCCATTTCACATAACTAGGGTGTGAGACCAGAACAGTAAGCAGGCGACTTATGAGACAAGGGGCAGGAAACCATGACCTGGGGGCATTTTAGGCAAGGAAGGGATAATGGCTGGGCAGTTTCTTGAGGAATGCGGATAAGTCTCTGTCACCACCCCACTATCCTTGGTGACTCCATTTTGGGAGCCTGTCCCAACCTAACAGTTAGTTAAAATGCAAAGATGTTAAATCATGAAGCCAACAGGTTCATGAATTACATAAGACGAATGAATTTCAGGATTAGCAAGAAGACAAATGACATGGGGATACCCCAAGTTCCTGTGCTGAGTGAAGTAGGTGACAGCAGTGGGGTTATCCCTTCTTTGCTGTGGAGGAGGAAATTGTTTGGAGGAAAAAGGAGCTGAAGGGAAAGGTGACAGAGGAAAGGCTGAGAGTGGGGTAAGCTGAAACTTCTGACTTATTTCCAAAGCTTGTCTGGGCCATGCCTGGCCCCATTTCAGGAAGAAATAAACATAAGTTATAGGAACAATTTTGACCCCTTCCTCCAAAATGTGTGCTTTGACTAATTTCTCTTTTTAATTGGAAAACAAAGCAGTTTAAAAAGATTGCCTGTCCATTTCAGTCTCTGCAACCCCACTCCCTGCCCCCAACCATCCCAACCTTAGTAACTCTGCTGGCTCTGGACCAGCTTCGTTTCCTTGAGAGTGCTCCGTATTAGATGTTAAAACGACAACAGCACCTACCAGCATGTTTAAAGCTTTGTTATGAATACTTGCTCTCCTGGCACATGGCAGAAATATCGAGTATTATTATCTTTCCTCAATGGTTTTTTTTTTTTTTAACAATTTAATGTTTTATTGCTTATTTTAAGCCTTCACAATCAACTTGGACATACATACACTCATTTGAGATGGGAAGCAGAACTAGTTTGCACACAAAGCAATTAAATCTGGCAGCTAGGGCTCCAAAGGATGAATATTTTCCAGTTGTGGTAGGAGGCCAATCATACAGAAAAGAAACCAGCTGTTTCATGTTAGTTCCTGATGTGACTTTTCATGCTCATGCTGCCAAGTTTATTTTCTGTGCAGACATACTGTGAGAAGATTGTGTCATCTTTGTTACTCCCTCAAATCCCCAGCTCCTTCTGGGGAAATGAGAATGTCCTGTTAGGGTCAGTTAGCCTAAGTGACTGTCTCCTGGTGAAATACCAACTTAGATGTTACAGCTTCACTACTTAGTGGTTTTCCTCAATAACCATACTGAGCAAGTATTGTTCACAGCCTGATTGGGAAGGAAAAGCATCCAGATCATTGGGCCCTGGTGTGTCCTCACTATGCATGGAGGGTGTGCAAACAACTGCTTTTTCCTGCCTTCTGGATATTATCATGCCCATGAACTGCGGCAGGATTTTTGGTAGCTTTTCACCAAGTAGAACTCATGTCCTCAGGCTGGCACTTTGGTGGCAAAGTGAATGTTTTGATTTGTTTTTAACCTGAAAGTTTCTATTTATTTCTAAAGGACATGCAATGCCTGTTCAGTACTTGGAGAAGGTGGGGGGGGGGGTCAGGAGAACCGGTTGGCCCAGAATGAGAAGAGAGGAACTGGGAATGTGTAGTGGTTTGAATGCAAAATGCTCCCCTCATGTGTTTGAATGCTTAATCCCCAGGTAGTGGTGCTGTTGGAGAAGGGTATGGAGCCTTTGGGGGGAGGGTGGAGCCTTGCTGGAGGAAGTATGTCACTGGGGGCGGGCCTTGAGTTTTACAGCCCAGCCTTGCTTGACAAGTGTCTCTTGCTGCTCCTCCCTGCAGATGTGAAGATGTGGCTCTGGCACTCTGCTCCTGGCATGATGGAAACTTCCCCTTGAAACTGTAAGCCAACACAAACCCTTTCCTTGCATAACCTGCTCCTGGTTGGGTGTTCTGTCCCAGCAACAAGGTGACTGATACAGAATGGATGTGCCTGCCACTGAGGACCATGTGCATTAACCTCTTTTTCAGAAATCCAGAGGACTTAACTCATATCTTCCATATCTAGACATTCCTGGTTCATCCTAATGTTCACTTGTGTTTAAATGGGTGGCATTATACTTGTAGTTCCTTCTATCTGCTGGTGTAGGTGATTTCACCATCAATAGAAACATCTCTTTATAAAAGAAATCTTCTAAGCTGTCTTTTTCAATTTGGTGATCTGGTATTTTTCAAGAGCACCCACAATTCCTAAAATTCATCCTTTCTTCCCTCTTAGGAAACAAGAAGGAGGCTTTGTCCAAGTACGTCACCACGCTGGCGGGGCTGTAGGCTTATTTGGACCAGTTTCCCATTTGGCACAATGGTTGTGTTTTAAAAAGTACTTTGATTTTATTTTTAAGTTAACGCTTACACAATTGATGTGGGATCATTTTTATTATAGGTTAGATCAGAAAATGAGCACTGGAGTTTACTCCCTGTGTGGCCATTGCATATAGAGAATGACTGGTCACTTGTTTTCTCTTTGGGTTTGGAGGGAAAGTGCCCTCTTGTCCTGGAGGTGACTTTCCAGCCTGGGAGAGCTCATTCAGAACTGATCTTCCTCATCAGGTTACAGTGCACTGGGAACCCGGCACATAGAAAATGCATACAACTTCCTTGGGGACTAGCTTTCCTGGCTCCATGCTTCAGTTCTTAAGGAGTAAAATGCCAGAGAATCTGTTGTAAATCTCAAGATGTCTTGTGACCTGTGTGCTGTTCATTTTACTAAGGAGAATGAACATAATAAAAAGCACTCAGAGCAGCTGCAGGAGAGGTGAGCTGAGGTTACTGCTACACATGGTCAGTTAGTGAATGAGTCACTCAGATGGAAGGTATCACACAGGGGTCCTCAGGGGAAGGGCTCTCTCTCCAACGCCATATGAACGAACAGGGCAGAAAACTCTGGTGAACCTGATAACTAACACCTCTGGACCAGCATTGGCAAACTGTAACCCCCAGGAGCCAATTAGCCTGCTGCCTTTCTGCATTGTTGATGGCTGCTTTTAGCTACAAAAGCAGAACTGACTGACTACATGCCTGCAATGCTTCAAATATTTATGAGTGGGCCCTGTAGTGATAAATTCCGTTAACCCCGGCTTTAGAGAACAGAAATTTGGCTCTCTTTATAAGCAACAGGGCGACTTACTTAGAAAATGTCTGGAAAAGTCATATGACTATGCTAAGCTAATTACACCAACAATCACTAGTATAGGATCTTTCCCTTTGATAAGCACTCACACGTGTATTGGGAATTGCTTTGAATAATTGAAGAATTCCAGCAAAACCTGTATGACATGAATGGGTGGGTAAAGGATCCTTCATTATAAAGCCTGGGAGGGCCCAATGGTGACTGAAGGAAACAGTTTGCCTTCAAGTTTCTGTTATCTTTGCACCCTTGGGATTTTATACATAGCAGATGGTTTAAAACTCATGAATTTTAGATTATGTCAGTGTGAAGCTTAATCCTTAGTTTTACACAACTCCACAGTTTCTGTTAAAAAGCACATCAGTGTCAAAGCAAGGACTTTGAATGGGAAAACTATGCAGAAGATGTGATTAAATTCTAAAATCATAGGAGACCAAAGAGATATAGGAAAAAAGTTCCATGAACCTAGGTACCTTGGTCACGTGTTTTCTTTCTCTTACAATTTTTTCCTCTTCTTTCTTTCCTTCTTTCTTTCTTTTTTCTTTTTTTTTCTTTTTGGTTTTTCAAGGTAGGGTCTCATGCTGGTCCAGGCTGACCTGGAATTAACTATGTAGTCTCAGGGTGGCCTCGAACTCTCACCGATCCTCCTACCTCTGCCTCCAGAGTTTTGGGATTAAAGGAGTGAGCCACCACACCCAGTTCTTTCTTTGTTTTTTTTTCAAACAAGAGAGACAGAGAGTTAAGACAGATACAGAATGAGCTTGGGCATGCCAGGGCCTCCAGCCAGTAGAAATGAACTCCAGATGCATGTGTCACTTTGTGCATCTGGCTTTATGTGGGTACTGGGGAACTGAACCTGGGTCATTAGGGTTTGCAGGCAAATGCCTTAACCACTGAGCAATCTCTCTAGCCTTTCCTCTTATTTTTGATGTGAGCACCTTGATTTTGCTTGGGGGCTTCAGCTCTCAGTTGGGGTTGAGGTGGAACTTACTCTATTGCTAACTGTGGTAAGACTGTCCCTCTTGTCAAGGTTTTGAAGGTATATATGTGACCAGACCCAATCAATGGAAATTACCCTTGGTCTTTTGCTGGGAAGCAAATTCTTCTCCTAGTTTTCAGAAGCTAAGACTGATGTAAGCCTGGAGCTGCTAGGGCCACTATCTTTATTGCCATGTAGAGGTATTTGTCTAAAAATGAAGTGAAAATAAACAAAACTGGGAGATTGTAGGAGACACTGAAATGAGAAAGAAGAGGCAGGAAAGGAGGCTGGTGAGAGAAGGAGGAAAAAGAAGGAGGGAGGGAGGGAGGGAGGGAGAGAGAGAGAGAGAGAGAGAGAGAGAGAGAGAACATTGATACCATAATTTTGGTTTAGAAGCAAATTTGCCTGGATGATTTTTTTTGGAATTTTTATGAATATTAACCAATCAATTCTCTTTTGTCTTTAGTGTGACTTGGGTTTCTCCCACTTAAATATGAAAAAGGTCTTAACTGGTAAACTAAGAATATTTTTATAATAACAACAACCAATACAAATAAGTAATATTTCAGTCAATTTGGACATGAACAAATGTTTAGGGCTCAAAGACACATTTTCAATCAAAACTGTTTGTAGGGGGGGCGGTAGGAGCCAAACCACATTAGTGCCTTTCCTTTCTCCTTCTTTCCTTTCCCCTTCTCCTTCCCTTCCTCTTTCCCATTCTTTCTTTCTTCTTCTCTGTCCCTCCCTCCCTTCCTTCTCCCCTCCCTCCCTCCCTTCAAAAAGAAAACAGGTTTATTTAGTACAGTGCAAGGGGCAGTGGGCTGGGCAGTAATGACAGTGCTACCATTTCTTAATTATAGTTTTAATCAGGACTCTATCACTAAGCTCACATATGATTTTTTTCTGTTAGAGAATTTCATAATGGTAATAAAGGACATATTTTGTTTTCTTGGTAGCATTTATATTATTAGCCTTTCATGAATTTGTTAATAATATTATTTTGAGGCTTATTTTTAATTAACTTTTATTCTATAGCCTTCATATGCTTTGAGTCAACTTTAAACATTAATGAACTATGTCCATCAGAGTTCTTCTTATTTAAATATTTCTCTTCTTTTTTATTCATAAGATACTTGCTTCTGTCTGCAAAGCTTAAAATAAATCTGCCAGAGTGTTGTTCTGTGATGCTTATGTATTAAGTAAACAATGTTTTCCATCTGATGCTTTTACAAGCTATAGGAAGAGCTGAGCCTGTGAACTTCCAGCTCCATGGGTGAGTCACTTACCAGTTGTGTAATTCAGCAAAGGCCGCCTTGATCTTCTTCACAGAGCTGTCTGCTTCCTCCTTGATCATGACACGGTATCTAGTCAGAGAAACAGTGCAGCGCTGCAAATCCTTCACTGATTTCTCGATATTTGGTCCTAAAATTGATGTTAAGGAAAAAAAAGTTAACTTGACCACTTTATCCTTTATTTGTGAGTTAAACAACAAAAAAAAAGCAACCAACCCAACCAAAATAGAGATTTGTCTTTTGCTTTTTTTTAATGAAAAAAAAAAATTATCAAGAGGGGGCATCTTGTCTAGCTCTTGAGAATGCTGTGACTTCTCCAGTGGGGGTCTCTGGCTGGGCCACTGGGGGGTACACCTGTTTCTTTGTTCTTCAGAAAGAGGCTCTGATCATTATGTTCTATCATAAACTGCAGAGTCTTCTAATCTAAAGACCATTTGTGCTGTTGGCTCCCTCTGTAAACATCACTGTGCATGTTTCAAAGCCAGCGGGGCGTCTGGAGGAGAAAAATGACACAGGGATTGGGAGAGGTACAAACAAGCAAGAGAGAAGATGGGCACCAGTGCCAGGTACGCTGGCTCCTACCCCATGGTCCGGATCCAGGCCTGAAATTACAGCAGTGGCAATAAAGCATCTCTTTGGGTGCCCATCTCGCCTGGTTTCCTGAAACTCTCAACAGGGTCTACAGCATGCATGGCAAGCAGGCAATGTTCTTATGCCAATGAGGGCATGTTTCTTACATGAAAGAAATCTCCCTCAAGAAATTGGAAAGAGTATGCCAAACCAAAGCAAGGAAATCTGATATACATGAAGATGCATCAGGGGGTGATTTAATCTGGGAATCAGAAAGGAAGTGAATTTGTTCCTTTCATTTCTAAGACTAGCTATATAAGTCAAAGGTATCAAGGTTTAAAAATTAAAACTCCAAGTGTATCAAATATAAAACCCTCTTTCAATGTCATAGTGTCTGAAAGTTCTAATACAGAGCTGCACTCTGTGAGAAAAAATTATCTTTGAAGGCATGCCAGGCTTAAGACTCATCTTTGCCCAGGCAAGTCTAGATCAACATTAGTCCCTTTCTGAGAGAGTTCTGCACCAGCACTGGATTTGTAAGTGATTGGTGTGAACAAATGCTTGTCCGTATCTACAAACAGAGTGAGTGGCCACAGAGTGATGGAGGAATGGGATGCAATTCCAGCTCAATACTCAAGATCTTCATTTACCACAGAAGGAACAACCACTGCCTTTTGATCCATGTGGGCCTCAGGGAAAAAGAAATTCAATTTCACGTGTATCTCTCTTCACTATACAGCATGTTTCAGAGACTTCTGCCATTCTGGCATTTTTCTCTGTGTGTAAATTATGTTGAATTATTTGTGCAAAAGAAATCACTTTACCTCTTTTCTTTGCCAGCTCATCTGGCTTTATTTCAAGATGAGCTGCAGGGGTATTGGATTTAACAGGAGATGTTTTTGCCTTAGGCTTGCTTGGATTACAAGGCTGCTCAGCTGACCACTGTAGGCCATCTGACCTCTCTGCTGTTCCATGTATAGGTTTGGGGTTTCCATCTAAGGACATTTTCTGTTGCAGTAGTCTGTTGCCTTCTGTAAGAGAACACCAAATAATAACTGTGAAGGGATAAACTAAAAAACACCGATGGCAAAGTGATGGAGAAGGCTGAGATTTCTGGTTTGTTTACATGTTGGTAACAATGCCTTTCACTGCAAAACAGTTAAGAAGCTGCTACAATAGAATCCCCACGAGATTAGAGGTTACACCAGAAAGAGCCTTGTATCGAGAGTCAGAAGAGCCAAGTACGTGTTTGCACTCTGGTAACTGCTTGCAGAGTGATCTTAGGCAAGCTATGTAATATCTATGAGCCTTAGTTTCCTCAGTGTGACCATCCACCAAGGTTGTAACAGGTTATTAACAGGCTTACAGGAGAAGTACGTGCCCTTTCTTTTGCCTTTTTTATTTTCCTATCCCAGGAAATGCTTAGACACCTTTAAGTATAATTTCATGTTGAAGCCATAAAAATGTAGCCCTCCTGTCGCCAGTAATGCCTTGAGGTATTTTATTCTGAATTAATGAAGGCAGAAGAGTGACTGGAGATAGGGCAAGAATGAAGTGACAACAGGTACTATAATCATTTCATCTAATTTATGAAGGGATTAAATCAGGGAACATCATGGTAATATCTCAACAATATTTAAAATCCCAGGAGTGAGAGTCTCTAGAGCTTTAATAGACGTGGTAATATATTAGCAGCACATTGCTTTTGGTATCTTTTAAAGGTAGGTTCCTATGCAGTTATTGCTGGAGTGAATTAAATGGCATCTTAAGGGCCTGGAAAGGAAATATATCACTTTTAAGCTCTTTTTACAAGATAGCTTTGGGTGTGAAGAAATGGAGGCCAGTGTGCTGTCATGGAGAAAGCTGTGTTTAGTTGAAAGAATGAAGTCTGGGTTTGGAAGACCCTAATTCTGGGCTTCCCTATGTCCTGGTGGGCCTGGTAGGGGTGTCTTCCCTCTACTGGCTGACTGTGGCTCATGCACACACAGAATGCTGTCATCCTTTTGAAGCTCAGCACCTTTTTTTTTCCCCAGATAGTTGCCCTACCTTACTCCCCTCTGTTCCCATGGTACCTTCACATATCACACTTTAACACAACTTTTCTCTGTCGGCCCCGCTAGGAGGCTATGACTTCCTACAGAGCAGAGATTGAGTTAGATTCACTTTGGAAGACCCTAGTCCTTGTGTATGGTTAAACAGCCTTCTGTAGAATTTTGATTAAATTAAAGTACGCTAAAAATGATTTCATAGAAACAAGGCACACCTTTCCCGACACTGTCACAAACATTACAGAAATTGGGAGAAAGTGCAGGAGAATATGATCTGGGTTCTAGACAATTTAATTTCAGACATTAGCTCATTTATGAAATATAATTTGACTCTAGTGGAATCCATCATTCATAACCCATTTGTCAAGAGCTTCTGTTAACATACTGGCTGAATGATAAAAATGTACTTAAAGGGAAGTTGCAGTATACAGTGAAATGTTCAGCAAAGGTAGTGAAGAAATAAGTAAATACTGAAAACAGCATTTCCTCCTGTCATGGAACGAATTTAAATGACAGAGTGTAATTTTATCCTTAGTTATACTAAAGTGGAAGTTCCCTGTAGGAAGGTCGTTGTCACCCTTCAGTGTGAAATGACTCTCCCTTGGTACTTTCACACATGTAAATTTCCAAGGACCACCTCCAGAGAGTCTGACTGGGCACTGGGCCCAGCATTCTGCATCCCAGAGGATCCTGTTGGTGTGGAGATGGGCACTATCACCCACCTGATGATGAATATATAAATGTTTTTGTTAAAACAATGACTAAATCTAAGCTGGTTCCAACTCATTCCTTTTCTAAATCAGAGCTGAAATTCAGTCTTAATGAGGTATTATAAACTGAGAATCTAAAACAGCTCTTTGTATGAAGTGTAGTAAACTGGTCATATTCTTGAAAATAAGAGGACATATAACCTAATGCAAATAATGACCTTAGGAAGAGGAACAAAAATTATTCTGTTGAGATGCAAATGAATTTTAAACAGAAGACAAACATGCAAATGAGCATGGGTTCATTAACCTGGAGCTAAAACTATTTTGTTTGTGTATCACAGAATGATATAGGAGCTACTGGTTCATTTCACCATCCATCCAACAAATAGTTATTGAAGATTTTGAGTAGCAGTAATTTTTAGGATTCTGAAAACCCATTTCATCATTTAAAACTTAAGATTCTCAAAGACACTTGGATCTATTTTCACAGTGGCCATGCAGTCAATGTATGGTAAAATTCTGAGACTCTCTCAGATGAAACTGGTAGAGTTTACACTGCCTAACATTTATATTCATTTTGACCACAATTCCTGAACATCTAGTGACCTCCAACATTGCAAATAAAAGTAAATAAATAAAATAGATATTAATTACATGTCTAAATGATAATTATTTCAGAAATATTATTAAATTGGATATATTATTCAAATGGACTTATCAATTTTACTATTCAATGTGGCTATTAGAAACTACAAAATTATAAATGTGCTTGCATTGCATGGTTAGTATATGTAAATCATAAGCATGAGATGAATGCTCTACAATGTTCAATCTCTACTAATTTACATTCTAGTATGAGAGAGTATTTCTTTCAGTCAAGCTTTAAAACACTCTCTGTACTTCCTATATGAGAGGGTTATGGCAGAGTCAGCCATGTCTTTATTAGTATACGTTTGGTACCTAGCAGGTATATGATAAATATGGGGTAAACTTGTCATATTAAGAGCCCTTTCCAATTGTATAGAACCTAGTATGAGAGGAGCCTCTGATTATGACTTTACTATTCATCAAATACTTGAACCAAAATCAGCCACACGTTGAAAAGAAGTTATCTCAGGAAACATTAAATTTGTTCAGAATTCAATTAGAATTGTACACATTTTAATTTATCTAACTATGGCTTCCAGAAGCTTATGTGGGTTTGAATTTAACAATCACCAGAGCCTTCTTCTTATTGAAAATATCTGTCAGATCTTAATACAGGTGGTACACAGTGGACTGAGAATCATTTTGCTTTCTGAGTCAAGTAGACTGATCAAACACTTCACATGGAGTGCCTCTGATATGCCAACTCAACTTATTTGTAAAATGTGAAAAATATAAAAACTAAATAGTTTAGTAAATCTGAGGTAACTTTCCTTCACTAAATTTTCTTGGCATGTCTGTTGAAAGTCAATATGCTCAGGTTGGTTTTATGAACTCTACCGTATTCCCCTGATCAGTGCTTACACCTCTGCCATACTGGCTTGCTTACTGTATCAAAATAAGAAGTCTTAATATCAGATAATGCATGTCCTCCAGCATTGGTTTTTTTCTTCTTCTTCTTTCTTTCTTTCTTTTTTTTTTTTTTTGGTAATACCATTTTTACTACTGTAGGTCCTTAACATTCTAATATACATTCAAGAATCAGTTTGTGTATTTCAACCAAAAACATGATGGAATTTTGGTTGAATTTTTGTTGACCCTATAAACCAATCTGAAGATATCTGATATACCATCAATCTTAAGTCCATTGATCCTTAAACATGATATATCATACTATTTATTCGATCTTTTTTAAAAGTATATGTCTCACAGAGGAACCCTTATTCATTGGTGGGAATGTAAACTGGTGAAGCCATCATGCAAATCAGTGTGGAGGTTCCTGAGATGGCACAAAATAGACCTACCATATGACTCCTGGGAATATAGCCTAAAGGCTCTATACTTTTATATTATACAGACTCTTACTCATTAATGTTTATTGCTGCTCTATTCACAACAGCTAGCAAGTGAAATCAGCCTACATGCCCATCAACTGGTGACTGGATAATAAAGAGGTGGCACATATATACAATGATGTTTTTATTCAGTGGTAAAGAAAAATGAAATTATGAAGTTTGCAGGAAAATGGATGGATCTGGAAAAGAGTATACTAAGTGAGCTAACCCAGGCACAGAAAGTCAAACACTACATGTTCTCTCATAGGCAATATCCTAGCATCAAATTAGGAAGCTAGAAATGGGCCATGAGGGAGGGAATCAAACCTGGGTTCTTTGACTTTGCAGGTAAGTGCCTTTAACCACTAAGCCATCTCTCTAGCCCAATATTCTTAAATATTTATAAAAGAATATAAATGAAAATTAAACTTAAAATGATCTATCTCCTTGCTAATCAATTTATAGACAAAAACAATGAGATTAGTATAGCCTTTCTGAATAGCAATATATAACGAACTTAAGCATTAGGGACTGGTTGTATATCTCAGTGGGTGTGCCTGCCTAGCATGTACAAGTCCCTGTGTTAAACCCCCAACAGCAAAGACAAAAACAAACAAACCAAAGGAAAAACATACCTTATAAAACCAGAATTCTATTTCTAACAATATATGTCAAAGAAATAATCCTAGTTGTTCACAGACATTGTACACTTCAGGACTGTTTTTAAAGAAGGCAAACTGAAAGATTCCACATGGAAGATAGTTCAAGAACAGTTAAAAGAAGTGACAAATTCACAAAATACAAAGCAACCATTAAAATGTCATAATACACACCATTTTGTACAATTAGTATATGCTTATAAAAATCTTGTTCTTAAAGAACATTTAATGATTTGAGGTAAAACTCATACTTTCGTGTTAAGTAAAAAGTACAGTGTAAAAGTTCACATGATATATAAGAATTTTTGCGAAAATTATTTATCTGTGCATTGAAATAATTTGAAATTAAATTTAACAAGAGTTGTTTCTGGGAGGTAGGATTTTTTTTCTTAAAATTTATGGAATTTTCCAAATCTCCTCAATTAGGATAGCGAAATTTGAAATACAGACCACAAACTTTATAATTATCTCTAAAAAGCAACACATGACAACTTAAAATAGGCTGAAGTAGGACAGATCACGCTCAGCCTCTGGGCCAGAGAAAGACTTTTGGTCTTTAGTCCAAGAGGTAAAATTTGTGTTTTGAAAAGATCACATGATACAGAATGATCTGAAGGGAAACAGGAGTAAATGGAGATCAGTGTGTACACCGCCCTGGTGGTGTCATTCAGAGGAGGTGGTGGCTTTGGTGGGAAGGCAGGATGGGTAAATTCTACATATAGAAATGAATTAGAAAGGGGGGGAGGGGTGTCATGAGTGATGCCTAGCTTTCTGTGTTGTGTAACTAGATGGATGGTGCACTACGATGAAGAACAAAGAAGAGAGAGCCAAGATGGAGAGAAAAGTCATGAGCTGGGTTTGAGCCCACTGAAGTGCTCTGAAGTGCTGAGGTGGAAATATTAGAGAACCTGAAGTTCAGACAGTAGCCTGGACTAGGAAGATGAGGAGTCTGAGCCATGTGACAAAGTGAGGGGACAGTTTAAATGACGTAAGGACAGAATGCATCTTTATATAGTGAAGGACTTGAGACCAGCCAACAATTCAACAATCAGGCAAAGAAGAATGGCCCTCAAAGGAAACCGAGAAAAATCAATAAAGACACAGGAAAGAGACAAAGAGGGGTCAAGGATGGTGCACACTGCTGAGAGGAAAAGATAAAAGTAAGGATTCAAGACCATGCTACACTTAATAACATGAAGCCACTGGCGGGGCAGTTTCTTTGGAGAGATGGACTGTAAGCCATAACAAATAAGCTGACGGGTGAGAGGGAGGCATAGAAATGGACAGAGTGAGTAAAGGTAACGCTCCTAAGACATTGCAGAATAAAGGCCTAGTGAAGAAGCCCCATGGAAACCTTTCGTAGTATAATTACTGTATGCTTCGACTTGCAAGTTTCATCATTCTTCCATCTGCGCACAACAGTAATTAACAGATATTCACAGGAACCAGTAACTTTGCAAAAAGAGATCATAACTGATAGGAGTTTATTCACACAAGACATCAGATTTGCCTTTTCAAAATTTCTTTTTTTTTTCTTTTTTTGGTTGTTTGTGGTAGGGTCTCGCTCTAGCCCAGGCTGACCTGGAATTCACTATGGAGTCTCAGGGTGGCCTTGAACTCAAGGTGATCCTCCTACCTCTGCCTCCCTAGTGCTGGGATTAAAGGCGTGAGCCACCACGACCGGCTCTCAAAATTTCTTTATCAAACGTGGATAGACTATTATTTCATCCAATGAAATGTGAGCGGTTCAGAGGTCATTAAAACTGGTGATGTTCTGATTGGCTACAAATGTGACAGTTTTATTTACGCTGTTGTTACAACATCTCATATGTCACGAGACAGGCATGCTAAAAGCCTATGTCTCACAAAACGAGCTCTATTCCCTTAGCATTCTGATAAAACATTTAAATCTTTGTTCAAAACTCTTAAAGCTTTTTTTTCAAACTTTTGGCCTTTGTGTGTGTATGTGTACATGCGTGCACACATACGCATTATTCTAGTTAAGTAAGTCTATTTGTTTCTGAAATCACCTTTACATGGTATGAGTGAGGGTCTGAAGAGATGGTAGTCAGAGATGTGCAGTAGTGCTGGACAGCTGCAGCAGAAGCGGTTCTTCAAATGAGAAGGGAGAGGCCTCTGGCTTCACGGGCTCAGGTGCCAGCGAGGTACCTGAGGGTCCTGTGTCCTCTGTTGACTACATCTTGTTCTGTTCTTTTCTTCTCCTTTGCCCTACTCAGAGCAAGGACGTGGGGTTCTAAGTCATTGAACATGTAAGCTAAGGCTTCCCCTAAAAATAATGTGTATGGTTCATGGTGGAGCAATGAGATGAGATGACATAAAAATAATTCAAGAGGAGGGCTGGAGAGATGGCTTAGCGGTTAAACGCTTGCCTGTGAAGCCTAAAGACCCTGGTTCGAGGCTCGATTCCCCAGGACCCACGTTAGCCAGATGCACAAGGGGGCGCACGCATCTGGAGTTCGTTTGCAGTGGCTGGAGGCCCTGGAGTGCCCAGTTCCTCTCTCTCTGTCTTTCTCTGTCTGTCGCTCCCAAATAAATAAAAAATGAACAACAACAACAAAATAATCCAAGAGGAGTAAGAAAGCAAATCATGTACTTTAAAATAGCATTACAAGCCATGTTCATATAACAGTACTTAGCCTTAGCTATCTGTTAATAAAGTACTATATCTTTAATTTTTTTAAATAGTAAAAACCTGTGATTATAATTATAAGGGCTTCTGTTAGAAGCTTAACAGGTTTAAGTAAAACGTTGGCTGTTGATACTACCATAACCTGATGTAAGAGACAATGAACTTTAATGAAGTACTGAAACCTCAGCTTAACAACTCTTCCAAAGTTTATGTCATAGTTTGTCTTCATGTGAAGTCAATGTACGCACACCCTTCCATGTCCTCATACATGCTGTCTTCACATTTTTCATAATCTAATAATCTACAGTTATCTTGCTAACTCAGTTGTATTCTGGCTTCTTATCCACTTTAAAAATCTTTAAATTAATTTATTTGAGAGAGAGAGAGTGTGTGGCAGATACAGAGATAAAGGATGTGCCAGGGCCTCCAGCCACTGCAAACTAACTCCAGACATATGCGCCGCCTTGTGCATCTGGTTTACATGGGTCCTGAGGAATTGAACCTGGTTCCTTTGGCTTTACAGGCAAGCACCTTAACCACTAAGCCATCTCTCCAGCCCTCCACTTATTTTCCCTATGTCTAAAGGAATGTAAACTCCCTGAGAGCAAACCCATTGTCATATTATACACTTTCTGTAGAAAAATACATAGAATGTGTTAGCTGCTTAAAAACATTCACTCAGTGGATAAATCAATGATATTAAGGTTTATGCTCTGCCAGATGCTATGCTAATCACTTCATGCATCTTATTTATTGCTTACCTGAATCTTGCAGAGTAGAGTTATATTTTTGTTGTTTTGTAGGTGAGGAAAATGAGACAGTGTACTTAACTTGTTCAGGGTCCGATATCTAGCAATTGACATGGCCAAGGTTTGAACCCAGACATGTCCATGGCTAGATGCCTGGTTCCGAGTCCTGGTATTATATTACATCATTCGAGAGTTGGAGCTGCTGAAATCCCAGACTACACACACTTGGCTTTACTATTTAAGTTCTAAGCTAGTTGCTTTCTTCTTGTTGATCTTTTCTAATCCTCTGGTCCAACATAGGGCTTAGAGAAGCAGGGGAGATCATCTTGGGGATCAGGTCAATAACAACATGAAAAAATATCTGCTTGGAAACCCTGTGGGAACCTCGAGCCATAACAGTGCGTAGCAGTGCTGTGGCATTTTTATTTTTGTTGTTGTCACAGCAAGTACAAATGAGGGAAAAACAATCAATATTCCAAAAGAATAAGACCCTTTCTTTCGCAGTTGCTTTATTCCACATTGAGAACCAGAAGGCAGCTCTGTGTAGAAACCTAGAATTTGCATTGTAAATGGAAAATGGATACAGACTGGGAAGTCCTGTTTGTGGAGGTCAGCAAACACAGCAAGGAGCCTTGAGAGTAGGCAGGAAATGAAGACCTGACATACCAGAAGGCTTAAAGGATGAGGAGCTATTAAAAGGAGGTTGCTGGGGGTGGCCTGAGCTGCATGCTCACCCGGAGCTCTCAGTAAAGACACTGGTGACCCACAATCCCCCATTCAGTGGGCGCTGCGTCCAGGAGGAGCAGGACAATGGAGGAATCTGACTTTCTACTCGGCCTAAGTGACAATCTGAGCCTCATGAAGCATAAACAGGAGGGCTACTTGGGAAAACTGGACCCCCCTAAGGTGTTTTAGACATTTAGGTAGGGAATTTAAAAAAAAAATAAACATACTATCTTTGGCACTACTTTTAGTAAAAAAAAAAATTATGATCTACTCTTGCCTGGTTTAGTATTTGAAAACAGGATGATTTTGATTAGATTATGTAAAAGATCTAATTTGAGTTGTTATTAAAAATTCTGAAATACAGAAAAAACCCCCACTACTCTCAGGCTTAAAACACACTCCCAAACTCTAAGCTATGTGCTGACACACAGCATTGTCCCACTCGACAGTGCGATATTTATAGCCTGAAATGATGGGGCTTTGGATAGTTATTTTTTCATGTAGGAAGTCACACGAACACCCCTGAGCCACCTGCATATATCTTAAAGCTAACTTTTCCCATACCAGAATAATGGTCCTGTTTAAGACTTTTAAAAAGAGAGATCCTGAGTGTCAAGGTGTTGTAAAAAGATAGAGCACATGTTGCACATGTCCAAGCCTCCTGCCCACTGGGGCATCCAGGGCAGGTTTTGTTGAGCTCGTTTCATTACTGGAGAGCTTGATAAATGCTCCACCACTAGTAGCCTGGAGATTTCTTTCAGGCTCATGCAGTGAATCCACTCAAGCACAGAATATCATTATACAGCTTTGTTATTATTGCTTTTTCTAATTTTTCTTTCCTTTTTTTTTTTTTTAATTTTTTTTTTTTGTTCATTTTTATTTATTTATTTGAGAGTGACAGAGTGAGAGAGGCAGATAGAGAGAGGGAGAGAGAATGGGCACGCCAGGGCTTCCAGCCACTGCAAACAAACTCCAGATGCATGTGCCCCCTTGTGCATCTGGCTAATGTGGGTCCTGGGGAATCGAGCCTTGAACCAGGGTCCTTAGGCTTCACAGGCAAGCGCTTAACCGCTAAGCCATCTCTCCAGCCCCTAATTTTTCAATTACAAACTTTTTAAGAATTAGGGGGCTCATGGTTTTAGCAAAAACTCTCCTCTAAATGCAGAAAATTAGATGGACCTGAGTCAGGCTTTGTCAACTACAGAGTATTAAGGAGACAGTTATTCCCTTGGTTTTTCAATCTAGAATCTTGCCTTCCTCAGCTCCCAAGTGAAGGGGCAGGATTTAAGAATCACTTTCATCCTTCTTAGCTCCAGTGTTCCACTCCAGATGGAATGCAGAGGGTCCAAGTCCTAACAGTCACCTGTGATCTATCATTAGAGGTCTCAGATTCCCTATAGTTGGAACAAGCATTTTAAAATTGAGCAACTGTTCTGGCTTTGACTTCCTGGTGAACTTTCATTATCTTTGGGAGGTAAAACCCAAATAGTTATAAACTCGTATTAAAATGTATGATCATAAAATGTGGGCTGCTAATGAAGATAGCTGTCAACAAGGGGGATTCTCTTCATTTTGCAAATATACATAATGACCTTCCATTATCATCATTTCATCTTCAACAGAAAAGTTTACATGAAGCATAAAGATCTGTAATGAACTAGTGGCATTAGTGAATACTGTCTTCATGCTAAACTCACAAAAACAAAGGGAGAACGGAATGGCTCTTTGTGTGATCTATTCATCACTGAAACCTTCATGCTAGGGTTTACAAAAGTCCCCTTGCATACAGATCTCCCTTAGTGGGTACTTCACTTTCAAGGCAACTACCCAGAGTGAAGTGAGGCCCTTCTGCCTTACAGTCACTCCAATGTCATAGACTTGATAGAGTTGCTGAAACTCTGTAAGGAAGGGGGCATAAATTATAATTAAATGAACAAATCTATGTGCTAGGTTTTTAGTTTATGATTGATATCAAAACAGCAACCCTGAGTAATTAGATTCTGAAAGTAATTCATGTGAAAGCAATAACAAGTAAAGTTGGGAATCTGCCACTCGATTATTTAATTTCTTTCTCCTTTCCTGACTATAAATCAAAACATTCTAAACCTTGAATTAAAAATTCCTGGAGAATTTGGATTCAAAATGAACAAGTTTATTTCATTGTTGTCAGTATTTGATTTTAAGAAATCATCATGTCGTCGATAAGGATGATCTGAATTGCAGCACTATTAATGGGGCTGTTAGGAAATCTGTTTCTAGAAGAAAATTAGTGCTTTGTGAGCAATTTGAGAACACGCTAGTGTTATATACAGTGTACCAGTTATTTAATGAGTCTTCACTGTAACCCTCATTTGGTACAAATCACCATACAATTTTCAGTCTCCTCTGTTAGACTGAACTCCTAGGCAGGGATGGTAGGTTACTCACCTTTGGTTTGTCACCTTAAGCAGCAGGGGCACAATAAAGGAGGGTGCTGAGTAAAGCTTTTACTGCTTCCCAACCCTTCACCTCCTCTCTGACACCTTGTTTATACATCCCTCCACACCCAGGGCTACCATGAGAGCTCTGGATGGCGCATGCAGAAATCTCAGGTTCTCTACTCTACAAACATGAAACTCACCAGTGTAGCCACAGCCTTTTTTTTTTTTTTTTTTCAAATAAAAATAGCAGGATGAGATTCCCTCAGAGCCTAGACTATATCATGCCCTTCTCAGAATCCACTGGGGTTCCAGCATAGTGCTCTGAATGTTAGAAGAGTTTGAAACTCTGCTGATGTTCCCCAATAACTCCACTGAGGCAGGTCCTCAGTAGGGTCAGGGTGGGGAAGAGGGGACGTAAGAGTATAACCTGATGAGAATATAACCAGCTCCCGATAGGGTCATATAATAAAATTCATAATAAAAAACAGAATAGATTCAGTAGAGGGGGGATTTGGGAAAGGAAAAAGGAAGGGTGGTAGGAGGAGAGTATGATCATGGAATATTGTTTACATTTATGGAAGTTGTCAATAAAAAAGTTAAAAACAACACTGCTGATGCAAGGAACTCAGAGCTTCCAAACAGAAGAGAAAGTTTGAGAGTTATCAGTGCAGTGATTCTCATGGAGGGATCAGTTACTGCACTGAAGGCATTCTGGAAAGCAGAAGGGGCATTCTGAGCGTTTCTCAGCATGACTGAGTACATGGGGTGGGGAGAGGGACAAGATGCTGGATGATTTACCGTTACAGGAATGTCCTGCACAACAAAGAATCATCCCACGCTCCTGAACTTTCTCATGTCCACCTGGACAGTCATGATTTTAAAAATTAATTATAATTAGATGTGCCTCCACAGTTTTACTGTGATTGTCAGAGAACCAAACTGAAATTACAGGATTCAACTTCTGTAAGCTAAGAGAAGGTGGTTCATGGCATTTATCAGCTGACTAAGGGTCTCTCACGAGTGGTCATGGACTAGCAGTGCTGGTGTCGGAGTCAGCACCCACACTGTCAGACTGCACTTACAGTCCTGGCAATTTCACATGCACATGCATTTCCTTACAGACACTTCCTCTACATGCCATATATAAACTGTCCACAATATCTACTTGAGTATTATCTTCCTAACTTGAGGTAAAATGTGTTCATTAAAAGTGGGTGTGAACATGTGTCCACTTTATGGCTTTCCTAGCTTACTTATTCCTGAACTTTTTATATTTTTATTGAAATTCTGTTGTTAGGTAGGTTATGTTATATAAAAACTTTAGGGTTGGAGGGATGGCTCAGAAGTTAAGGCGCTTGTTTGTAAAGCCTAACGATCCAGGACAAGCCAGGTTTGGTTCCCCAGTACCCACAGAAAGCCAGATGCACAGTGGCACATGCATCTGGAGTTTGCCTGCAGTGCCTAGAGGCTCTGGCATGTTCATTCTCTCTCTCTGGCTCTCTCTGCTTGCAAATAAATGAATAAAATAAAAAATTATAAGAAAAAATTTCTTTAATGATCTGTTATAAAAATGGGGTAGTAGGTTATAGTATGGAGAACCATTGATCTATTAGATCTTAATATAGTTTGTGCTTTAGTCTAAATGAATTCCCCAAAATTTATGTGTTGGACATTTATCTCCAGTGCAACAGTGATGGGAAGTGAGACTTATATGAAATTATTAGGTTTCACCCTTATGGGTGGATTATAGTTGATGTGGAGTGGATTATTTATGTAAGGAGGGAATTTGCTCCAACATCTCTCTCATGTCTCTCCCTTCATGAGTCAAACAAACTTCCATTATTTATAATTTACCACTGTGGTATTCCATTACATAACAGCAACAGAAAATAAACCAAGACAGTTTTCTTGTAGAAGCAAGGAAATGGGACAGAGAGAAGAAATGATGCACTCAAGGAAAAACTCTAGTAAGATTAGTGTTTCTAGTAAGATTAATGTGTAGCTGTAGTGCAAATGATTAACAGTCTAGATTCTAACATCCTGGATGTTTGATCCCATCATATAAAAGGAGTAAAATAATTTGGATTACTCTTTCCAAAGGAAAGCATTTAATAACATTTCTTTTTGTCACCAACTACCCTTGCCTTAGCTCAGGCGAATTCCTACCAATATATTGATAATGAATAGCTCCTTAAGCCACAATTTCCGTTTTCCTGAAGATCCTGATACAGACTGGAACTATGTCTTCTTGGTGGAGGGTGGGGATCCTCTGACTGAATACAGAGTTAGATTGAGCATCTCTCTGTGGCCTTACTGCCCTCCTTGTCCCCTCATAGCTTCAGGACCTGTGGGTGGCCACACCACACATGAGTACCGTGGTCTTTGTCTTTCTCCCTACTAGCCCTAGCAGCCATCGCCCCAAGAAGCTACCTCTGTGATCTTTTCTTACATGTCTTCCTAACCAAACTGACTTAGAAGTAACTGACCTGTGACCCCACGAAGCACCTTTGAGGGTTCCTCGAGTGTTGAGATCTTTTTCTCACGTGGGGGGAGGGCTGGTTTTTCACTGGCAGGGTCAGTGGGTGAACTGTCCTTCTCGCAGCCATGAATGTGGCCGTTCTGCATCTGAGGTGTCGGGGGCTGCAGGGGCCCCACCTCGGGCCTCTCAGCCTTAGCTTTAGTATCTTTGTTGACTTGATGCTGCTTGGATTTGCTTCTTTTCCTCTTGTTATTCTACAATAAGAAACAAATGAAAAATAATACTTTGACCGAGGCTCTTGGATATAAGACAAATCAAAAAGAATGGAAAGTCAAATTATCTCTTTTTGTTCCTGGCTCTTTTAATAGAACCAGTGAAAGCACATCTTTATTAACCACCCAAATTAATTTAAGTATTTTCTTTCTATAGTAAATTGTCTCAACTCTTGCCTCACAAGTATAGTAAACAAAAACTTTCTTTTGAAAGGAAGATAGGAAGGAGGAGCTTACACAGCAGAGAAGTTATCTGAGAAAGGTGAATTCTAGGGTATGAATAACAATACTGACAAATCTTGTGACAACGGCTCAAAGAACTTGAATTCAGTATTGATACCATGAGGAAAATGGTTCTGGGCAGGGAAGCCCATTGGACACTCAAGTCCCATCATCTAGGGAGGAGAGTGGATTGGCAAAATGAGAAGGAAGCAGAAGGTAGGTCCAAACTCAGTCTCTGAAGTGTGCATCAACCAGCCATGAGATTTCCAGAGGTGCTGGCACTGTCCAGGCCGCTACTGGCTCTATAATCATGCCATGGGTATATAAGTTGGAGCAGACAATTGCAGCAGGGTAACATCCAACTGTTCTGCTCCACCTCCATCAGGATCGTGCAGCTGGAGCTCAGGTTGCTCAGGTGCTGATGGAACCACAATAGACAACTTTGCCGCATTCACTGTGAAATAGCTCAACACTGCATCTGGCACAACTGAAGTGTTTCAGACTCCTACAGCATAATATGGCAGAGTTTTACCATCTTTCCTAAGATGCTCTAGGGGTGAATATAAAACAGTATCTAGGAAATGAAGAATATGTTGCTCCTAATTAAGTGATATACTCTACTTGACTTTGGGTTTGTGCCCAGTTGGGATTCAACATAATTAACAGTCACAGTTGCAGACACCTCGCCCATTAGGAAGACCCTGTCCCACCTGTGGAATCTGGGTGTGTCTGCTGAGTGTCAACCTAGCTTTGCTCTCCCACACATGCTTAGAGAAGAAACCAAAAGCAATTCTCTTGCTTTGTTCTTTTCTTTTCCTTTGAAGCTATAATCATGCCTTAGAAGGGTTCTTCTGGGTGAGAGATTTGCACTGGTGGCCCCTATGCCCTGCCATACCCCAGTGCCTTCTGGTTTTCAAGCTCCATGTCCACTGGGCTGTGTCTGAATACCAGCTCATTCCTGAGCCCCTAAGAGGAAGCTTCAGTAAGGAGTTGGGTCTGCAGCTGCTGTCTGCTCCTTTTTTTTTTGTCTTCACATCAGAGAAATTTAAAACCCAAACCACACATCTGAAATTTTTCCATGTACAGATAAATACTTCCTTTCAATCACTTGCAAATCATTTCCCTCTCACACAGAGCCTGCAAAGCTATGATTAAAGATAACAGAGATTGTCAAAATGGTGGCACAAAAAGTGGTGGGAAAAAAAAATCTCCTAATTCATCCTTTTCAACATGAAACCAAGAGGAGAGAAAAGAAGAAAGGATGGTTCCAGTAATTTCAGTAATCTTGGGATTGTATAAAAGTAACACTGCTTCTTTGTTTGTTTGAAACCTGTTTCCTAAGCCTGTGATCTTCCCTCCAAGGAAAGGGGTGGCATATCCTACGGGAGAAAAGCAAAACACAGGGCCTGGAGGTGCCACTGTGGAAGCAGGTGGGCCAGTGACTGCAGAGAGTGGCTGACTTCTGGTAGTGTGTGCACAGGCATTCCATGTGTGTGCCCAGTAGTCACAGCCTTCTTGTGACTGGACAGGCAAGCAAAATTCTGTCATCTAATGGGAAACTAAAATCTCCCTCCCTCTGTTCTCAAGGAGAAGCTCAGCAGCATTCCATAAGGGCCTGTGTTCACTGTGGCTGGCTCTAAGGCATTTACTTTTCTTCTTTTATTAAATATCTACCTCAGACTTTAGCCCCCCCCCCCCCCAAAAAAAATATCTTAGAGCAGCATTGGGTTCTTTGGGTTGGAAAAAATGTGAAAATATATTTAGAGCTTTTCAAGTATTTTAAAACATTCCTTAAATTTTTCCTTTGTACTATGGGATATGTTCGGGCAAGTTAATGTCTTGAATGCTTGAATTCTCTGGCTGGGCTCTTCTAAATATTTCCAAAGAAACAATGCTCGGACTTCTTAAGCACACCTGGTGGTTAAAAATACTGAACAGAAAATAAGGGCATTAGAAGTGAAAGTGGCTGGTAATTTGAGCAAGGCATGAATTTGGGAGCTTTCTGGGTGTGCATATTAATGTACTTGAAAGAAGTATGAAATTGGCAGCTTTGTAAAATGATAACAACTATGATGGTTTTGATTGAAGATGTTACTAATTCACAATCAACATTAATCTTACCTTCTTTTTTCCTGTCATATTCCATTCTTTTAGAACTTGAATTGCACTGCCTGGATAAAGACAAAGAATCTTCAACCAATATCCACATAAAATGCCACACAAAATTCATCACTGTCTTTCTATCCTGGTAGCAACTGGGGGCAGGGGAGGCTTTTTCATTTACTTTGATACATTCTATCTTAATAAAAATGCCAGTTTCATTTCTTATTGCCACGATTTTCATTTAATTCACTGCACAATCTTGGTTTTATCAAAATATTAAGCCCCACTACATAAAGCTTACTTTCTCTTATCATTATAGTGTCTGAGGAAAAAAATGAAGCACATCTGTGAATTTTCTGATGGCTTCATTGCCATAGGTACAATTAAAATTGCTCTCTTCGATAGATGAATAAAATACCTGTAATCTTCTGAACCAAACGTAGGATTCTGAATATTATTAACTGTGAGTTATACCCTTCCGAGTGCCATTCTTTTGCTTTTTTTTTTAACTCCAACTCATTATGTTCAAGGCTGTCGGGGAATGAAGCAGACAGAACCTATGCTGTGAGATTCTCTCCATTCAACACAGAGAAAGAAGGGGTGTGGCCTTTACAAGACTTCCATTTTGAAACCAACAAAGTTCATTAAATGACTAATTGGGTCCCAGGCTGTGCCTATCCCAGTCACATATGCATGTGGAAGTGCACTGGTTTGGATGGAAACCCTGACCCAATGAAATAACAGCATATTTTAAAAGAGTTTTAAAAAAATGCTTCATTGCTGGTTAGCTATAATCAATGTTTCTATACAATCTAGCAAAATTCATTTATTCCAACTCGCTGGGGTTTCAGTGACAAGTTATTGGTAATGAGCATATCAGTCATTTTCAAATAAGTAGGTAATTCTTAAAGGGAGTGACTCTTAAATGCATTCTTGTAATAATTTTATGCATTCTCACAAGATCTTATTAGGTTTATGGCACTCTATAAGGTATTGGCTAAACAGAGATTAACTTCAAGTTGGTCTTTATAACAAATTTCATATTTGTAGGGTTCCAATTATTGAGTCTGCTGTCGCTGATAGATAAGCAGAAGGCTGTATCATTACTGCTTAGACAGGCTAATTATTCCTATCTCTTCTAAGTTTCCAATTCAATGCCCTCCTTAGACTTGAGTTGCATGCATTTGAAATAATAATACTGTGCCCCCCCAAGTAAGCTATAATTTATACTTTTTATGTACTGGGTTGGTCTTTCTCTATTTTTCCCAGAGAAATGATGTTTTTCAATGTTTTCCTCTTAAACAAACTCTAGAAAGTCACTTTCATAAGGCTTTCTGATGAGTCACTCCATGAGTTAATAATCATTAGGGTCATTCTTATAGTTTAGTTACCATTTCCTACATGCAATTAAATTAAAAATGTTAAATATGTTCTTTCTAATCAGGTGAAGGTGAGTTGCTTATTGCTTTCACAACTATGATATTCAGTGAGTCCTCTAATTTTTATATTTTGACATAAATTATATTTGTAATTTAGACAATGAGCTTATAGAGAGCAATTTTGAAGAAGAAATACCTTTATTTACAAAGGGTTTTGAAAGTGTTATTAAGTCTTAATTATGCTGAAGGTACTTGGAGGGTTGGTTGCTGTTAATCCATGTGGACTTAGTGCTTTCAGTTCATCGTAACTGACTCCTAAGAAATATTCTTTTTTAAAAAATATTTATTTATTTCTAAGCACATGGAGAGAGATAGATAGATAGATAGATAGATAGATAGATAGATAGATAGATAGAGAGAGAGAGCATGCAAATGGGCACACCAGGCCTCCAGTATCTGCAAACGAGCTCCAGATGCATGTGTCACTTTGTGTATCTGGCTTTACATGGGTACTGGGGAATTGAGCCCTGGTTGTTAGGCTTTGCAGGCAAGTACCTTAACCACTGAGCAATCTCCCCAGCCCTCGAAGAAATATTCTTGATGCTGAGTGTATTTTTAATAGTCTCACGATCTACAGACTGAGCTGGCCGGGCCTAAGTGTTTTTCTTTTCCCGAGGTAGGGTCTCATTCTAGCTTAGGCTGACCTGGAATTTGCTATGTAGTCTCAGGGTGGCCTTGAACTCACAGTGATCCTCCTACCTCTATCTCCCAAGTGCTGGGATTAAAGATGTGCGCCACCACACCCGGCTCCTAAGCGTATTTTTTTTAAGATTTATTTTTATTTATTTATTAGAGACAGAGAGAAAGAGAGAGAGAGACAGAGAGAGAGAGAGTGAGAATTGGTGCACCAAGGCCTCAAACCACTGCAAAAGAACTCCAGACGCATATGCTACCTTGTGCATCTGGCTTACATGGGACATGGAGAATCTAATCTGGGTCCTTAGGCTTCGCAGGCAAACGCCTTAACTGCTAAACCATCTCTCCAGACTCCTAAGCACTTTTTTTTTTGTTTTGTTTTATTTTTCGAGGTAGGTTATCACTCTAGCCCAGGCTGACATGGAATTCACTATGTCATCTCAGGGTGGCCTTGAACTCACGGCGATCCTCCTACCTACCTCTGCTTCCCTAGAGCTGGGATTAAAGGTGTGTGCCACCACACCCGGCTCCTAAGCGTATTTTTAAAGCACTTTTTCTTGTTGATTTCCAACTAAAATCAGATGAGGTTGCTCAGCAATCAGTGAGTTTTACTAGTGAAATCTCAAACATAGGCAAAGGGGAGCCTCAAGATGGACAGGCAAGGTGCTCTATTTAAATCCAAAGATGTGATGACAATCTGTCAGTTCCTGTGCCTCTCATCAGGCTTACATGCTAAGAAAAGCTCTCAATGGTGCTGGGGGAGCCTCATCCAAGCAGGAGTAGGGAGGAGCAGGGATAACAGCCCTTGGCCTTCCCTAGAACTCTTTTTCAAGAAACTGATGTTGACAAGTAAAATCTGAAAAAAGAATTTGTATGAGTTAGGATGTGCATATTTACAAAAAATATTTTGAGGGGCTGGAGAGATGGCTTAGCCGTTAAGCGCTTGCCTGTGAAGCCTAAGGACCCCGGTTCGAGGCTCGACTCCCCAGGACCCACGTTAGCCAGATGCACAAGGGGGTGCACACATCTGGAGTTCGTTTTCAGTGGCTGGAGGCCCTGGCGTGCCCATTCTCTCTCCCTCTCTCTATCTGCCTCTTTCTCTCTCTGTCTGTCACTCTCAAATAAATAAATAAAAATTAAAATTAAAAAAAATATTTTGAGGCAAACTGCATCTACAATTCATATCATACTCTACTATTTGTTTGTTCCTAATGAGTAAAGGAGTCAACATCTACATGTTTTATTCTACACAGTTTAGTAAGCAGGAAAAAACAGAGGGAAAAGTGACACATGGCAGATTTGCTCAAAGGTCTATTCTTACTTTTTAGGTCAAAGTCTCATGTAGTCCACCAGACTCACTATGTACCTCGGGATGACCTTGAACTGTCCTCCTGCCTCTGCCTTTCAAGTCCTGGGATTACAGGTATGTGCCGCCATGCCTGGCATTATGCAAAGCTGGGGGTGAAACCCAGGACTCTGCAGACGCTAGGCAAGTGTTCTACCAACTGAGCTCCATTCCGAGGTGTACTCTCAGGTTTATTCTGAATGATAATCATTTGTTAATTTAATTAGGATCCTAAACTTTGCTGACATAAGAATGTGAGAATGTTTCTTGGTTCCAGGATCTTGCCCTGAAATGCAATTATACTTGTAGACTCCGAAGGTTATTCTACTCCTAGAAAAATGAGTAAATCATACTGTCCTTGACAAATGATGTGTAAACAGGATACAAGTGAGAAGTGTGTTAACAGGTCTTCCCTGACCTTACTTGTCATATTATCTTTAGCTAGGCTGTTGTTTACAAAATAGAAGTGAATGCCAGGAGAGAAGAGATTTAATAACTAACAGCAGTTAAGGGATCTTTGTTCAAAACTGAAACCTGTTTAATTTGATTCGGGGAGGAAATTTTCCTCATAACTTATAGAAAACATAAAGTTGTAAGTTTATAGGATGAACATATTTCAGAGACTGGTGATTCATTCTTTTGGAAACAAAAATGGGGATGGGAAGATGGCTTTGTGGATAAAGCGCTTAGTATGCAAGCATGGGGACCAGAGCTCAAAACCCACATAAAGCTAGACATGGTAGCGCACCTATGTAACCCCTACAGGAAGCACAGAAAGCTCTCTCTCCTACAGCAGGACAGAGGTGGAGACAGGACCACCTTGGCAGCTTGTGGGCCGGCCAGCCTGTTGCACACAGTGAACAACAAGGGGCCCTCCCTGCCTCAAACAAAGTGGAAGGTGAGTGCTGACACCTGAACGTCCTCTGACCTCTACACTTGTGGTATGCATATGTGCACACATGCAAACACACACATGCACAGTCACACACACAGATTACAATAAACTCTTAAAACAACAAAACTTTTTTCTTAGGAAAGCAAAAAAAAAGTACATAGGTAAGATAAACTGATATTATGATTAACTGAACAGTCTAAACATCATGAACAAAGGATATTAACATGTAAAACATGCCACTTCAGACTGCATAAGCACGGAGTTCCAGAATTCCACTCATAACACTCAACAGACTTAGGCTGGCTGAGGAGGTGAGAGGTCCTCCAGATTGGCAATGAAGCTCACTGCCTTCCATTCACCAGGACACCACCAAATAAAGGATGCAAATAAAGTCCATGCTTAATGAATGGAAATGACTGCTAGACAAGGAAAATAACAGAGTTAAATCAGTGTCCTTTAGAACTCTTTAGAGGCTTTTTTCATGTGGGGAAAAAGAACTTCTAAACTCTCTTCTTTATGAGCATGTCTATATGTTTTAAAGTCTAGAATATTTTTATGAGAACTAAAGTATTAGGAACCAATGGATGTTTAGTTCATTTAGGGAAAAATGTATAGACTATATGGCACATTTAGCTCCAACATCTTCAGTTTCATGAGACATGTATACCTACCATCCACAAAGGCTTGCACAGCCTTATCCACGTTAAAATCAAACTGTTGTAGCACCAGAACGATTTCATTATTGCTCTTGTTGGGAACAACTGACCTAACTGCATAGATCTGTAAAGAAAAAGAAACACAGAAAAGTAAACACTGTGAGTGTTTTTCACCTATGAATCTCCCACAGAAATGTCCCAGAAAGCTACTAATTGATCTTCTTGCCAGCAAGCATACTCCGAGCCTTTCCGAGCAGTGAACATTCATCCTGGAAACCACGTTGATGCCCACTTTGTTTGTGTACACACCTTTACAGAGATCCCCTTGTTAGGTCTGGAGGAACAAGTGTGAAAAGCCAACTTTGGTTTGGCAACCAACCTTCCCCACGCCCTAAGACTGAGGTGCATACAAGATGTGTTTTCAGAGAGGACACAGAATCTTTTCCAAGCTCAGGCCTCCTTTTCCACAGGCTCAGGGGGCATCTTTAGAAAACTTACAGAAATAGCTCCATACCCCTGCTCCTCTATGGGCACAGTGGAAACAGTCATACGGGGGTCACAGAAGTGTGTTGTGAAACTCCACTGACGTTTATAAAGGTAGGAAAATGTGGAGCACTGTGTTTTTGAAATGGTAATTCTAGATATATGATAGAAAATGTTCTCAAACACTGCTGAAAAATAACCACTGATAACAGTAAAAGTAAATATCTACATATATATATGCTAAAGATTCCATGAGGGCAGGCTTATGTTCACATATATTTACATACATACACATATGTATATACACACACACACACACACACACACACACATATATATATATATATATATATATATATATATATATATACTTCTTTGTCAAAATTAGAATGGATTTTTTGATGGAGTGTAAAAATTAATTAACCTTTATCTCCAAGAACTTGAGATTATTACAGAATGCTCAATTTTAGAAAAATCTAGCTCACTGTGTTTCCTACATGAGGGATTTCTGTCCTAACAAATATGTAAACACTGTATGGTGCTAAAGTGAGTGGTCATTAAAGAACTGTGCGATCACTATATGTTTCCACTCATGACTAAATTATCATCAGGGAGTTTTAGAGTTAACCGCAGTTTATTATAATCAGAGTTATGGGATATGGCTATGGTATGGTATGGTATGTGTGATATGACATGATTGAGACACTATTGAGCAGCTCAGTGATTTCTCCATTATGTTAGAAAATGGGTGGCTTATTCCATATAGATCTGAATATGAGTATTTAAGTTATAATGAGAAAATAGAACAAGTTGTTGGCATATGACTTGTAGAGATGCTGACATTATTGATTAGAAAGTTGGCTTCAAATCCTGACATTTATAAATGCTAAATATTTGGGCTCTGCTGTATATATGTGATTGAACATTTCTTTGATTTTTTTTTTAAATTCTCACACTGCATTGGTTTTAGCCTCCATCAGAAAAACTTAACTCTTTCAAAGTTCTTTTTTAAGGCTAAGAAGATGGCTCAGCAGTTCAAGGTGCTTGTTGGCAAAGCCTGCCAGCCCAGGTTCAATTTCCAAGCCACCTACATAAGCCCCCTCCATCCAATACACACACACACACACACACACACACAGACACACAGACACACACACACACGTGCATGCACAAATAAATACAAATTTTAAAGTTCCTTCTTATGTCTTTTCTCTTCAAAAAATCCAGTTCAATGAATACTATTTATTTAGTTGTTTGTTCATTTAGACAGGATTTTACTATGTAGCTCAGGCTGGTCTAAAAACTTCTAATCCTCTTGCCTCAGTCTCCTAAATATATGTGTCACCAAGCTGAGCCAGTAAATATTTTGAATACCTGAAATTTCCTGGAACATAAGACCTAAGGGAGATATGTACATTGATCAAATGGTGGTGCAGATTAATATAAAGTTGCAAGTGATATGTCAGGGCTAGAAAATCACTAGCTTCACAGAAATGCTGAGGTTTTGGAGGGTGAGTGGGAAGACATGGGTAGTAGGGAAAGGAAAGCATTCTGGGTGAAAGAACAGCATGAATGAGGAGTGAGGCACAGTGAGTGGCTAGTGGTGGGGGTGGGAAGAAGGGGAGGCTGGATGTGGGGAGAGTCAGATTGGATAGGGTCTGCAAAGTCATGCAAGAAATTTAGACTATGGGAGCATCCCAAACTGGCTTTTCTGATTCATTATTATGTTAAAAAGATAGTATTTTCTTTTGCATTGTACTTTATTTTTTTTTAAAGGCAAGCCAGATGGGAAGAAAAACAAACACACACACACAAATTCTGTATCTAGCCTAGGAAGGTCATTAACAGTATAATGATAAATATTTGCCTTGTAGTTCTGAGTGCATTAGTATTACATTAAAAATTACATTACATTTACAATACCTTTTAAGTAAAAATTGTTCATTTATAAAATTTCTTAATAATGACCATCATTATTATCACATCAAGCAGGCCTTTCTAAGTAATACAATGCTTAGTTATTAATTATATCAAGTCATTATTATAACATCAGACCAAAAGTTTTCAAGCCACCTACACTTCTGTGTGAACAGTAAACCCCAGAAGCATGAAATAAACATAATCACTCCCCCTGCTCCTAGTCTCTCCTCTGCAAACAAATGTTCTATTATGTTAAGGCAGAAGTCAACACAAGTCACTGCGTCCAGAGACACTTCCTTTTTAGACAGTTAGGTTACTCCTTCCTGTTCTTCTTTAAGCAAGAACCAAAATCATATATAGGTTGGATATACACAGGTAACATCTGTGTCCTTGTCATTTTATATATCCTAGCTATGAACATATCTTCAGAAAGTCATCAATAATGGAGTCCTGAAAGCAAATCTAACTGTAAAAATGGGATATAACCCCTAGAAGATAGCACTTAATTAAAACAAATACTCCAAGGTTTACAGAAATGAGGGAGGAAAGGGGAAAAAAAGTTTATTCTTGGCTATTTCTCAGTAATGTTGAATTCTAGGGAATTTCCGGGCCAACTTCTACTTCTCTGTGGTCACTGCACTTTGTTAAGTTGAAGAGAGCAGCACTGTTTTCCAGCCTTGATATTTATAATTTCGCTGCATTTATTTTCCTATGGAAATGTCTTGGAGATGGATGGAGAAACCACGAGCCCTCATGTGTGCACATAAGCATGCAGGAACCCTACTGGGCTACTTGATTCAGCAGAACCATGAGTGTGAGCATTTAAGTCTAAGAGAGATCTCATTATGAAGTAGCATTAAACAGAGGCACATAGGGCCAAGGCACTGTTACAGTGTTCCTGTGCTCCTAGGCTGCCTCCGCCTCTGGTCATGCAGCTTGTGAGAGCTGGAGGGATGGCTCAATCACTGCGTGACTAATGGTAGTTTGCATATGGAGAAGGCATAAATTCATGCTCTGCAGTGGCTGTTTTTTGCAGAGGCTGTTCTGGCACTACCTCATACTCACAGTGCTCCTTCACGGACACAGCCTGAGCTGGTGTGGCAGCTGTGGCAGCCTCACACTCAAGCCCACCGCTGGGAACCACGGCCCTTACTAGCTCCCTTGCCCAATGAACAAAGAGGTCCACAGGTGCTTACCAGACAGCCACTCAGGCAGCTGGGTGACAACCAAGACTGAGACTGTTAGTTGGTGTTTCATTTAGCAAATGCTTTACTTTCCAACATCATGTTCATCTGTTTTGCTTGTACTAATTTAAATCAGGTTTGGCAAATTCAGCTGCTATTTAGACATTGGTTGTTTGGACGCTAGCTTCTGAAGCGTGTTATCTGGACCCGCTCCTCTCTCTGGGGCTTTCCTATCTGGCCTTGCAGACTCTGGCCCACTCGGCCTCTGGCCTGCCCTGTTGGCGATGCTCCTGCCCTGTTGCTTTCAGCTCCCCAGAACCTGAGCTGTCTTTGGCTTAAGAGCTGTTAACAGATTTCCTCACTCACACTGCACACATTTTGAACCATTCTGTACTGACTCCTTAGACAATCTTTTTGGTTTATCAAAGAGTCATTTAAATAGTGTCTGAGTTTCAAAAGTAGTTCTAACCATAGTTTAAATTTTTTATATTTAATTTAATTTAATTTATTTGAGAGAGAGAGAGAGAAAGAAGATAGAAGTATGGACACACCAGGGCCTCTAACCACTGTAGACAAACTCCAGACGCATACACCATCTTGTGCATCTGGCTTACAAGGGTCCTGGGGAATTGAACCTGGGTCTTTGGCTTTGCAAGCAAATGCCTTAACTGCTAAGCCCTCTCTCTAGCCCCTAACCAGAATTTTCCAGCTACCTGCACAGCTGTGTGAGCAGCACAGACCCTACATCATCACAGATGTAAGGTAAACACTTCCTTTGCTTCTAGTCTCTTCCCTGCAAACTCACTCTGCTCAGGCTGTGCTTCCCTCCTAGAGCAGGGCTGTCCCTCAGTGTCATGAAGGTCTGGCTCCTGGGATCCCCAGGAACCAAAATCCATGGAAGCCCAAGTTCCTTCTATAAGATGGGTACTATCTGTATATAACCTATGTGCATCCCTATTGTACTTCAAATCCTTTCTAGATTACTTAGAATACCCAACACAATATAAATGCCAAGTACATAGTTGTTATACTGTATTGCTTAGGGAATAATGACCAGAAAAAAATTCTGTATGTGCTCAGTACATGCACAATTGTTTCACCAAATATATATAGTTAATTAGGTGCAGAACATGTGGATATGGAGGTCTGCCTATATAATCATGACCATTTTCCTCCTTCCCTTAAGAACTTAAGGATGAAGTGTAAGCTATACATCTTGGTCTTTAAGGTCATCAACAATTAGACTTTAACCTGCTTTTCCAAATGATCCTTTTGGGCTGGAGAGATGGCGTAGTGGTTGAGACACTTGCCTGAAAAGCCAAAGGACCTAGGTTCGATTCCCCATGACCCATATAAGCCAGATGCACAAGGTGGTGCATGCGTCTGGAGTTCGTCTGCAGTGGCTGGAGACCCTGGCACACCCATTCTTTAAAATAAATAAATAAAAATAGAAAGTCATCCTATAAATCCAAATGATCCTTTTACTGTACCCATATAGACTCCCAGAGCCCAGCGTTGACTCCCGCTCCCTTCTTTATCTGGGCTCTTCCTTTGACCTAAGATGTGTCCATGTGTTTCATGAAGTCTTTTCTTATTTATTCTTGCTAGAAGCATTCCTACCTTAACTCCCACAATCCTCTGTCAGCAGATGGCTTTAACATTTAACATCTTCACCTCTGTATCCTAAGGATTTGTGTATGTGCTGTGATGACTGGACAGTAAGTGATATGAAGAAAGAATTCTGTCACTTCTGCATAGTCACCATGTCCCCTCCTGAGTGACTGGCATGGAGAATGTGTAAGTACTTAATAACTATTTGTTGAGTGTGAGACAGCCAACCTGTACCAGCAGGCTGCTTTGCGGAGTCAAAGGAATACTCCCCCACTAAGTCTGTACCATGCCATCACTCTGTCACCATAGTAACAGGGTGGGTTTCAGTTGTGGTATGCCCTGTTATACTGGTAGGGAGAACATGCATGTGTTCTCAATAATACTAACAAGGTTACTGCTATTTAACAAAGAACTCATATCTTGTGGAGTTTTATGAATATGAAAAAAGTACACTAACTGCCTACTTGACTTTCCAAAGTCAGCTTAGCAGACAGACATTGGTTGAGTCCTCACTAAGTGACAGGCATAGAGGATACAAAAAGAGCCAGATATAGTTCTGCTCTAAGGAGGCACAGCCTGGCAGCAGAGCCAGAAACGTCTATAATGGAAGAATGTGGTAAGAGCTGTACTGTCTTTATGAACAAGGTACTGTGGCACTGCCGAGAAGGGAGCAATTACACTTGCCTGAAGGATGGGAGACGGCTTTCCGGCAGGGGGGCCAAATGTCATGGAAGGAGCTTTGGAATGAAACACAGCTAATCTTGGCTCTGCTACATGCTAGCTTTGTGACCTTGGGTGAACTACTTAGATCTCTGGAACTTGGTCCTTCAGCTATAAAATCAGGATATTACCTGCTATCATCTGAGTTTGTAAAAATGGGAAGAAATGAAGCATCTAAGTATTGTTATAGAATCTGACCATGTATTAGCTGTTCAGTAAATTTTAATGAAAAAAAAGGGAATATTTATAATAGGCCATGAAGGTGTGGCTTTGAACATGTAGCTAATGTTGGTCGGGGTTTATTTGGGGGAGACTGCCTGCTATGCCCCTTGCTTCCGGAACTTTTTCCTCCACAGCCTCACTCAGAAGCAGTGGACCTAAGCTCCTCCCCCAGGCTCCCCTTCCCCACAGCTACTGGTTCATAAGGAAGTCCATCTTCAACGTGATTGGTATGCACTTGCGCTCCCCTCTTATTCTTTCATGTAATCACTTGCTAACTGCTCAGTCACTACGCTATTGTCTGGATACAGCAGTAACAATGCACGGTTACCTGACCAACCTAGTGGAAGTAAACAGATGTAAACATGTAAGTTAAAGATGTGCACATTAATGCACCTCAATTTAAAATGGCGTGATGTTCCAATAAATCATCCAGAAGTGAGACCCTGCCTCAAAAAACCAAAAGAAAAAAAAAGATTACAAATGAAAAATTTATTACACTTAAGTTACAGAACATCATAGCTTAGGCTAGCCTGCTTTGCACATGCTCAGAACACTTGCATTAGCTTGCAGTTGGGTAAAGTCATGCAACACAAAACATAGTTTATAATAAAGTGCCAAATATCTTAATTTATTGAATGTTGTGCTCCAAGTGGAAAATAGAGTGGTCACATGGGTATTGCTTTCGCACCATGGTAAAGTCAAAAAATTGTAAGTCTAACGATGATAAGTCAGGACCAACTGTAATTGCACCTCAGGGTAAGCGAGTGCTCTGCAGGAAGCAATCAGAATATATTCACAATGAATCACAATGGGGGGGAAGTGGCTGTCTTGAAAAGCCAAAGTGGACTCTCAATGATCCTACACAATGAGGGGGGGGGGGAGGAGAGACGGAGGAAGGGAGGGAGGGAGGAGATGGGGTGGGGGTGGCTGGTCTGGAAGCTGCCTCCCTTGTTTCATCCTTAATTTCCCAAAGTCACTTGACACCTTGTCAGACCTGTATAATAACCTATTTTTTTAAAAATTTGCACTAGGTTGAGAGGGTTTCATTTTCTAGAGTAAGTAGTGAGTGCCTACAGGCAATATTAGCAGATAGAGCTGGAAATAAAAAATGAGAAAGCTGACTGGCAAAGGGAGCAAAACGGAAGATTTTAAGGATAAAACCAGTGAGAATGTGGGGAGATCAGGAAGACACAAAAAGAGGCTTACTCAAACACTCTTCTAGCTTTCATTCATGTTGCAGTAATTACCTACTTATGTTACTATTCCTACTGGGACGTGAGTGACAGGGGGCAGTCTCTATTCACACTGAGTCCCAAACAATGGGGGCATTCAGTGGATGGAGTCACAGTCTCTGTCAAATGGCTGGATGAATGACTGAATTAATAAATGGAGTAGGGATCCTGGTGAAATAGCCATTGAAATATTCTAAGTTTTTATGTTTTACATTTTTGTTTGTATATGTGTGTGTGTGGGGGGGTGTTTGTGTGCAGATGTATGTGTACATGTATGCTCATGCATGTGGAGGCCAGAGGTCAATGTCAGATGTCTTCTGAATGACTCTCTACCTTATCTTTTAATTTTTTTATTTTTAAAAGTTTTTATTTATTAGAGACAGAGAGAGTGAAGGGGAGAGAGGCAGATAGAGAGAGAATGGGCACGCCAGGGCCTCCAGCCACTGCAAAGGAACTCCAGATGCATGTGCCACCTTGTACATCTGGCTTATGTGGGACCTGAAGAATTGAACCTGGATCGTTAGGCTTTGGAGGCAAGTACCTTTACTGCTAAGCCATCTCTCCAGCCCTCTTTTTAATTTTTTAAAAAGATTTTTTATTTATTTATTTGAGACAGACAGAGAGAGAGAGAGAGAGAGAGAGAGAGAGAATGGGCACATCAGGGCCTCTAGCCATTGCAAACAAACTCCAGATGCATGTGCCACCATGTGCATCTGGTTTATGTGGGACCTGGAGAATCAAACCTGGGTCGTTAGGCTTCACAGGCATGTGCCTTAACCGCTAAGCCATATCTCCACACCCTCTTTTTAAAATTTTTAAAAAATTATTTTATTTTATTTATTTGAGAGAGAGAAGGAGAGAGGGAGAGGGAGAAAATGGGCACATCAGGGCCTTAAGCCACTGCAAACTAACTCCAGATGCATGCGCCCCCTTGTGCATCTGGATTTTGTGGGTCCTGAGGAATTGAACCCGGGTTCTTTGGCTTTGCAGGTGACTGCCTTAACTACTTATCCATCTCTCCAACCCCAGCTTATCTTTTGAGACAGGGCCTCTCACTGAACCAGAGCTATGCATCTAGACAACCACTAAGCCCCTAGGGATCCCCTGTCCCTGCTACACCAGTGTTAGTGTTATAGTCATGGGCCACTATGGTAGGCATTAACATGGGTGCTGGGGATCTGAACTCATGCACTCATGGTTGTGTGACAATCACTTTACCCACTGAGCACTGGCCCAGGCCCTTATTCTAGCATTTTAACCCAGCCTTTTCAGCGCATTTCTGCAATTCAGCATAACATACTGAATAGTATTAAGCTTAATGGACTCAAGCCCGAGACGTATGGAATGCCTCCTAGGTCCCAGGTACAGCAGATGGCTGGTGCCAGCCTTAAGGAACTCACAATCTTGGATAGGAACTTGATCCTATCCTCTACAATAAGGGTAGCAATCAAACAGTCAGCAGCCTCTTTTCCCCACCAACAAGGATCAGTTATTTATGGGTTTGCCATTCCTGTGACACTAAGAGGAGTTTTATAATCAGCTTTGGTCACGTTTCTCAAACGCTGAGCCATTCGGAGATGTCTCTGTGGACGAGAGTGCCTCTGCATGTGTTTTGCTCCACTTGCTGGGCCTCTAATATTATCTACACACTAATGAAGGCAGCCCTCCTATGAATCTTCTAGAGGAAGAAAATTCTTTGCAGGCCAGTACCTTTGCTTTGTGAATAATTCCATAACTTAATTGCTTTTCCCGAACATCTAATTCTTGCCAGCGAGAAATATGTATGAAGTGTTGTCATGTTCTACTTGGCTGACTTTTTGGGAATTAACACCACAGGCACAAATCAAAATTAACTTTTTGGGGCACACAGAGAAACAGGATTAGAAAGAACAATGAAGATTTTAAGATGGGGAAATGCAATGTTTTAGACTCATAAGGAAGATGAAGTGAGAGGGTCTTGGGGATACGAACTCTCTATGTGGGTTCTCAAACTTCAAAATTCATCCAGGGCAGCTGGGATACGACCAGAATGCCAATGCTAGGTTCTACGTGAGTTTCTTGAGCTTTTGCATTTCTACAAAGCTCCAAGGAGAGGTAGATGATGCTTGCTGGAGGATGTGGCACGCTGATGTATGATTTTGACCATGCTTTTATGGCTGTTAGGACATGGTATAATGGTTCATTTCTATGGTCAACCTGATTGGATCAAGACTATAGTAGACATGTCTCAAGTCTGTAAAAGCATTTCCAGGAAGGATTACCTAAGTGGGGGAAGACTTTCTCCCACTGTGGGCAGCCCTTCTGGTAACAGGTTATATATAAAGAAATTCCAGGGAAAAGTAGCTGTTTTCCCTGCTGACCTTTGACTCTTGTTCATGAGTGTATGTACCCTTTTGCTGCCATCGTTTGCTGCCATCAGAACCGAGCATTTTCATCCTTGCAGGGTGGACTGAAGAGCAGCAGCTCTCCAGGAATCTTCCAGGTGTTCAGTGCCATATTTGGACTGCTGAGGCATCCAGCCATGGGGACTAAGCAGCTATCAGGTTCTTAGCCTTTCCAGCCTGCAGGCAGCCTTTGTTGGGCTGTCCAGCCTATATTGTATTAAGTCGATCTAATAAATCCCCTATGCAATGTACCTTGATTCGATCAGCTCTGTTCTACAAAATCCTAGAACACATGGCAAACCGAGTTTGCAGATGGAATGTAAGTTGTTCTCCAATGGACCCAGAGATGATGAGATGAGGATTAGTTTAGTGGGGTCCAACATAGGAACAAGGATCCTCAGAAGTGGAAGGAGGTGAAGGAGTCATTGGCCACTGTACGGCTTCAAGATAGAAGGGGCGATGAAGCAAGGGGTGTGGGCAGCATCTGAAGCTGGAACAGGTAAGAAAAATGAATTCTTCCCATCACTTCCAGAAAGGAATACAGCCATGTAGACACCTGGACTGGGGGCCACTGAGTCCCATTCAGCCTTCTGACCTCCAAAGCAATACATTTACATTGTAGTAAGCCACTTGGCTTGCAGGGAATTGTGCTAGTAAAAGGAAATGGAGCCAACAGACTCATCTTTGAGGAACAAACGTCTACACCACTTTCTCCCTCCTAATAAGGTGTCTTTTCCTATTCCACAATCCCTAAATCCACTTTCCGGATGGCAGCCTTCCTCATCAAATGTTTTGGGGAAATTCTAGCTATTCATTCATTCCAACTAGATTTTATGAGGAAGCAAGAGAAACTGACAAAACATAAGGAAAATGAGGCAAAGTCTAAGTAAAAATTACTCCAAGACATTTTGATAATAAAATCTCACCTGCTCTCTACTCATTCTCTCACTAACCTAGATAGGTTTCTTTTGTCTTTCACGAGACTCTGGAAGAGCTTCCTAATTAAATTCTCTGGATTGGCCTTCCCTCTTTCCAGTCCATGTTAAAACAATCAGTGTACAGTGTATCTCCCAAAGTGTCTGAGCATGTTCTCTGGTGAAGGAAGGAGCCAGCAATGAGCAAATATTTGAAGGGAGGAAAGAAAGGAGATAAATTATGAAATGAGCTCCCTGAGGAAATGAGAGAAAACAACGTCAAGACCCAGGTGTAAAAACAGGCTTTGGAAGGGATGACAGATTCCTTTTTCTCTGTCTTGGAATTTTGAGAAAGGAGAAAAAAGAGACAGAGAGGATGAAGACTTGAAAGTATGCAGTGGAAATATTTTAGAAATCTGAGTGAGAGTGTTAAAAGTTTGTTTTGGGTCTTAAAAAGTAGAGAAAGATTTAGAGCTGTTCTTATAGGAATGAGACAGGAAGTGGCCTCAATGAATTAAAGGAATGCTAAGTAAGACTGAAGGCCCAGATATACCCTGGAGTTAATTGGCATGGTTTCCAGAGATTCTGAATAAGCCAGAAGCAGAGTCAGAGGATAGGAATGACTCAAAGTTACACAGAAACCTAGTGGTAGGTCCTGGGGCTTGGCGATAGGAGTCCCGAGTATCAGTAGAGCAGTCAGTGCAGTCATCTGATGCCTGTGAAGTGGGTGATGGATTAGGAGACTAGGGAGAGATGAAGGGACCAGAGACCCTGCTGAAAACAAGGAACAGATAGAGGATAAGAGAAGTTGGCAATGAGGACATGCTAGATCTTTTCAACTCTTGTTCCTAGTGTTACCTTCCAAAGTGAAGGACATAACCTTGTTTTTCCCAGAACTGTCCTTCACTTATCTCAAAGAACTGATGCATTGCTCAGAACTCCACCTTTGTAGAGAAACATATGCTCTTCAGTGATTTCTCATAAGCTGTGATTCCACGCTTTCACCATCTGGTCAATATTCTCCTGAGTGTTTCCTATTGAAATGTGCTTCTGCAATAAAGCATACTGCTCCAGAGGTGGCTAGATCAGAGAGGTGGACTGTGGGCCACGTGCCTGCCTTCATGGGGCTCCCCTTACCTCTTCAAGTGGTCATAATGGCATGAATACTTTTAGGAGACATCCTACTGGCCCGAGCAGAGCTCACCTGCTCCTGACTTTCCCTAGATTGCTTTAGGACAAGTGCTTGCTCTCCTGCAATTACACAGTGATTACAACACAGGGGTAGAATTTTTGCAACTATCTTTGTTACCTTTCAGTTTGTAAGTTCTGATTCATTACTTCAGCCAGCTGCTGTTATCTTTTGGAACCTTGCATTTTTGTCACCATAAGCAAAGAACACATTAAAAAGTTTGAATCATTTAAAAGTCAGCTGACATTTTCTATATCTTAGATTTCTTGATTTAAATTTTATATTGGCCAAAGCCAAACTGTTGGCTTCAATTTTTATAAGCCAAAGCCAAGTACACAAGCCATTCTCACAGGAACTTCTCTCAGAGCTTACGGTGACCTTTTAGTCCATGTTCCTTCAGAGAGTCAGCCACAAGGAACAGACTCTAAAGCTGACCCATAGGCAGTGACAGACACATTCTCTGACCTTCCTTGGAACTTATCGTCTAAGAAGACCGATGTTTGATGGATGTAATGAAAAGAAGTGAAGATGTTTTGCTGTCTGTGAGGGAGGACCGTTTTCATTGTAGACAACCATGGAAGCACTGAGGACCACAGTTAGTTTAAACTGGGAACAAAGGTGGAGTAGCCTTGAGTAAGAGTATAAGCCAGAAGGAGATGGGATATTAAAAAATAGGAATATAACACATGCATGATGGACAGGACTCAGGAAAGCATACTCAAGGTCAAGAAGGCCCAGGATCGTTGGAGCATTCAGAGTTAAAAGGAAGGAATTTCAGAAGCTGATGACAGAGGCAGGAAGCCAAAATGTCCTGAAAGTATCAAACATAACTTTGAGCTTTATTCTAAGGAAAGGCCATGGAAGAGTTTTTCTCAGAAGAATATGTTTGTGTATTTAAGAAGGTCATTCTGGATTCTTTGTGGATGAGATGGAGGAGGTCAAATGGATGCCAGTTAGGAGTCTTGCACAGTACCCAAAGGCAAGAAAATGGACCAATGTTGGTTAGTGTAGAAGAACTCACAAGGTACTTTGAGGAAACAACTGATTTAGATGCAAGTTATGAAAAGATGAAGCAATATGGATGGATTGGCTCAGTATTCCTTTGTTTAAGTTTTCACAATGATTCTAATGTTCATCCAGAATTGAGAACCAGGAATGAGGGACATGATGAGAGTTGCAGAATGTTAAAAGAGAGTGGGCAAGGACAGAAGATGACATAGGAAAAAATAAAAATAAAAAACCCTCTTTTTAGGGATAACTGCTCACCTCTCAACTAATTTACCTGAATGTACTATAATACTTCCACACATCTCCATTATTCATGTAATATCGTATTTCAACAATATGAGTTCTAGTTCAGAACAGTATTAGCTGTTGGAGAGGGTATACTTTCTCTTGAGAAGTTATTCTGGTTGCTGGGTGTTGCATAACAAGTAGCTGAAACCTTGCAACTTACAACAACAATCAGTCTGTTATATCCTTTTTTATTTTCTGTCTCAGTGGGTCAGGAATTTAAGAGTAGCTTGGTTTCATGGGTCTGCCTTGGGGGCTCTCATGCAGTAGATGATGTGAGAAAGAGACACTGATGGCTATGAGGGCTAGCAGGGCAATGTGCTCTCTTCATGATGTCTTAAGGCTGCTCTACGAGGTCTTTCTTAATGGGTTAGTTACCCTTCCTCCCAGCATGGTAGCTTTAGAACAGTCAGACTGTTTACATGGCAGCCCAGCAAGCTCTATGGAAAGAGCCCAAATGGGTAGCAAGAGATAGAATTGCCTAGCTTGTGGGAAGTCGCTTTTTACTACAATGCTCAGCCTGCCATTAGAGCCTACCCTGTTTTAAGGGTAGGGTCGAATATATCAGCTCTTAATGGAGGAGATCCTGTTGCAGTAATCTTTACTGAATACAGTGTACTTCAAAGGATTAAAGACAACAAAAGCAACAGGCCAGTTTTCTTTCATCTATCCTGTGTTTATGCTTTATCAAGTCACTGGACATTTTAATTCAAAAGCCAATTAATAGTTATTAATGCACTAAATGAAGATTGATACTTTGTATTAGATATAATGTCCTTAATTCCTAGAAATAATTCTGATGATTTACAGAGTAAAAGATAATCAAATCCTACCTAAACTAATAGCAATTGTAAAATTAAAATTAGGTATCTTAAATCTTTTAAGTTAGTCCATTGTCAAGTTTCATACCAGAATTTTTTTTTCGAGGTAGGGTATCACTCTAGACCAGGCTGACCTGGAATTTACTATGTAGTCTCAGGATGGTCTCAAACTCACAGTGATCCTCGTGCTTCTGCCTCTTGAGTGCAGCAATTAAAGATGTGAGCCACCATGCCCGGCTCATATCACAGTTTTGATCTTCAACCTGCCATTTGTAGGATATGGATACATATGTATACTGAGTAGTTGCTAAGGGCAACAGTGCCTCCAATGCACTGAAACATGCAGTGGGGGCAATGCACCCTTTATTCCGCCCATTTAACTAACATGGATTCAGTGTATACCTGTATTTTTCTAGAATTGTACTTGATCCTTCCTCCTATTTCCCCAGAATCACCAGTTAAGACTTTCAGATAATTTTAGGGCAGGGTGAGTCACTGGATCCATTGGACGTCTATTTTCAGTCAGCTGGTTACATCTACACAGTATTTGGGCTTAGGTTAATATTCTGTCTGGCTATTATCTCTAATGAATACCACATTTAAACTTATTACTTAAGGATCCAAAAGTTATTTTCACAAGCCATTTTGTTTTGGTGTTTTTTTTATTTTTTTTTTTAAATTTTTTTTTGGTTTTTCGAGGTAGGGTGTCACTCTAGCTCAGGCTGACCTGGAATTCACTATGTAGTCTCAGGGTGGCCTTGAACTCATGGCGATCCTCCTACCTCTGCCTCCCGAGTGCTGGGATTAAAGGCATGCCCGGCCTTGTTTTTGGTGTTTTAATCACAGTAGAAAATCAAGACACATTTGCCTTCTGTATTTACACAGAATATTCAGTAAAATCTTTTCTCGTTTTCTGTAGAGTTTAAAGTCTCCATTGGGGGGAAAAAGGTGATTATTGACATTTACTCTCAATGTGGTCTTTTTTTCCCTGCTCATTCACAGAACTTCACAGATAAAGAGTCTTCTAAAAGACATAAGTCACTATTACTCTTTAATCAATACTAGAATATAAAAGTTAATTACCCTTTGGTCAATACTAGAATAAGGGAGTTAACTTAATGTCTAAATTATATTAACCTTGGATATTCCTTCATAGTGGTACAGAGGAAACAAATCATCTGAATCCTGTGGAAACCAGGGATGCACATCTTTTATGAGGGGCCCATTTTTGTTGACCTGCATACCATTTTTGAATTACAAGGTTTGACCAATTCAAAAATGACACCATGGTTTGAATATCAGTCACAACAGTCATTTGACTGACCACACTTTATTTTCCCTAAAACCTTTTATCTGTTTGTTTTTCTTCTAAAGTCAGTAAAAAGAACTAAAGCCATTTTGTACATTAGTACAATTAGTAAGGTTATAATTTGAGCAGTAATTATTTAAAAAAAAAAACAAAGACTCTGACTATTATCAATGGATGAATACCTACAGTATAATACCTACATGTAGTGGAATTACATACAGGAATATTATGCAACCTTAGTTAAAAGGAAAGGCAGGGGCTGAAGAGATGGCTTAGTGGTTAAGGTGCTTGCCTGAGAAGCCTAAGGACCCATGTTCAACTCTCCAGATCCCACCACGTAAGCTAGACGCACCAAGATGAGGCAAGCACAAGGTCACACATGCCCACTAGGTGGTGCAAGCGTCTTGCATTTGATTTCAGTGGCTGAGGCCGTGGCCAATTCTTTGTCCCTTTGTCTCTCTGTTTCCCACACCCCAAATGAAAAAAATAAAAAAAAGAAAATGCAGCAATAGCATGGATAAGTCTTAAAGACATCATGTTAAGGCAAATAAGCCAGTCAAAGGACAACTACTATATGATTCCAGTTTAACAAAATTTTAAAATAATCCACCTCATAAAAGCAGAGAGTAATATGGTGGCTTCCAGAGCCTGGGAAGGAAGGAGAAAGAGAGTTGCTGAGGGTCATTTATATAAGACAAATGTTCCACAAACACTGTGTCTGTAGCTAACAGTGCTGTATTATATACTTAAGAGGGAAAATCTCATGTGTTCTTATCACAGTAAAAAAAAAAATAGACAAAAAGAAAAAGATTAAGTTACATAACTGATCTTCAATCATCACTCCAACACATTTTTATTGATAATCATATTCAAAGATTGAGAAGCAGAGGGGGTCCCAAGGACAGGAGGGCATCAGGTATCTGGGCCAGCGGGTTGTAAGTGGATGCTAAGGACTATGTGATGAGATTCTTGCATTTTACAAGAAACCAAACAGAGAGACTGTGTATTCCATCCAAATGGAGGGAGCTGCCCTGCCTTGGTCTTTTATGGTGCCTGTGTGTGCAGGGGGAGGAACCACAGATTCATCTACTATTAGAGTTAGGATTTTGGACAACATCCATAAGAATTTCCTCATATGGCTATAAAGCAATGAGCCCAAGAGTTGATACAATGTAATGAAGGACAGAGTTTCAGAAGACAGAACATGGGCTTTTTTTTTTTTACTTTACATATGGCAGAAAACAGAGTTAGAAAATAAAGTTGCTATTTACTCTAGAAGTTTAGAAGACCTTCATAATGGTGGCAATATGGCTCAGCTTGCTAAGTGAAGAGAAATCCAAGAGTTTGCAGTTTAATTTACTAAATAGTATAGAACAGTGATTCTCAAATTTTTTATTCATTATTTCCCATGGCATAAAAATTCCATGCCCTTGAACTCCTGATCTTCCTGACTTCAGCTTCCAAGTGCTGGGATTATAGGTATGCACTACCACATGTGATACCTCACTAACATTCTAATAGTTGTCCCAACTCAGGGAGGCACACCCCCCCTTTACCTCCCTCCATATGAATCATAATTACCTCTGTAGAATCTTGGCTAAATTTTTCACTAGGTATTGATTAATAACTATTCTGAGGGATATAAAGTCTATGATATTACTGATGTAAGAACTATTAATTATGCAAATAACTTAAAAATCTAACTGCTTGTAATAAGTTTGTGATCTCGTAGCGAAATGGCTTGTAGAGAAAAAGTAGCTTTCATAACATAGAAGCAGTTTACTTTCAAGAGCAAAACCTACCTGTCTGTCTGCCTATCTAATCTATCTTAACAGATTTTCATTGTGCAAGGTCAGAAGAGAAGAAACCATTGTTGCTGCCTTGTCATTTTTTATCTCTAAAAATTGGATAATTTAATATGAAGGATCATGGTAAGAAATGACTAGGAGGTTGGTAAAGTACCTATAAATTCCAAGGGATTACTAACAGAGGTTACTGTTTCCTGCCGCCAAATGATTTCATTTTTGACATGCTCTTGTATTCTTTAGCATGAACCATCTATCTTCTACACAGCCCTTGGCCACAGTGCAAAGGGGCGACCATGAAAAGCTAGAAGGAGAGGGGGCTGGAGAAGCGGGATGGATTCCCTGTGCATTCCAATCAGGTAGCCTGGGAAAAGCAATGTGATGCTAATCCTGCAATAGTAAATTTCTTCTTATCCCCTGAAACTGATGCTGACATTTCCATTTATTCATTCAGTTCCTTTAGACTCCCTGTCAAATCTCTTCTGGTTGCTAAGCAACAATAACAGCAGTTCTGTACATAAGCATTAGGCAATAACTATTGTCAGTGTTTCTCCTTTCTTTGAAAGGGAAATTTAATGACCCTTTCCTATGAGAAAATGATAACAAGAGATGATCCACAGTGAAATCTGAAAACTGTGTGGCTGGTATTTTCACTATTTAACCTAAGGGTTGGGCTAAATCAGCTTAAATATTACTGATAATTATGAAATTAAGTTTTCCCCCCTCCAAAGCTTGCAAAGTTCATTTTCTTCAAAACAACAGCTTGTTATTAAAACTCACCCCAAACCCCCAAAATGAGTACTCTATTAAGTGGTGCTAGTAGTTTAAAGATGCATAATGATGACATTCTTCTTCTTTTTTTTAATCCTATTGAAATCTCTTTAATAAAACGCTTGGGTTTTTCTGCACTCTATCCCACATAAAGGCTTTGAATTGTATTTCAATACTTTGCAAAAAACAGATAAAGAGTTCCAGGAAAAACAATAATGTAGGATATGTTTATTATTAAGTAATAATGTATCTGTTCACCTGTTGAGGATAGACTCCTGGACACAGATGTTGACATACTTTATCCTAGTGATATGCAGAATTGGTAACCAAGATACTTCCTTGTACCCAGAGTGGACAAGAGACTCTTCTGTCCTATCCTACCCCTCCCCTTTCATTTTAATGACTCTGTACAATTATTATTTACAATCCAATTTACCTCGCTAACTTGAACAGCTCTAAAAGCTATTCACAATAAGTGGCATAGTTCAGCAATGATATTATAGACTGAGCTATTTCCTATTTCCATATCATCATATTGTCTCGTCTCAATTATTTTTTGTGAAGCTCAGCAATAGCTATCAAAGTTTGAAAAAGTCAAGTCCACTTTGATGTTTTCTCATCTGTCCTTTCTCCCTCCCTCCCTCTCTTGCTCTCTCTCTCTGTTTCCCTCCCCCCACCCTTAGTTGGTTCTATAGGAATTTATATTTTGGACCCCAAGCAAAATGGTAAGCACAGCTCTTTTTTTTCTATTTTTAATTGCAAAATAAATAGCTGAGCCATTCTCATATCATTTATAGTTTATATTATTACGATCGCATAAAGTATCTGCCTCCCCCCCACACTTACTTTGTATTTGATGGTTTTGTGAGGTAGGTTTTATAATTGTGTTCTATCTGCCGACTAGGAAACTAAGGCCCAGAAGAGCTAAGTGACTTGCTTCAGGTTGTTCAACTAGTAACTGGAGAGATAATAACCCCTGCCTCCTATCCATATGCTCTTTCCAAACCTTGTCTTGTTAGAGATCCCCAAAGGTACTGGGACCCCAGGGTGACGTAGGGATTGCTCATCTTTGGAATGAGTTATCATGCCATACCTGGACACTAATTAAATATCAGCCCTATTTTTTTTTTTTTTGAGGTAAGGTCTCACTCTAGCCCAGGCTAACCTGGAATTCATTATGGAGTCTCAGGGTGACCACGAACTCATGGCAATCCTCCTACCTCTGCCTCCCAAGTGCTGGGATTAAAGGCGTGTGCCACCATGCCCGGCTTTCAGCCCTATTTTTATAAAGGATTCCCTTTACTTTCCATCACCAACGTTTCTTATTGAATTGAATCTGATTTAAACTGATTCATAAAAACACATGATCAATATCTGATAAAAATTCTATTTGTCTACATTAGTTCTATCCTTTCTTAATTTAAGAAAATTATAAATCAATTTAACTTGGTACTTAAGAGTTTTCAGCAAGAAGTAATCTAATAGTCACTATTAACTAATGCATTTAGAGTTTCTGGTGCTGAACTTCATTTAAAAGATCATTTAGCAAATACTTATAAGAAGTGCACTGTGGAAAGAAAAAAAAAAAAAAAGAAAAAGAAAAAGAAAAGAAGTGCACTGTGCTTTAGCTATACTCTGGTTAGTCCCAAGGCTTTTCTTCTTATATCTACCCTTAGTAAAGCGAGATTTGGGATTCATTTTCCTTTATTTTTTGCAGTGACTATGACTCGTTGCTTGCCCAGCAACCTCATTTATTACTGTGAAACTTACCTGAGACCATGTATATGCTAATCATCTCATAAATATACTGTTTCCTGCAGAACCACAAGTGGCAACTCATGCAACCTAAGTTCCCGATTCTAAAAGCAATTTAAAACATGCTTTAATAGCAAAGAGTATTAAAATGAGATGATATTTCCATTAACCTACATTCTATTTTTCAAGAAGCCTGAGATTTTATAAAATATGAACCAAAAATGTAGTGTGTAAAGGACTTAACTAGTTAAGCAGGCACACTCATTCATTTGTTATCTATTCATTTATCTAATTCTAACCGAAGGGGGGTCAACTGCCCCCAAGTAGCACCGAGTCTTATACAGGGAGAGTGACAACTAAGGGTTTTACCATATGTTGTAATGCCCACAGAGAAAGATGCAGAGAATCCCACCAAAGAAGACTGACATGAAGGGCAAGGAAAAGAATCCAGGCACGGCAGGAGGAAAGAAAGAAATGGCCAAAAGAGTTCCCGAGGGAGTGAGAAGGGTCCGGCCCCAGAGGAGGACATTTCACACAGAGGAAACTGCCTAGGCAAAGGCATGGAGGCAGACATGTCCAAGGTCCGAATGGCTGAAGGGGATGTGTGGAGAGGTGGCAGTAGATGAAAGTGTTAAAAAAAAAAAGGCTTCTGACTAACAAAGCTAACCTGACTCTAGCTTAATTTCCAATTCAAATCCTTCAAGGTATAACCAACAATATAAAGGTATTTTCAAATAAAATATCACAAGTGTCTACTGAAAGATTCATTTGTTTTGAATATTAAACCTTATTAGCTTCTCTTCTGGACTCAAAGTTGCAGGAGGACAAAAATTACTTTCTCACCAAAGTGCCCACTCCTGTTCAATCCACCACCCAATTATAGACCAACTAGAGAATAATGAAGGGCTCATTTCATCCTGAAACTTTTGTTATTTAATTTCCCACAATGCTTGACTAGAGATTGTATCAAAACAGTATAAACCTGTTGTCTAATCTATAAAAGCTTATAATTTAAGATATAGCAGTTATTTTTATTCTTAATTTTCAGAACTGAAATGTCATTGCTTTGTGTGACAGATTGAGAAACAAACTAATCATAAAAAGGCTATAAAGGCTAATAACTAAAGGAAGTAAGCATACCAAAATAAATCAATATAAAACTATAAATGATCAGAATTTTCAGTTGTTTATTATGGCTTATTTTACTGAGTTGAGAAATCTATTAACCTTTTGACATGGGAAGATGGAATTCACTAATTAAGTTAGAGGAGCTTTGCTTACACTGTCGTACAGATTCACAATATTTACAACTTAAACATCACCCTTTCCCAAATACTGTCAACACTCTGATAAGTTAATGAAGTGAAGTGGTAAAACTCCTACTATTACTTGTGACATGGATCTCTTCTACTTCCTAGGGCAGGTGGATTACGTGGAGTCCAAGTCAATGCTCTGAACCTGTGTGGTGTGTGACAGATCAGCTGTTTCCTCAGTTCTGAGTAAAACATTTTAATGTTGACAATATGGCCTCACAGAGTGGTCCATCCACCAGCTGTGCTCTGTAGGGCTCAACTGCTAGAAATCAGATTCATTAAAGTATCTTTCAGCTCCACAGCGCAATGTAAGAAACTGTTCAATCCTTGGGTTTCCAGATAGTTGGAAAGGGGTCAACTGGTGGTCAGCACTGTGGTACTTGACTCTGCTTTTTATACTGGAGAGCACATATTCTCACTTCAATAAATTATCACAAGTCACAACAATATCACAAAAACCACAAAGCCACACTAACGAGGGGACATATCTTTCTGCTGTTGCTCACTCAATGATCAAGAAGCTAAAACAGTTTTATCTTAAAATAATATATGGGATACAATATGGAATATGATAGATTAACATTTTGTATCAATTTTTAAGGTGACACACAAGACTCCAAAGAAATTGTATGTTGGTGAAAACGGGTTGTAATTATGTCCTTTAGAAGCTTGGGGTAACCAGCGTGTCCTGTGGTCTGGTGGACACCATGAGGAGCAGTCACATGGTGAGAAGGGAACAGGCTTTAGAACCAGAAAAGGCCAAGTCTGACTTTGCCCTCAAGCCCCAGTGTCTTCCTAAGTAGAAATTTATTTAATAAGGAAATATACAAAACATGTTCCATAGTCGCTGAGGGAACAAAGGTGAGCTTTTAGCAACATAACGTTACATTGGGTTTTCCTCCTGCTTACAATCTTCCAATGGATTCCTTTTGTCCTTGGAAGAGAGCCCTATATAGCTCTACCATGGTTTAAAGCTATTTGTACACAGACCTTCACCTTTGTTGAAGTCTGTGGGGCCCTTCTCAGAATAACACGTTGAAATTCATGTCATAAAATACATTATGACTGTAAAAGATACCACTCATATTGATATATTCAAATATTAATGAAAAAACGTATTTATATTTCAGTAATATGTGCACTTTTCTATTAAAGCTTCAAATACAATATAGCACCAGGTTCTAGAATTGTAATAATTTTGAAGTAGTGATGAACAAGTAGCAGTAAAAAATGTAAACTGATATGAAAACACTTGTGATTTCTAGTTATGTAAGTCACAGGTCCTGCAACTGCTACCTTGGGTTTATTTTCCCCTTTGCCTACATTTTATGGATGAAGGAAATGCAAAATTTCTTTAAGATGATAAAAATATATGTCATTGTATTGAAAGATAAAAATGTTCCCATTCAAGAATACAGAGTTTTGGATTCCATTCGTGGAGGTCCATGGGCCCAGGTGAGGTGGCTGGTACCCTCTGACCTCAGCTCCCATCCTCTCTGCACTTCACTCGGGCCACATGCTCTCCAAACACGTACAACTCAGTCCACCTTAAGCATCTTCTTTTGCTTTTCTGTCCCTGCAAATTCTTTCCCTTCAGATCTTTACATCATTGTTTCTTTCCCATCATTCTTATGTCAGCTCAAATATTCCTCTCCAGGGGCTTCCCTGATATACTCCTGTAGAGTAGTCACCTTTCAAACCTCCTTTCCCACCACAGTGCCTTGTGTTTTCTTCATGAAATGATTATGCATATTTACATGTTCTTGGGTTTATTTTGGCTTCTCCACTCTAAACATACATTCTGTGAGGAAAAGTCCAAGCTATATAATCCGTGCCATCTAGTAAGAGGGAAAATAGCAAGGAGTCCTTCTCTTGTCCTTTACTCTGTACTTTTAGTAAGGTGGGGATTAACAAACAAGGAACACATTCCGCCCCTAAGTATAGGGCAGTCCAGTGGAACCTGGGAGTGGCTCTAGGGAAAGTGGCATAGGCATGGGCTGACCCAGGTTCCTGACTAGGCTCTTGTTCTCAGCTAGATGACCACGGACAAATCCCTTCCAGAATCTCTGTTGTTATGGAGTGAGTTGGAGAGACATATCTCCGTGGCCTAAGGTTCATGGTCATCAAAGTGTGAACAGTATCAGGATAGCACAGGTGGAAAGAGAGGGATGCTAACCCTAAGCAGAGGAAGCTTCTCTGGGAAGGGCTCTGAATAGTGATCAGACTTCAACAGATGATGGGGGAGGGAGGTGGTCAGTGTCATCAACTGTCAGAGTCAAAAGAAACCTTAAAGGATACCCCGGAGGTCCACCAGGTGATAAAATGGTTCTCTGCAAGAGGCCACTTCTGAGTGTTTAGATGCAACTGAGGTGACTAAAAATATGAGCCTTAGGATCCAGGCATGGTGGCTCACAGCTGTCATCCAGCAGCCGAAAAGCATGGGAAGGAGGATCATCACAAGTTTGAAGTCAGCCTAATACATACAGTGAGTTCCCAGCCAGCCAGGAACTCACAGTGAAACCATGCCCCCTTAGAAAAGTAAAAAGAAAGGAAGCAGGAAAGAGAGAAAGTCACAAGGAATATGAGCCACAGAATGGCATGGTTTGGGTTCAAATCCCAGGTGCATCATGTACCTGCTGTGTGAACTTAACCAAATTACTTCTCTGTTTCTCAATTTTCACCTTAATGGAAATGACAACAAATTCCACTTATGAGGCTATGGTCAAGAGCAAATGAGAAAAAAATGAATGTAATGTGATTATATATTTCATAAATGCAACTTAAGATTCTGCTAAATATTGCACTTAGTAGGACAAGCTTACTGTGTGTCTCTGCAAACTATTTCCCCCTTCTTCCATTCAAGTTTTTACTAGCCAGGGATTTTGTTACTCAGTTTGTAGCTTCTGAGAGTGAATGGACAAGTGGATCTTACCTTTTCCTTGACATTCACGTGAGTATTGAGTTCAGCCATCTTGCTTCTAGTGGAACAAGCCCTGTAAAGAAGAGGTTAAAAAACAAGATTAACATTTCAAAGCTGACCTCCCAATGTGTTGTTTTCATGTTCCCTTCTAACATGATAAACTGTTTCATTCAGTCATAAATAACATTTTAAATGTAAAAATACTTTCCTGTTAAACATCTGACTTATCTCTGCTCTAAAAGTATGTTATGATAATTCTGGAAGACAATGTAAAATCTTTTATTCATCATGACGTGAAAAATGACAAAGAGAGATGGTGATGCACCTACACAGCATTTCTTCTTATGTGGAAAGTGGTCAAAAACAGTGAGGGGAGGGAAACTGAGCCAATTTCAACTATGCATTTTCAGGGTAATCCTCACTGTCCCAAAGCTTTTATTAGCCCTAGGTAATCTCACAAATATTTACTGTGCATGGGCAGAGTTTTATAAAGCACTACAGAAACATATAGGTGTCAATATATGAAACACTCTTTTTTCCTTCTCCCTGGAAGGCTCTCGCTTCAGCTCTTAGCATGACTGTTTCTTTCCTGTTCAAGTTTCCCTCCATTAAGGGGGCTTCCCTCACCACCTCAACCACAGTTGCCACTTCCCTGTATCACCCTCCAGCAACACACTTAGCAATGTATTGCCAACAACCTTTAGATCAGTACATAGGTCCATTCACCATGATTTCCAAAGCCGATAGGCTCAGCATTGCCAGGCTCAGTGGCCCATGAACACTGTTCATGGTCCTCTGGCTTGCTCTACTCTGTGCCATCCAATTGCCTCTGTGAAGCGCCCCCACTCTGAGCTCTGTGTGCCTAACACCAAGCCATGGTGTTTTGTATCTCTCATGTGATCAAATGGAAAATGGATATTAAGTCTTAAATTTTTTTATATGTATTTGCGAACAGAGACAGAGAGTGGGAATCGGCACACCAGGGCCTTTTGCCACTGCAACAAACTCCAGGTATATGTGCCACTTTGTGCACCTGGCTTTACATGGGTACTAGAAAATCGAACCCATGCGATCAGTCTTTTCAAGCAAGCGCCTTTAGCCACTGAGCTCTCTCGCCAGCCCTTGATGTTAAGTCTTTACTTTAGTTTCAATCTTTCAGAGATAGAGAATAAATAACATAAATGCATGAACAGATTAGGTTGGTTCAGAAATTAGGAGCTAGTCAGGCCAAGGTATTAACATACATGGCCTATTTGTATGTTGAATGCTTTTTGTCAATCCATAGTTATTGAAACACTTCTTTTTGTCCCCTTTATAACTTCTGATATAAAATGTCCCCCTCTTTAGACATGCTGTATGTTTGGAGCAGCTTGCAAAAATTGTCTATTTCTTCCAACTATTTTCTTTTAAACCTTAAGTAAAGCATAAATTTAGATTCATCACCTTTTGCTGATTTTTGGACACTATCCAATGTAGGCTCTATTATCACTCCAATTATTCTCAAACAGAAATCCACTAAGACATATTATCAAATATTGGAAGCAATAAGATTTTATTTTTAGAAGTTTCCAAATAGTACTGCCAACTGACACACGTGTTTGGGCATACTAGCCAGAGAGACCCTGCATCCTCATTTCCAGTACAGCAGCTCTTTCCCACATGCTCTGCAAAGAGCCCCAGCCCACTGAAAACACCTTTCATTTCTTCCATTTGGCAAAGTCTGTATTCCAATACTTGGCATATTGGAGAAAGTAAATATACTAGCTGGCAAATAATACCTAAATTTTATTCTCATTTGTTCTGGCCCCTGGAAGTAAGACAAGATTATTTTCTTTTATTAAAAATTATTTATCCATTTTGAGAGAGCTAGAGAGAGGGGAGAGAGGCAGATAGAGAGAATGGGCATGCAAGGGCATCCAGCCACTGCAAACAAATTCCAGATGCATGCACCTACTTGTGCATCTGGCTCATGTGGATACTGGGGAATTGAACCTGAGTCCTTAGGCTTCCCAGGCAAATGCCTTAACTGCTAGACCATCCCTCCAGCCCAAGATTATTTTCTGATGACTACTGACCATGAAGACAGGCAGTGTGTCAGACCAGGTACAAATCAACTTGAATGTTTCTGCTTACAAGCCATGACTGGAAAGTAAAGTCTTCAGTCATCACAGCCGACAAGATGGTCCACAATTATGATACTTGAAACACTTCTGGGTGATTTTCTTAATCAAATGAAACTTCTGGCATTATCTAAACCTTCACTGATAACACATATCTTTTTCAGTGTGTGATGTAGTGTAGGTCTGGGTGAGGTCATGAGGTAAACTCATAGAGCTACAGGAACTGAACAATGATGGATGGCGCTGGTGTTATTTGTTAGGAAAGGCCTGGGAACCACAATGCCTTTCATTCAACTAAGCCAGCTGAGTTTTCTGAACATATCTAATTTTTCCATAGCAGATATATGAACTCCAACAGAAAATATGGTGTTTTGTTTTGCATTTGGGCCTTGAAGTCTAGAATTTGGCTATGCAGTGTATTGAAAAACTGAAGTGTTATAATCCACAGGGGAGTCAGGTTGGAATTCCATGGAGCAGATATTTCCAATGCCCGAGGAAGTGGTAACACTATGGTAAGCCACACTCACAAGTTAGTGTGTGTGTGTGTGTGTGTGTGCATACACCCCCCCCCACACACACATGCCCCTCTTGACACTTCCTCTGCTCGCTGACCACAAGGTCTACCTCAGAGATGGCTCTTCCTCAGTACAAATACCAGTAGATTAATCACGATGCTTTGTGTGTGTGTGTGTGTGTGTGTGTGTGTGTGTGTGCATGTGTGTGTGTGTGCGCGTACACCCCCCCCCCCACATGCCCCTCTTGACACTTCCTCTGCTCGCTGACCACAAGGTCTACCTCAAAGATGGCTCTTCCTCAGTACAAATACCAGTAGATTAATCACGATGCTTTGTGTGTGTGTGTGTGTGTGTGTGTGTGTGTGTGTGTGCATGTGTGTGTGTGTGCGCGTACACCCCCCCCACATGCCCCTCTTGACACTTCCTCTGCTCGCTGACCACAAGGTCTACCTCAAAGATGGCTCTTCCTCAGTACAAATACCAGTAGATTAATCACGATGCTTTGTGTGTGTGTGTGTGTGTGTGTGTGTGTGTGTGCATGTGTGTGTGTGTGCGCGTACACCCCCCCCCACATGCCCCTCTTGACACTTCCTCTGCTTGCTGACCACAAGGTCTACCTCAAAGATGGCTCTTCCTCAGTACAAATACCAGTAGATTAATCACGATGCTTTGTGTGTGTGTGTGTGTGTGTGTGTGTGAGAGAGAGAGAGAGAGAGAGAAAGAGAGAGAGGGAGGGAGAGAGAGAAGAAAATGTTGGCTACAAGTGTAGATTGGGGCTATTACAAGTTTCTGAGACGAGAGGATAAAAATAATTGTAGGAGCTAGTCTCCCCCACCCCCCTTTCCACGTGCAGGGCTGTTTTTCAGGTGGATTCCAATGTCTTTCCAAATCATGCCTTTCTGCTGGCCAGTGTACAAGAAAGGGTTGGGAAATTGGCCACAGCTTTGGTTATGGAAACTAATTGAAGGGCTTTAATCTAAGCAGAACAAAAAAATTGGTTTGCCTTTAGAAATTATGGGTTGCTAGATAGTGGGTTCTGCTGATAAGGATGAATGCCAAGCAGTCTGTGGGGCAGGTGAGGGTGACCTGCAATTGCCTGCACCTTCCAGGTGGCACAGGGCCTGTAGGATGCTCGGAAGCACCTTGTCCCTGCAAAGTCTCACATGCTTATGCCTCAGAGCAGACTCCTTGTTCCCATGTGAAGATGAAAACACTTCGTACCCCGCAGCTTTTAGGGAATCTTTTCTATGCTATGGTCTATCTCTGGCCAATCAGCACAACTTAGTCTCACTCTAGCTCACCCTGCATATATAGAAGAAGCTTTTCTTCTAGGAAGCATGTTCTCCCCTCCTCCTACATGACAAGCCCAGGACTCAGTAACATGAAACCCCAGCCCTATAAGGTGAAGACATGAGCAGTTTCTAATCTGACATTTTTAGGCCTTATAGTGACTGATGGAATAGACCTTCCTCATTCTTTCAAATCATGCTTGACTATCATATCTGGTGGTGTACTATTGCTAGACATGATTCATTGCCCATTTCTTAACCCATTAAGATCACACCAGCTTTAAGTCTGTGCAGCAGAGATAGCTCTGGGAAGAACCTGGTTTCTAATTCTTTTTTTAAAATTTATTTTATTTGTGGGAGATAGATAGATAGATAGAGAGAGAGAGAGGGAGAGAGAGAGAGAATATATTGGCATGCCAGGGCCTCTAGGCACTAAAATCGAATTCCAGACATATGCACCATATTGTGCACGTATGTGACCTTGTGCACATGCATCACCTTGTGCGTCTGGCTTATGTGGATTCTGGGGAGCTGAACCTGGGCCCTTTGACTTTGCAGGCAAGGACCTTAACTGCTAAGTCATCTCTCCAGCACTGGTTTCTAATTCTTATTAGCACTGGAGGCTGTTCTTGGGTCAGATCAGTGACTGAGGCCAGACTCTAGCCATGTACTGCATATGACATTTTGGCCAATGACAGGCTGTACAGATGATGGCTGTTCTAGTTACTTTTGTGTTGCTGTGACAAAACACCTGAGAAAAAGCAGCTGATGGGAGGAAAGGATTTATTTTAGCTTACAGTCTTGAGGGAAGCTTCAAAATGGCAGAGGAAAGCATGGCAGGAACAGAGGCTGGACATCACCTCTGCCAAAGCAGGTGGAAAATAGCAGCAAGAAAGTGAGCCAACCTCTGACAAGGAAGAAGCTGGTTATAACATCCCAAAGCCCATACCCAATAACATGCTTCCTCCAGCAAGGCTTTACCTCCAAAATTGCCATTGGCTGTGGACCAAGCATTTAAAACACCTAAGTTAGTGGGGGACATCTGATTCAAGCTACCATGATGGCAATGCTACATAGCCTCTATGTTATAGGCAGGTTCATCTAGGTGTATGAAAGTGTATGTTATGATGTTTGCATAATGACAGGTTTGCCTAGTAATGCTTCTCTCAGTGTGTACCTATGCTGTGAAGTATTAAATAACTATAATCAAAAGTCTATAGCTGGGCTGGAGAAATGGCTTAGCGGTTAAGGCACTTGCCTGCAAAGCCAAAGGACTTTGGTTCAATTCCCTAGAGCCCATGTAAGCCAGATGCACAAGGTGGCACATGCATCTGGAGTTCGTTTGCAGTGTCTGGGAGCCCTGGCACACCCATTCTCTCTCTTAAATAAATAAATAAAAATAAAATATTAAAAATAAAGTCTATAGTTGTATCTTCCATGCAAATCTATTAACCAGTACAAAATTAAGATGCCAAGAAATATAAGTGCTGATATTCATGCAACATTTAAAAAGTTTAGGTATTAAATCTTTTTCCTTACAATTATAATTTAGATTTTAGCAATAGTATTACAAATATATAGGTATCATATATTTTAAATAGATACCTCAGAGAAAAATAAAGATCAAGAAAATTATTAAAACTTACTATGAAAAGACATCAATCATAAAGGAAGAAATTTGTCATTTTAATATATCATCCCTATACCTCTCCAGAGTAAAATTAATAAAACACAAACATGGTTATCACCAATTACCTCAGGCACAAAGTTATATCAAACTGAACTATACGCTAAGAAACAGTCTTACTTGTTATGCATTAATACAAGGCTGAAAAGTTACTAGCTTGTAAACAAAATAAGCATTTCTATGAAAAATAAACTTGAATGGCAGTAATTCTGACAATATATTTGTTTTGGCATTTCTAATTGATATAACGTAATGAAATTTAATATGCATGTCAGTGTGATCTATTACCAAACTCCAAGGTCATATATATCTTTCTCATGCAATCATAGGAAACATAAAAATTTTAAACAATGGACTGAGGTGCCAATTTGTTTTCTGACTTTTCTCTCTTTCCCTTCATGTCTCATCATGCCGGCAGTAATGAGGTTTCACTTTTCTTTTCTGAAACCAATGACTGCTCATAGATTCACTTTCCTGTTCTCAGGTATTACGTCACTCTGCTTGATCTGGACTTACAGAGCCAGAGGAAATGCATAAGTCAAGCTCAAGAAAATGATTTTAACAATTTGTTTCATGGTCATTTATGAAAACTTTCCCATGATTTGTAAAAGCATAAAAGCCAGACTGCATTTTGGGGTTATTAATAAACATTTCATAAACTATCACCATGCCAGCTGAAGGGAATAGCAGTACATGTCCTCACTCCTTATAGGAGGGAAATGGCCAAGCTGGTATAGAATGAAGATCCACTTGACCTTTTTGTTAATCATCAGAATCAATGGAGGAGCTCTGAAAAGAGAAACACGTGGACCCCAAATGCCAATGCACGTCCAGACCGATAGTGGTTTCCAAGGACACTTTCTTGTGCAACCTGTCTGGGATGGAAAGTGCTTAAAAATAAGAATAAAATAAAATAAAATAAAATAAAACAGACCCTGAATTATATAGACTTAATACAAAAAGGACTGTAAATTGCTTCCTTAATATTTTTATATTAATTATATGTTCACATGATGGCATTTAGTAGATTAAACAAGATGTAAACATCAAAGTTAATTTCATGCAATTCTTTTTATCTCCCCCCCCGACCCCCGCCACCAGATGTGAGTACTACAAAACTCAAAATTGTGTGTGGGTTACACTGTATTTCCAGTAGAAAGTGCTGTCCTAGAGCAGCGGTTCTTAGAGCGTGGCTTCCAGAGGAAGAGCCTCAGCTTCACCTGGGAACCTGTTAGAAATGCAAACCGCCCACCCTACACTAGGTAGAGAGAATCAGGAGCTGGGCTGGGGTGGGTGCAGCAAGCAGTGTTTCAACTAACCCTGTAGATGCCCACCTACTAACCACAGATTAGAATCTCCATTCTGGGAACATAAAGAAGGGGTATACATATGCCTTTCTTGATCCCAAGGCACAACAGACAGATTTCTACAGAGACTGGGTGGATGTACACAAGGTAGTTTGGTAAAGAACTGGACAAACTTTCTTATTTTATTTTAATTTTTCTTTTCACTTCCTCACAATCTTACATGTAGAATTTATAATTGCTCTCATGGGAATGGGCAAGAAGGTACTTGCTATAGAGAGATGGCTGTTCTCCTGTAGCATCCTGCCTTAGCTGAGACTGCCAAGAGCTGCAATGGTGTGGTGCTTACTGGGCATGGGGAGATGGTGCTCGATGACATGCACGGGTCTACTTAAATGAACTCCTTGGTATAAATGAACTAAATTATGTATCTGATTTTGGTATAGCCAACAATGCAGTGAACATGCAGATCTAAGACACTTTTCATCATGGCCCAGAGGGGAGGAAGCAGGGCTGTTCGTATGTACAGGATCTCCACGATGGGGTGGAATTTGAAAAGCAACCAAATGCCTATCAGCCCAGACAGTGTCCTGCTGTTTCCCAGACTATGAACCCAGCAAGAGCCAGATGCATTTGTTTGTAATTTAGGGCATGCTATGACCTTTGTAAGAAGGTACAAGGTCACTGATAACTTCTTTCTCCTCCTACCATCAGCCCATAGCAGAGTAAAGCTCTGAGAGAATGGGAAATGGGACGGGTAAGCTTGGACAGGGGGAGCCGAGAGGGCTACACATCTCTCCCTATAGGACACTCTTCATGCTGATAGAGCACTGCCTGGCAGGTGGGCCTCAGGTCTCTAGCTGTGGAGGAGGAAGAGGTGGAAGTAAATGCCCGCTGTGGCCTCTCAGGCCTCTCAGCTATTGGAGGTCTGTAAGGGCGTCGGGAGCTGATGGGAACACGTAGCTGCCAATGGGGGGGGGGGCAGGAAGCTGAACATTCACCTTTTTAAAAAGGGACTTGGTGACATTTCTGATGCAATAGGCTATTGCACTGTATAGAACACATTAAGAGATGCCCAGTCCTGTTTCCTAAGCAAACTGGAGTAACCATAATGCCCGCTGAAGAGGCAAATACTGTTTCTTCTATGTAACTGGGAATATCTAAAGTTAATATTACAGAGCTTTCCTGCTGTCTCACCTTTCAGCTACTCAGACTTCTGCTTCTGCTTTGTGTCTTCCTTGTCCCTTAACCCCCTGCTGTTCCTTATCTGGCCTGTAATTACCGAGTTCTCTCTTATATTCCAAGGGCTCTTTTTTTTTTTTCCCTGTGTTTCAGTTCCCACACTTTAATAAAAGTTCTTGTTGGTTCCTTATTTCTCAGAGGAAAGTTGCTTTAATTATTAGGAGTGAGGACACAAACAATAAAACAGTGGTTACTGAGACATGATTTCATATTGAGATACTTAGACTTTTTGTGTTTAATTTGGAGAAAAAAAAATCCCAAGGTTGAATTTTTATTCAAAGACTCTTGAATGTACTCAACCCACTGTTAGCACAACTCCAGTGAATAGCATTTTAAGGGCAAATGTCAGAAAAAAATGTTCACATTTAAAAGCTTCAGCTCAGCTTCCTTTGAAAAGCATGGTTAGCCTTTGGTTTAGAAATGCCTCTGTCTACTAAATTCTTTGTGGGAGGAAGAAAGAATATTGAATGTTTTATTTAAACAGGTCATTAACAGTCAATACTGATTTGAAAATGCCTGCTTTCAGAGGCAGATAAAAGCTTCCAATCACTTAGAATATCACTTGAGCTGATCTAGGGCAAGATGTGCTGATGCAAGTTTTAGACCTTTATGGGAGAAGATTTCACTCAACAGTGTGGTGCTCCTGGGGCAGCGGGTCCTGTACATTGTAAGCACCCTGCGTGTGCTGTGCATATAGAGATACGGGAAAGGGGCTCACGCAGCACTTTAGGGTAGGCCCGCTTTGGGTTTTCCGCTTTAGTACTGGCAAATGCTTATGAATGAAGACGAACCATTTTTGCATAAAGTGCCAACCCACCTCTCCAGGGTGGCAGGATGCAAGTAGGAGCAGAGGACAGCGGAAATAAACAAACGCAGAAATCGCAGCCACTAAAGATGTGCGGAGAGGGACAGTGAGGAGAACACAGGCAAGCTCATTAGCATTCACCTGTGACAAGGTTTTTCTATTTAATTTAAAAGTATTTGATTTCATAAGACTCTGATGGCTGGAAAATATAAAAAAGTTTTTCTCCCCAAAAGTAACCCAACACTGGCTCCTATTTAAAAAGTTCCACTTTTGATTACTAGGTTTTAGAGCAAACATGTGTTTCCATAGAGATGTGGGTGACCTGGACCTGGTACAAGCACCCACTTGTATCAGCAACTTAATTATGATCAGTATTTTGTAAGAAGATGTGATGATGTAAGCTCAAGTCTTCAACAACATGCTCATCCTGAAAGATGCCTCCAGCAAGATGAAGTGGCCAGTGTTACGGAAGCAGAAAAGGAACCCCATCCTCTGCAAGCACCCCAGAGCAGGCTGTCTCCCTGAAGGTCACACCAGAGGGGTTGAGACAGCAGAGCTTCACAGAATTCTTTACACCTGTAGTTCAAAAATCCTTACCATAACTCCCCAAATGCTGCAAAAGAACAGCATGCTTCTCTTTCCTCTATACATTTCTTGATTTTCCTCTCCCCTCCTCAACTTTCTTTTTCTTTACTCCATCTCTAATGATTTAGGGACAATTCCTAGGGAAGAGTAATGTTTTTCCTTATTATTGAATAAATATTTGTTTAATACTGGAAAAGCTCCAGGCTTCATGGGAAATGCTGGCATGGTTAAAGCTAACTTTCATGGAACTCACTGTTTAACTAACACTTCTCTAAGGACTTCCTATGTATTTCCATGTATTAATTTACAGTCATAGTAGCCCTATAAAATACTGACTTAAGTTCTTATCAACTTGTTTTTATGGACAAAGGGGATAGGTACACAGAGGGAGTGGTGAAGTATTCAGTTAAGTCATATAGCTACTAGGTGGCTGAGCTAAGATTTGAATGTGTATTTCCTTGCCCATGAGCTCTGTCCCCCAAGAAGCTGACAGATCAATAATAGAAAAAGACATGTTCACAGGGGCTAGGGATATGTCTCAGTTGGTAAAATACTTATTGCACAAGAATGAATACCTCAGTCTGAATCTCTAGAACCCATGTGAAAGCCAGATGTGGTGGTGTGTGTCTGAAATCCCAGCCCTGGGGAGGTAGAGGCAGCAGAATCGTGGGGCAAGCTAGCTAGCTTAGTCCAACTGAATCAGTGTTCTCTTAGGCTCGGTGATAGAACGTGTCTCGAAAAACAAGGTGGTGGGCTGCAGAGATTGCTTGGTGGTAAATGCTTGCCTGCTAAGCCAAAAGGCCCAGGTTCAATTCCCCAGTACCCACATAAAGCCAGATTCACAAGGTGGCGTGCACATTTGGAGTTCGTTTGCAGTGGCTAGAGGACTTGACACACTCATTCTCTCTCTTTTTATCTCTCTCTCTCTCTCTCTCTCTCAAATAAATAAATAAATAAGTAAATAAAAATATAAGAAAATACTTCAAAAAATTAGGTAGTGAGAAAAACACCCATTGTTGACCTATGGCTTTCCCATGAATGTGTGTGTGTGGAACAGCTCTGTTATATGGTCTGTACTAGTAGCAAGTCCCACCCAGAGACCTGCCCACTACAGAAAGGTGGATAAAAGGCAGGTTTGCTTTTAGAAGGATAGTGCGGATACATTTTATACCTTTTTATAAAATCTTCACAGAAGACCACATAGTCATCTCCAAAGAAAAACATGGATTGTGATTCTGTGTTAGTGAACAGAACTCCTAACTAAGTCTGTTTCCAGCCAACTCAGGAAGGCTGGCTTGGCTATTAATGAACAAACACCTGGTACTGGAAACTTGCTCTAAGCACGTCACAACAGTCCTTGCTCACAAAGCCAGAATTCACTTAATAAACATTTTATCATTTCTTGATAAATGATTTTTTTTCAAAGGAAGTGAGATTCTTCCTACTTCCTTGAAATGTCGCTGGTTGTGGCAGAGGCAAACGGTATGTGATGACTCCTAGAACCAGCCTTGGTCCTCGCCTCCAGCCATCTCTGCTTTCCTAAAGTTTCCCACCACTGAACCTGAACTCACCGCTTCAGGTGTCCTGGTGGTCCACCTTGGGCTCTCAGAGCACAGTCGAAGCTACTGGTTTCCTCAGCAGTCAGATGGATAAGCTCCACTCTCCAACTGGCCACCTTTATCAACTTGCTTTTACTGTGACCAGCAAGTCATCACAATAGTGACACAGGTGGAGCCAGAAACCAGGGTAATGACAGGACCCAGGGTGCGGCTGAGTAATCAGCAGTTGGGCCGCTTCAGCTACCTGAGGCAGAGAGGCCTTGCCCCTGAGAGAAGACTGACTGCTTTCTTTTTGTAGAGCTGCCCAGTATTTTTTGCCTTTGGGCCCATGTTAGTGAATGCCCAGGTCTTCATTCTTTTCACCCTAGGGAAGGCAGAGCTGTAAGACTGAACTGAAACCTTTATCTGGCTGCTGCACAGGCTCCAAGGCAGTTCAGGCTGGAACCGAATCAACCTTCCAAAGGTCTGCTAACGCTTCTCATCTTCCGGGTGACATCAGGACTGGTGTACTAATCAACTGGCTAACATTCTTGGCACTGCACCCTGAAGTGACTGCCCAGTTCTAAACCTTTCCTGGTTCTAGACCCAAGTGGAAACATCTGTTAGCTGGTTTTACACTCAATGAAAACATGCAAATCATGTTGAAGGATGTGCACCCTATTAGGGTTAGGCTCTCATCCAGCACGGAAGGTCATCTAGTCTTTACCAGTGGAAAGCTGGTATGAGGAAAGCATGGGCTGTGGCAACCATCTGGGATTAGAGTGGAGAGGGTTTTCTTCCTAGTGGGGCCCATCTTACCTGCAAATGACTTAGTTCTATTCATGCTACCTCCATTTGCTGGTTTGAAATTTTTAGACAAACATTACACACAATATTAAGGCTCTTTGGATTTGGTCTCACTTGATCCCAGCCATCACAGCCTACCTAGCTAACCACAAACAGGCCCAGCCTGCCACCCTGTAAGATGAGTCTCTGTCATGGTCTCAGAGAGGAGCTTGTCTGCTACGTAGCTCCTTATGGTCCAAAATAAGAAAAATTACTTTGCCAAGACAATTCATGCTCTGTCTGTGGCTAGTTTTGGAATTTGACTAGGTTATCTGATGGCTTTATTTCCTCATCAGTAAAATGGGATAATAAAAGCTGCCTTGTTGGGTGGTAATGCAATTGAAATGAATTCTTATTTGTAAAGTGATTACAAGAGTGCCTGACATACATCAGGTCCTATAAGAACACTAAAAGATATAAATAGATTCCCCTATGGCCTGTGTGTTAGGTTTCCTGTTGGCCTTATTTTATAGGTGAGAACTGAGGCTTATGAGGTCACACCAATGACCTGACCCTTGAAAGCCAACCTTCTTATCACAAACTTCCCTGTGTGACTTCCACCCTTCTCTCCTCCCACAGAGAGGCTGCCACATGATTCAGGGCTAATGTAACCCCAGAGAGGAAGAGAGGGGAGCCCAAGGCAAAGTCTGACTGCAGTGTGCTAAGGGTATGAACACTTAGGGCTCTGTGCTGTGTCCTCAGAGTAATCAGTTCTGTGTGCTTTCGTGTGTGTGCGTGCTCACACATGTGTGCATATGTGTGTGTGTTCATGTGAGTGCAGGTAAATGTGCTTGGGTGTGTGTGCATATGGAGGCAAGAAGAAAACCTCTATGTCACACTTCTCAGGAGCCATCCATCTTGTTTTTGACACACAGTCTCTTATTAGAGCTTGTCAGGTTGGCTAGACTTGCTGGCCTGGGAACTCCAACCATCTAATCTGCTGGCCTGTCTCTCCCCAGCAAGGGAATTATGCATTTGGCTTCTTACCTGGGTTCTGGGGACTAAGCTTAGTTTCTTCATGACTTTACTAACTGGGGCATCTCCTCAGCCCTTGTTCTCTTTTAAAGCTTTAGAACAGGCAGGAGTAAGCCCACTATTTCCCACAGATCATGCCAGTGTAGGTTCTGTCTTGCGGGTGCTAGATGTGATCAATGTTTTAGGGACCAAATTCACAGCTAAAGTACTATCTTTGGAAAATGATAAACACTTATCATGCAGAAGGAACAAAGTGCAAGTAAAGCCTTAGAAATAAGTAGGAAGCAATCTAAAAATTACTAAATATCCTTCCTCATTTCTAATTTCAGGTAATTTTACCAAGATGGACATAGCAATCAATACAGTGTTATCTATATAGTATCACAGATTTAAAAAGCTCATTTTGATCAATTTTTATTTATTTGAGAGAAAGAGAGACGGAGAGAGACAATGGGCATGCCAGGGCCTTCAGCTGCTGCAAATGAACTCTAAATGTATGTGTGCCCTTTGGTGCGCACGTGTGATATTGCATACTTGCTTCACTGTTTTTGGCTTATGTGGGACTTGGAGATTAGAACATGAGTACTTAGGCTTCGCAGGCAGGTACCTTAACCACTAAGCCATTTCCCCAGCTTGTTGATCATTTTGATATGCTCAAAATTCTAGAGGTCATATTTGCTTATCAAAATTTTCTTTCAATTGCTAACCATAATAAGAAAAAAGAGAAATTTGTCACCTGAGATATGTTGTAATAGGAAAATTACTAATTTTAAATTGCTTCAAATATACAATAAATGTAATGAAAATCATAAGAATTCCTTCCTCTGAAAAAGCTTGAGTCTGACAAATTCCATTCTGCTTTCTTTCTCTTTTCCAAATTACTGTGTATAATGCCTGTGACAAGCTAGATCTTCAACAAAAACATGCGGTTCCTCATGTTATTCTTTCTCTCTAGGCAGCATCGAGTTTTAAATGATTCATTTTCCAGTTTTTAGCCCACTCTTACAGATGGACAGGGAGGGCTCTCCCCTCTCCCCATCATACTATCAACCTGGCAATGCCTCCTAATCATTATCAGAGTCAAGGTCTAAACACGAGCACCATACCCCTCTGCATCATACGTACTGGACCCCATATATACCACCCGCTTAAACAGGTATCTTCCCCAGCATCCTCCACTTCTCAATACGGAGCCTTGTATTCTGGATAACCAAATTACATCCTGGTTCTTCCCATCAAAGCCTACACTTCTGCCCAAGAAAGACATTGAAATTTACTTATTTTATGAAATCTGAGAGGTAAAGTGTTTTCACCCAATGCAAACACATTTAACCACTAATCTCACCATTAGATAGCCAGGTAACACCAGCAACAAATACAGATTTCACTGCTGTTGATATTTCCATGTCCTTTATGGGATCTCTGAAAACTTTTCTCTTGGTCTGCCTTGTCTATTCCTTTAATTTACAGCACAAAAGATCGGAAAGCAGATGTCATTTTCTCTCTGCTTTGTGCTGAGCCACAGCCTGCCCTATGGTTCAACTCACATAGGGGGAAATTTAGGAAGTGCCAGATGCTTATGATGGTCTATAAGCTTTAGCAATATGCAGTTTGATCTCTTCCAAATCATTTTTCTAAAGATTGAATGGATCAAAACTGTTTTTTACACAGGAACTCAAATATTGTGCAGTCCTCTCAACTAAATATAATGTCATATATTATTTCCCACTGGAATCCTTTCTGTTAGCCACCCAATTTACCTTGAAGCAATTTTGAGGTGTATATGTATTAGGTCTTGATCACCTGCTTGATGAAATAGACCCATCTTTTACAGCCTTGATTCCATTTGTGCCCAATCTTGGCAAATTTATGAGACAAGCAATCAGGGTTTCTGGCTTTTTACTGACACTAACAATTTCATTACCCAGGTGTGAGACATGTCCACAGAGTGTGCCTCCCATAAGCCTGACCCTGTATGTGCAGGGTGTCTATGTGGGTGGGTGTATCCCTATAAGAACTGAGACTATTTTGGGGTGATGGTATGAGGCATAGATGTCAGAATCAAGAGAAACTGTAATTATCACAGTGCATTTCCTGACTAAGCATAGGGGCCTGAGGCAGTCTGAAACAACTGCCCAACTTCAAATCTTCAGTTCCTATGTAACAGCTAGACATGCCCATGTATGCCTATAACCCTAGTCCTGCAAAGGACAGCAGAGAACAGGGAATTGTCTGGGCTCGTGCAAAACAGCAAGCTCCAGTATTAATAAGAAACTGGCTCAAAATGAGAATGGACTGAAGAGCGATGGAACAGGAAACAGGACACCTGATGTTCTGCTCTGGCCATAGCAGGCGAGTGCATGGAACACAGTAAGGTCACATGAAGGTGCATACAACACACACACACACACACACACACACACACACACACCTATAAAAGAATATTAATCATTCTGAAACAACAACTTCTGTGTGTGTGTGGGGGGGGGGGTTAGCTTCGGTATAGGTAGCTTTGACCGGAGACTTGAGGAAGTACATGCCCTTTTGCACGGCCTAGAGGCAGTACTAGCAAAAATGGGAGTGGCATTTCAGGTGGGGGGAAGAACACAAGTGAAACTTCTCTGGCAGAAGTAAATGAGTCATGAGTGAAGCCAAGAAGAAAACCTACCTGCTTAGTGCACAGATGTCAATGAATAAATATTGGTTATCTACTGTGAGTCTCTATTAGATGCACTGTGTTTAGTTTAATTGTAATGCAATAGTTTTAAGACCGGCTCCTGCCAGGAGATAAGACTAGCAGGCAGGACACAATTAGATGCCATCAGAAGGTGACATCAAGAAGATGTCGGGAAATATACTGTTAAATATATATATGTATATAGTGATGTTGGATGATATGGTTTCAATTACACACCTGTCCGGCAGCAAAAGGTAAAAATCACCTTTGTTTGCTTTTTTATTTAATAAATAGGACAGTTTCCTTCTCATGCCTACCCATGCCAATTCACCCTCCTACCCTTCCATTGTTTTGGTTGCACAGCTCTGAATCTAAAACTTACCCAGTTCCTCCATTATCAGAGAAATGCTGAAACGACAACTGGATCTATTTTAGTGATCTCAATATGATGCAACTTGACTTTTCATTCTCTAAGTATTGAGAAATCATATGCTTTAATCTGACTAATATTAAGCATCTCTCAAACAAAAGCTATGCTGCTAAGTTCCCCATGCCTCCAGGACAGCAATCCATAACTTTTATTTAAGATTACACTTGGTTTGAATATTAGCCAATTTTTTAATCCTGGAAACTGACCAGCAGTTAATATGTAATTTACCAGACCGGGGCTTGACACAGAGATAACTAGGCACTAAAAAGATAGTCCTGTTTTGCTGAATGCTTCTCTCAAATTATAAGGAAGATTAAAGATACTGTTTGAAAATTAATCTAGGTTTTTATCTACCAGCCAAATTTAACTTGGACTCATTTTTCATTTCAAGCTTCAAACAATACATGATTGGATAGAATGAGGCCATTTTTGACATCTCATAGAGTGCACGGGCAGGGACTAAGGTAAGATGATAAACATTGTGGTCACAGCATTAGCTGGTGTTTGGAAGATCCTGAAGCCATGCTAGGAAAAATAAATTTAGTTTTGATAAAACATTCTTCTTCTTCAAACCTCTAAATAATCAGCCACATGCTTTACACAGAAAGACCTCTAATGCTTGACAGTTCTATCATGGCTTAGCAATATTTAAGCATTAATGACCATTTTCTTCCCTTTCTCTTTCCTTCCTTCCTTCTTTGCTTCTTCCCTCCCTTCTTTCTTTCCTTCTTCCTCCCTCCTGCTCTCTTTCTTCCTTTTTTAAAGATTTTACTGTTATTATTATTATTTATTTGAGAGAGAGAGAGAAAGAGGGAAAGAGAGAGAGAGAGAGAGAAGAAGAAGAAGAAGGAGGAGGAGGAGGAGGAGGAGGAAGAGGAGGAGGAGGGAGGGAGGGAGAGAGAATGGCCAGGGCCTTTAGCCACACTGCAAATGAACTCCAGATGCATGTGCCACTTTGTGCATCTGGCTTATGTGGGTCCTGGGAAAATTAACCTGGGTCCTTTGGCTTTGCAGGCAAGCGCCTAAACTGCTAAGCCAAGTACCCTTTCTGCACTGGACATTGTTCTAGGTGTTGGGGATACAATGATGAGCAAACTAAACAGAGCTGCCTTGGGGCTGGGCCTGTGATAGCTTGCCTCTCAAGCATAAGGACCTTAGCTGGTACCCTAGAACCCAGGTTTAAAGAAATCAAAAAGCTGGGCATGGTGGTGCATGCTTGAAATCCCAGTGCTGGAGAAGCAGATTCTTCACCAGCCAGTTTCATCTAAGCCAGCAAGAGACCTTGTCTCATAAAAGGCAGATGGTATTCCTGAGAAACAACAGCAGAGGTTGTCCTCTGGCCTCCACATGTGAGTGCAAACACAAGTACACACACACACACACACACACATACACCTTTGGGCACCACACTTGGTAATCATTTCAACATTTGTTTCGCTAAGTTCTCACAATGCTCCTGCAGAGTGGCATTATCATCTCCATTTTACAGACGAGGGAACCAAGGCTGGTCAACAGCAAACCTCAGAGTGACTCCCATTCCACCAGGCTGGTGCCACTGCTTTGACTCAGTGCGCATAATGAAACAATTTAAACGCTTCTTTCTGGGTTCATTACAATGGGAACATCTTTGTGTCCACAAGAATGAGAATTGTAAATGTAAAATTCATTCAAAAAAGGGGGGCTGCACACAAGTGCAGTGGTGGCACACAGCCATGGTGGGGAACCAACTGCTCTCAATTTGGCTAACTGATCTCCTCAGTGGTACGGGACCCATAGCTGGAGCTGGGAAACAAGTCAGAACCATATCCAAACATAAGCCCACTCGCCAATATCAAGCTACCATCAATTGTGGGCTACAGGAGGGCCTACACCTATTAAATTCTCTATAAAAAAAGTAAGGGTTATCTCATTTGTCCTGGTGCTAACTTACTCTCCGTTGGAGAATCTGCTTCTCTTTTTCAAATAGATGTAGATCCTAAGGAGAGAGCCACACCATCATACCTCAAAAGGGCCCCGGCTAAAACTAAGAAAAATTGGAGAAACAAGCAAGGGTGCTGTTTTCCTGGTGAACCGGGTACCAGCACAAGGGTGAAGGAGATCAACACAGAGAAAAACCAACTCCTACCAAATCAGAGAGCCAGAGACCCAGAGGCCCCCAACACCTCATCACTGAAGCAGACCAAAAATGAACCCAACATAGCTGAGGGAAATTTGCGGAAGAGGGGGCGGAAAGAATGTCAGAGCCACATGTTGGGTCATGATATGCAGAGACATTTATCCTACCCATAACTGTGGGCTAACTCCAGAATGCATGACCCATATACCTCAACAAGGATGGGTCAAAGGGGAGGGGGTAGGTCATGGATGAGCCTAATAATGGTACCAAACTGACTGTATTTGCTGAATACAAAACTAATTAATAAAAAAATTAAAAAATTAAAAAAGGGGGAGGGGGGCTGGACTGTAGCCAGGGCTTAGCAGTTAAGGTGCTTGCCTAAGAATGCATGGTCAAATCTCCAGGTCCCACTTACCCAGACACAGTGACTTAAGTGCGTAACGTTTCACATGCGCCACAAAGGGGCACACACATCTGGAGTCCATTCATAGTAGCTAAAAGGCCTTGGCACACCTATTTTTTTCTCTCTCTTTCTCCCCTCCCTCTTTCTTTCTCTCTGTCTCTCACTCAAAAATAATTTAAAAATCTTTTTTAAAAAAGGTCAAAGGGGGAAGAAAATTCTTCTTTTTTTAAAAAAGATTAACTTATTTGAGGCAGGAAGGGGGGGGGGAGAATGGGCATGCCAGGGCCCCTAGCCACTGCAAATGAACTCCAGATGCATGTGCCACTATGTGCATCTGGCTTACGTCAGACCTGGAGAATCGAACCTGAGTCCTTAGGTTTTGCAGGCATGCGCCTTAACCACTAAGCCATCTCTCCAGCCCCAGGAAGAAAATTTCTCAATGGGAAGAAGAATGTTTTCTTGGTCCTTTAAACTTTATTTTCCACTTCTCAGTGATGACAAATCTGCATGAAATACCTTTCCCTTCCCGGCCCCTTTCCTGTATTCTCTCTCACTGTTTCTTAAACTGAGTATTGTCTGTGTTTTCATCCCTTTCTTCCTGCTGTGTTTTGTTGTCTTCAAGGACAGGAGAAGCTGTCCTGGCCTGCCAGAGTGTGAATGGTCCCTCCAAGGAAATGTTGGAGAGGTTCCTCTCACTGCTTTCAGAAAGACGGGGGACCTCTGACTCCCTTATAACTCTGGAATTCCAGAAGGGGAAGCAACTCTTCTGTAGTCTCTCCTCAGTTTTCACCCTGAGCTTCTCATGAGGCACTGAGAATACTCTCATTTGGCCTTAGGTGTGTTCTGTGAGAGCTTCAAATGAAAACTGAAACCAAGTCAGGTCCAACTGATAGCCATGAGGCATACACCCAAAAGTCAATGATTTCCTTGGAGCTGTTTGGGTCTGGCTATCTGAGATGGTCACGGAAAGAGGCTGTCAATAGGCAGTGCCAGAAGTACCTCAAAAATATAGCCTTGTTGTTGGGTGTGGTGGTGCATGCCTTAATCCCAAGCACTGGGGAGACAGAGGTAGGAGGATGGCTGTGAGTTCAAGGCCAGCTTGAGACTACACAGTGAATTCCAGGTATCCTGGACTAGAGCGAGACAATACCTCAAAAAAAAAAAAAATGCAACTTTGTTGACAAAATCTGAAGAAACTGTCACCAGCAGACAAAGCTTTCTCTCAAATTTTTGTGTTTGGTTTGATTTCTAGTTCAATTTCTCTCTCCTGTCTGGTTTCAACTTAGCCATAGCACTGCAAGCTGGTGTAGCTTTATCCCAACATTCATCCCCCACAAGCTTCCCAGACAGAGACAGGGAGAAAGGGAGGGAGGGGGAGAGAGAGTATGCTGGTGATTGTCCATTCCTTATGGACTCCTGAGACTAGCAGGGACCAAAGGTCCTCCTTCTTCCTGAACTATATTTGAATTTCCTCCCCAATATCACCTTTAAGTGGCCATCGAGCCTCTAGTCAACAAACAACCATAATGGATTCCTAGTGCTTCCTCCAGAGGGTTCATGTACTGCATCGCACTGCTCTGGCTCAGTATCCACCTCAGATATCCCAGAACCCAGCACTCTTCCAAAACTCAGATTCATCTTAAGAATACTTCCCTATTCTAGTACAGAATCATTCACAGACCAAAGGACGTGGTAACTGAGAAGGACTTTATAACACCTTAAATAATTTTCAGCATAATTCACTTCTCATCAGACATATAGAACTTTATTTTAAAAAATATTTTATATTTATTTGAGAAAGAGACAGAGAGAGAGAGGGAGAGAGAGAGAAAGCGTGTGTGTGTGTGTGAGAGAGAGAGAGAGAGAGAGAGAGAGAAAATGGGTACACTGTGGCCTCTAGCCACTGCAGATGAATTCCAGATGCACGCACCACCATGTGCATCTGGCTTATGTGGGCACTGGGGAATTGAGCCTGAGTCCATAGGCTCACAGGCAAGCACCTTAACCGCTAAGCCATCTCTCCAGCCCTGGAACTTTATATTTCTATTTTTAACTAACTTATTTTTACTAACAACTTCCATGATTATAAGCAATATCCCATGGTAATGCCCTCCCTCCTACCACTTTCCCCTTTTAAACTCCACTCTCCATCATATCCCCTCCCTGTCTCAATCAGTTTCTCTTTTATTTTGATGTCATGATCTTTTTCCTCCTATTATGATGGTCTTGTGTAGGTAGTGTCAGGTACTGTGAGGCAGAACTTTTTTTTTTTTGAGAGTTCACTCATTACCTTGTTCAGTCAGTCTATGGCTTTATTCTTTAACAAATGTATCTTAAGAATGCATTTTATTGAAAATCACATCACTGTCCACATTCTTCATAATGACTCTACAGTCAAACTCTACAAGACTTCCTCCTGAGATAGGTCACAGAGCCCACTGTTCCAGTCTTTTCTTTTGCAATTGCTATCTCCGGTCACTTGAGTGCATGGGGTTATATTTGGCTCAAATTAATTTGGCTTGTTTTTTCAAGTCTATTAGGGTTCTTTTAACTGTCCATTTCACTCTGGCCATTCACAAGTTGAGGGATATACTATATGCCACTTACACCAGTAAGTAGACACTCTGGGTTTGAATCAATTCTACTACTTAGAAGCTGCATAACCTTAGGGAAAGTATCTGTTCTACTTCATTTCATTATAAAGTGATGATGAAAAAGCCAACTGCATAGAACTGTGAGGATTAATAAGCTAATACATACAGGGTGATGGTGCCACAGATGCTCAATAGGAGTCACTTACTGCTACTGTTTTCATTAAGCTCATCATATTTACATCCTTGATAAAAAGAGACTGGTAATAAACAGAAGTGCATGCCCACAAAAGTTAGCCTCTGCAACTACACCGATCCACCCTTTGGCACTCTTTCGGGTTAGTTACACAGATCTATTTGGAATCAACTGGCTATTATGTTATCCAGGTCATGTATCTCCATCAAATCCATCATGAAATCCTGAGATGTTGTAAAAGCTACCTTAATGAAATTCAGATGCCACATTTTCTTTAGTTTGCATTCCAGTTATCTCACTGGACAGGAAAATTACTTTGTCCTACTTAATTTTGTCTTGGTATCTGATAGTTATCACTTCATTTTCTGGGTGTTCTGTCAACAGAATAAATTCTAGAATTGAGCTGAAATTTTATGTTTTCTCTTCTTGTCCACATCCAGACTTTGGGGGCTTTGCCTTAGAAATTCTCACAGATGACTGGCTAGAGTGGAACCATCACAGGTGTGCAAGGCCTGAAGAAGCAACCAGGACTATGACACCCTCATCCATGAGGAGGGCTTCAGGACCTCATGTTACAGTGCTGGCGCATCAGCTTCTTAACTCACATTTTGTTCTATCCTGACTAGGAAATCAGGTATCTCTGGTTAAGAGTTCTAAGTGGCAGGGCTGGTCTAGTCCTATTTTGCTCACTGGAGGTTTTTGTCCCTTCCTTATTCTTTTATCTACAACAATAAAACAAAATTCTGTTATAAGAAGTGTGATAGAAATAATGTTTCATGGCTGGAGATATGGCTCCATGGTTAAAGGAGCTTGCTTGTGAAACCCGCCCGCCCAAATTCAATTCCCTAGTATCTAAGTAAAGCCAGATGCACAAAATGGTACACGTGTCTGGAGTTCATTTGCAGTGGAAAGTGCATGTCCTTTCTCTGTTTCTTTCTCTCTCATAAATAAAACATAAAAATGAAAGAATATTCCAGTCTTTATAGAAATTGTAAGATTATTAGCAAAATTACATGAACTCATACACTATCACAAGCATTCCAGTTTTCTACATCTGGCCTATTCTGTCAACTTTATTTTCCATAGGATTGTTCCTCCTCAGCTTTTTAATTCTCTTCTGTTGCTTTTAGAATTTTTCACATACTCCAGGTCACCCTGGACTCTAAGTTTCATGATAATAGTATTCTAATAGAATTACTTCCACCTCTTTGGCATTTATTCTGGCTTTCCTTGTATTCTTTAAATGTGCCATTTGCAGCCTTTTCTCCTCTTCTTCTCCTTCTTCTTTTTTTTTTTTTTTTTTGGTTTTTGAGGTAGGGTCTCACTCTAGTCCAGACTGACCTGGAATTTACTCTGTAGTCTCAGGGTGGCCTCAAACTCACGACGATCCTCCTACCTCTGCCTCCTGAGTGCTGGGATTAAAGGCATGTGCCACCATGCCTGGCTCTCTTTTGTACACAAATAAACATACATATATGCACACATAGGATTTTTTTGGTATGTGCCAGCTATGGTTGCATTTACCAGGGCTACCAGATAGACATGATAGATAAGCCCTGTCCAGTGAAAAGAGATGAACACAAAGATTTGCAAGGGAGTTTTGAGGAGTTTGGGAGTACATAGGCAGGGCTAGCGTCTGAATTTAAGGGTTGAGCTTCTTATTGCTCCAGCCCTCTTTTTTAGACCTCCAGGCTATAAAAGCATACCCCCTGGTTCTCTGAAATTCTTGTGTTTTCCCTCCTAAGACCTGTGGCACATCTGGCCATATTCATCATCTGCTTCTTGGTTATCACAAAAGCTAAAAGCTACACTAGACTGCCAGACACTCAATACATATTTATTGAATAAATGGATATAAAATTTCCTCTACTTCTATTTCACCAACCAATCTCTTCTTGGTCAAAATTAGACCCCAAAATAGCAGTTTCCTTCATTTCCTTTACTTTCCTAGAGATGAAAATGTCAGAGAGGTAAATTGGTAATCTGAGCCCCTATTTTCATTTAAGTATGAGTAAGACTTCTAGCTGGTGTCCAAACAGCTTACGTCTTTCATCACTCTCACTTACTACTCCTGCATCGTTTTGTATGCTAGTTCCAGAGTAAATTATACCAATGCTTGATAAGACTGGGTGGTCTAAAGTTCGTTTATTCACTCAAGACTCTTTCTTGAATGTTTACTAAGTGTGAAGAACTGTTCTGGGCATGGTGGTTTCTTCTGCCCTTCCATTTCAACAAGTGTGTATCCTCTTTTGGGATTCTGGGTCCTTACTCTGCTTCCTCTAGGCCTGAGCCCCTGCTCCAGACAAACCACTCACTGTGCCAGTCCAGTGAGGGGTCTCATTTACCTTCTTTTCCCAGACTTACAAATTCTACCACTGACTGACTGATGGTTAATTTTCTTTTCAGGCAGATGACAGAAATTAGGTTTCCCAATGTCTTGATAGGGAAAACATTTTTATTTTATTTTTCATGAGTATGTGTATGGTATCCATACATATATGTTTGTATGTGTGTGGGTGGACATGTGCAGGTATATGTATACATGTATGGACATATGGAGGCTAGAGTTTCATATTGGGCATTTTTCTCAGTCATTTTCCATGTTTGATTCAGGATCATTCATTAACCTTGAAGCTCACTGATTCAGTTAGATTAGCTGGCCAGCAAGACCCAGGGATCCTCCTATCTCTGCCTTCCTAGCTAGCTCTGGGATTATATGTATACACTGCTATGCTCAGCTTTATGTGGGTGATGGGGCTCAAAACTCAGGTATTCATGTCTGTGTGGCAAGTAGTTCACTGACTGAGCCATCCTTCCAGCCACCTGACACTATTTTTTTAAATTATCTATTTATTTTCAAGCAGAGACAGACAGACAGAAAGACAGACAGACTGACACAGACACACAGACACACACACACACGAGAGAGAGAGAGAGACAGAGAGAGAGAGAGAGAGAGAGAAGGAGGATGAATATGGGTGTGCCAGGGCCTCCAGCTTTTGCAAATGAACTCCAGATGCATTCACCAATTTGTGCATTTGGTTTTATGTGGGTACTAGAGAATCGAACCCAGGTCATTAGGCTTTGCAGGCAAGAGCCTTAAATACAAAGCTATCTCTCCAGCCCATGCTCTTTTAAATATCAAACTAAATACAGTAAATTTAAAGGCTCCAGGTGAGAGCCGGGGAGGACGGCTCAGACTGAAGCACCTGCCCTGCAAGCCGGAAGGCCCGAGCAGCCCTCAGCACCCGTGTAAGCCGCTGGATATGACGGCGCAGGCCCGGAACCTCAGTGTATGTGAACACATCCTCACATGCAAAAAAGCTAATAAACTAAGTAATGTATCATTTACAAATTTTATCCTTCACCACCCACCAATTAAGACATCACTGTAACATTTCAAAAGAATACAAATAAATTTAATATCAAGCAATACTGTTGATCATCAACATGACTATTAACTTAAAGCATTTGAATTTCAATTTACATTTCTATATGTAATATAAGAGTTGGCATTAGCAGTGAGGCATAGTGGCATACTTTGTAACCTTATTAGTATTTGGAAGGTGGAGGCAGGAGGATCAGAAGTTCAAGGTCATTCTTGGAAAAGTCATGGCAAAGGTGCTGTGAAAGAAAGAAGGAAGGAAAGAAGAAAGGGAGGGAGCCTGGTAAGAATTCACTGCTGGCAGTAGACATGTAAGCATTACTTCTTATTTCTTTAGTCTAACCTTTTCCATAGCAATTTATCTCAATACAAAAATACAAATACAAAAGCTTCCACCCAATCCACCACAATTTCTTTTCAATATGAAATAAGCATATACTCTTATTTTCTTGAAAAGTATAGATTTCTATCAACATCTCTGTAGCAATTATCACAGTCATCAGATCATTTTTATTGCCTATGATTTGATCTTACAATATCTTGCCTGCAGAGAAACAACAAATCCATTTACCTTGGCTGTTTTCCTGGGGTGCTGCTAACAGAATGTGCTCTGTCCACAGGAGGTCATGGCCGCCTGACCTGGAAGTGTGCTTTGCTGAATCAGCAAGTCAGAGTTCATGAATTGCTAAGTAAATAACCCTCCATGCAAGCAATGAAGGGGGCTGGGATCCCCAAGTTATGGCTAATTATCATAATAGCTGTCCTGAGCACAGTTTTTGCCCAAAGATTAAAAAAAATTCCATACTGGGCAGGAAAACATCCCAGTAAATTAGACTAAAATTTATTTGTAGTGAGTTTACTTAGAATACTAACATTTTAACCTGCCAGGTATCATTTCAAAAACATTAAGGTTTTGCAGGAAGGCTGTCTGGGACAGTAGTACATTCCTGTAGTGCCCGCTACTTAGGAGGTTGAAGCAAGAGGATCACCTGAGTTCAAGAGTTCCAGGCCAGCCTGGGCAACAGAGCAAGACACTGCTGCAAGAAATACGTAGATTTTTGCAATAAGGTTAACAAATAATTTTTGAAAAACATTTAGTCTATTTTTGCAAACATTTTCCTATTTACATACATCATACCTATTTTCATGTTGATAATTCCATCCTTGATGCAAGAGTTTATTTTCTAAAGGACATACTCTGCATTTAGACTGGTTAATACACTGAATTTGAAGCATTTGAACAAATGCATTTTGCTGTGCTTTGGCCAGAGAGAGGTAATGAAATCTTTTGCTGTACTAAGATTTCTCAGATGAAGATCATTAAACACTTACATAAGAACAGCAGTATCAAATAAAACAATAAAATCTTCAGTGCTGAAGAGATGGCTTAGTGGTTAAAGTGCTTGCCTGTGAAGCCTAAGGACCCAGGTTAGATTCCCCAGTACCCATGTAAGCCAGATGCACAAGATAGCACACGCATCTGGAGTTCATTTGTAGTGGCTAGAGGCCCTGGTGTGTCCATTCTCTCCCTCTCTAGCTGCCTACTCTGTTTTTCCCTCAAATAAATAAATATTTTTTAAAATCTTCAAAGATTACTGATTATCCATGGACTTGAGTTGGTAATAGACATATTCTTTCATGCAACTGTGCAGAATTTATGACAGAGAAATGAAAGGAGGAGGTCTCATCATTAGTATGCCAGGAAAGTCAGTGTTGATGTCATTTGTAAATAATTACAACAGCCCACCCACACATGTCTGCTAACTCCAGAGTAGAGGGATTTGTGTCAAACTAAAAGACTGGATTTGAAACAAATATATTTTAGTGTTACAGGTTACCAGACAGGGATGCAGAACCAATTCCATGTGACCTATTCTAGAAGAAGCACAGTGGTTCCTTAGAGCACTGCTGAGGTGGCAAGGGGCAAGTGCCACACTTGGGAAGGTCAAGGAAAACGTCCAAGTGGATGTTAGATCTAAGATGGACCTGAATTAGTGAAAGAGGTGGGATGCGGTGACGAGGGAAGAAAAAAGAATGTAATCCACAGAAAGAAAGGAACACTCTAAAGTAAAGATGCAAGGTTTTTAGCTGTTGCATCATCCATATTAAAACTCTTCTAGCACAAGGCACAGTACAGTAGGTCATTTATGAGTTCACAGAGTCCAGCATACACAGCTGGAGAGAAAAACTAGGCTTTGAAGCATGGCCTCAATCAGGGGTACTGCAGAGGTAACTGGCCAGCAGCAGCCCTGGGGAGCAGTTACGGTATTCAACCAGGCCTGTAGAGCTGTCACCCTCCATGGATACCTGAGCCCATGGCTGTAAAGGGCATGAAAGCACCTACTTCTCTATTTCATAGCAATGTTGTGAGGATTAAAAAAAGACACATGTTAAAATTAAAAAAAAAAAAAGGCTGGAGAGATGGCTTAGCGGTTAAGCGCTTGCCTGTGAAGCCTAAGGACCCCGGTTCGAGGCTCAATTCCCCAGGACCCACGTTAGCCGGTGCACGCATCTGGAGTTCGTTTACAGAGGCTGGAAGCTCTGGCGCACCCATTCTCTCTCTCTCTCTCTCTCTGTCTCTGCCTCCTTCTCTCTGTCGCTCTCAAATAAATAAACAAACAAAAAAATTAAAAAAAAAAAGACACATGTAGAGATGCGCTGTTGCTTTTTTTTTTCCTGAGACTGCACAAAAGTAATGTGAATCTGAGTAAGCAAAGGTGGAGAAAATGCTGCGGACTTCATTTATACTAGGCTCTGCCCAGATAATTTCAGTGATGGAGGTAGGGTCTCACTCTGGTCCAGGCTGACCTGGAATTAACTGCAGTCTCAGGGTGGCCTCAAACTCACAGCAATCCTCCTACCTCTGCCTCCCGAGTGCTGGGATTAAAGGAGTATGCCACCACACCCAGCTAAGATTCTCTTTTGCAGAGAGATTTTCTTGGACATACACACATACACATTTTCCATTAATTAAAAAAATAGAAACAATGCACTGGGTTTATTTTTCCAAATCAACTGGGCCCTGACTTAGAACACATCACTCTGAAAAGACAGCCCCACCTGGGAATTGCCCTCCCTGACCTGGGTGCTTGGCAGCTGGCCCTTCCCCCCCCCCAACAGGGGCTATCCCTCCCCAGCCTCTCCACACAACCTTGGAATTTTATCCATTTAGGGTGTAAAAGAGGGAGATGGCCAGAGGGAGAACTGCTTTGGGAAAGGAACTATGAATTGGCAGTATAATGGAAAGCATAAGAAGGAACTTTCAAGGGAGAGAAGATAGCTCAGTGAGTAAAGTGTATGCCTTCCCAAGCCTGAGAATCTGAGTTCAATCCCCAGTATACACATAAAATTTGAGTGAGGTCATATGTGCCTATAGTCCCAGTGCTGGGGAGGCAGAGAAAGGAGGATCCCTGGAGCTTGCTGATCAGCCAGTCTATCCTTTCTCAAAAAGAGAGAGCTCGCATTCCTGATGGTAACACCTGAGGTTGTCTTCTGGCTTTCACATTACATGTCTATATGCATACAACCTGCAACACACACACACACATACACAAAAGTTGATGTATTTTTTTTTTTAAAAATAAGGAACTTCCTAAACCTTGGTAATAGGTGAAATGAGAAAATGTGCTCTGAGAGTTAAACTATAAAACCAACACAAGATGACTCTGAGGGGAGATCTGCAAAGTCCCCTTTAACTGGCAAGGCCAGAATAAGAATTGACTATTGCCCTGATATAATCATCAACCTAAACATGGCTAAGTCAGTATACTCAGTGCCTGGATCTTGTCTGTCAGAACACCCGTGTCCACACTTCTCACAAGTTACTCTATTTGGTGGTTATTTGATGTCTCACTGAACAGAAAAAGAAACTGCTCATTTCCACAATATACCATTTCTCTGACCATCCTTCTGTTGTCAGGTCTCTTTCTAACTCTAACCTCAGTCATAATAACTCAACTATCTGTTAATTCCCTATGAACTAATTTTTACACCCTTGAGCACAATATCACTCATGTTCAGCATGCATGATATATATTCTAGTAGTTGAATGTAATAGTATAAACATATGGCCCCATATATTCATGTGTTTTATTAAAATTGAACTTGTAACTCAAGCTTCCAGCTGCTCAGCTGGAGGAGGTGTCACTGGGGTTGGATCTGAATTCCAGCCCAAGGGTGTGGAACAGCAGTTTGAGCTCTGGTGGGTTTGTGTCTGGCTGCTTGTTGGTGTTTGCTTGTTGTAGTTGTTTTACTCTGCTTGGATCTATGGAAATAAGCAGCTTCTTCTACCACCGATGGACTTTACCTTGAATCTGTAAGGCTGAAATAAACCTATTCCTTCCATAAACTGTGCCTGGTTGGATGTTCATCCCAGCAATGTGGAACTGACTACAACATATCTGAATGGGAATGAAGAAACCTATTGCCTACTTCCACCAAAGCTCCAGATTCTCTTCCTCTGATAGGTGCCAGCCATGCATCTGCAATGGGACTAACCAGGGCTAAAAGTTCTGATCACAGAAATTAATACAGAAAAGGTACAACTAACTACTAACTACTCATCCAGTGGGAGTTAGTGTTGTATTTTACAACCGTCAAAACGCTAATGTTTGTATACCAAGTAAATGATCATCTGAGAAATATTTTATTTTTATGCACATGTGTATGTGTTTGTGGGTGTATAAGTATATGTGTGTATGAGTGTGTGCAAGTGGAGGCCAGAGGACAGCCTTGAGTATCATTCCTTAGGAATGCCACTCACCTCCTTTGACACAGAACACTCAATGGCAGGCTAGACTAGCAGGCCAGCAAGCTCTAAGGTTCATCTTGCTTCTGCCTCTCATGCCTGGCATTTTAGGTGGGTACTAGGCCCAAACTCAGATCCTCATGCTTATAAGGAAAACACCTTATCAACTTAGCTATCTCCCCAGTCCAGAAACATAATTTAAATGTAATTATGAATACCTCTTGTACACTGAACTTAATCCATTATTTCAGTGGAGCTACGTATTTACTTTTTGTTCTTGACAACAATAATGGATAGCTTTGATCTAGTTTTACCCTGGTTTTATTGCTTTTCCCAGTAATGAAGGTGGAGCAAAATCAGATTTTGCTTCTAGCAGCTTAAATAGATAAAAATCAGTGTGACTGTCAAAACATACACTGGTCTTGTCAGGGTAGATGAAAACCAGGTTTATAATTGAAAAAGATGAATGTGGACACTAACTAGAAAACGTGCTTGGCTAATCAAGTAAGCAAGGGCAAGTCCCAGATGGAGTATGCATAACACTGCAATCAGCAGAGTATCTGTTGATGGTCATTTCCCTAGAGCAGACATTCTTAAATAGATGCACAATAGATGTAGTAGTACAATTAAAAACATTTCATTCACTAGCATTAAAAAGTTGAAGTCTTATCATTACAGGCCTCAAATATACTCTACTGTCCCTTCTAGAGAAGTGGCACAACAGCCTAGACTTATAGGAGGGCTGGGACCAAGGGAGAGCAAGGTCTCTGTGGCCTACAGTCACATATGAAGTGGTGACCTTGGCTTTTATATGGACGCTACTAGGTCTAAAACTGTCACCTGGAATGTATTGTAATTCAACTGTACAGTTGTGAACGGCTTCCTCGGGAATTATGCTTCAATTCTTTGTTAGTAGGAAAAAGGTGTATTTTATCATAAAATTGGAGGCTTAAGATGCAGAAGGCTGCAATGCTAAACTCCTACTACACAGGAAACTTTTCTCCTATTTAGATCTTGAGATATTTTCTACTAAACCCATAGCTGAACTCTGGGTCAAAACATGCTTCTCAGGCCGCCGCAACAAAGCTGGAAGCAGAGTGAACTGTTGTCCCCAATATCCATTTTTGCCTTCTACCAGACACATGGTCACCAGGTCAAAGCCACAGTTTCCAGCCCTCTTGCAATCCAGTAAGGTAGGCAGCTAAAGTTCTAGCCAGTTTGATGTGAGTGGAAGTGACCCACAGGACCTCAAGATACACTTAGCACTACGGAGTATGCATGCCTTTTCCTACAGCAAGAAGTCTGATCCCTACTACATGAATCTTCCTCCATAAGTCTGTATGCTTAGTTTCTTACATGATGGAGAACAGCAACTTTTATGTTTTTACGACATGGTGGATTGTCTTTTATCACAGCAACCAATTCAGTAGCCTAACTACCATTTAATCCAGAGATTTCTCACAATGACTTCTCTGAATTTCCTGCATTCAATCTTTGCATTATAGTTTTGATATCTTTAAGATCTATGATTAGAAATGCCCCAATATTCTGAGGAACTCAGTGTGACAAGAACTGATTTTGAATTAACATTACAATTTTTTAAAAAGCAGAATATTTGGGATAAATATGTAGAAGCACCAAGAGAGCATCAAGTAATTCTGTTACTTAGTTCCCACAACGAAAGTAGAAAATGGAAAACTGGAGACAATGTAGAGGCATGCACACAAAAATCAGTGTGTGACGGCACAGTGTTGGCTTGTTCAGTGTGAATCTAGTCCACTGTACCAGACGAGGGTGGTGATGGACTGCCCCTTCCACAATGGAAACAGTCAAAACTGGAATCTATGTTTATCTATAGATATGTTAAAACTGGGTTTTATTTTTCAGACTCTTAGAGTTCTGCTCTGCCAGTGCAGGCAGGAAGGACAGAACCTTGAGAAGGATTTTTATCCATGGAGCTGGGCATCCTGGGTAAAGACATGCTTCTAATGCCTTCCCTTCCTCTCCCTTACTACTCATTTCCTTCTCCTCTTCTCTTCCCTTTACTTTCTGTCTCTCCCACTACTGAATTCATTTTTGCCTCTAGAAACAAGTTCTTGTTCTTTTTGGCTTTGTTTCACATGATCACATTTTCCATTCTATAATGCTGGAGTTTGCAAAATGTAATGGTAGGAGCAGTGTGTACATGAATATGGTGGGGGCAATGGAATAATGGATGGAGCTAAGGAGAGTTTCACAACACATCCAGATATAATTATCAGCTATTCCATTTCTATTATTAGTAAGGACAACTGGATAGGCACATAGGTATACGCGCGCACACACACACACACACACACACCCCTTCTGTTATATTACAGTCTTGGGAAAGCAGACAAGAAACCCTGGAGCAGCAAATGGAAGGAGCCTTAGGCTTGGGTACAGATACATCTTCACAGTACTCAAGTCTACTGACCCTGTCAATGAGTTTCATATGTTCTGATATTTCTTTTTAATTTTTTAAAATTTTTATTTGTTTATTTGATAGAGAGAAAGAGCAAGAGAGGCAGAGAGAATGGGTGCACCAGGACCTCCAGCTGCTGCAAACGAACTCCAGATACATGTGATATCTTGTGCATCTGGCTTATGTGGGTCCTGGGGAATTGAACCTGGGTCCGTCGTTTGGCTTTGCAAGTGAGCATCTTAACTGCTAAGCCATCCCTCCAGCCCAGTGTTCTGGTATTTCTTTTAGGGTAAAAAATAAAAAAAGAAAAGTTCTGTTTTTTTTTGTTGTTGTTTATTTATTTTGAGAGCAACAGACAGAGAGAAAGAGGCAGACAGACAGACAGAGAGGGGAGAGTGGGCGCGCCAGGGCTTCTAGCCACTGCAAACGAACTCCAGATGCGTGTGCCCCCTTGTGCATCTGGCTAACGTGGGTCCTGGGGAATCAAGCCTTGAACCGGGGTCCTTAGGCTTCATAGGCAAGCGCTTAACCGCTAAGCCATCTCTCCAGCCCCCAAAGTTCTGTTTTTTGTAGGAAGATTCATTTGAAACAAAAGAAAAACTTAATAGGCTTGTTAGGAGGGAACCTAGATTAGTGACACATGGCTGACCCCAATGTGATAGTTTATATTGATTGTTAACTTGAGAGGACCCAGAATCACTGTGAGGGATTGTCTTGATTAGGTTAATTGAGGCGGGAAGACCTCCATGGCCAGGATCCTGAAGTGCTTAAAAAGGACAGAGCTGGCTGAGCAGAACATATTCATCTCTGCTCTGCTTCCTCACTGTGGACTGAACGTGACCAGTTCCGACCGTCATGCTATGCCATGATGGACTGCAACCAGAAACTATAAGTGGGAATAAACATTTCCTCAAGTAAACTGATTTTTGCCAGGCATTTTCTCAGTCACGAGATAGTAACTTATACACCTGCTGTTACCTGTCTCCCCTCCTGCAAGACTGGTTTATCTCACAGGGGTTTCAAAGAACAAACTGAGCATGCGTGTTCCACTCAATCTCCCTCACCCTGCCTACAAAGACTGTTCCTGTCTTTTGTTCTTGGCAGCTTTGGTTGTGGGCTTTGAGCCTGGTTGAGGAGAAAAGAGGTCAAAAAAAGGGGGGGGGTACAATGTCCCCTTTGTGATTGGGGCTGCCTAATGCAAGGGTAAAGTGTTTGCAAACTCCTTGGTCCTACTCTAAACCTACATCTTCCATCGAGCATCTGTCAGAAATTAAAAAAAAAAAGACACTTCAATTTCCTTGCCTGCCTTCTCTACCTCTCAACACTGACTGGCACGCTAGAGACTATCACTAAATAAGTTTTGAATGAATCAATGGACTGGGGCAGGCCAGTCTGCTGACCTCTTGAAACTCTAATAAAATTGCTCTGAATTTCAGACTCTGCCTAGTTTTTGATCATTCAATTCATTATTTTAGGGCTACCACATGGAACACACACACACACACACACACACACACACACACACACACACGGGTGGGGGATGGGAAGAGAGCAAGCTGTCATTAGGTATCAGTGGGATACTCATGTTAGGATTCTCTCCCACCCTGGATACCATGGCTCTTCCAGTCCCTTATATAAAATGGTATAGTATTTGAATGTAACTTGTATATATTCCTTGTATACATCAAATGCTTAGTACATTTACACAATAAACTATAAATGCTATGTAGATAATTGCCATGTATATTATTTAGGGAATAATAATTGAGATAAAAGTCTGTACATGCTCAGTTTTTCCTGAATATTTTTGATCTTCAGCTGGTTAAACCCGTAGGTATGGAAACCACAGATACACAGGGCATACCGTATGCATGTTATTTATTTGTAAATGTCAACTATGTGCTTCTATATTAATATATTATAGCCTTTGTAGAAATACTCAAATAGAAAAATGAAAATATATTAAAAAATGTCAGTGTGAAGTCCAATACAGTCTTCCCAAAGCTGGAGGCCTCTGGTCCAGATTGTGAGTGCTGCAGAAATTAAAAGGAAGACTGTAGTAGTCCAGACAGACTCAGAAAATGCAGCTGGGGCCTGTTACAGCCTTACTATGTACTGTAAAATCACTTTCAACCTAATATCAAGGGCTCAGCTGCATATGTGTTGACCTGGAAAGAGAAGGTGACTGAACCTGTACCTGCTGATTGGGTAAGACATAAGCTAGAAGGACAGGTGAAGGGTATTCCAAGTGAGAGTTATCTGGGAACAACTTTCTCCAAAAGCAAGCTTATCAAAGAAATGGGGGAAAGATTGGTTTTCATCACACTGAGTTGGATGGCAACATATTGAGGAATAGTAGGAAATAAAGTCAGTTATTAGAAGTGGGAGTGAAGGAAGAAAAGGGAAGTACTGGTCACTCTGGACCATGAAACTGAGATATAGAAACCAAATCCATAGGATTGTTGAGCATCTTTAAAGTTAAAGACAAAAACATGGTGCCAATATTTTATCAAGATTAAACTAAAGTTAAGATACTGAATAGATGGGGAAATATCTGATTTGAACGGCTCCTAAGAGTCTACAAGATAAAGCAGCCATGATAAAAGGTGACAGTGGAGAAGAAAGTAGAGGATAGGCAGGTAGAAAGAACTGGCAGGGAATGAAGCAAGAAGAACTCAAGCATGCACAGAGATGATCTGGTCATTTGGAAAATGGTCAACTCTAAGTGATTTCTGGAAGTTTTCCTCGATCATGATTTGCTATGGTATTTGACCCTACTATGAGTTGATTTTTTTTTTTTTTTTTTTTTTTGTTTCCGCTTAAAGGCTTGGGTTTAGCCCTATCATCTCAAAAAACAAGAGTTAAACATGGAGCCTGGGCTAAATGCCCAAGAGTCCAAAGTATTATAAAGTTTGATGGAAAGAGGAATTTAAAACGGGTCCTTAAAAATGGACATATTCTAGTTTTCCACATAAACAATCTTATTAACTACACAATAAAGACCAGTAATAATTTTGTGTACCATCTCAGTCAGAGTTTTTGTTTTGTTTTGTTTTGGTTTGGTTTTTCGAGGTAGGGTCTCACTCTAGCCCAGGCTGACATGGAATTCACTACGAAGTCTCAGGGTGGCCTCGAACTCATGGCGATCCTCCTACCTCTGCCTCCCGCGTGCTGGGATTAAAGGTGTGCACCAGCTCGCTCAGTTCTCAGTCAGATTTTTTTTTTTTTTTTTTTTTTTTTTTTTTGTATATGGGAACTCCATAGTATTTCAGGTTTATCTCTAGGATAAGTTTTTTTTTTTTTTTCTAGGATAAGTTAACCAAGTGAATAATGAGAAAGATGGGACAGAGCGCTGGAAAAAAAGAGGAAAAGCAATGCAAGCATTTCCACCAAGTTGCTTGAATTCTGTGCACAGGTTATAAGACGGGCCTGTGCCTATGCAGCTCATTTTCTGAGAGCTGTGTGCTAGATTCCTCAATGACTTATTCTGAAAATGGTCTCTCATGATGGGAAGAAATGACCAAAAATTGCACAGAGCTCACTTTCCAAATAGAGTTCTGTGGAAAATATATCTGCCATCTGGCCTCCTGGCTATCTTCACTGCTTTCCTTTGAGGCCGATATTATTTAATCCAGACCACACAGTTTAGTTGTTTCATTGGTTTGTGAAAATTTCAGAATATGATTATAGCAGGAGTGTTTGGCAAGTGATAGAACATCAGCTGCTTGACATCGGGGCACTTTCCTTGTCTGGTGGTTAAGCAACTGTGAGTGTTTGGGTGCCTTCAGCTGTGAAGTCAAACTCATTTTCCTTGTCACCTCTCCAATGCCCTATAAGACATGTACTGTTCCCATACAAACAATAATGGCCTAAAATGATGGCGACTTCAGAACCTCATACTAGTTCCTGGGGAATATGCTGATGGTCTATTTGAACGCAGATTGATCTAAACCAAGTCACTATGCTTGGCAGTTGATGTGATTAAAGGCTCTTTATTTTCACTATATAAAATGTAACCTGTACTTTAAAGTTTAGCCAAGGCGAATTAAAGTATGGAAAAGTAATTTGGTCTGGGTTGGCTTTTCAAATCTTGTTTCGACTAAGGAAAGAGGCATTTAATACTAACTTAAAAAAAAAAGTCACATCAATTATACAGTTGCTTTTTCTCCTCTCCAGATTTTTTGAAAAGCAAAAATTGATGGTCTTTGTAACTTCTACCTGCCTCAAAAAGAAAAAAAAAGTGACAGATTGAACTGAGAGTCTGAGCCTTCAAACTCTGCCAATGTTCAGATGGCAAAGAAACCTTTAACCACACCGTGGGTTTGGCTTTATTTCTCAGTAGCTCTCACTTAGCCAGACATGGAAAGGATTGGAACCCGAAGCACAGTCCTGCAGGTATTGCCCATGACAGGACCTTCACGAACGCAGCAATCTCTCCAGGGAGGCAGACCAGAAGGGCAAATGGATGTCCAAGAAAAGCTGGGACCCCAGAAAAAGACGAACTTAACTCGTTCAGTATCTGTGAAGACTACTGGATGCAGCTGCTACTGTTTCCATCAAACAAAATTCATCTAGATCCTAGAAAATACTAAATCCATGACTCTGAAGGCTTCATAAGTTATTTACCAAGCCCTCCTCAGATTTTTACTTCATATTAAGCCAGGTGATAACAAATTTATCACTCATTTGCATAATTCCATTTTCTTCACTATGTCTTATGCAGAGCATGACGTCATGGAGTCAGAGAATGGAAACTGTTTCTATACTTTGGGAAAAAAAATGTTTGCGATAACCTGTTTTTTTCTCCCCTCACTAAGCTAAACACTTATAATTCTTAACACGTTTTTTTTTTCTTGGAACCATTTTTACTTTTGGCTTTATGTAAAATATGAGAATTTTCTATCTCAGAAAATGGCACTAGTTCATCTTTTATAATGTTCCCATTGTATGTCTGCTGCAGTGAGATCTGTATGCAACCATTATTATTACCACTATAAATAGACCCTTGTGCTGTGCTTTACTGAATGTTTATCATTTTCAGAATTGTTACCTAGAAAGGTTATCGTATGTAAATAGTTAATGAGCTTTGCTTTCTGCTATGGAATTCCAATAAACCTTGTAGGTACAAATACTTACCAAGAGTGGACTAGGTAAGTAATACAAAGCAACATATGCCACTAGTAGGGATTTAGGCCTATAAATAAGGTATAAAATCTTAATGTCTGTTAATTGTATAATCAACTAATGCATAACTATTTTCCAGTCAAGTGGTAAATGTTATCATTCACATGTGTTTTACGGTCACACACAATAGTCTCAATCTCCAAAGCACTGGAAGAAAAGAAATGGTTTTGCTGACTTCCTTACAAAACTAGCCATCTAATTTTCAATCTTCCAGGTACAAGTATCTTAAAAAATAGAACAGTATTGAAATAGGAGATGGCTTTGGATTCTCTGAACTTTCTGTCTGCCAAACATTTGTAAATGTGTTTGCTTCGCTATTTAAAAAGGCACAATGGAACACACAATGCAAACCAGAATGGAAGGAGAACTCAATTCACAATTTACTTTTGTAGCTTCTAGTCTTGCTTTTAGCAGCTCAAATACTTCAAGTAACTGGAGTCCCAGTTTCACCATTTGTATAGCAGCTGGAAAGAGCAAATGTGTATACAGGAATCTTTTATAAACAGTGAAATATAAATGACTGAATATACGTGAGTGTGTGTTTGGGTGCATGTGAGTGTGGTCATAAGCATGACCAGATGCTTGTGAATATATCAGTGAAAGGAAGATTTTTTTTGGGGGGGGGGGTCTCTTTTACAGATATCCTGATTTTTCAAAAAGAGTATTTGAGAGTCCAAATGAATGAAAGGAATGAAGTTTGCAAGTATTACAACAGATTAGGAAAACGTACTGGCTCTCACCTGATCTGGCCCTGGCCCTTGCCATGGGACCACCCCTAACTGTCTACTTTGTACAGCTGCTTTTTCACCCAAGAAACCACATTTTTCCCAGAAGAGCCAATGTTTTCCACAGGGAGCTCACACAGTAGTACTGAAGAGCTCTGGAATTGAGGGGTACCACACCAAGGGGAATGGAAGGCTGAAAGGGAGAAATGAGAGAGGTGCCTGCAAAGGGAGAGAGGAAGGGCAGTCTTTCATGTCTCCTGGAAATATGCTTTGTAAGTCAGAGATTGTACTAATACCTAACCAGATTTTACTACAATTTTTTAAGTCATTCACAGTTGACATTTCCTAAATGTCACATTTAGCTACGAAACACAATCCTGGTGAGATGTCGAAGGTACCTGTATTGCTAAAACCTGGTTTGCTCAGTCACAGCAAATAACACACTCATGGCTATTTTCTATTAAACTGGAAAGTATTCTCTTGTGTGTCCCAGAAAACACTTTAAAATTCAACTACAGACAGTTAAAAACTATGTACATTTTCTATACACTGCCCTCCCCACCATCCTACCATAGGAAGAAAGGGTAGTGACAAGAATCCCCAAATATAAGTAGCCTCTGGTATTGGTGAGGGCTTAAGAGGCAAGCCAATGAAATAGGTGAGTTGGATGAATACACCCCACCGCCAGATTCTCTTCTAAGGCTAACTACATGGTGTAGACCCAGGGTTCCACTTCCAGGAATGCAGGCTAACGCTATCCATGTCACTGTACAACAATGAGAAACAACAACCCTTCCTACTACAAACAAAGCTTGCATTAAAATTCTTGTTTTAGCCAATACATCTTTTTGTCTATGAGATAAAAGACGGGTTCCAAGCTATTGATTCATGCTGCTAAGATTATGGACATAGGCAAATAATTACACATGGTTAGGTAAGCTTGTGTTTGCTTCAGAATGCCTTTCTGAAGCGACTGCTCTCAAAACAAACGCCCTTGGCCGATGTTTAACTTCATTAAGCCTTCACTGACAGCAAGCAGGTGTATCTCTGGTGGATATCACACGCAAAATGTGGACTAGGCATTTTTATCATAGGCCCATGTTGATATTCATGGACTGTGCTCTGTGCAAGAGCTATAGTTTTCTACAACGATGGTGAATACTTCCACTGAAGACTTACTGCATAGTACCTACAAAAGTCACTGTTTACTAAGAGCTGACTGTGTATTTCTCAAACACGGTGAGCCTAGATGGCAAATACCTTCAGAATTCTTTTCTCTTTTTGTCCAAGGGCTAAGCTAAACTAAGACACATTCCTTTCTGCAAGAGGGGGTCCTGCAAGACAAGTGTAGTTCAAGATTGAAAACCTGGGGTATTAAGTCTACTGTGGGTGGAAGATGGAGAAAGGTTAAAGGGGTGAAACTTTCTGGAGATCACACCCATTTGCTCTTCTTGTTTTTTATGGTAGGGGTAGTGACATCATTTGAAAAATGGAATTTCTTTTCATAACAAACAGTAAGATCAAGGCAGATGTGTGTGTGTGGGTTCTGGCCCCTGATTAGCAGACAACCATAGTACTGCCTTTAAGTTTCACCAAATACATGCGTCAAAATGCAGACAAGAGACCTCCTCTTGAGTTGCACAATCAAGATTCCAAATTTCAATGCAGTGATCATGCTGTTTTAGGAAAGCTTAAATGGAGCCAAATTTCCCTTTCCAGAGCTGTTCTCAGATGTGGTTTTCAGATTACATGGACTTTTCCATCTCTTCTGCTTTGCTCCCCTAGGCTGAAAAGTCTGGAATCTCAATATTTGGAAAATGTTTTACTCTTTGATCAGGAAGGTAGCTGACAGAGGCCAGCTGTAATTCTGTAGCAGTGATGAGGATCCCAGGAAGGGCAGCCTCCGAGGAACAGTAGTGAGAGCACACCCAGCTTTCAAGAACGCATGCGCCACGCACAGTTTAGGTGCTCTTGTCACAGGAGCTGAGTCTCAACACCTAAAAAAAGTGCCCTGGGTGGCTGTCTGTGTGTCAGTGTGGGTGAGAGTTCTCCTCCTCCACTTTCTCATTTTTTACCATCTCATACATGAAGGGTTTTGTGCTGTTAATCCTCTTGGAATGTAGCTCTTATCACCACCTAGAGGAATTCATTAAGCTTTTGCCTTCTTGGCTCCATTGACTCCCCAGGTTCAGAACAGGACAGGGTTTGTTTGGGGAGCCAATTCCTTGAATTCAGAGTGTGGGTGCTGAATTACCTGTACCTGATATTCCCTACACTCAGTGGGGGGGGGGGGGGGGGCTTGTGTGATAAGAATTAAGAATGCTGCCCTCTCTGAAAGAGAAAGGGCCTTGAAACTACAGTCTGACGGCCTTTGCCATTAAACCCATCTGTTTTTTTTTTTTAAGTTTTTAATTTATTTTTGAGAGAGAGAGAGAGAGAAAGAGAGAGACAGAGGCAGAGAGCATGGGCATGCCAGACCTTTCAGCCACTGTGAATGAACTCCAGAGGCGTGCACCCCCTAGTGCACATGTGTAACATTGCATTTTTGAGTCACTTTTGCACCTGGTTACTATGTGGGACCTGGAGATTCGAACGAGTGCTCTTAGGATTTGCAGGCAAGTGCCTTAACCGCTAAGCCACCTCTCTAGCCCTAAACTCAGCTGTCTTAAAGCAGGGTTTTGTTGCTGTTGTTTTCAGGGGATTCACAAGAACATTCTGAGCCACCTCTACACAAGGCTAGAACACCTGATGGATAGAATGGGGAAAAAACCAGATCAGCTAAGCCAGTTATCTGGGATCATCATTAAAGGTGAAAGAAAACTAGTGCTTGCCTGTTTATAAGTTTTTGTTGGTTAGGGTTACAGTGGCCTCAAAACCAAAACATTTTATATCTTATATACAGCTTGCAAAAACTCATTTTTAGTCTTTAGGTGTATGTCTTTTCCTATGGCCCTTCAATTGTCAGTTTTGCTCACATGAGGAAACAAACACATAAATGCATGAAAAGCACCTCTTCTGGTTATAAACCAAAAGGCATGGCCACATTGTCTAGCGTTTACAAAAAGCAAGAGATAGGACAAAAGAACCCATCCGTCTCTGGTTCTTTTTTTCAGGTACAGAGCACATAAATACAAGAGTGAGATGTCCACCAAAATGAGAAGCTACCAAAGCTAGAAGGGCAGTCAAACAGTCTATGGAAGAGACATAACAACATGGTGAGGGTCCATTAAAAGGCAACAGAAAGATAGCAGGTATTAATCGAACATCACGGAACTAGATCGATGTGCTAAAATAGAAGTGGCAAATGGGGTTTCCACCCTTAAAGAACTGTGCCAAAGGGTAATGTTAGTAATAAAAACACCCTCAGATATCCAGAATCCAATATTTGCTGAATAAAGAAGTGAACGGAGGACCACCTCACACTAAAGTCTATGTTGCCGGTAGGTACATCATTATTGTAAAAGCTGTGCTTTTACAAGGCTGAACTGTACTTTCATTGAAATAAAAACTCAGTCAATAACCCCTCACTACTGGGGGGAGTAGTGAATATAAAAATTTTACTGGCCCATCATTCATAGCTTAAGGCTATGTAAATCAGCCATCAATTGTGAATAGTGTATTAGATTAATTCCTTTGGTAACAATTATGCAAGTCAGAACCCCGGGAATAATGTAGTATTGACGAAAATACATCAGGTGTTGGAGAAAAGTTACTGACATGGTGGTATATTTATACTTCTTCATGGAAAAATTTTAGTCCCTGCCAAAATAAAATATGTGCCAATTCATTTAAATTTAATTTCTTAGGATTTTGAAAAGAGTCTTGATTTCAAATGCTTTTGCTGCAAACATGTTGCTGTAGTGAAAAAAAAAATCTGCCAAACTAAGTCTATTCACTTAACAAACATTTATTCCTCTATACTGGAGGTATGAACACACTTGGAGAACATCTTTCTACTGCTGGTTGGTGCATCTAAGAACACAAAACAGTGAGATGTTTGGCATGCTCTCCTTGCAAGTGATCATCTACAGAAAAAATACACAGCCTTGCCTCTCCCTTGGTTCTTACTGATTCCTTCCCACGGGTTGCATAGCGGCACACACCATTTTCAAAACACTTTCATGGACACGATTGTCAGTCATGCTGTGAGGTTAATTTTTGGCGATAACAGAAAACCTGAGATGATTCATTCTTTCAGAAGGTTCTTGGCAGTAACTGAACATATGGTATGATCTTCACGGATGGTAACTCCTCACACAGGAGAAATGAGATTTCCTTTCCTCATTCTCTGTATTGTTAAGGGCCAAGATCCACAGCATTCCAAATAAATACAGAAGAGAATAAATAAACAATAAAACAAAACAAGCTACTACATAAACAACTACTCAGCCCAGGTCATCACCATAGTGGGAAGTGAGCATGCTTATCTCTGCTTCCTTGCAGAGCTCAGCAGGATGGAGAGAGATATGTAAAAGGTCTAAGCCAAAATGACTAAGACCTGATCTACCCCTCTGAAAGACAAGAAACAGAGGAGTGGGAGGTTGAGTCTGCAGCGCCCACTCTGATAGCTCCTGGTCTGTGGACAATACACAGAAGGCACCCATCTGGCCCTTCCTAAGCCCTAGGAAGGGCTCAGGAGGGTGACGGATGTGTCCCACTCAGAGCAGCCAGACAACCATCCCTCCCTAACCCCACAGGACAGGACTAATTGATTTTTTCCACAAGAACTGGATCCATCAGGAAGCTTGGCCCTGTGGAGGGCGGGCTGAGGCATCTGGCAAGCAAGATGCTAGGGAGGAGGTCTGGACAGGCAGGAGGAGGCCACCAGCGCTCTTCACTCCCTGTCTAGGACACTGGCTACTCTTGGAAGCCTTCAGACGGGAGATGGAAGCTGCATTTCTAGAAACGGAGTGGCTGAAGTTACATGACATATATGCTGACATTTTGAGGAGTGGGAGTTGGCTTCCAACAAACCAAATCTGCTGAAAAGAATGAACTTCTGCCCTTCATTGGTTGGATGACCAGAAATTTTGAGGCCAAACAATGCAATCTAATGGCTAGAGTCATTATTCCCTTGACCTATGTCCCGGGAGCCTTGCATTTATTTCCTGCCTATAACCTTTTAGTCACTTTTCCATCCCAGGGCTCAGTTTCCTCATTTGCAAACTGAAAGGTCATGGTTTTTGGGTCCTGTTATTCTGGTATGTTGAGCCACTCTTCCAAGCAGGTCTCAAATGCCAGCCAGAATGCCAGTGGTCTTTGCAGGGTGCTATCAACGGGCCTGAGGTTTTGCTGATTTCTTGGGATCCATCCCTAATAGCAAGCGAATGTCATTCTTGGATATAGCACAATGACACCACCCTTCCACAACCAGAGTACTCTTAGCAAGCACACACCGAGGTAGAGGACAAGACTCCAGGCTGGCTGATGCACATGCGCTACGCCAGTCCTAACCCAAGCACTGTTAGGATGGAAGCCAGCCCAAACTCAGCTTCTTCACACCTAGTGTGTTTTTCCTTAATGAACCTGGGCGGGGGGGGGGGGGGGTGTTGGGGAGCGAAAATCCCAGCATTCCTTCTTCTATTCAAGGGCCATGTTGGAAACAATTCTAGTTGACATGTACTGAAAAGGCACTGAGCTTAACACATCATATGCTTTAGAGAGTCTCACCTCTCCATTTCCCAGCCATGTCTGGTGTCTGTCTGCAGAGGCTCTACTGTGCGACCAAGACCACCTTCACGGTGCAGCTCACACTCTCTCACTCTGCTGACTTGTCCCACCTAGCTCTCCACCCAGATGGCCAGACCCTGGTCACTGCAGGAAGATTTTCCCCAATTCACTCTCCAAGGACATTCCCCATGGTTTCAAAGGAGTGACATGATGAGCCTTCCCGCTGAAAACCTAACAGGCATTCTGAAAAAAAAAAGTCAATATTGGTTTCTGTAAGAAGCTGCCTTGCTCAAAGATAACTGAAGGCCATCTGAACATTTTCAGAACTATGACCATAATCATCTTTCTTGTGGGTTACCATGTCCCAACATGCATCTGCAGTCAATCACTTTTACATGTTCACTCGTACCAAGGGCAAGATGACAACACTTTTGTCATTGCCCTGTAACTCCTCCACCTAAACTCAGAACACTAGTATTATGGTTACATAACAGACAGCCTGCTGACATTACTATTTTAAAGCACTACTTTTTCAGGGTTTATTATCACAAGTCATTTTAAATTTCATTTAGCTGTAACATGTTATACAACTTTATGTTCAAAGACAATGTTCTCTGCCACATCAGCAAGCTATATTGGAAAATACAGTTGCTGTGGGTTTTAAAACAAGTTTGTTTGCTAACTTTTCATTCAATCCTTTTAGAGTCATCTATAGAGTGATAATGAGAAAGGGAAATTATATCGGGCATTGTAAGACATTACCTTGGAAAACTAAAAGAAATATATTTTGATATCTAATCTGGATTAATGGCATGGTTTTGAGCTTTCAACTTCTTTTACTGTAAATGAAGTCAATGGCCAAACTATTGTTTATGTAGCTTCACAAACCAAGGAATTAGTTTACTATATTGCTAGAGCTAGAATAACTCAAGGAAAGAAACTGGCAAACTTGGTGAGGTAGTTATCTGTGGTTTGATAATAGTATCTATCCACTAGTACTTCCACTAGCTATAGAAGCCCTTCATTTGGGAGACCCAATGGAGCTACCATCAATGCGGGCTCAAGGGTGGACTACATGACCCCAGGTCAACTCACCAACACTTCATTCCAAAGATCAGCTCAGTGTAGCCCCTAAATAGGCAATCAGGCCAACAGCAAAGCAAATCTAGGATTCTGTTTGAATTATTATGAAAACAGTTTTTTCTCTTTTGTGCTCAGCTTGAATGGAGCAGATGATTAGAGCTAAGTTGCCTTAGGCATGTGATGATGTGGACCTCAGAAAGGAACAAGGAAGTTTAGTCAGTAAATACAAAGCTCTGTCAACTCCCACTGAAGAGGTTTCCTGCAAGTTTCACCTAATGATACCTGTGTTGGCCACTCGTACTGAGAGGGAGACAGGCACAGGCAGTCTTGCAGGCAAGCACATTGCTCAGCTGATTAAAATCAAGATGTGTTACACTAAGGAAAAAGGAAAGAATGGCCCATAGGAAATGAGTGGTTTCTTTTGTGCCTGTATAGGTTGAGTTTTTCAGGCTTACTGCAGAAAACAGGCAAATATTCAATATATAAAGGAGAGAAGGCTTATTTCGGAGTCTATAAACTAGAAAGTTAAAACACATTAGTATTTGATTTTGTAAAATCGTTCAGGTGTCAGTAACCTGGTTTATTTTATAGTAGATTCATTTGAAATTATTACTCAATTTAAAAATTAAAAAATAGATATACAAGAGGCTCAGTGCGAAAGAACACTTGCTATTTAAGTATGAGTTTCTGAGAGGACTTGAGACTTCTGGAGCTTAATTCTCCAGAACTCACATAAAATGCTGGGCAGTCATGTGGGCAAACCCAGTCCTTCAGGAAAACTCCCTGGGGCTCAATGACCCAAAACAAACAAACAGACAGACAATCAGCAGCTCGCTATCGAGTGAGAGACTCTGTCTCAAGGCAATATTCAAATGTTTTCCTCTGGCCTTTGAATACACATCCTGTACACATGTGTATATTTCACACATATCACATAGCACTCCACCAGATACATTTACACACACACACACACACACACACAGTCTACAATTAAAAATGCAAGATCAGGCTGGAAAGATGGCTTAGTGGTTAAGGCCCTTGCCTGCAAAGCCAAAGGACCCAGGTTCGATTCCCTAGGACCCATGTAAGCCAGATGCACAAGGTGGCGCATGCATCTGGAGTTCGCAGTGGCTGGAGACCCTAGTATACCCATTCTCATTTTCTCTCTCGCTGCCTCTTTCTCTCAAAATAAAATAAATAAAATATCTTTTTAAAAATTCAAGATCGCTGGGCGTGGTGGCGCACGTCTTTAATCCCAGTACAGGGGAGGCAGAGGTAGGAGAATTGCCGTGAATTTGAGGCCAGCCTGAGACTCCATAGTGAATTCCTGGTCAGCATGGGCTAGAGTGAGACTCTACCTCGAAAAACCAAAAAAAGAAAAAAAAAAAATTCAAGATCTACAAGCATGTAGACCAACCCAATTTTGCTTATTAAATTTTGATAAGATTCTGAATAAAATGATCCTAAAATGTTAAAAATCCTAATTTCTTCTTAAATTATAGGAATAAATCAAGCTACATATTTATGAGCCCACTGTCTCCAGGCAGGAATCTTTCTGTTTCAAATTATGGTTTAGATTTCTATTGGTTAGGTTAGAAATGATAACAAATGTAGGATTCTCTGAATTGACATTCAGTGCCCAGGGGATAGCTTTTAAAATTGGAGAATAATTCCAGTGGCTGCTTTTAAGAGTTTTTCTCAGTAGTTACAAAGATACATCATACATTGGCAGATATAGAGAGTATCAAAATGAGATTTGCTCTGAAATTACACAGTGTGACATGAGGAAAGAAAGACAAACAAGAAAACAGTGGTTTATTGGGCAAACAGAGGTAGGTGGTGGGGGCAGGGATATCACAGGAATGAGGGACCAATAGATGCTCTGCCTGACCTCTTGAGTGATGGAGGAAATAGTAGCCGACCTTTGTAGATTAGTGATTCAGTTTCAGAACTTGGAGGAATCCTGAAAATTCAACCCTCTCATTTTACTGGGGAGAGACGTTTGTATCTAAAATGACTAGGTTACCTCTCAAAGATTCCATGACAATTGTCTTTCCACCAATGTTTTCTTCAGAGGTTACAGAATGAGCAAGTAAGTTTGCTGGCCATGTACTATTACTTCTAAATTTGTTGTGAAGTCATTCTGAAATTATATATTTAAACTTTATTTTAGATAGATACATATATGTATATACGTTAATATCTTATTTATTTATTTGCAAGCAGAGAGAGAGAGATAGAGAAAGAAGAAAGAGAGAATGGGCATGCCAGGGCCTCAAGCCACTGTAAATGAACTCCAGATACATGTGCCACTTTGTGCATCTGGCTTTATGTGGGCATTGGGCAATTGAACCCCAGTCGTTAGGCTTGGCAGGCAAATGCCTTAAACATTGAGCCATCTCTCCAACCCTATTTAAACTTTTTAAATTAAATTTTTGGTTATCATTGCTATTTCGCCCAATTTCCAAAATTATATTTTTAAGGTAGTAGAAATGGGTTGCCTTACCATGACACTTGTGAAGGGCAATTAGTAAGGAATAATATACAACTTATGTCTTGCCTTACTGACCTAAACTCAGTCCAAAGGTGATGACAGAGGCCTCCATGGTGCAAAGAAGAGCCTGAGAGCTTGTCAGGGTTTAACAGCTGTGGTGGATTTTCTTTTCTTCTTTTTGTGTTTTTCGAGGTAGGGTCTTGCTCTAGCCCAGGCTGACCTGGAACTCACTCTGTAGTCCCAGGCTGGCCTTAAACTCATGGTGATCCTCCTACCTCTACCTCCCCAGTGCTGATGGGAATGACTTCTGTTGTAGATCACTTCAACTGTGACCATACATATCTGAGATTCGCCTGAAACACTGAGCAGTTCTCAGCTGTGCAATGCTTACCAGAAGAAGCTCTCTAGGAAAAGTGAAAAACCAGGATAATCAACAAGTGATGGAAAGCTAGGTCTTTTGAATGTCTCTCTTCCAAAGAGCAGAAGATCAAGGATAATATTTCAGAATTGGCTAGCCTGCATGTACTACAAGTGGTGAGACCTTCTTATTAATACATATTCTCAGCACTTGGCAGCGTGTAACTCGAGGAGTGCAGGGGGTCTCCCAGTCAGCATTTTCTCAGGGAAGACCTTGGATGTGTAGACCTTGGGCTTGGGAAGTAGGAAGAAAGTCCAGAACTTCCCAAATACATTGAGTTCCTTCATTTTGCTGGGAAAGTTTGAAAGTAAGCTAATAATCTCTGCTAAATTTAGTGTGTTAAAGAAACAGCTGTTATCCTCAAAGTCAAGGCCTATATGTCAGCTAAAGTATGTACATAAGTAAATAAATTCAGCTAAAAAATCATTCTGTAAGGTTTCTCAGCTATCAGAGGTAGTTACTTTCATATGGTTTAGCTTGCCTATGTTCCTTTTTAGTTAATAGTACATTTGTAGCTTCTTTCTTTTGTATTAAGAAAGCAATATATACACAGAATAGAAAAATCAAGGTGGGCATGGTGGCTCACGCCTTTAATCTCATGATTTGGGGGCTGGAGAGATGGCTTATCGGTTAAGCGCTTGCCTGTGAAGCCTAAGGATCCCGGTTCGAGGCTCATTTCCCCAGGACCCACGTTAGCCAGATGCACAAGGGGGCGCATGCGTCTGGAGTTCGTTTGCAGTGGCTGGAGGCCCTGGCGTGCCCATTCTCTCTCTTTCTATGTGCCTCTTTCTCTCTGTGTGTCACTCTCAAATAAATAAACAAAAAAAAAATCTCATGACTTGGGAGGCTGAGGTAGGTGGATCACTGTCATTTTGAGTCCAGCCTAGTACTACAGAGTGAGTTCCAAATCGGCCTGGGCTAGTGTGAGACCCTACCTCAAAAAACAAAACAAAAGAAGAAGAAGGAGGAAGAAGAGGAGGAGAGAAAAATCAAGACATAGATACAAGAACATTTTAAATCTCTTACCACCCAGAAAACCAAACGACTTTAAGAACTCTTAATTACTCTAGTTCTAATATACTCATACATTAACAAAATCTGATCACATTGTACATATATTCATTTCTGCAACAATTTATCACCTACTAGATCATAGACATTTTTCATTATTGATATTTACCTACAACATCACTTGCAGAGAGTGAATAATATTCCAAGAATTATTTTAACGTAATTAAAATACTTATCAGAGCTGGCGAGATGGCTCAACACTTAAGGTGCTTGCCTGCAAAGTCTAATGCCCAAGATTCAATTCCCCAGTACCCATGTAAATCCAAATGCACAGTGGCACATGCATATGGAGTTCATCTGCAGTGGCTGGAGGCCCTGGCATACTCATTCTCTCTTTCTCTCTTCTATCTCTCTGATAACTAATGTAAAAATAATAATTTTATTTATGTATAAATAAATATTTTAAAATGTACCTATTACTCCTGTTTAAATAATTTCACATTTATCATATTATATACAATGCTGCAGTGAACATATCTATGGCTGACACTTCTGTAGATATCCTCAATTATTTCCTTAGAATAAACTAAGGGTTTTGGAGTATATCTTCCACAGACAAAGTAGGAACTACTAGTGCATTCCACTGGGTTCTTTCTTTGGGACTTGATGATGTCATCTTTCTTCCCTGGTGTCTAACTACACTCACCAGCATTCCTTAAGACAGAAAGTCCAAAGAAATATTATTGAAGTACTCAGATTACAACTGGAGATTTCCACCCAAGGTATGCACCCAGTTAGATGTCAGATCCAGTTTGTGGACTGACATTTTAATGAAGTGATAGAAATGACATTTAAAATTTAGGCAAAGTCAACAAGTACCTGTAAGACTGGAAAAATCAGGGGAATGTGTTATAAGGCTGCATATTTTGTCTGAATTTTTTTGTTTATTCATTTATACTCCACCTGATTCCAAAAATGACTTAAAGCAGCTTTTTCTTTTAAACATGTTTTTCTAAATTGGACATTTTCACATCAGTGAGAATGCCAACTCCTTTTCTAACATAAGGACATTCTTCTATCATAACTGCTTGCTATATTTGGAGATTGAATAGCAAGGATATTGTTCTTAACCATAAAAAAGAGAGGAAAAAATAACTCATTATGATCACAAACCCTGCTTGGAAGACCTGCCAAACAGGGTGACCTTGTGTGATGCCAGTCCTATACAAAAACAGAAGAACTCAATTTCTGGGACTCATAAAAGGAGTCATACAAAATCAGGCTTCTGGGCTTATTCACTTCTCCCATGAGCAGTAAAAGCTCAGAAGCCAACATTCTGCCTTGTGAGGCCATGATGGGGAGCGAAGGCAGACACAGCAGCCCCTGCAGGGAAGGCCGCCCCAGCACCAGAGAAGGAGGAACACGTTGCTGTCCTGTAAACCAGCTTCAGAGGAACTAACCAGTCTCCTGGGAGGCTTATCCTCTTCAGTATCTGCGTCCTTCCAGGCCACCCAACTCTTCCAGCACCCATCAGATCTCTCTGCAGTGCTGGCTCTGGTCTCCTGACCCACATGTTGAAGGACTTTCTCTTTTCCCCTTCCCCCTCCCCCCCTCCCCTCTCCTCCCCTCCCTTCCCCTTCCTTCCTTCCTTCTTGTCTGTCTGTCTTTCTTTCTTCTTTCTTTCTTTCTTTCTTTCTTTCTTTCTTTCTTCTTCTTCCTCTCCTCTCTCTCTCTCTTTCTTCTTCTTTCTTTCCATGTGGACTTGATGAATCCTCATCTTTGGAATTGTCATTCAATGTTTTTCCACCAGCCCAGCTCCTGCCCAATATCTCTTCTGTCTTGGCCCAATAAGGGACATGATTCCAGATAGTTATAATGTAAGTTCATGGTATGTGGTAAACAGGTACTTTGAAGAAAATTTATTTTGCATGATTTAAGAAAGAGAAGGGTGGCGTCAAGTGCTATGTTAATGGGAGGGGGTGGAATTAAAAGAAAAATATAGCATTGAACTTATTTTGCACGTTAAAAATATTATGGTAAGCTTTTCTTATGTTTACGTGCTTCTAAATACCACTGTTTTAGAATAAAATCATTCACATTGTGAAATATGATGTTTCCTGTGATTTTAAGATGACCTCAAAATAGCTTTTTTTTTCTTCTGATTTAGTATTATATCCAAGTAGCAAGGGTCAGAGTCAACAGAAAGATTCACCTAATAGAAAGTATCATACGATGGGGCTGGGGAGACGGCTCAGTGGATGAAGCTCTTGCTGCTCAAGCCTGAGTACCTCCCCACACCTCTACCTAAGAGGCCAAAAGCTATGGTGAGCTTTTGTAATCTTGGAACACTGAAGGCCAGAGGAGAAAATCCCATAAACTTGTAGTGAGTGCCACAAAGAACCAATGACAGCAGACAGATAAACCTGTCTCAGGTGAGGTGAAAGACAAGCACCGCCACACAAGGACTGTAATGCATACACCCACACTCACGTACACACACACACACACACACACACACACACACGCATATCAAAGTTTAAAAAAAATCATCAGAATTTAGTTTGCGCTTAATCCTTGTGTTTTATTACTTTACAGCTCATGGAGCCCTTTCAAATTATTATTTGATCCTTACAGTTAAGTAAGATCATTTATATGTATATATCTGTCTGTCTTCCTGTCTGTCTTTCTATCTATCTATCTATCTGGGTTATTGTTGCACAAGGGATAGTATTACTACCCCTTTTTCAGAGATGAGGAAACTGAGTCTTCCAGAAGTTAAACAAGGCACCTGGTCATTTAGGCAATTTAGATCAGTAGTGAAGAATGCAGGATCATGTCTGTAAACCTAGCATTTAGGAGACATTAGGAAGAAGGATCAATTCACTGTCATTTTCAGTTACATAGCAAGTTTAGAGCCCAACATGGGTTACATGGGAGCCTATTCTCAAAAGAAGAAAAAATAGTGGTCACTGAAGCTAGGTGGCCTGGATTCAAATCTAGCTTTTCTCACAATTAGAGTGACCCTGGCTGGGCAAGCCCCTTAACCTCACCAGGCCTCTGTGCCTCTACATCTGTAAACAGAGGCAAATGTCCACAGCACCACCTCATGGGGCTGCTGCAAGCACAGCCTGTGTCAACACATCAAGGCAGTTATAGAATGAAGTCAATTGGCCAGTGACACATGTAATCACTGAAGAAATGTCAGCCAGGTGTCATTCATTCCCAGAGTTAAATATTTTAAGGCCATATGAAGTATCTTTGCCTTTAACAATCACACTTCTGTGATTCATCATTTTATCAATTGAGAAACTATCTATTTCTCACAAAAGCCAAATATAGGATAAAAGAAAACCTCGAATTGGATTTAATGGCTTAAAAAGGAAGAGCAAGGGCACAAGTTCGAGTGTGGCCTCTTAAAAGAACCCCATTTATTTTGTTTCCAGAAAAATACTGTAGATGACTTAAGTACTTGCAGTCATTTTTGAGCACAATGGAAGGTCAAGCTAAGTGGAAGTAATGTTTGTGTAACCCATGGTGACTGCCAGGGAGTCTTCTTCCCATGGCCAGGTCCTTGTCAGGACGACGCAGCACTTCTCTGGAGGAGCAAGCACACTCTATGGAGGGATGGTTGCACCCGTTGCGGGTAAGTACTCTGCAAGGTGTGCTGGGCAAGGACCCAGCAGGAACCTCTGGAGTCCTGTGGGAAAGATCAACTCCACCCTGGGAAGAAAGTGGTGGGAATGAGCAGTGCAGTGTTACCTGGACATGCTTTCTTGTTCTGATTCTTACAGCAGTGCAGGAACAAACAGAGGCAGAGGGCAGAGAATGTGATGCTGGTGTATAAGAAGACACCAGGATGGGAAGAAAAAAACCGGAAGGTGACCAGAATAATCACAGAATCAGGACCATGCTCAAGATGATACCAAAGTAGCAAAAGCCTAGAATGTCAGGAGTGAATTCCAGACACACCAACTATGTCAGAGGACCACAGTGGAGAGCCACACAAGACCAGCTAATGATGTCTCAGGCCTTTTCTAGTGCACATGAGGAACTGGGCAGATGGCCACAGTGGGGCTCATAATGCTATTCTGTAAACTGCAGATGTGTCCTCAAAGATTCTTCCTAGAAATGCCATTTCCTTCCTTCTAAAGCATCGTGTAAGTACGTATGCCCTAGAGGGTTCAAAAACTCAAGTGTGATGTCAAAGAACACAACAAAGGACCTTAACCTACCTTGGCCACAGGACTATATATGAAAAAGAAAACCTCCTCCGTAACAAGAATGCAATCAGCATTAACACAGAATACCATGGACTACCATCGCCCAAGAGTTTTCAGACCACAAATGTGAAAATGACAGTGACATGATTTGTTTTTGCATTTTTATAGCATTTTAAAGTTCATAAACAATTTTTTTTTTTTGGTTTTTTGAGGTAGGATCTCACTCTAGACCAGGGTGACCTGGAATTTATTATGTAGACTCAGGGTGGCTTCGAACTCATGATGATCCTCCTACCTCTGCCTCCTGAGTGCTGGGATTAAAGGGGTCTACCAACACGCCCAGCCATAAAAAATTTTTATAAAAGTGATTTTCTGTTCTTATGAGTGTTTTGTACACACCAACAAGAAAAAGACAAAGTTATTCATATGTTTTTGTTTGTGGAGGTGGGGTAGTGCTGAGGAGTGAGCCAGGCCTTACCCATGCCAGGCAGACAGTTTGCCTCTGAACTATATCCACAGTCCCATGTTATGTCTTCAAGTCCTTAGGAACTGACTTTATTACTATAAACATGTTTTAAAAGTCTATGCTACTTATAGAATTTTATCTATGACTACTATCTATACAAAGCAAATTGTGTTTAGGAACTAAATCTATTCTACAATATCTACTTTTCTGGAATGACTAATTAAATGTAATTTATGTTAACAAAGCCAGGTGTAAACACTGTGATATCCTGCATAGACCATTAACTGTATCTCATTAAGAAGTTTCTATATTTCTAAACCTTCAAACATTGTAAGAGAATACTATATAGATGAGTAATTACTTTAAAAGGAAAGTATTAAATGATATCCCTTAAGGGTCTTTAAAAACAGCTCTTAAAAGCATAAATAGGAAGTATGCTACAAGGTTATGAAGAATAGCAGAATAAAAATGATCATGGCCTATTTCCAAAATGAAGCATGGAAAGAAAAGATGAAGAAAAAAAACCAGCTAAAATTACTTCCAGCTTGCTAAGTTAAAATGAACTGTTATTTCATTAAGCAAGTGTCTTATTTACTCTTTGCCCTATATACAATAATAACATGTATTGTTGAGAGTCAACAGTTCACATTAGCATTTTTTAATTTAGGAAAAAGAGGAACTTGTAAACCCTAAGGAGCAGTTCTCTGGTTGACACAGTTCGGCATGCTTGTGGGGTAAAGTGTACTTCATACTGAAATCTTTATTAAACCTTTTGTCCTTGAGAGACAAAGGTAACACTCTGAACCACAGGCAACAGGGCATTCACTCTGAGGCTCTCTTCTTCTTTCAGGGTGGATGATAAATTTGTGCCGATCTATCCCTTGCTGGTTATCTGGTTTTCTATGTGACTGGTGGTGCATCTTAGTGACAGCTGGCTGGCTCTGGGAGACAAGATGTAAAACAAAGAACTACCTCTTGGCCTTGGTACTTGGTGCTAACCAACCAGGATGTTAGAAGCAAAATTCTACAAAGCAGAATGTATTACTGGTGTGGTAAGAACTCTGCAAACCCATGAGCATTAAGAAAAAGCAGGACAACATGAGCCTTTCCACTGAGTATGCTAATGTCTGCAGTACATGAAGCTTTCTGAAAGGTCATAGCGATTCCTTCTTTACACTGGCTTTTCAGGTTTTCCAGCTTTGGTTTCCCCAAGCCCTGAGTCCCTATCCCCTTGTTTGGGTCCTTCATAGTTCTTACCACTAGCTCTAAATCACTGTGTTCACGCACTTGGTTCACTTGCTTCTCTATAGTCTGTTTCATGTATTGGAAGAGCTCAGTTCACTCAAGTTAACTACTAATTCCAGGGTTAATCTGGTTTAGAGTAGGTCTGGCTCAATAAACTGATTTGCAACATGGAGGTCACGGATGGAGTGACCTGGATACACTCACTCAGTCAACATATACTAATGGAAAATTCCTTGTGTGCCAGGCAGTGGGCACAGCACTGGGAAAAACTGTGGGACAAAAAAAAAAAAAAAAAAAAAAAAAACTGGCACGATCAGTTGTCTATCATAGGGCCAGCTGAATGTCATGTGGTAACCTGCTTCATCTTTGATCAGAGCACAGAGAAGGAAGAAGAAATGAGCCTGGCGGCTAGTTAATCAGAAAGCAAACTGTTAGAGGACAAAGCCACACATCTCTTCCTCTTGTAACTGACTGGTCTGGGTAAGCGACACAAGCCTCTTTGCTGGCTTCCAGAGCAAGCCCACGTCAAGCTCTTTTCAGAGTTTTGAAAGTCGTATATTGTATTTTATTATCCCCCAAAATGTTACTTTCTCACTTACCCCTCTGAAAGAAAGGGGAAATTCCTTTGCCACTTTTTTCTCAGTAACAAGGAATGCAATTAGGCCTCTGCCTGGCACACTGACAATTCCCATAGCCAAGAAACCTCAGGTTAGGAGAACAAAGCTACCAAGATGCTTTTGCTTTTTGACTATGGCTGGCCTAAAGTTCAAGGGCTAACACCTGAGAATGTTTTGTCTCTCTACTTTAATTTCCCTTTTAAGTACCTTCCAAATAGAAAAGCTTAGAGGACCTTGAGTACAAAATCCTTTCCATTATCTTACTGAAAAATTACAATTTATCGCTAATACTAGTTTTTCAAAGCATTAGTCAGAACACCTGCAAACCCTTGGACAACAGCTGCCAAAAGAAGTTGAGCATTTCCTGGGTCAGCACTTAACACTAACAAATAAATCACTCTTGTAACCAGTGTGAAGCACTGGCTTAATAATGAATTGAGGGGGTTGGTGAAGATATATGGAGTATGGATTACATTATAACTCTGCACTCTGGAAAAGAAAAGTTGAGTAAAATAATGACTACTATTATCCCATCTGTTTCTTCAGGAGTGTGCTTTCTCTAAGAAATATTCTTTTTACAGAGAATAAACAATAAAAAAATCTAGTGTTAGCCAGGAGTGGTGGTCCATGCCCTTAATCCCAGTACTTGGGAGGATGAGGTAGAAGGATTCCTGTGAGTTCGAGGTAAGCCTGAGTCTACACAGTCAGCCTGGCCTAGAGTAAGACCCTACCTTGAAAAACCAAAAACAATCTAGTGCTTGGCAAATAAAGTATTTTGGTACTCAGTTTTAAGTTTATAATAAATACTCCAAAAAGGAAGTTTAGGATAGTCACTGTGTAGAATAATATTTGAAAGCTTTGACTTGTTTTAGAAACTATACATTGATCTTTCCAGATATATGAGTATTTTCATAATTTCCATTCTTTTTTTTGTTTTTATTTATTTATTTATTTGTGAGCAACAAATAGAGAAAGAGGCAGAGAGAAAGAGAGAGAGAGAATGGGCACATCAGGGCTTCCAGCACTGCAAATGAACTCCAGATGCATGCACTCCCTTGTGCATCTGGCTTACGTGGGTCTGGGGAATCAAACCAGGGTCCTTAGGCTTTGTATGCAAGCGCCTTAACTGCCAAGCCATCTCCCCAGCCCCATTTCCAATCTTGAAATATTACAAGCAACTGTGTGACCCTGTAAAATAAATGCTGTGCACTGGATGCTCATTTGGTGTGAGGAATGGCTATATAGTATATATGTCTGTTTAGGAATGGCTGTGAGTTATTTGATACACATTAATAGGTCCAAAAAAGAAAAAAGCTCAAGAACTATTCATGGCATGATGACTCACTTGTGGTATGAAGACTCTGTGTGCCTCTTTTATCTTCTTTGCTATTGACTAGAATTTTAGGGCAAACTAGACTATGGGGGAAATGCTAAATTTGAATTAATGCCTTCTTTCTCACCAGAGGCAAACCAGTAGCTTTAGGTAAAAGTAAAGCCACATTTTAGAGAAGCAGCTTAAGCCTAGAAGTGTGGTGTGACATACAGAGAACTTTCTAGCAACTAGTAAGAGTGATTTCAAATTCAGAGTCCATCCTCAAAAGAACACAAAGAGCCCAGGCCTGGTTAGGTGGTTTAAAATATACATATACATGTGCTTATTCTTTGACCTTATATTATCAGAATTCCTTAAGGAAAGTTGGGTCATTAGCAATCAACTGAAACTTTAATACTGTCAATACCAGTTGTAGGCAGAAGTACACAGGCATCCCCGATTTTCTGAGATTCTCAAGGTGTACCAGGCTAGAACTCCAGGCATCATATTCCCTCAACTGAGGCTGATTGGTCAAATCAATGCCAACTGATCTAGGACCAATTAAATTCCCTCTTGTAGAAGCATCAGGCTTGGGGACTTTGAACCCAGGGACTGAAAGTAATCACTGCTCAATCACACTAATGGCAATTCTTACTAGAGGAAAGACCCACACAATCCTGAGCTCAGATCTCTCCCCAGCTTCCTGACATCTTCTGTGTGGTCGGGTGGCTGGATTCTACTCTCCTTCTATCCAGAAAGACCCCAGAATTCTTCCAATAAATAAAAGTCTAGAAATAATTTGTTTCTGGTTTAAGCTGACCAGCTATTTTCGGCAGGTTTCAGTGAAAACAAGTCTTGTTGGTTAAAGACCCCAGGATTTCATAAAAGTTACATGCTGATAAAAGAGAAATATGAGGGCCCACATCCTAATAGTGCCTTATGTTTGTAGGGTGCTCAACATTTTACAGATGCTCTCATAGGGAGACCCTTGTGAAGGTTGGGGAAAGACTGCTATTATCACCCACAGGACACAGAAGGCAGCTCAGAGAGGGCCTTGCCTCTGTGCTGCGGCCTGGCTGCTTGGCAAGAGGCAACTGGAGGCTTGGAACGTAGGCGTGCCCTTCATGACAAATCACAATGTGTGCACAGCCTTGCCCTTTTATTATGTTTACCTTGGGGACACCTGCCTGTTAGTATTCAATTTTTCTTTTTCCATACAGAATCCCCAGTTAAAGGAAATCTTACAGGAAATACAAACAAAGAGAAAAAAAAAATAAAGCCATTCTGGGCAAGTGCGTGTGTTTCTCCCATCGTTTCACCCACCCCCCTCAACCAATTGGCTTGGGGAGAATTTTTTTTTTTTTTTTTTTTTTTTGAGGTAGGCTTTCGCTCTAGCCCAGGCTGACCTGGAAGTCACTATGTAGTCTTAAGCTGGCTTCAAACTCACTGTGATTCTTCTACCTCAGCCTCTCAAGTGCTGGGATTAAAGGCATGTACCATTATGCCCAGTGGAGAAAGGTTTTATCAGACTTGGTATTGATATGTGCCAAGAAAAGGAATTAGGGATGAAATATGCCGCCTTTTGATATGGAGAGCAAGTTTCCAGCATTCTTTTTCATTTACTTCTTAGTCCTGATAGACTTCAAACTGTAGAGAGGTGGTATCCAGGATGTCTTTACCTCAGGGGTTTTGACCCTCTATCCCTAACGTATGTTTAGTAGCTATTGACAATTTACATTCAAGCATTGTTGTATTAAGGTGTTATAAACCATATAAATATGAACAAACATAGAAAGGCAGGATGACAGAATGGACATCATGGTCAGCCATGACATCTCAAGGCAAATACACACAAGATGGAGTTCATAATTAACTATCAAAGATAAATATCCATGTTTTTCAGGTAATTTAGAATTTTGGAGGCCAGCTTCCTGCAGATGGGATCCAGTGGCTACAGCCCTCCCCAGCAAATGTAACTAATGGTTCATGAAAAGCTCTGACACACTCTTCTTGCTTGGAGAGCTATCTTCAACTTATAGGAATTCCTTGCAGAATTAATTTGTAAGGATTTATTAAAACCTAAAAAATATGGCTGGAGGAATGGCTTAGTCATTAAAGCACTTGTCTAGAAAGCCAAAGGGCCCAGGTTCGATTCCCCAGGACCCACATAAGCCAGATGCACAAGATGGTATATGCATTTGGAGTTCATTTACAGTGGCTGGAGGCCCTGGTGGTTCCATTCTCTCTCTCTTTCTTTCACTGTCTGTGTCTCTCTCTCTCTAATAAATAAATACATTAAAAAAATTAAAAATAGAATTTGTAAATCCAGTTAACCTGCCAGTCTTTTCTCTTCTCTTCCTTGGATGGTAACCACTATCTTAATGCCTGACTCTTTCACTTATAAGTATCTTCCTTTTCTTTGTAGTTTTATCTATTTACATACGCCCACCTTATCAATAGGGTTCAGGTCTGTCTGTTTTCATACTTCCTATAAGCATGATCAGATTGCTGTGTATTATTCTTTCATATCTTCCTCAATATTATATCTGTAGGACATGTCCACAGTATTGTGTAGTTCATTTTAGAGCTACAGTTCATGTTCTATTGCAGTGCAATATTTAAACATATGATTATACTGAACACATGTCTGGGTGCACATGAATTTATACTTCTTTAGAATGCATATATACATATCCACATACACAGGGCAAATGCACATATCCCCGCACACATACAGGGACCAAAGTTGAAAAAAAGCCTAAACAAGACCTAAAGGAAAGTACTTCCAATGCATCTCTCAGCAGTCAATTTTAATATTAACTAATTCTTATGTAGCTGAAAAGAAAGATCATTAAATTACTAGATTTATCTTTCTGTAGATTTTAACTCCTGCACACACACCAAGTATAAACTATGACATTAGATTATCATATATTACTCTGTTAAAAAGTTTGAAAAGATTTATTTAAGGTGCTTCCACTATCTCTTATATGCACACACATTTTTATACATATGTATGTGTGTATATGTGTGTGCCTGTGTGAATGTGGGGGTTAGGGGACAACCTCAGATGTCATCCTCAGGAACACTGTCTACCTCCATTAAGACAAAGCTATTCATTGGCCTGGAGCTCACCAATTTGGCTACTAGACTGGCTGGCCAGTGAGTCCTAAGAATAGACCCGTCTCTGCCTCCCCAGCACTAGGACTGCAGGTGTGTGACAGTAGGCCTAGTATTTTCCTCTGGTACTAGGAATTGAGCTCAGTCCTCAAGTTGCAACGTGAGCACTTTATTGACTAAATGATCTTCCTAGCCCCTTTGCCCAAAACACACCTTTTTATACCACATTTTTTCTTTTTTTTTTTTATTTTAAATTCTCTCCATTTTATTTGCTTATATATGGAATATTTCTACAATAAATATCTTTCTTTTATATTCATAAAAATAATGATGATATACTTTTTTTTCCAACAAAACTTTTTTTTTTTTTTTAATTAGTCAGTTCTGTATTCAGCAAATACAGACAGTTTGGCACCATAGCTTACCCATAACTGTGGGCTAACTCCACAATGCACGACCCACATTTTTTCTTTTTAATATTGCTTTTACTAAAAGAATAAAACGGTTTTCAAGTTTTAAAGCAATTTTGCATCAAAAGGGTTTCAAGGTAACACTGATCAAGGCTGTAAAGTCAGAAATATTAATTCTACAGTCAAATTAAAGCATGCAAATACAAAAAAAAACCAGATCAATTCCAACTTTAGAGTCTCCAGAGTTTTCATTATTAGCAAGTGTTTGCCAAATGCAGTGCAGACACAGGATGTACTTACATGACAACACTGTGACATCAGCATTATCAGTCCACCACTGTCATATTGACAATGAACACTGTAACCAACATCCATTACTACAGCAGGAATTCACATACATAACACTTTACATCTATTTGTCTACCTAATCCTCGGAACACTTGATGTAGTGGATACTATCATTCTCCTCCTCTTAAAACAACCACTGAGGCACAGAAAGGGAAAGTAACTTGACCAAGGTCCCACAGATGTGATTCAAAACCCATGTCTCTAGGAACTTTAGATTGTTCCATGCTATACCCCTTGACAAATTTTAGTTTTGTTGCTGCTTTTTGACATTGTTATGGTTATTTTGATAACAAGCATAGTTCTGTAAGATCATGGAAAAATATGTGAACCATAGTGGGAAAATCTGTGCATTTATTTTGATTTATGAGAAAATTGTAACAATGACTGTAACTAAGCAACTCTCTAATTCTGGGAGCACTAATTAAGAAATGAATTAAGGGATTCAATGGGTACCCAAATTAGTCATTAGGGCCCAAAGATCCGGAGTTCTGGTCTAAATCCAGCTTTGGCACTTGCTTTCAAAATAAACATGACCAGATAAGTACCACAGCTCACAATTAAAATGGATTTACATGGCTTATGTGTCCGCAAGGGACAGGCCTCTTCCTAATTGAATTCGGACATCTCTTCAGTTATTGCGGCTTTCCTTTACCTTCCTCCTAGTTTTGTTGTTGCTGTTTTTGTAAGTGCTGACAATAAGATTATGCTGAGGGAGAAGTCATTTCAGTCAGCAGTGTCTGCAGTACAAGCATCAAAAGATAAAAGCAAAGCCTTTGAGCTGTAATTAGAAAATTCCTTAAGTGTGCTCATGTGGCATATGTTTCAGACAACTACCAACTGGCAAGACCAGTTACAGAAGGGATGTCTAATGTCACCATTCTGGAATAAACAGCCAGTAAAAGTAGTGTTCCAACATGCAATTAGAGCAATCTTTTGCAGGCCAAAGCGTTCCTGCTTTCTACCTCTAATATGATTAGTGACAGACAGCTGGAGGCATCTCATTCTCCTGACAAAAATATGATCAGAATTGTTTTCAATTGGTACATCTTTCCATCAAGCTGTTGCCTTCCAGCAGGATAATCAGAGTTCTGATGATGTGGTATATGTTCCAAGGGGACAAGAATTGACTGTGCCCTTACTTGCTTGTCTGATGGAGAGCAAGCTGCCAGAATTTACATAGTAACTCTTCAGTTGCCTAACCAGGAGACAACCAAAGTGTCTCTGTGTGTGTCCACACATATGTGCACGTGTATAGAATCAGAGAAACAGAAAAATCAACCAGCTGTATCTGTACTAATTCTCTTTTAGTGACTATAAAGTATTTTCATGGTGACTGAAATATGAGGGAGTTAAATTATTCTATTCTATGCACGGATTATGACCAACTCCCCCCAAAGTTAATGGTGCTTTTCAAAAAGTTACAGTCATCTTAGTGCTAAAGTTTCAGGTTTGCAGAAAAGAAATCAAGCTTAAACATTATGGAAATATATCCAAGAGGTAGTGAGGCCTTGTTAATTTGGACTATGTCAATTGGAATTTGTGATTATTTGTCAGACTCCACAAGGATTATAGACTGTTAGGGAAGGGAGTATAAAATATTTCAGATAATGAAAATGACACATTTTCTATCCCCAAAGACTTAGAACATCTTCATTTACATACCAATAACTGATTATAATAGCATTTACTGGTTTAGTAGATGTCAATCTTGTATGTTTCCTTTACATATATGAGCTTGTGACATCCCAACAATTCTATAAGCTCAGCATAAATATCCACATGAGAGAGAAGGAAACTGAAGTTCAAGGAAGTAAGAAAGGAAAAAAGACCATACAATGATGCAGATGCCTGGCCCTGAGACCACTGTCCTTCCACCGTGTCACTCTGACTGGGCACTGCAGCCACAAGTCCGACTTCTGATTCACAGGGGCAGTCCGCAGCAGCATGACAAGGGCAAACATGGTTACCACTGCAAGGGTGGAAAGCCAGGGAGTCTGGCTCCAGAGCCTGCCACTCTTAACAGTAATATTCCCTTTCTAAATCACAAGAATTAGACATCTATGTGAGACCTTTGTTCTTTTACTTTCTGTAGTATTGCAAAGAATGTTACACAGTGTTTCCCCACCAATAACCACAGAAACATGGATGAAGTGGGAAGGGAACATGGGTGGATCTCAGTCCCCACACTATAAGTGGAATTGTGGGATCTTGACCCTGAGAGGCAGCTGAGGCTCTGACAGGAGCCTCTAAGAGTCATCTATATGAAGGGACAACCTGTCATGCAGGCATGACAAGGTCATGAGAAGGGAAGGCCCATTTCTACTCACCTGGGGATCCACAGAGATATTTGTGACAGCAGCCTTGGTTCTGGAATGTCCTAGAAAGAAAGACAATTTGGAAGGTCAGACAGATGTCCTATTATTTCCCATCACACCTGTGCCCAAGCACAGGTTATAGTATGGCAGATACTGGACTGGTCCACCCATGATTTAATGACCATGTGACCTGGAGTAGGCACTGTAATCTATGTCTCTGTTACTCAACTGTTAAAAAAGGGAATGCTAATATCTTCCTTATAAAGTGACTGGATGATAGGTAGCATGTGCACTGAATTCAACACACCTAGCACATGGCAGTGACATTTTAACAATAGCTAACATTTAATGCTAGTTTAAAAGTGCCTGCCATTGTTTGAGAGCATTGTTCATGCAGGCTGACTCCTTCATTATTCTGAGGGAAGCATGGCATTGCAGGCATTTTGACAGAGATTACTGAGTATGGCACAGAGAAGCCAAAGTTCCTGACCCATGAAACTACATAGGGATGTAGTGGAGCTGAGAGTTCAGTGGTGACAATCAGGACCTACAGTATGAAAAGGTGGCCACACAGTATCTGCCTAACTGGTTAAAAATAAATGCTTGCACTAAGTGAAACATCTCTATCACACTCTCCGCAAGGCTTAAGAAACATAAAAGAAGAGATAGTATAAAAATGCAGGAGGCAAAGGATGGGGAGGAATGTTTTGGAATGCTGTCTTTCAGACACAAAGTGGTCACTGCATTCGTGACTTCACAGCATCACCTGCATAAGACCTGTATAATACTGGACCCATCAACATGTTGCCAAGGATGATGGAGGAGGGCAAACAGTGACATCAAAATAGGACAAGAAATAGTTGGAAGGAAGATGAGGTTCGGGGAGGGTAGGAGAGAGGGATGATGGAGAATGGCAGGAAGGGATTATGTAAATTTTTAATAAAGTTTTTTTAATAATTAAAAAATAAATACTTGGGGGGGGGGACTGGAGAGATTGCTTAGTGGTTAAGGCGTTTGCCTGCAAAGCCAGAGGATCCCGGTTTGATTCTCCAGGACCCATGTATGCCAGATGCACAAGGAAGCACATGCATCTCAAGTTCATTTGCAGTGGCTGGAGGCCCTGGCACGTCTATTCCCCCCCTTCACTCTCTCAAATAAATAAATAAAATATATAAATAAATAAATACTTGGTATTGTACAATATTCTCTTCCCAGGCACAGCCTATAGTGTACAATTCCACCTAGCCAGTGACTACTTGAGCTTAAGAATACATGCAGCATCTTGAGTTAACTAGCCATTCATTTGGCCACTCACACAGCCATCTCTCACCAAGTGTTTCTTAAGAACCTCGTGTAGGCATTCACAGATTCAGGTTGGGGCTGGAGAGATGGCTTGGCAGTTAAGGCACTTGCCCGCAAAGCCAAAGGACCCAGCTTTGATTCCCCAGGACCCACATAAGCCAGATGCGTATGGTGACACATGTGTCTACAGTTCATTTGCAGTGGCTAAAGGCCCCAGTGCACCCATTCTCTCTCTCTCTCTCTCCCTCTTCCTCTTTCTCTATGTCAAATAAATAAAATCAATAAAATAAAGTATTTTTTAAAAGATTCAGTTTGGGATGGAGAGATGGCTTAGTGGTTAAGGTGCTTGCCTGTGAAGACTAAGGACTCATGTTCAACTCTCCAGGTCCCACGTAAGCCAGACGCACAATGTGACACACGTGCACAAGGTCACATATGCGCACAAGATGGCACGTACATCTGGAGTTCGATTACAATGGTTGGAGGCCCTGGTGCATCAATTCTCTCCCCAGCCCCCACTCTCTCTCTGATAAAAAAAAAAAAAAAATTAAAGAAAAAAAAGGTTCAGGTCACTGATCCCACAGTCAGGAGGTTGGCCTTCATGAAACCATTGGTAAAGAGGGAAGCAGATGCCTGAAAGAAAGGGATGGCCTCAGGAAATAAGACACTATGTCTGGCTCTGGCACCAGCTCTCTGGGCACCTCTCTATCTCAGCTATATTTCTGAGTTTCATATTTAAATGAGAAAATTAATCTAGATGCCCTGAGATTCTAATCTACAACTCTTTCTATCTTACTTTTTCTCACAGCAGTCATGTTTTCAAGAAAATATATTACAACCCTTACTTGACTGAATGATGTTAAGATAGTGACAAAGATATCAGCACAAGACATGACCTACATTTTGAAATTAGCTCTGTAAGCATGATGAATTCTTATCGTAGGAAATCTTGGCAATAGGAAGACAAGGGAAGAATGTGGCCCTGAGGACAAGTTTGCACGCCCAGTCTGCCCCAGCCTGAACTGAGGAGTGGCCTTGAGGAAACCCAGACCAATCTAGCTCTCAGGGCTCCAGTGTCCCAGGTGCCCAGCAGCTGGTGAGTGGGGTGCTATGGTAGGCTGATGGGGTAGATAAGAATGCCTGTGGAAAATAAGGCAGAAACCAGACAGACAACTAATGAGATGCTTGAACTGGAAGTCAGGCTTGCTTTCTAAAAGTACTTACTAATGGTATATGCAAGTAGCTAGAGATGACTTTCTTGCTTAAAGCACACCAATGGCATTTTGGCAGCAATCTGTGTGACACATGCCTCCTTCTCTCAGAAACATTTACTTATTACTATATAAGATGCTACTGACTTTATTTACAGATCAGGTCGTCACATTTAGATCCATTTGCTTGCACAAGAAGTCCTTAGAGGGAAATAATTCGGTGAATGCAATACTTCCATTAAATAGGAATTGATTTCAAAATATGTTTTTTAAACTCTGACAAAAGCAATTTTCTGATTTTCTTTATGTACCACGAAAGGTAAACATTGCTAGGTTGACAATGTAATAAATGAGTTGTCAAATAAGGCATTAAACATTTATAGATTTTAATTTTTAAGAAAGGCTTTAAAGTATACCCCATCAATATTTGACACGGGAAGAAGCTGCATTTTGGTAAATTCAGTTCCCCACTACAGCTGAACTTGGCACAAGTTATTGATGGTTCTTAGGGCAAGGTGGTATTCTTATAGGATAGTAATAGCTGCAGTATAGAATTTTAAAAGGCACAAAATGGTCAACATATCACACATTATTTTGATAGGATTCAGGTAATTTGTATACAGCCTTTGCTATGTTTTTAACAAAATACCCTATGCCTGGAACTCATAGACAATTTGGTTCCTAAATTGGCTCTTAAAGAGATTTCCAAAAAGGTTCACGCAATGGCAGCAGTGCTGGAGTCTGTGCATAAACTTCAAAGATAACTGTGAGCTACAGTACTCATTTGGACATATAGAGTTTTCTTAAGCCTAGAAATTAAAAAGAATTGATAGTAGTTATCCCTGGGGTAGGTGATTATGGGTGTTTTCTCTTTTATGATATGTTTTCTAAACTTTCTACAAGTATTTATTATTTTAACAATTTGAAAGAATCTCTTTAATTTCATGTATTATGGGAAATAATCTCACATAGTAAAATGTGAAAAGATTTCAGAGTCAAACAAACTTGGGTTCAAATATCAGCTTGTTCCCTTTTGACATTGATGTACTTTGACAAGTTACTCAGCAGCTCAAATCTCACCCATGCTTTTATCAAAAAAAAAAAAAATGAGAACAGTATGTATATCTTGAAGCACATGGAAGACAAGTTAGGCTTCCCTGATGGCAACCAATAAATCAGTATGTTGATGCATGTAAACTGATGCTTGGGCTACTTGTAGAAATACTGTGAGTGTATTAACAGATAATTTTCAGAAATTCTCTAAAAGCTGAAATTCCAAGAAAGAGTAAGTGGGAATAGGCTTCTACTCCTTCGAACCCTGCTCTCCTTCCCATTGCAGAACCAGATTCTTACAGCCTGAGGGCTCTTGGGTCCATGACCTCTGCTCAGAAACCCTCAGGTTGGGATGGAATTTGGAAAGGGGTAGAGACAGAAGCCATAACTACCACAGCCAAAACCTACTCCGCACTGTCATTCCATACGATTAAAGTGAGCCAAGTAAACTGTGAGACTGCTTAAACGAGAGGGGAGGAACACGATTACAGATTCTCTGGCTTTCATTTTAAATGGTAGCTATGCTGATATTTTCATCCTAGTCATTGGAAGGCATTATGGTCGGTTAGGTTTATGATAAAATATATTTACTCAACACAATATGGCTGTGGGGGATCTGCTGCCCTTGGATATGTGTTGCTGTACCTTGACTACAGCAAGAAATATTGATTTAACTGGATTTAATATCAAGTCAGGTATTTGTTGACACATGGAAATGAAAAATATCAAAACTATGAAAAGCTTGATATACAGGTCAAATCCCATTCCAGCCCACTCTGAGGGGATGCTCTAAAGTCTTCTGCTGCATGGAACTATGTCCTACGGATGCTCGCCCTAGTCACAGTAAAAATAGGATTTTCATTATAATGAGATTTGCCACATAAATGAATATCAGTATAGATTTTTATGTAGTGCATTTTATTGTAGAAGGTAACAGTGGTAAAAAAAAAATAAAAAAGAAAATAAACCATTACAAATGTAACCTCTTTCTCCTTTCAACTCTGGAGGTCCATCTTGCTTTCTGTCTAAGGCTTGTTTCTTTATCAGTGTCTGGTTTCTCCTGGTTCCTTTTCTAGTCCTAGTGCAGGACTGACACCAGGAAACATGAAGCAATTGGCAGGATGATGCTTTAGTAACAGAACAAAGGAGGGATGTTCAGAATAGTATCCTGTGTGCATGAGAAAAATAAAATTCAGAAATGAAATCTAGGGGCTGGGGGGATGGCTGCGCAGTGAAGGTGCTTGCCTGCAAAGCCTAACAACCTGAGTTCAAGTCCCCAGTACCCATGTAAAGCCAGATGCACAATGTGGCACACACATCTGGAGTTTGTTTACAGGAGGCCCTGGCGCGCCCAGTCTCTCTGTATGTCTTGCTTCTCTCTGTCTCTGCTTGTAAATAAATAAACAAAAATATTTGTTAAAAAAGAAAATAGTAAGCAGGTCTAGGTCTCACCACCAAGCATACTAAAGGAATCCTGGGATCAGTGCACCCTGGGACAGCTCAGTACCACTATGTGGTCACAGAGGCCTGTCTATAACATCCAGCACTTGACTCCCATGCCCTCACCCTGGAGAACTCCACAGAGACGTTTCATATTCGTAAGCTTCCTACCGTAAAACTGGGGGTGGCACAGTGAGCAAAGCCTCCTCCTCATACGACCGCCTGCCAGGCAGTGTGAGTCCATGGCAGCCCAGGGACAGGAAGCAGAGCGGCTTCTGAGACAAACCTAAGCAGGACCAGTGACAGGATCAGTGAGAGAGTTCAGAAAAGAATCTCCCAGGGCCAAAGGTCCGAATGGCTCACTCTCTTTCCTTGGCTCCAGCAGCAGCATTATAATCGCGGAGTCTCCTATAATCTCCTATAATGTGATCTTACAATATTTTTCTACCTTTTTGTCTTTTTCTTTGGGCCTTTTTATTGAAAACTAAAAATTACATCAAATATGCTAGTTTTGTTTCTGTATTAAAATAGCATACAGATCTAAATGTCTTTATTTGTTTACTTATTTATTTAAAACAAGGTCTTACTTTTTAGGCCTAGCCATCTGGCCTCAAACACATGGGTGATCCTCCTGCTTCTGCCTCCTGAGTGTGGGAATTATAGATATGTGCCACCACATCTGACTTCAATGCCTACTTTTACAAAGAGCTTTACTGTGTTCAAAAACTCACCTATTGCAGCCAAGGAGCTCCTCATTACTCAGAGGACTGTGCCTTGGGAATGATCATTTATGTTTTAAGAAATTTTAAGCTAGGCAACCAAGGGTTTCCAGGGCAGGGAAAGGGCCTGGCCCATTATCATTGTATAAAATAATACAATCAAAGAGTTAGAAGGATCTGGTGGGGTAAGCCCCTCCAGTGGTTTTATGCATGTTTTACAAACATACCCATTGTTCATCTGGAAATATTTAAAATCCAATCTTCCTTGAGGGAATTGACCTGTGACCATTAATTAATAACTAAGAAACAAAGCATGAAGTAACTTTTGAGTTAACTAAATGGATTGCTCAATATATTTGATCTTCCAAATGATCTGTGACTTTGTAGTCCCATTATTTCCACTGGAGAGCTGAGGGACTGAGACACACAGGGGTGTTCTCTGCCTGTTTAGCTCCCAAGTGACAGGTCCATGTCTTGAATCCAATCTGTAGAAAGAAACTCAAATTTGCTTAGTCAGGCCCTGACCACTGACACTATCCTGGGTGTAGGTACAAGTTCTACTGGGCTTTGAGGACAGTGTTTCTTTCTCGTAAGAATGAAAATGACTGAAGGGACAGGATGATTCTAAGATAAAAATGTGCAAGCTCTAGGGATATGAAAATTCAAGAATTCAAAAACCAAAGACAGCTTTCCTGACTAGACATTAATTGGTTATTATACACTGAAGCAAAGTGCCTCTTATGTATGAAACATTACTGCTAAGGCCTTTGGTTTTTTAAAAAAATAATTTTTAGTAGGTACTGAAAGCTACGAAATGACAAACTAGGATTACCCTATTAAAAGATGACTTCAGCTGTCCCTTTGTTCTACAGAAAGGTGTGAGGTGCTGACTGGCACTACCTGACGCATTTTCTTCGTCGTATTAATTATGCGTTTCTCCTACAAGATCGGCTGCCACACTACACGCTGTGAGTCAGAGTTGAGAGCTGCCAAGACAAATGTTCTGAAAGGCTGACTTTTTGAAGACAACCTGTCAGTTCACCTAACAGTTCTTTGGGGCTTTACCCCAGTATGTTTTAAGTCTCTCAAATCTCTCCCGATTCCTGGAGCAATTATTACAGCTCTTTCCCTGTGGATCAGCTCAGCTAAGGCTGGAAGATATTTGTTTTTTAATTCCTTTCAACACCCAATATGCAAGTAGAGAAATGAACAATTTCTTTTGCAAGTATCAATTTATTTTGAGTGATCTTATTGCTTAATTCCTAAGCTGATTTATGTGAAACTTTGATTCCCAGGGAGATAAGTGATTCTGGCCTCTCCCATACAACTAAAACAAAGAAGTTCTGTAGTGTTGACTAAATAGCAGTTTTCTTCCTTGAGCTTTCCTTTCATCAAGCAATCATATCAATGTTCCCTGTCCTTTACTTAACGCCTTCATTCTAATGAGGCTTGATTCCAAAACATATAAGAACATACGCACACAAGAGGAACTATATTGAGCAAGCCAAGAGTTCTAGCCAAGTGTCCTATCTTTTATGTGGCACCAAGTGACATTCTGTAGAAAGCACAATGGTGACTATTCATTCATGAATACAAGCCAGAATGGAAAAGGCTTAGCTTTGAAATGAGACGACGACTCCGAGCACCATCTTCAGCACCACTATCTCTGTGACCTTGGCCAAGCTACCTATCTACCCTGGGAGCTTTCTCCTCTGAAAAATGGAGGTGACAGGACTATTTCAAACAGGCTGGGAGACAGTGAAATGAGAATTTTGCTCTAAAGAATGTAGCATAAAACCTGGCAAATTAGTAAACATTAAAGAATTATTAAATTTTTGTCTCTTCATAAGAATGCAACTAGAATTCATTTTTAATCTGTTGTACATGCAATAAAACAATAAATAGTATACTAGCTGTGATGTTATTTATGATAGCAAAAACTTTGAAATGGGCTAACTATAGGGAAATGATAACATTAAAACATATGTATATTGAAGTATATGCAGTCATTTCAGATGTTTTCAAGTATTTCAGGACAAGAAAATTCTGATTCTAGAATTAAAGTGAAGAAAGCAGAAAAGAAAACCTGAATTACTAATGACAGAGCACATTCACTGAGCAAGGGTCAAAGACCATGCTATGTATTTTATATGCACCATTTTTGCTAACTCTTACAATAAATACATTAGGTCCATACTATTACTAGCCCATATATAGAATTAGAATCTGAGGTTAAGAGTGTATAAGTAGTATATTCAGGACTAAAAATCTCAAAGTTTTTGATTCCAAAGCACTTTTGAGGGTGAGATTTCTAGGGACTGAGCCCAGGGTCCCCTGAGTTACATTCTTGGCACTCCAAGCACTTTAAACTACTATGCTGGACGTATTTACTCTTCAGCACTAACTTCCTGTGTCTATCAGAAGGTTACTTTAAAACACACAAGCACATGCACATATATGCATTCTTGCAACCACATAAAAATGCTTATCTTAAAGGAAAACACAAACTCTTAACAGTGGAAATTTTCAGCGAAATTTTAGCTGAGTTTTAATATGTTTTTATTCATTCCTGTATCTTCCAGTTTTAATGAATATATAGTATTTTATAATTTTTTTCAAATGAGTAAATCTGAAAAAAATAAGAAACATTCATGCTATAGGAGGCAATGGTTCGGTTCATTCCTTGACTTACTTCATAGATATGTTTCTCAGGACTATTATTCTTCTATTCCTTTTTTTATAACTAGTCCAAGTGAAAAATCATATTTAAAAAACTATTTTGTGGCTGGAGAAATGGATTGGTGGCTAAGGTACTTGCCTGTGAAGCCTAAGGACCCACGTTCAATTCCCCAATACCCACATAAGCCAGATGTACAAAGTAGCGCATGTGTCTTAAGTTTGTTTGAATGGATGGAGGTCATAGCATGCCCATTCTCTCTCCCTCTATCTGCCTCTTTCTCTGTCTCCTGTGAAATAAATAAATTAATTTAAAAACATTCATAACAAGCCGGGTGTGGTGGTGCACGCCTTTAACCCCAGCACTCAGGAGGCCGAGGTAGGAGGATTGCTGTGAGTTCGAGGCCACCCTGACACTACATAGTGAGAACCAGGTCAGCCTGAGGTAGAGTGAGACCCTACCTCGAAAAACCAAAAACAACAACAACAACAACAAAAAAACATTTATAACATATCTCTTAAAAACTATTTTGTAAATGAATACTATAAAACAATACAGAAACTTCTGTGTGTGTTATTGGGCAGATACTGGGCATAATTTAAAAAAACATCAGGGCTGGCGAAATGGCTTAGTGGTTAAGGCATTTGCCTGCGAAGCTAAGGACACCAGTTCAATTCTCCAGGACCCATGTAAGCCAGGTGCACAAGGGGATGCATGCGTCTGGAGTTCGTTTGCAGTGGCTAAGGCCCTGGTGCACCCATTCTCTTTTTCTCTCTATCTGCTCTCTCTCTCTCTCTCCCTCTCTCTCTCTCTCTCAAATAAATAAAAAGATTAAAAAATCAAAGAATTTGTGTGAGAGGATAAAAGAAGATCCTCTAAAAAGGAAACACAGCTCTTGGCTTAGAGAAAACACACCCATCACTGACATACTGCTGTTAGTGTATTCTCTGTCGTGTTCACATTACTGACACCATCATAGAGCCATTATTTAGGCACCAATGCATTGTTTGGACATGCCTCAGCCTCATACTGTCTATCTCAGGAGGTGCGAATACACCATCATGTTGGACTAATGCTTATGGAATAATTTCCCATGACCCCACCAATTTAAGAGCAAGATTCGGTAAAAAGAACTGAGTGACATACTAAAAAGGAATTTTTAGTAAAATGTTTCAAGAGGGAAGTTAATGTAACCTAAAATTATTCCTTAATCAATTTCATTACACTTAAGAGAAAGGAGTCAATGCCTGGCAATAAGTATACGAACTGACAGTGACAGGGTTACTAAGGCATTCGGTTAAGGCATTCCCTCATTGTATCCTCTTTGACAAGATATCCAATTAGTTATTTTAAAAGAATCTGGGGCTGGAGATATGGCTGAGCAGTTAAGGCACTTGCCCGTGAAGCCTAGGGACAGAGGTTCAATTCACCAGTACCCGCGTAAGCCAGATGCACACGGTGACACATGTGTCTGGAGTTCTTTTCCAGTGTCTAGAGGACCTGGCATGCCCATATGCTCTCTCCTCTCTTTTAAATAAATAAATAAAAATAAATAAATATTTTTTAATCTAACAAAATTCATATAATGATGTCAAGAACTCTCCTGAAGAACACAGGCTTTAACTTTGGCCTCTGAGTCTTCAGTTTCAAGTATTCAGGGCTGGAGAAGAACCTGGGCACAGTGCTTGCCTCAGCTATGTAATCCTGGGACCCATCCCCAGCACTGGAAGAAACAAAAGCAAAACAACAAACTCAAATGTTCAGTTGTTAAGTAAATGAAAGTATCACTAACAGACTAAATTAAAATTCATAATTCAAAATCACTTTGATAATGAGGAAACATAATTTGACAAAAAAGATAAAATAAGGGTAAATACAAAGCCCTGTGAATATAAAGTTCTCCAAATACATAGTTAATTGTTCAAGAAGAGAATAAGGAAGATTTGAGAATGAAGTGTTAAGAAAAAAAGATGTCAAAATTTTATTTGCCTTCTCATATATGAACTAAGAAATGTGCTGTCCTTGGCTTACAAAAGAGGCCAAGATGATATCCGACTAGATTGCAAAAAAGACCACCCTGTGGTCAGGAAAACCAAAGTAGCCTGTGTTTTCTACTACTCTGAGGTCTCAGGCTTAGGATGTTGACTGAAGATAGCACCGCTTAAGAAGAAATGGGCCGCATGCTGCGTCCCAGAGGAGCGTTATCAGGAAGAGAACTATTAGTTGACAACTGGGACCACATAACCCTGATAGAAGAAAATACAACAGTTCTGGTCAAATGTTTGAAGAGCTACTTCCCAGAAGGCACCTACCTATTCTTAGACATTTAAAGGTCTTGTGGAAGACCCATGGGGAAGCTGCAGAAAGCCGAGTTCAACACACTGTGAGGAAGAAGGTTTGAAAATGTTTTTGACTTGTGCTTGATAATGAGTACTGGTACAATCCCAGACAAGACGAGAGCCAAGTCTAAACAACCTTCCAAGTCTGAAAGCATTGCAGGTTATGGTCATGAGGATTAACTGGTGTCACACTTTGTAAAGTCCCATTCTAAATGAGTTCAAAGAGCAACTGAGATTCTATGGAAGAGATTCCTGCATTTGGTGGGGACACTGGACCACAGTATCTCCTATTCCATTCCATTGTCTATATTCTGTGCTTCAAATTTTTTGGAAACCTTTACGAAGACATGCCTAGCACACTTATGCAAGCAGTAGCCATGCCCTGCCATAATCAATGAGAAAAATAATAAAGCTGTAAATTGAAATGCAACCCAGAAGAGTCCAGGTGAAATTCCATGAAAGTTTAGAAATTATAAATTAGTGTTGCCATAGAAACCTAACTTGATATTATGCACTTTCAGCAGAAACAGTTCTTGCTCAGGGGTCAGCAGAACAATAAATGAGTTTATACCTTCAGTGCTCCCAACAGGCACTAGATTAACATTTTTTTAAAAAATTAAATTTTGTTTGTTTATATTTGAAAGAGAGAGAGAGAGAGAACATGGATGCACCAGGGCCTCTAGCCACTGCTAATGAACTCCACACGCATGCACCACCTTGTACATCTGGCTTACATGGGTACTGGGGAATTGAACCTGGGTCCTTGGGCTTCACAGGCAAGCGTCTTTACTACTAAGCCCTCTCTCCAGCCCTAGCTTAACATTTTTAAGGACCGTTAATTTTAAATCTGGAGGTAGCAGGTGTCTATTTGCTCCATGACTAGTCACAATTCTGGTGTGATGGTAAAGGAGGCTATGATGTCTCAGTGGGGTGAGCAACTGTGGCAAGCTCTGAGGAAGCCAGAGGCGCTGTGCTTGTGCTAGATCCAGGCCACCACTGAGAAGTCACAGGGGATGTCAAAGGACAAAAAGGAACACGACATCAGTCACAGTAGCATAACAACCCCTGTGGATGGGGCTGCCCACACTCACACTCGTCCACCAGGAGCGGTGGCAGGTCTGATCAGACAATCTCACTCTTGTTTACAGCACTTCAGTCAGAGGGTTCGCTCAGCTAGGTGCTAGCCTTCACCATAACGTATGACAGTCAGCCCACACTAAGTACAACATTGCCTCTAATCAAAACCACCTTTCTTTGGTGTTCTAAAGCTTTTTCCTCCTCACAAGCAACAAAGCCTCTGACAAAAGAACTTCCCAAACACCCACAGTTAAGGGAAGAATAGTTCGAACAACATGAATGTAAAAACTTTGTCCCTGGTGTCTAATTTGTACACGAAGCTTCCTTTCCAGGGTATCTTGGTGACTTCCTTTATTTGCAATCTATCAGCAAAGAATCGAAATCAAAGTTTATTTTGACGGCGGTGCACCCGACTATTCAGAGATTCAAAACCCTGTTTTGCTTATTGTTATGTTAGCCTGGCAGAGTATGTAAACAGGCCTTTTCTTCCCCATGGCTTCATGCTGTACTCAAAGGCCCAGGTGAATATTTTCACAAATGAAACCATTTGGCAGGACGGGGCTGAAGTAAAATGCGAAGCAGCTTCCTTCTGGCTTTCAGCACAGAGTGAATGGAATCTGGGTCTTTTCTTGGTTTGTGTTTCTATTTCTCTCTCTTGTCAGTCTCGGGGATGCACAATTGTTCAACCCAAGGAATATGAATATATACACACATATATGTACATACACAAATACACAAACACACATTATATGAACACACACACACACACACACAAGTCACCACTTCCATAGCATTTGCAGTGGAGGTCCTGGTTCTTTTTATCTTTTCTTAGTAAAGACAAAATCATAGTGAAACAGTCGAACTCGTAATCATACTTCATGCATGGCAAAACTGAAGCTCAGGCACATCAAACGATTTGATCAAGTTTATCTAGCCAGTCAATTACAGGAATCAAAACCTATAGGTCTTACAAGTGCTGAACTGGTAGGTCCTCTTTTTCTTTCAAACCATACTGGTCTTAGGAGCAAGAATATTTTCTGTAATGTGGGCTGTCCTTATAGTGGAGAACAAGGAAGGGGAACTACTGATATCTAACAAATGCCCTTTCAGTTTTGAAATCACACTGTAAAGACAGCCATTTTTCTCTTCTACACTACAGTCCAGCATTCCCACTTGGACAAAGACACAGATGCATCATAATTTATGAACATGAGCTCTACACGTGCCTTCCTCTTTTCCCTCCCATTTGCACATCTAGTGTAATGGGACCCAAAGACCAGTGGAGCAGTCCATCTACCAGGGCATTTGGTGTTCGGGGTCTGGAACTAGGGAATAGTTCATGGTATAGCTTTATATTATTTTCTGTCCCAGAAGTTTTTGTGTTGGGACCTTGCTCCTCACAGCGGCAAAGTGGGGCCTATTGGGAGACCCTTTGGTCACTGGGGAGTATTGCCCTCAGAAGGGGTTTTAGGGCCCTAGTTTTTCTCTGGCTTCCTGTTTTGAGATGTATTTTATCCTTCAACATACATGTAATCTGCTGTCTGTCATGGGGCCTCTGCCAGGCTAGAGCTGTGCTATTTGAACTTTCAGCCTCCAAAACTGTGAGCGAAGTAAGACTTCCATATGCTTCCTCAGGTATTTTGTCATAGTAACAAAAAAATGAACTAATATAGTCAGCATGTCAGCATGCAGGCAAGTTATTCATTCCCACAAATAATCCACAGCCACTTTTGGGTAAGTGTCATTATTTTTTATTATTATTTTTCTTGGGTTTTTTTTTTTTCGAGGTAGGGTCTCACTTTAGCTCAGGCTGACCTGGAATTCTCTATGTAGTCTCAGGGTGGCCTCAAACTCACGGTGATCCTCTTACCTCTGTCTCCCGAGTGCTCGGATTAAAGGCGTGCGCCACCATGCCTGGTTTATTTTTCTTGTTTTTATTTTTATGAAGGTCTTATATCCCTTTTCCCCCTTTCCACTTTCCCTGAGGGCTCTTCTCAGTGGGACTATTGGTATTCACTGTTGGGTAGGTAATTAAGACCTCCATGGGGGGTGGACTGTGCCTCAAGATATAAATTTTCTGATTCATGTTCCCTTGTCGGTACTGAAGTGGCCCAGGAAAGATAACCGGTGACTCAGCCCTCTAGTGCGCATCCATAGCACCGCTACTGTCTCAAGGAGACTGGGAGACAGAATAGGATCTTTAGTCAGAATGACTTGAGATCCTTTTTGTTGTTATTGTTTATTTTTATTTATTTATTTGAGAGCAACAAACAGAGAGAGAAAGAGGCAGATAGATAGGGTGTGCCAGGACCACCAGCCACTGCAAATGAACTCCAGATGCATGCGCCACCTTGTGCATCTGGCTTACATGGGTCCTGAGGAATCGAGCCTTGAACCAGGGTCCTTAGGCTTCAAGGCAAGCGCTTAACTACTAAGCCAATACTCTAGCCTGACTTGAGATTCTTACATAGGAACTTAAAGCAGGACTTACACACGTATGTGGGAGACAAAGCAGAATTTGGGACACAAAGAGAAAACTTGAATACCCAAGAAGGATGAGTTATAACGACCTGACTTCAATACACTGACTACAATGCATGGTCAATCCAGTGAGTCATTAGGCACCCCCTGTCACAAAGGCCAAATGACCACACAAAGGTGCTCACTACTCCTCTCATGCCATTTTCTGTAGATGTACCACTGCCAGACTTTTATTTTGAGCACAAGAACATTTCCCCTTAACAAAATTATATACAAATGCCCAGTAGGTAAAGTACATAAAACCAGCTGCTCATGGTGAAACCAAGAAGGGAGGAGCTTTGTTTCAGAACCTCAGTTCTCACCAGAACACACAGCATGCAAATCCCCACTTGGGAGGCGGCTAGTCACACTGCCTGTCTCCACTTCCCCGCAATCTGGTCCTCTGAGCTTTTCCCCTTGATCATCTTGGTTTCTTCCACAACCTCCTCCTGGAAGTTGGTTCTCTCCTGCTGCAACCTGATAAGCTCTGGTTTCCTATCACTTTTCCACTCTGAAGACATAAAGCTCTGCATATCTCATGGGATATAGCACACTATCTTCTGGGTCTTGCTGATAGCTATACATCCTTCCCTCAAAAATCTTTTGGAACAACTGATGAACAGAAGGCTGCCCACAGTACTGGCAAAGCTTCTATGAAGCGCTCATTTGCTTTTTGGCACATGGTTTGGTTGGTGTATAATGGCTGTACAGTGTGTATATTATTGACTCAAAATTCATTGATTCACTAACTGACTTGTGATCTTAACAGCTAAGCAGTGGGGGATCTGGGACTTAACCTACCAGGAAGAATTAATGAAAGGATGAGTGCTATCAAAGCCCTGGCCCTCAGCATCTCAGGAATAAGATTTAACTGTCCCATCCTTTGCTCTTCCTATGTATTTCAAGTCCTCTTTCTCCCATGTCTCAGAACTCCTGCCTCCATTTCTAAGGATGACTGGGGAGACCAGGGGAGGTGGATAGACCTTAATGGTGCTTTCCACACTGTGCATATTGTATGTATGACTCCTAGCTGTCAAGTTCAGAATCTCATGACTCTGAATTTCAGCCAAAGCACTTTATATCTCTGGATTTGAGAAACTGAACAAGTACAGCTTCTCTGTACTAGAGGGCTGACTTAATCATCCCAGAGGCTCAAGGATTTGGCTCGTAGCACACACATCTCCTAGGAGTGAAGAGATGTTCTCTAACAATGCTGTCTAATAGAACTATAATACAATCCACACAGGCAATTTCAAAGATTCTAGTAGCTGTGTTAAAACAATGTGAAATTAATTTAAATAACACATTTTAATTGATTATGTCCAATATACTTTTATACCAATATGTAATCAAGATTATACCAATGATATATTTCACATCTCCCTTTCCAACAAAGACTTTACTTATACTACCAGCACATGTGACTTTGCTTTTTTTTTTACTTTTTCTCGAGGTACGGTCTCACTATAGTCTAGGCTGACCTGGAATTCACTACATAGTCTCAGGGCAACCTTGAACTCATGATGATCCTCCTACCTCAGTCTCTGGAGTGCTGGGATTAAAGGCATGCACGACCACGCCCAGCTGCACATGTGACACTGAATGACATGTTTCAAGGGATCCCCAGCATGTGCAGTGGTAGGGTAACAGTGTGAGACAGCACAACTCCACTATGTCTCTTGTGTTTCCATCATCCTTTCCATAATGTCTTTATTTGACCCCATTTCCTTTAGTGAGGATACTGTGGGCATATGTAGACAGTGGGGCCTAGGATCACTGGAGGGGATGGATGCACACATGAAGAAAGACCCTCCCCCGTCCCCACACACAAAGGGACTTTTGTGTCCTGCTAGGGAGCTTAATCTTTATCCTGAGCTACAGTGACTGAGCTAGAGGATTTTAAGAAGCAGAGTCATGATCAGATTTGCCGTTTAGAAAGGCAGCAGTGTGAGGAATGACTGGAGGCAGGCCAGGTAGAAGGCAGGGAGAGCTGTTCTGAGGAGCCATAATAATCCTCAAGAGAAGGATTCAGGGTCTGACCCAAGGTAGTCACGGTATAGAGAGGAGAGGGCAGATTCTAGAGAGTTTGAAAAGACAGTCAAATCTCTACAGGTAGAGGGCTCAGCGGTCAAGAAAAAGTAGGGGTTGAAAAAAGAAAGGAATTGAGAATGACTCAAGTTTTAAATTGGAAAAATGGCTTCACTAGTTGAGACAGAGAACACAATAGAATATATTGGTTTGGAGTTGGGGAACAGAGCTGTGAACTTAATGAGTTTAAAACAGTACATGAAGCAGGTATCAAAAAAGGTGTCCAACTGGACATAGAGGCAGAAGCAAACCATTATGTGAACTGCCCCAGGGTGAATGTGAACAGTGAGTAAAGGCTGAACTCTAGAAGAGGCTGAGGCTTAAGAGGAGGAAAGCAGTCCACAAAGAAGTCCATGACGGAGCACTTGCCTAACAGCAAAAACTCAGGAGAGAGGGAAAGACAGGTGGGCCAAGTCTCAGGGAGCAGAGAGTGATCAGTAACACCAATGCCCTGCAAGATGAAGAAACAGAAGTCAGTGGTGGAACACGCCTGCAATCCCAGCACCTGGGAGGTGGAGGCAGGAAGATCAGGGGTTTAAGGCTAGCCTGGACTACATGATGAGACCCCTGTATACAACAACGAAACGAATAGGTAGACCAGGGTAAAAAGAACTCAGAAAACAAGAAGTAGAAGAGCTCTTAGACAACAGATCTGGTAGTGTAAAGCGCAGACACAGATGTTATTGGAGGTCAGGGCTATACAGAACTGGAGGTGGAGGGGAGCTGAGGGGAACAGACACAGGAGCTGACTCCAAGGCCAGGAATGAGGTGCAGCATAGCCGAGACCAAGACAGAAGAGGACAGTTGGACCCGTTTGTCTTACTTTCTGTTACTACAAAGGGGAAAAAAATCAGAAAATAGTGCTTGCAACCCTGAGGAAAGAAAGATAGAAGAATCAAGGTGCCTGAGGGAGGATGACATCCAGGAAAACCAGCCCCAGGGTGGAAGAAAGGAAGGGAAGAGAAGGAAGAGATGAAGAAGATTCTAACATTTGTCAAGATGGATCATTATAATTGAAAAATGATTTTCCCTTAATTAGAAATATAGATGCAAAAGATTTGTCCTTTGATATCCACAGGTAGTTGGTTATTGGACACTCCCCCACCCCGCAGGCAGATGTCAAAATTCATGAATTCATGAAATCCCTTAATATAAAATAGCATACATTTGCATAGAACCTACAATATAGTCCTGTGCACTTTAAATCATCTCTAGATTATTAAGAATACAATGTGAATGCTATGCACATATTTGTTCTGTATTATGTGGGGAATAATAGCAAAAACACCTTTTTTCATGTATTTTCAATCTGTGAGTACAGAGGCTGAAAGTATAATTATACATGAAGGATATTTTTCTTTTATAGTTCTACATATAGTATATGGAATCAGATAAATGCTGAGCACAGGAAGAATTCACTAGTTTTCTGGAGCATGGAATCTGTGGATTTGTCTTACCATAGGCCTTTTACACACCTGTGGACTTTGCCAAAACATCACTTCAGTCAGCGCTGACCATTGGCGGAGCCACGGCCACAGTGGTTGGTTATAGCTAGTAGTGTCTGACTGATCAGTGTCGGTGAAGAATTGAGAAGTGAATATTTTCATTGTCACTGCACATTACATACAAGGTAGTGTAAGGAAAAGGAGCTTGGGAGCTGGAGAAATGGCTTAGTGGTCAAGGCACTTGCCTGCGAAGCCAAAGGACCCAGGTTCAATTCCCCAGGACCTACATAAGCCAGATGCACAAGGGGCACATGTATCTGAAGTTCATTTGCAGGGGCTAGAGGCTTTGGCGTGCCCATTTTCTCTCTGTCTGTCTTCTCTCTCTCTCTCTCTCTCTCTCTCTGCTTGCAAATAAATAAAATAAAATAAAAAAGAAAAGAAAAAAGAGCTTGGGGTCAGACACTAAGCAATTTATCTGCCACTAACTAACTTTTCTTGTTTTGTTTTTTTGTTTTTTTTGTTTTTTTTTTGAGGTAGGGTCTCACACTAGTCCAGGCTGGCCTGGAATTCACTCTGTCGTCTCAGGGTGGCCTTGAACTCACGGCGATCCTCCTACCTCTGCCTCCCGAGTGCTGGGATTAAAGGCGTGCGCCACCACGCCCGGCAACTTTTCTTAATTAAGTTCTGTAACTTGTCTGAGCTTCATTATTCCCTTCTGGAATTAAATTTTTTTTTTATTTATTTGCAAGGAGAGATGGGGGCAGGGAGGAAGGGAGGGAGGGAGGAAGCCAGGGCTTCCAGCTGCTGCAAATGAACTTCAGATGCATTTGCCACCTTGCTCATGTGGCTTTATGTGGGTACTGGGGAGTCAAACCCTGGTCATTAGGCTTTGCAGGCCTTAACCGCTGAGCCATGTCTCCAGCCCCTATTCCTTTCTTAAAATGCAAGTTGACTATGAAGTCTAAATGAGTTGGTCAATGAGTGATTACTGGATTATATTCAGTTTGTTCTAAATTTCTAGAAATTGAGTGCTCCTAAAAAAGAATTAATGCCTTACCTTGATTGGTATCTTGTTCCTTAAGGAGCAGGAAAGAATCAAGGCAAGTGACAGGAAGGGACCTTAACCTTTTAAATGCCCATGTATATGTCCGCATCCTTTCCTCATCAGTGTACACAATCAGTTTTTGTTCTCATACTACCTGGATTTTGATGCTCTGTAAATTACGAGCTATCAACTTTTCTAGGCTTTCGTCTTGCTTTTCAGTGAAATGGGCCTAATATGAGTACATACTTCATAGCACTGTTTTGAGGATGAAAGAATATAATGTGTATCATTACACAGGACATTGCTTTATATGGCCTGTGCTAGTACATGTTTAGTTTTTGGTGCTTACAACTTCCTGAAATAGCACACCCCATAATAGGACAGCTTTCCTTATACTGACCCCAAATGTGTCTTATTGAACTTTATACCCATGGGTCCTAGTTTTACAGTCTATGAGGGTAGTTCTGAAGAGCCAGGTGAGGGTTCTGTATTAACAGTGTGTTTATTTGTTTACTGAACTTCACGAGAAGTACTAAACAGTGTCCCTCACTGGCTACTGGAGACCACAATCTGGAGGAGGCTACTCATTACCTACGGTACTGTGAAAAAGTCAGCCTTTGGTGACATTCCATCATGCAGGAGGCTTTTTTTTTTTGAGCATCTTAAGTGAGCTGGGTGCTATCCAGGAACACACTGGATTGTGCTGCTTACAATATTTATTTTGTGCTTTATTTCATAGTTAGTTCAGGACTTGGTATCACACATAACCATTGCACATATTTATATATTCTTCAGGTTCCACCGCTGAACACGGCAGGCGACTAGGGCCAAGCCATACTCTACTGGGTCTCAGCACATGAGCGGCAGAACTGATGTTGGAATCAGAAAGCATCTGGGAAATAAGCCTTTCTCTCTACCCAGCCACTTTCCCAATCTTTATGATCCAAATAATTGATATTGAAATCTTATCCAAATCCTTTAAGTAATCAGCTCAAATAACTTTTATTCCAGGAAGGTCTCTACCACCCCTCAACACAAGGCAAATTTCCCAACCTGAGAAACCTTAGACTTTTGTTTTTGACATGCATATATTATTTCTCCTGACAGACTACATACCTCTTAGTAGAAATGACACCTTCAGCTGGGGAGCTTGCTTAGTGGACAAACTGTAGCACAAGTGAGAGTACCTGAGTTTTGATTCCCAGAACCAACCAAAAAACTAGAAGCTATGGCAGACGTCTGTAACTTCAATGTGCCTACTATGAGATAGGAAGCAGAGATAGAAGAACTTTCCAGAAAATCTCAAGGGCCAGCTAACCTGGTGAACAATGAGAGACCCTATCTCAAAGTAGGACCAACATATACAGTTGTCTTTATGTATGTGAGTGTGCGTGCATGTATACACACACACACACACACACACACACACACACGACACCTGCTACAAAATAAGTTTTACCAAAAGTTTAAAGAGTTGAATTTTGTCCCAAATGCAACTTAATAGAGGTGACACTTCCCAACCTCACCTTTCAACCACAAATGGATCTCTCAAATCATGACCCCCCGCCCCCGCCACCCAAATTTATAAGGAAGACCTTAAATGAGAAGATTGGGCATGCCTCCAATATAATCTGGAATTTTAAGGTTGATTAACAGAATTTTTATATAACTTCTAACTTTAGCTTAATTATTTTATATAAGAAATACTGGCATTAAGCCTGATGCTTTTTATTTTTGCTCACTACTGGGACCCATCAACTCGCCTTAAAATAACTATAGCCTTCTTTACTACAACATACAAGTGCCAGACTCCATCATTATCTCGACTCTGGGAAATGCCGAGTCCTCAGAATCCTCACAGCTGATGAATGGAAAGACTGATTAGAACCACCAATGAAAAACTCCTTGGCAGATGCCTCCTTCAATGCCCGTCTCTTTTATCCAATGTCAACATTAGTTTCTACGTGAACAAATATTTACTGAGGTCATGACTACGTACGGCCTGCAAGCTAGGCTTTTTTAGTGATTGGGGACTGGAGAGATGGCTTAGCGGTTAAGGTGCATGCCTGTGAAGCCTAAGGACCCAGGTTCTATTATCCAGGTCCTACATAAGCCAGATGCACGTGGTGATGCATGCGTCTGAAGTTCATTTGCGGTGGCTAGAGGCCCTGGCACACCCATTCATGTCCTCTATCTCCCTCTCTGTGTCGTAAATAAACAAATAGAAATCTTTTTAAAAATGCACTAATGATCAACACAAAAACAATAACAATGCCATCGTGTAAGGACAAAACACCCTGCTGGCTTATTAATTCTCCAGTATATTTATAAAGTGCTTACCATGATGGAGGGCCTGAGATGGTTCAAAGACAGACATATCACTGCCCTCAAGGAGCTTGCAGTCTACTTGGGAAAATAAGAATGGAGTACTCAGCAGCAGAGGGGAGAGCGGATCTAAGTATCTAAAGAATAATGCAGGCAAAAAGACAGAAGAGGAAGAAACCAGTGAAAGTGATACAATGAGGGTTTGAACTTACAGAATGTGTTTAGGTCAGAGAACAAAAGAAAAGCCTTTCTAAAGTTATGAAAACAAAAGGGTACAAGTGAAAATGAGGAGAATTATGGGCAGTAGGAAGAGAAGGTTCACATTAGAAATAAGTAGAAAATAAAAATTCAGTCCAATTTGGGCAAGACTATGAAGTACATTAAAACCAGGCTGAGAGGATGGACCTTACGTCAACCAAGGGCAAGAGGATTGGAAAATATCTGGATCACATGCGCTTCTTTGACTTACTGTGGGCTTGGGTCCCAGTAAACCCGTAGTAAGTTGGCAATGGGAGCCTGCTGAACATCTTTGTTCATCCTGATTTACCTTAAACTTGCTCAAAATACTTGCATTAGCCTACAGCTGGACAAAATCACCAAACACAAACCATTTTACAGTAGAACGTGTCTAATACAAAGTAATTCATTTGCTAGGTATATCCAAAGCCAGTGGCACCGTACACCGCAGAGCGTCCCTTGTTCCCACCTGGTCTCACGGCTAACTGGGAGCTGAGGCTCACTGCTGCTTTCTGGCATCACAAGAGAATATCACTAGCCCAGGGCAAGATGAAAACTCTTAAGTGTGGTTTCTACTGAATCAAATTTGTACCATCATTAAGCTGAAATATCCCAAGTCAGACTATCCTCAGGTAGGGAGAATCTTGTACGGGAATAGCACCGGCTTTAGAAGCAAATAAACCTGAGTTTCACACAACCCTCTTACTGAGAAGTGGCTTTAGGAAGGCTGGGTGTCAGAAGAGCCAGGGATGGAGAAGGCAGTGATGGAGAGAGTGGGATGCACAGGGCCATAAAGATCACTAGCAAACAGTGGAGGCTGGAGGGCCTTGGCTCTAGGGAAGGATGAAGAATGAAAGGAAGCTCTGGGAAGGGCTCTTGGAGAAACAATTTTAAAGGAAAATTTAATAAGACTTGATACAGTTTCCCAGAGGGAAAAGCAGACTTGGGAATGATTCCTGATATGGCTCATCAAGAAAACTCTAAAAGCGTTAAGCAATGGAAAGTCTTTTCATTTTCAAAGGAACAAGTTTAGCAGAAAATGTGAAGAAATTTGTTATCATGCCTGCAACCAATGGTTTGGGAGTAGGACACCCACCATGAAAAGTCTGTTAAGGCGCTGATGAGATGGCTTAGCAGTTAGCACACTTACCTGAGAAGCCTGAAGATTCAGGTTCGATTCCTCAGAACCCACATAAGCCAGATGCACAAGGTGGCACATGCATCTGGAGTTTGTTTGCAGTGGCTGAAAGCATACCCATTCTCATTCTGTCTCTCTCTCCCTCTCAAATAAATTTAAAAAAATTTTAACTGTAAAAATGTCAGTTAAGGGGAATGAGGCCTGTATCAGTACCAGCTAAAGATCTGTATAATATAAGGATAGATCACAGTTAAGAAGGTTTATTAGAAAATAAAAGTGCTTGTTCCCATTCTCATTCTCTTTCTCTCTAATAAATAAATAGAAATAAATTTTTTTTTTAAAAAAAAAGGGCTGGAGAGATGGCTTAGTGGTTAAGGCGCATGCCTGTGAAGCCAAAGGACCCCGGTTTAATTCTCCAGGTCCCATGTAAGCCAGAAGCACATGGTGGCGCATGCATCTGGGGTTTGTTTGCAGTGGCTAGAGGCCCTGGCGCACCCATTCTCTCTCTCTTTCTCTCTCTCTTCCTCTCTCTCTCCTTCTCTCTATCTCTAATAAATAAATAGAAATAACATCTTTAAAAAAAGTGCTTGTTACCAAATACGATATATATATATATATACATATATATACGTGTATATATATATAATATATACACGTATATATATGTATATATATACATATATATCAGAGATATGTCTTTACAGATTATTTTTCTTAGCTATGGTACTTAAGGAGGGTCATAACCATTACTACAACACTGAATGAATAAACTTCTGTAGGAATTCAACATATGGCCTATTTACATAATAAGCATCACAATTCCAAATTGGCCATTTTGATGTGTCAAGGAAATAACACCTGCACAGCCGAAGACTTCAAAAGAGGAAAGGAAAAAGGTTTGTTTTCCTTCTATAATCATGTCTGCTGGGTTTTTAACTGTTTATATAATGAAAATCCTATTTTAATTGCATGGTCTCACTCGAGGGTGAACCAGTGATAGAATGAGCTGAACGGGGGAATTACGTACAATCATTCAGAGGATCAATACATAGTGCCGATCACTTAAATCTGTCTATATAGTATATATCTGCCCTTTCATCCTATGCCATGTTTGCAAAAGCTACTCCATCAGATGGAATTATTATAGGCCAGTAGCAGTGAGAGCGCCACCAAAGATGATTAGGGAAGCAAGGCCACAGGACAGTGACTAAGCAGTACCTGGGTGTGCACAGAAAGCATACTCACTCATGCCGTGTGGCAAGTCACGTGGTGGGCCTCAGCTTTCATCTCACCATGAACAAGTTTTACTTCCTCTTTCATATCCAAAATGTAACCAAAACAACGTATCCTGACTCACTTCATTAAACACTGACTGAAACCGTGTGCAGGTAAGTAAGTGCGTAAAGACCACGATGCACCCCAGAAAACCGTGAATGACCAGCCACTGTTAATGATAGTAGCACAGTTTTCTCACTGCAGACTGAGAAACTGATGAAACTCAGGACAAAAAGGGCAACATTTCTAAAGCTTAACTTCTGATGACAAGTACTGCCATCTACATGGTAAAGGTGACCTATCAGATGCTTCGAGTTGGCAGGGTTTCAGAGACTAGCTTGCTGCGGCCTAAGTATTTTGTTTCCTTCATCACTGTGAAACGGCTTCAAGAGCAAGTAGGTACCTCTCTCCACAATGGCCGCCTGAAAATGAGTGTGAGCAGGGAAACTAACCACTAAAGACTTTCCTCCGGGGCTCTGAAACAAAATGAATACAAAAGAGGTATTGATCATTTTACCTCCCTAAATGAGCACATTAACTAAGTTGATTCTTAGGAAATCATTTAATATTTCAGAGATTAAAGAATGAAAATTGCCAATTAATACACTCCTTTCCCAGATGTTCAGTTTTTTACTAATCTCTTAAATAGTCTCTGCACTCAAGTGATTGTATTTTCATGCAAATTAACTTTTGGAGCTATTCTAGGATGTGTGTGTGTGTGTGTGTGTGTGTGTGTGTAAAGCCATTCAGAATTTGACATGTTTTCTGTTCTGTGGCTCCATAGAAAAAGGTTTTAACCCAGCTTGAGTTTATTCCAAAACTCTAATTAGATACTGCAGCAGTATTTGCCTTGTCCAAATAGAAAATCATTCCCAAAGCTGATTTTTTTTTTTTTTTCCTGGTTAAAGAACCAACAAACATCAAGCACTAGAGTTGATAAAACTGCTCTCATCTACACAACACATTGCTTTCTGGTCAAGTAACACAATTTCATAAGACCAATAAATTTTTTTATCCAGAAGGCAACTTTTTTGAAAGTTCTTTCAAAATAATTGGTTTTACTATTTGAATAGTCTTTTCTATTTCTGACTTCCTGTCCTTTCTTTTCCCTTCCATATTGCACATCTGCTTAGTCTCTGGAAAACGGAATCAATCCAAGTAGCAAAGAACTGTTCCTTTAAGGCAAAATAAAACAATGTTACAAGGCCACAGGACCTTCTTCTTCTTTGTCTGAACAAGTTCTAAAATTTCTGAGTTGTCACAGGTCCCCTCCGCCTTCTTAAAGTCTGTGGGCTTGCTGTGTCTGATCCTTTAATATTTTAAATTAAACTAACAAGAGAAAACACACACAATGAATCATGTCAGAGAGAAGCTGTGTTTGAAGTCCAAGGGTGTACAAGCAGTTCGCAAGCTACAGACACTGTGACGCACGGAAAGATTCTTCAATGAAAGTCTCCAAACCCTTGGCACCTGCTAAAATCAGGAGTGTGCCGGGGAACTGAAAAAAAAAAAAAAATGCTCATCAAGTTCACAAACACACCAGCCCCTCAGAGCCCAGGAAGCCTCATCCACTAGCAAGGAGGCGACGGGAGGCTTCCAGGGCACGCGGGTGCAGGTGAGGACCGAGCCCCGCAGCCCTGCGTCCGCAGTGTGCGCGGACCAGACAGCGAGCAGGGGCGATCTTCCCGGACAGGCAACCGCGGTGCGCGCGGACCACGGAGCCGAGTGCGTGCGTGCGAGCGAGCGAGCCGGGGTCGATCCTGCAGGACACGCGAAAGTCAAGTTGTCTCCGCAGCTCAGAAACTACCCGCGGTGCTCGGCCCGCCGACTCCGGGGCGCATCCAGCCGCCCAGCCGCGGGCGGCGCGAACCCTCCGTCCCAGGCGCCGCCTCCCGCCTCCCGCGCGCGCGCGCGAGCACCGACACGAACGCCAGGGCAGCCGGCGCGCGGGGGGCCCGTCCGGCATCCGCTCCCGCCGGCCCCGGAGGACGGACGGGATGGACGGCGGCTCGGGCACCGCTAGAGGGAGGGAGGCGGCGGGCGACGGTGGCACTGCCGTCGGCCAGGGGAAGGGGGCGCCCTCGCCGAGGAGGGGCCGGCCGGGGACCGCGGCCGCGGGCACGTTCAGGTCGGGGGCGGGCGGCTCCACGTCGAGCGCGGCCACGGGCCCCCGGGAGCGCCTCGGCGGAGCAGCGCGGAGCCCTCGCCTCGTCCCCGATCCCCGCTCCACTCACACACACACACACACACCGGAGGAAGGACGGTGACCTCGGGCGTCCGGTCCGCGGCGACACCGAGCGCGGGCCACACCCAGCGCCTCCCCCCGCCACCCAGCCCGCCAACTCCACACTACTCGCGGGAGGCGGCGATCGGGGTGTCCGGGGCGCCCGGGCTGCGGAACGCGCGGCGGAGCCGAGCCCGAGCCTCCCCCATCCCGGCCGCCGCAGGCCCCGGGCTGCCGGACGAACCGAGGGTCCCGGCGCGGGGTGGGCAGGGAGGGAGCGAGCGAGGCCGGGCGTCCTGGCTTACCTCGGAGCGGATCGAAGCCGCTCGGTGTCCGGGCCGCCGCGGGGGGTGGTGGCGGCGGCGGGGGGGTGGGCGCGGTCTCGGGGCGGGGGCGGCGAGCGAGGCGGTGGCGGCCCCTGCGGCGCGGAGGACGGGCGGAGCGGGAGCCGCTGCTGGGCCGCGCGCCGTCCCGAGCTCGCCCCGCGCTGCCGGCGCTCGCGGCCGACTGGATGCCTCGGCTCGGCCGGCCCCGCGCAGGGACACTCCCGCCCGCCCCCCGGCCGGCCGCCCGCCCGCCCGCCCCTCGGTGTCACTCACCGGGCGCACACGCACATGCACACACGCACACACACGGGCGCATGCACACACACACACCCCCCCCCCCCCGAGCCCGCGCCCCTCGCTCCCGCCTGCACACTGGGCGCTGCTCGCGCCTTCCCCGGGTTTTGTATCCGCTCGCTCGCTCGCTCGCTCGCACGCACGTTCTGACACAGATCCCGTTCCCTCCACACGCCCTCCCTAGCTCCTTTCCCACCCTACTTTCTAGAAGAATCCCCGTGCAGCTTCCGCACTTCCCTGCGTACCCCTACACCGACCTCCTCGTCTTACCTTCCCCCCCCCAATCCCCCAACACACACACACCACAAATCTCCATCTCACAACAACTCCTGGGAGTCAAACATTTCTTCACACGACACGCGCGAGTAGCTGGAGAATCGTCCTTTTTTTTTTTTTTTTTTCCACCCTACCCTGGAAAATGAACTTTGCCGTCCCCCGGCAACTGTCTGCAAAGGCTTGCAAGATGCTGCTCCTCTCGGAAGGTAGTTAATGCATTCTGGAGACGAGCCAAGCTCGAAATGTAAACAAAGATAGCCTATTTGGAAATGCCCTGGAAATTCAGACACCAGGAAAGGAAGTGTCCGGGACTGCGTGGACCTGCCATGGCCTTCGCCGGGTTCTAAACGTGCACGACAGCAGCCCAGCCTCAGCTAGACGCCCCGGGGCACTGGGGCATAGGCCTGTGGCGGGAGCGGTAGGGAGGGTTAAGGCGGTTTCCCCACCATAGTTCATCATGGAAGCACTTGAGATAACACACCTCTTCCAGAGGCAGCAGGATGAAATGCAGGCAGCTCTCTGGTTTATTTTCCACGGGTAACTTCCTTAGGCGCTTCCCGCCCCCTTCTTAATACCAAGTAACTGTTTCTCAGCGGCTTTATGGGATTGCCAGGGCCCCCTTACATAGAGCTGACCAATCAGTCTCCTCTCAACCTCCAAACGGCAAAGGACCCCTGAGGGTAGGGCAGAAGCGTACATCTTTCCAGTTCAGAAGGTCGTCATGTGAAATAAAATACACCTTTCAGGTAAGGTTCAGACCTAGCCCACAGAGCATAACCCTAGTACAAGGAGCTGAGAAGAAAGAACTCATTTTGTATCCTGACTTGGGGTGCCCTCGCTACCTGACAAGCTGGACTGGAGAGTCACCAATTTATTGAATAAGTCTGTATGTGTGCTTTATGTGTCTTGGTTGAGTTACTCTTCAAAAGATCACCATTCTGTAGCTATGTTTTCTGACAAACACACACCCTTTATCTATCTATCTATCTATCTATCTATCTATCTATCTATCTATCTATCTATCTATCTGCCTGTATACACACACACACACACACACACACACACACACACACACACAAAGACGTTACCGAGGTTAAACAACTTGGCTAAGTCTTTAGCTGGTAAGTGGTGGAGGAAGAATTTGAACCCACACAAGTGGCTCTGCCTATGTTCACATGGGAAAGCTTCTAGAAGACACACTGTGTGTAGTGGATGGGCACTACCCTAATGCTTATTCAACTTAGTCGAAATTGGTGGCTTGTAACAGTTTGACTTGGAAGTTTTCTGGCAAAGTAATTTATTTTTTTTTTTGAGAGGGGGTTCCCCCGTAATTAGAATTCCACAATGAGCAGTAAATTATTGTTTTCCCAAGACAGGCTTTGTAAGTAACCCTGAACTCAGCCTTCATTCCTTTCATCCGCTACTTGATAACCTTTGAGGACTCCAAGTCTAACTTGTGTAGTGAAGGCTGATCAAAAAAAGTACTTTCAAGAACTAAATATGACCAGAGGGATGAAAGGGCTTGCAGAAGCCCAGACCTGGCCTTTCCTCTTTGAGGTCGGCTTCCCAGGAAGTGGTAGCTATGATAATAACCGCTGTGTGTACTGAGAGGAGAAGAGCAATGTTCAAGCATAGGACTGATGAATAAAACAACTGTACCAGTCACTGTGACAAACTAGACTACAGCTAATTTTCTAGTGTCTAGTGGGAACGAAGGCCAAGCCCGCCGAAGGAAAAGGACAAAGTAACTCCAAAGAAAACAATAGCATCGTTCACAAGTTAGCTAGGGGCCCAGCAAAGGAAACCGGACTTCTGAAAGTTTTACAGGCAGTAAGTTTCAGATCAGATTTAGACCTTTGGCTGTTCAAATTAATTTGCTCTGGAAAAAATAATACCTTCAGTTTCTGGAAGAGAGAGTTGAAAATGCTCATTGAAATGTAAGTAAAAGCTCCTTGCACATCAAATAACTAATGACGCAGTGTTTGATGACTCAAGCATAAATGATTTTAAAAGCATATGAAATACGTTCCCACTACCACATGGAGATATAAGACTCCAAAGAAATAGAAGACGAAAAAGATGAATTTGTATTTTCACCACACATTGGAAAACTTGTTTAAAATTTACATTTGTTTAAATTTTGACCAAGAGATTTTGCCAGTAGGATTCAAGATGAGTCTCTAAGATTATAATCCATGAATCTCATTTTACTTTTTTTTTTTTTTTTGGAGTAAAAACGAAAATCTGTTCTGAAACAAGTATGTCAGTAAATATCTTCTGAGGGCCAGAGTATGTTTGTTTATGTTTCCTAATATTCCCATGTACATATTTTAAATCCGAACCTGCTGCTTTCTTGAATATTGTCTCTTTCCCTCTTCACCCAAATGTACTTCATTGTAAGCATCGAAGTCAATAAAGCTGACTCCTACAATATTGATTTCAGCAAAATGCCACATTCCCTGCTTTCTACCCCCTGCGGTGATGGATTCCTGACTCTCCAGGCACAGTCATTCAGAACTGGGCTCACCTTCCCAGAAGCCTGCTTTAGTCAGCTTTGTAGTCTCTGTTTGGATTTCAATGTCTGAGTAAGCTGTGTGGACAGAGAGTGATGTGGTTGCTAGGCTCCACATCACCTTGCCACATTTAGGCCTGATAGGGTAGGCTCCTTCCTACCTAAGGATCCAGGACTTTGACTGGGTGTGGTTACTGAATGGAATCCAGGTTACGCACCTCATGGAGGAGACCAATGCCATGTGCCTGGATGACTGTCGTCATTAGGGCTGTTCACAAATGTTAAGGCTCTTCTTTCTTCAAAAACCTTTGGTGGAGTTGCACGTCTCACCTGACCAGCTTGCTTTTGCCAAGGACATGGTGATGAGACAGAAGTGTGCATTGCCTCCCTCCCCTGGAAACAGAGGTGAATAGAGGTGCCTGCTCCATCAGACTAGAATGAACAGTGACACTGAGCAGTGTGACATCCCTGCTGCCCTTAGTGGGCATGTGGTATGAGTGGGGAATACAACTGTTGTTCTAAGCCATTGAGACTTGGGGCTTGTTTGTAATGTAATCTAGCCTGCTATGATTAAAAATAGAGAGGTAGTGAAACTATCTGAGCAGGACCAAGATATTTGAAAAGGAAACACTGTGTCCCTCCCTTTGGCTGTCAGTTGATTGAGACAATGGCACCAAGGAATTGGAATTTCCCCAGCAGTCTCAGGGAATGAAAAGGCTGAAGGCCCTGGTGCCGGCCAGAAGAGGAATTTTTCTCCTGGAAAGAGATTTCACACAGTTCTGAAAACTTGTGCCAGGACCATACCTTGACATGGCCTACTTAGAGATGCAGCCCTCTTGTCCTCTGTCCTCTTGTCCTCTGACTTGGGAGGGTCAGGGTTGTCTCTGAACCTCTATTTGTTTCTCTTCCCAATGTGGCTCCATTGAATAAATCTTTGCTTTTCACTACTATTGGTCTTTCTTTCTTTCTTTTTTTTAAAGACAAGGTTTCATGTAGCCCAGGATGGTATAAACCTTGCTGTGTAGATAAGGATGACTTTGAATTCCTGTTCCTCCTGCCTCTATCTCCCAAGGGCTAGGATTACAAGCATGTGTCACCATGCCTGGCCACTATTACTTGTCCCTTTAATTAGCATGTTGCAGACAGATGGCTGAGCCTAGCTTGTTAGTACTGCCAACACCCAGGCTCTGACCCTAACAACTCTAGTAACAGAGGAAATAAATGAATGATTGTAGCCTGTACTATGGCTGAGTAGCTAGTCATGCCCTTCATGAGCATGCACTAACTCACTTTTCCTAGCTTCCCAAGTTTTGGGGGTAGGCCATGTGACTGTGTTCTGACCACTGTCATATATATGGAGGTTTGGTACCCAACTTTCAGGTTGCACCTGGAGGGAATCTCCTACATGCTCTTTCTACCCCATGTGGAAAGTAAGGAGCCTGAAACTTCGTCGCTGTAGTCAGCAGATCTTTTCTATGGAGTACCAAATGGTAAATATTTTAGGTCATGTCTTTCATTTGATCTGTATCAAAAGTACTGGAAACTTCTGTCCAGTGAACTATAAGCAGAGACATAGCCTCTGTAAACAAATAGGCCTGGCTATATTCTAATAGTATTTCAAGCTGTGGTCTAGATGAGCCCTTACCTAGAGGTGGAACAAAGTCTGGGTCTCTGAGTCGCCCTAAGGTGTCCACTTCCTATATACCCTCTACAAATTGATACTAGAATAAAAATGCCTTCTGGAAAGTTAAGCATGACTATCTTCATATTTCAGAGGAAGTTGCAGATGGATTAATAACCTAAAATTTTTTTGAAAACCATAAAAGACTAAAGACCGAAAGAAAATATAAGACTATTTCACAATATTGGTTATCTTTAAAATACTAGTTAAAAATATCCTTATTAAAAATGTTAGAAACTGTAACAGGAAAAAAGTTAGACAAATGCGATAACAAAATTCAACGTTTCTGTGCAGTGAGAGGTACCAAAAACACCATTACTTAATTAGAGAAAAATTGCTGCAACATGTAGTACAACAGGAACGGTTAATATGTATACTAAAAAAACACATTCTAGGAATTCATATGAAAAGAGAAACAGTAAGATTTTAAAGTAGGCAGAGGGTATATAGAGGTAATCCTCAAAAGAAGGAATACGTCCTAACAGGCATGTAAAAAAAAATCTCACCAGTGACCAGAGCCTAAATCAAAGCAAGACAATATTTATTTTGACTTGCAATTCTAGGGGATACAGCCCACTATGGTTGGAAAGACATGAAGCACTTGGCCATATTTGGTCTCAGTCAGAGAGCAAAGATTGCTCGGTGCTCTGTTCACTCTCTGCTTTTTTTTTTTTTTAAGTATATTTTAAAATTTTTATTTATTTATTTGAGAGCAACAGAGAGAAAGAGGCAGAGAGAGAGAGAATGGGTGTGCCAGGGCTACCAGCTACTGCAAACGAACTCCAGACGCATACACCCCCTTGTGCATCTGGTTAATGTGGGTCCTGGGGAATCAAGCCTCGAACCAGGTCCTTAGACTTCACAGGCAAGCCCCTAATCGCTAAACCATCTCTCCAGCCCCAATCTCTCCTTTTTATTCATTCATCATTCATTCATCCAGGACCCCAGCCTATGGATCAGTGCCTCCCATATCTAGGGTGGGTCTTCCTACCTCAATTGACCTAATCTTGATACTTTCTCATAGACATGCCCGAGGATTTGTTTCCTAGTTGATTCTAGATCCTATCAAGTTATCAGTATTACTCATCACAAGTCTACCCTTGTCAACTTAACATCCAAACATACTACTTTGAAGTCATAACCTTCCACTTCTTAACCCCACAGGCTCATAACCCTCTCATAATGTGTTTAGTCCAATGTCAAAAGTCCTCATGGTCTTTAACAGTCCCAAAATTGTTCAAAGCCTCTTCTGAGGCTCCAACAGTTGCTTAACTGGGGACCCTATAAAATTAACCAAGTTACATACTTCAACATGCACTGGCACAAGTTAAATACTCCTACTATAAAAAGAAGGAATAGGTACATTGTAGGAAAAATTAGACCAAAGCAAGATTAAAACCCAGAATGGTAAACATCTAAGCTCAAAGCTCCATGTCTGGCATCTGAATCTTGTGAAAGAAATGTGGCCCCCAAAGAGCTTGGGGAGTTCTACTCCTCCAGCTCTGCTGCCTGCTACACACAGAACCTTCCTCTTGGTCTATCCTGAAGTTTTCCTTAACAGATGTCTCACGGTCTGACATCTCAGATATCCTGGGATCTCTACTACAACATAGGTATCACCTTCACAACTTCAGATAGTGGCCTCTTAGGGACTCTTTGTAGGGACTATGACCCTGTCACACATTGCCTAGCATCAGCACCTATCCAGAATTGTGACACAAGATACCATGGCCTCCTCCCTCAATCCTGCACCTTTCATATCTGACAAACCAGTACCATGTGGACAATGTTGTCAAATTCTGCCATCAGCTATGGATATAGCCTGGATTCCTTAGACAACAGTTTCATCAGCTTCTGTTGCCTTCCAGGCTAACATCTGGATAAACACTTCCCTAGGTGATTGTTTTTCAGCAGGAAAACTCTTCAGTGACATTTTCAATTTAGGCTCCCTCCTTTCAAAAGACTTGGCATTTTCATAAGATCGAGTCATGGATGGGTGGGAACTTGCCCTCTAGGACCCTTTCTCTGTTGCTTGTTGCTATGCAGGAGGCTCTTTTTAATTGTACTAATCTCTAATTGTATTAATAATTTCAGCTGCTTCCTCAGCACCTGATTGAAGATTTTTTTTATTTTGTATTATGGCAAATATATGTTTTAATATCGAATGTTTGTGAGTGTGTATAAAAAATAAGAACTTTTCTATTTTAACTGGATAGAATATGAACTAATAAAATATTTTGCAAAAAGCAATTTAAAGTAATTATAAATACTAAAAATGTACATAACCTATTACTACATATTGCCTGTACAAGCTATCTCTCCTAAAGAAATCCAAGGTATGTGAAAACATATTTACATAGATGTCTGCTATAGTGTTATTTGTAAGAGACAAAAAATTTTGGATTACTTCAATATCTATGTATAAAAGAATGGCTTAATAGAGTATGTCTACGCTGTGGAATAATAAGTGCTTGAAAATGACAGAGATATTGTGTGTTGACATGGAACAGTGTCTGTGATATATTTTTGAGTGATAGTAGTAAATCGAAACATTGTGTAGTATGAGCTCTAAGGAGGGAGGGGGTAGAAATGGAAAGATACTTACACTATAATACTGGCATCTTTTAGGATGAGACTGAAAGTTGAGAAGGGGGAATTCCACTGTTAACTTTGTATGCTACTGTTTTTCTCCTTGATACGTCACTTTTATATCATAATATTACTTAAAAAGTGAAAGTACAGAAGGCAAGAGATAGTGAAAGTGAAGCCAGTTATGGACACTGGCCAAGGTGAGGTGTTGAGGGATGAATGGGCAGAAGAATAAACCTTGTTGAAGACTTGCTCTGGAAGATCAAAAGACATGAGTCATTCCTCCGGTGTTCCAGAACAGCAGATTAAGTCATGACCTGGAACTAGGGTTCTGCTTGGAAATTTTGGAAATTCTCCAGAGTAGATAAAGACTTGGAGTGATACAAGAAAGCATAAGCTGTGAACCAGAGGGCAAAACATGCTAGAAACGAACAAACAACAAAACAAAACAATGTACATTGGCTTAACTTCTTAGGTGCTTTTTTTCACTGTCTTTGACTTTTTAAATTAAAGACTTCTCAGGAACTGTTCCTGGAATGAATGTATACAAAGCAGAAGGCTGAGCTTGCTTTTAAAGGTTACATGTCACTGGGCATTCTGGGAAGATAACTCAAGGTTCAATCTATCTTATGGTATCAACAGGAAGACAAATGGTATCAGTTGTACACTGAAGGTGCATAAGCTGTCAGTCATGAAAGATGCATGCATGTATTTCTGATGTATGTGTATTTAGCTTCTTCTGTGTAGCGTGAACAGTTTTGTTGCAAATCTGATCACTGTGAAGTTCAATATCTTCTATGTTTATTCATAATTTAAGTGATACCACATTGATCTGTTATTTATACAGTGTTATCTATTAAATATAGCTATTTTCTAAAATTTTTGTTATTTCATATTATTATCTTATACACAGGACTACTTAGTGTTACTCCTGGACACTGAGGTGTATGGAGTCTTCTTGTAGACCCAGAGTCACTAAAAAAATTAAAAAAAATAAATAAAAGAGGAATCCTTTTTTTTTTTTTTTTTTTTTTTTTGAGGTAGTGTTTCACTCTAGCCCAGGCTGACCTGGAATTCACTATGTAGCCTTAGGGTGGCCTCGAACTCATGACAATCCTCCTACCTCTGCCTGGGATTAAAGGCTTGCACCACCATGCCTGGCAAAAGGAATTCTTTAGATTCCTCAGAATCAGAGCACAATAATAAGCCAAAGAAAGCTGTGGACATGTTCCTGGGTGATTGTGCTCTTAGTGCTTCTACCCAAATGATCCCCAGTGGGGGGCTGGCCTTGTCCAGAGTGGAACCTGAGATGTGGAGTGTACTTGCAACATTAAGATGTCATATTAACTCCGAGATGGTCGTCATAGCCCAGGGCTTCAGAAGGCAAGCACGAGCATTAGAAACGTGCTGTCTCACAGTGCTGAAGGCTGCGAGCACCATCTTCAGGCGTGAGCACTTCGTTCCCATTGAGGATGTGACCCAGGCCTCTGTCCTTGGTTGTGGATGGCCAACTTCACCCTGTGTCTTTTCACATTGTCTTCCTTCTGTGCATGTCTGTCACTGTCAAGATAAAAGAATGGCTAAGTAAATTATGTCCCCCTCACATAGGATGCTAGTAATCTTGTAACCTTTGTTAAGTAACCCTTGAAGTAAAGACTATCACCAAACAAGGTCATGTGCTAAAGTGCTCCTGAGTTAGGACTCCAACTGATCATTTTGGGGAAGACACAATTCTAGTCATAGTGGGTGATTTAAGAGTGAATGAAGTGAAGTTAGAGTCACAGCCTGGCTACCTAGGGCTTTTGATCAGACCCAGTGTACTACCTGCAGTGACAGATACCTGTATCTTTGCGGTCCCTCCCGACGATCCTCTTGATTCTCAGGTCTTGCTCTGTCTTAGGTAATTGCACATGCATCTCCATGATGCAACTTATGCACTCGCTATGCGTATTTGCTGCTGGTGTTCTAGCACAGTACCTACTCCAGACCAGGTGACTTGACAATGATGTATCCACATTTCTTAAAGAACACCAGTCAACAGTGCTATTTCTCTTCCTAATTATACAACTAGGTCTACATGAACCTAGGCTCAGCCCTGTGAAACAAAATATCATGCAAGGTTGAGAAGTTAAAAGTCTTTCTCAAATATATTGTGGCATGTTGTGGGCAGCAGCTTTTAGATAGGAAGGTGGAAGAAGAAAGTCCAAGTTGGGGGTGGGGAGGATCCTATATTCAGCTTCTTCATAAATGAAGCCAGTTCAACCAAAGAATGCTGTGCCCTACTTACATTAATAATGAACTTCAGATTTAAAGGCTAATTGAAAAATTACTGGGAGAGAAAGTGGAAGTACTTCTGTGTAGATTATTCTATGGTTAATAAATAGGATTCATGAGTCAAGCCTACGGGACTGTGTTTGTAAAACCTGGGGAAGGGGAGTCAGAAGGGCAACTTCCTCACAGTCTTCCCATGCAAACGCCCGGATGCTGGTGAGCTTTGCGTCTCTGCTGAAGACAGAACAAGAACAGCTTATGCTCCAGCATGCAAGAGTTCAGTTGACCATGAAGGAAGATTTCCCAACAGAATACTAAATATCAGTTCGACTTGGATTTTAATGCCAGCAGTGGCTTTACATCTTTCTGTCATTTAAATGCAATCTAAGAACAGCGAGCCCAGCTCTTTCTCACTTACTAGCCACGAGGACTTGGAAAGGTTACATCATTTGGCTGAAGATGAGTTTCCTTACTCATAAGATGGGCTCCATGCTGCTGCCTACCTGACAGGATTGCAGGAGGTTGTGAAGCATGTGGTGCAGTTTCTGGCACGTTGTAGGTGCTCAAGAAATGCTGTCAGAAGTGAAAACAAGAGCAAATGCTCATTATTTACTACAACAAGCCTCCATGCTAAACAGTGTGTAGCGTTCTCTCTTCAGTTTTACAGTCACCATGTGAAGGAGGTGCTTTTGTTTCCATTTTACAGATGAGAAAAGGAAGGCTTAAGTAGCTTGCTGCAGGCCATCAAGCTAATGGTAAAGCTTTAAAGCGCGCCCAGGCATCTGTCTCTGCAGCACACGCTGCTCATCAGTGTCATATTTGCAACCTGGGCTTGTGTCTATGAAAAGAGATATTAGCTATTTTATATGATCAAAACCTGGCATGCTCATTTAAAAATTCACAGTCTGGTAGCTTCCAGTCTTTCATCATACTTCTTACTATGCTTCCGTCCATGTTTTCAATGGTTTTATTTACTAAACAATGCTTCAGTAATAAATAATAATTAATTCATTTTTCATTATCATTAATCAGAGACATATGTCACACAGCTCCTGATCAGTATGAGAGAACAGCATGATCTGAATGATGGGATGCAGTTCCTGCTGAGGGAAAAGCAACTCAGTGTGCTGGCGGCCCCTGCATTTCATCACTGCAGCATTTACACCACGTAGTCTGAAATACCTGTAATAATTAATTGGTCTTTTCCCTCTTGATATTAACGTAGAAGTTAATCTGCTATACTGATTCATCTCAGATGCTCTATCACAACACCATTTTATAGGTAGGATTTTCCCTACAAATGATTCCTCCATGTGCTTTTAAATATTCTTTGCAAAAAATATTTTATTTATTTATTTGCAGGGGGAAAAGAGAGAGAGAGAGAGAGAGAGAGAGAGAGAGAGAGAGAATGGACACAGCACCAGGACCACCAGCTGCTATAAATGAACTCCAGATACATGTGCCACCTTGTGCATCTGGCTTACGTGGGTACTTGGGAATCAAACCTGGGTCCTCAGGCCTCACAGGAAAATACCTTAACCACTAAGAAATCTCTCCAGCCCTGCTTTTGACTATTCTGAAAACAGACAGATGAACTGCATTAGCAGTCTTCAAATGGTGTCATCAGCAGTGTTGGGAAAAATCTTTTTAGGATCCAGAGCACTTTTTCTTTTTTTTTTTTTTTTTGGTTTTTCGAGGTAGGGTTTCACTCTATAGCCTAGGCTGACCTGGAATTCACTATGGAGTCTCAGGGTGGCCTCGAACTCACGGCGATCCTCCTACCTCTGCCTCCCGAGTGCGCACTTTTTCAATATATATATTCCATTATCAAATATTGTAAGTGAAAGAAGTTTGAATATAGGAGCCAAAATGCCGAGTCACTATAGATAGCTGAGTGGGAAGGGTTATGTGAAGCTGGAGGCTAAGGTGGACGGTAGAGATGGGGTTCTAGGGTGAGAGATGTTCGCTGTGTGTATGTGCATGTGCATGCAGACAGGCAGTTATGGGAGGAACAAGAAATGGGAGGCTGATGAACCACATTTCAGGAAAAGAAAAAGCCTGGATTAGTGGTGCTTGTCAATTTCCATAATGTAATTTACTCCTACAGTGGCCAATTTTAAACTACCAACAGTGTGACAAATTATATTTTATATTTTTATTTTTAACTATTGTCTCTCCTGAGCCAACACAACATGTGCCTGTTCCAGGAGCTTCCCTGTAAAGAACCAAACTCGTTCATCAACAATTTCGGGAGATGCTGTTAATGAGAATGAGTATCTGACAAGTCAGGTGAGGGAGAAAGAAATCAAGGACCGAAGGTTTGTCACTGGAAAATGATTCTGGGCCAGGAGGCCAGAAAGAGGAGGCATTTCTGAAGGTAGCAGTGTCATTGCTAAACTAGGAAGGGAAGTCTTGGATGCAGGAGTGTATTCTAGAATTGATGGCTTATCAGGCAAAGAATGAGGGAAGAGAGGCAGTAGCTCAAGCTGGGCAAACAGAGTAAGGACCGCCTTGCCTTAGACCAGATGTGTGTCTGTCTGTCCTGATGACTGTCATTGTCCTTTTCTCTCATTTGCCTCCCATACAATATGCCCTAAGAGAACTGCAAACCTTTTTTGTGACACTGGAGAATAAAATGTACCAGGAATTCATAGACAAGAAGTTCAGGGCTGGTGCCAACAGTATAGTGTAAGCAATAAGGAATAAGCAAGCGATTTAAGCACAAATGAGGATGGCATAGCTGCAGAAGTTATAGAAACAAACAGTTTCTTGGAGACCTGTGTGGGTGGTGAGTAGGCAGTCAGATGAGCAGAAGTCCATTAGCAGACATTAAGGTCAGAGAGATGAGACTTACCCTGGTGCAGGGAAAGAGAGATACTATGAGGAGCTCTATAAGTTTCTAAGCTGAATCATTATGCCAGAGACTGCTGGTTGCCTACTATGAATCTACTCTTTGCCTCTTGCTGAGTCCTGGTTTCATCTGGCAAGTGTAGGAAGTTTTATCCATTTCACTAATTTCTAGGCAATATTTAACTAATTTATAGCCAATGAAATAATATAGGAAGTTGTCAAGAAAGCAATCTAAATTGTTCTGTAAAGATACAAACAAATGGGCTGGAGAGATAGCTTAGCACTTGCCTGTGTAGTCCAAGGACCCAGGTTTAACTACCCAGAACCCACGTAAGCCAGATGCACATTGTGGTGCATGCATCTGGTGTTCATTTGCAGTGGCTAGAGGCTCTCTCTTTCTTTCTCTCCCATTTTCTCTCTTTTACTCCCTCTCTCACACTTTCTCTGCCTCATAAATAATAAATAAATAAATAAATGCCATATTTTAAAAAAAGATACAAATACTTGCTGTGTTATTTATGTCTCTCTTTTTCCTATGCTTTCCTTGGAAGACAACTTGGACCATGAAGCAACGTCCAAGATAAAGAAACCACTGAGGTGCTGTCATAGCAGTTCTGGGTGATTGGCAGCATCTGGAGCTTATTACTTATTTATTTACTTATTTATTTGATAGAGAGGCAGATAGAGAAAGAGAATGAGTGCTCCAGGGCCTATAGCCACTGCAAATGAACTCCAGACGCATATGCCACCTTGTGCACCTGGCTTACATGGGTCCTGGGGGAATCAAACCTGGGTCCTTTGGCTTTGCAAGCAAGCGCCTTAACCACTAAGCCATTTCTCCAGCCCATCTGGAGATTTTTTTTTTACATGAAAAGAAAATTTTTATTTGTCACTAATATTTTCTACTTTGGTTATAGCTACTAGTTGAAATTCCTGTCTGGCATAACCAGGTAAGTTAGGCACTTAAAAAAGTGAAGCAGAGATGGGCAATTTGTTTCAAGAATTCTGGGTCAAGATAGGGAAGAAGGAGGAAGTATAGTTCCAAGGACTAGAACATAAGATGATAGTCAAGCTAGTAATAGTGTTATCAGATGAGTTCTGTAAAAGAGAGAGTTGCTTAAGTCCAGGTCCCAAAACTTCCCACTAATCATTCCTCTTCACCAGTGAGCCACAGGCAGGTGACAGATGGCCTGCAGAAGGCAATCACATACTAACAACTTTGAGTAGACAAGGATCATGTCAGGGTAGGGGCCAGACAGGTCATGTTGATGAGTGACTGCATTAGCAATAATGGATATGGAGAAGCTAAGAGCTCAGAAATATCTGGTGTAGTTCTTATCTAGAAAAATCAACCCACACTTGTTTGTCGACTAGTTTAGTGATCAGACTCTCAGCTTCCACTGACCTGGCCTTCTAAACTGATGCATGGGATCAGGACTAGATTTCTAGGTGCCCCATGGTGACAAAAAGAAGAAAGAATGAGAGGAAGTGGAAACGAAAGATGCAGACCACACTTTTCAGAGTTGTGAAGGGGATGGATGGAGCTAGGAGGTAACCATAATCCAGGGACATGAGCAAGGCAAGGGAGAAGAGTAATGGAGTGATGAATGATATTTGTTCTGAGCAAAACAAGGAGACCTTATTTGGCTTGTGTTTATTTGAGGAACAGAAAAAGCAGAAGAGTGAGAGAGGAAGTCTAGAAGAAGACACTACCTTACCAATGCTCCCATCAGCCATGATGGCTTGCCTGAGAAGGAATGACTCAAGTGTCCTGCTGATTCCTTCCCAAACACCAGTGTGCAGGGCATATTGTGCATAGGTGAGTGTCTGCCTTCTTCTCTACTGTCATGTGCAAAGTACTGTCACCAAGGTTCAATGAACACTATGTGGCACTCATGACAGTTTCTTCCTCCTCCTTATCTTCTTCTTTTGTTCTTTTGAGACAGGGTCTCATCATCCAGCCCAGGCTGACCTTATTCATGATCCTCCTGCCTCAGCCTCTCACTTCCTGTGGCTTTTCACTATCTTCCTTCTGAGAACATTCTGTGCTGTCACCGAGTTCTCATGCCAGCTCGTAGAACTCTCTTCAGTCTCATCCTGGCTCAGTTTCCTTTCTCCACCTCAAATCCTGGCACTCCAAGTGGCCTTTCCTGTGTTATACTCTCTTGTCCACATTCAATTTTTGGACACTTCTTTGATACAGGAAATTTTATTTACTCTATATCCTTATAACTCCAATATCTATATTTTAGCTCACAAATCTGCTGATAGCTCAAGAATTTTTATATCTGAAATTTATATTATTATGTCCCCTACCTGTAAACCCATGTGTCCAACAACTCTGAACTCTTGAGAATGTTGGGGGTCCAATCTCATACCTTTAAAAAAAACCAGCTTCAGTGCTTAGGAGCATGCAGAAAATATTATCAAATGTTAAAATTGCTGGATAGGGTTGGAGAGATGGCTTAGCAGTTAAGGCACTTGCCTGCAAAGCCAAAGGACCCAGGTTTGATTCCTCAGGACCCACACAAAGCCAGATGCACAAGGTGACGCATGTATCTGTAGTTTGTTTGCAGTAGCTAAAGGCCCTGGTGTGCCCACCCATTCTCTCTCTCTCTCCCCTGCTCTCTCAAATAACTAAATTATATATATATTTATAAGAGAAAATATCCAGCTATTATATATACATATAATATATATGTATATACACATATATATTAATATAATTATATTAATATAATATTATATATTATATATGTATATATATTATATACACATATTTTGTGTGTGTGTAGTTATGTTTGTGTGTGCATGTGTGTGAGGGCACATGTGTAGATGTCCATGCAAGAAGGACATTCATTTCTTCCTCAATCACTCTTCACCTAATTTACTGTGGCAGGCTCTCTCATTTGAACCCAGTGCTCTCTGATTCAGCTAGAGTAGTGAGCCAGCTTGTCCCAGAGACCCTCATCTTTTTCTCCTGAGCACTGGTATTACAGTCTAGCTACCACTCAGCATTTAAGAGGGCCCTGGGGAGCTGAACTCCAGTGAGCCATCTCTCTAGTCCTGATATCTTCAACTAGTACATGACTGAATTAAATTTATTTATTTAATGTTTTACTGAGGTATAATTGGCATTTGGTAAATTGCATACATTTAGAAATCCAAAATCTATATTTTGACACTTGCATATAGATTTTATATATTCACTGCAATCAAGATGGAGGATTTACCTCCACAAAACCTTCACAAGAATGAGCTCATCAATGGTTCGACATGGATGATGGATGAGGGAAAAAACAAAAACAAAACAAAACAGAATCATCAAAATAAAGAGGTCTTGTTGGAAAGAAGGAATTAAGTGAAGGGAAATGGGTAAGGTGGGGAACAAAAGAAGGCATTGGGAGGGGGTTATGATCAAATTACATTATCTTCATGAATGAAAATTGTCAACATGAATAGTTAGAGAATTTAGTCATAATAGCAAAAAGTTTCCTCTTCATGTTCCTTCTTCTTCTTCTTTTTTTTTTTTTCAAGGTAGGGTTTCACTCTAGCTCAGGCTAACCTGGAATTCACTATGTACTCTCAGGGTAGCCTCAAACTCATGGCGATCCTCCTACCTCTGCATCCTGAGTGTTGGGATTAAAGGCATGCGCCACCACGCTTGGCTTCATGTTCCTTCTTAATCCATCCCTCTACCCCACCCCACTCTGGACAACCACTGACTTAATTTCTGTCCCTGATTCACTTCTATTTTGTATAATTTTAACTAAGTGGACTCATAATTTATATATTTTTTGAACTCAGCTTTTTTAACTCTAATATCAGATTTTTCCCATATTACTTAAGTATGAATAGTTTATTGTTTTTATTGCACTATATTAGTGTACCCCAGTTTGTTTATTCATTCATCTGTTGATAGAGACTTGTGTCATCTTCAGTTGCTAGCTACTACAACTGAAGCTACATGTTTTCATTTCTCTTGGATGAATAAATAATAGTGGTATGAATGGATGATATAGTTGATACATGTGTGACTTTATAAGAAATGGTTAACTGGGCTGGAGAGATGACTTAGCGGTTAAGGTACTTGCCTGCAAAGCCAAAGGACCCAGGTTCCATTTCTCAGCACCCATGTAAGCCAAATGCACAAGGTGGTACATGCATCTGGAGTTTATTTGCAGTGGCTAGAGAACCTGGCATGCCAATTTTCTCTCTCAAATAATTAAATAAAATATTTAAAAATATGTAAAAAAAAGAAAAAGAAATGGTCAGCCTTTTTCGCTAAGGTCATGCTATTTTGTGACTACGAGGATTCTATTTCTTCACTTCCTCACCAACACTTGTTGTGGTCAGTCATTTTAATTTTAGCTCCACTAATAGAGGTGGGGTCTTACCTCACTGAGGTTTTACTTCCATTTCTCCAGTGCTTAATGCTGAACATCCTTTCTTACTTGTCTGCTATCTGTACTTTTTTTTTTTTTTTTTTGCCTGTTTTAAAAAAGATGGCAGCATAGGAGCCACAACAAACCAGCTTAGGGAGGGATTTAAGCAAAACCACAGCAAAATACACTCTTCTGAAAAGTGAAGGTGTATAGGTTCTTCTTAGACAGAGCGGAGAAGCAGGAGAGACCAAGATCCACTAGAAAGGAGGAAAACAGTCAGAATCCCACTGAGGCCCCTGATCCGCACCATCTGTGCACCTGCCCAGCACTACCTGCTAGGCACCAGCATGGAGGGGCAGCAGCAGAGACCAAACAAAGGGATTTTCCAACCTCATCAGCCTCCTTGTAAAGTCAAGAAATCTGAAGGAAAGACAGCTGAGATCAGCTAAGGAGCTGAAAAGGATCCAGGCAGAACTGTGTGAGTAACTCCAGTACAACTCCAGGCTTCCTGCACTCTCCCATCCCCCAATCATCAGAACCAGGAACCTCTGGCATTCAGCCACTGGTGGCAGGGCAACCAGCACAGCTGATCATAACTCCAGCTCCACAGCACAACGTGGAGGGATCGAGGTTGGCGCTCAGCATTGGTGAGGTTGGAAGCCACCCCAAAAGGTAACGAGGTCAATTGACAAAAAAACAAAAACAAAAAACAAACAAACAAAAGCACAGGTACATAGGAAGTGCTAGTTTCTCTTTCCATGTCAGGGCAGGTTATGGGTAACATATTCTTTTTTTTTTTTTTTTTTTTTTTTGGTTTTTTTGAAGTAGGGTCTCACTCTAGTCCAGGCTGACCTGGAATTCACTCTGTATTTTCAGGGTGGCCTTAAACTCATGGCAATCATCCTACTTCTGCCTCCCAAGTGCTGGGATTAAAGGCATATGCCACCACACCCGACTGGCTTTATCATTTTCAATTAAGTTGTATTTGGGGGTTGAATATTGTTGCATTTGATGCTTTCATATTTATAGGGCTTTTGTCTTTTGCTTCTGTCATTATTGGGGGCAGGGCCTGATTCAGATACAGGTTGACCTGGAACCCAATTCAGAACAGAATTCTCTACCTCCCAGCTGACAGGATTAAGGGTGTAGAGCAACACACACCCTTAGGGATTTTGGCTTTATAAGACTATCTGTTTGTTTTAATCCCCACACTTGCATACTCTGTGCTGGTTTTTATTGAATATGTGTATTGCTCAGTTGAAGTTTAGAATTTGCCAGTAAATTGTTCTACCAAGTCCGCTATAATACTTTCTTGGCAGACAAACTCAACACCTAGGATTACTTCTGCAGTTGGATTGGGGTACAAGAGCTACATTTGGTACCTTAAACTCATATCCTGAAAGTATATAAAGTTGAATCACCACATCTAAGAACACTGCAGATAAGTAGAAAATCCAAGCATCAAATCAATTCAGGATGCAAAAGTCGCTACGTTATTATACAAGAAACACAAAGAATCAAGACAATACAATCCCTCCAAAAATTATAAATCCATCAGAAATGATCACCAATGAGACTGTTTTAGATGGAATGCCTGACAAAGATTTTTTTAAAAATGACTTTATCTATACTCAAATAAATCAGAGAAGAAATCACAGAAGAAAACAAAGGAATTAAAGAAGAAAACAAACTCCTGAAAGAGAACACAGGAAAGCAGCTTAATGAAATAAGGAGGTCATTGCAATACATGAGTAAGGAAATTGAAATACTGAAGAAAAACCAGGCTAAAATTCTAGCTCTGAAGAACACAGTCAGTCAAATAAAAAACTGTGGAAAGTCTCACCAGTAGAATAGATGAAAGAGAGAACAGAGTATCTAAACTAGAAGACCGTTGGCAGACCTAATACAGTCCAACAAAGAGAAAGACAAGCTAATAGGAAGGTATCAATTGGAATTTCAAGATATCCAGGACACTTATGAAAAGATCAAATATAAGAATTCAGGGTATAGTAGACGGAGAAGAATTTCAATTCATAGGCATTTTCAACAAAATCGTAGAAGAAAAATTTCCCCAAATTGTGAAAGAAATGCCAATGCAGATACAAAAAGCTTTTAGAACACCAAACAGACAAAACCTGGAAAGAATCTCTCCTTACCATGTTATAATTAAACTACTAAACATGCAAACCAAAGAAAATATATTGAAAGCAGTTAGAGAGCAAAAACAAGTCACCTATAAAAGTAAGCCCATCAGAATAACAGCAGACTACTCAACACAAAGATTACTTTATCCTGCAAAGCTATCTACCCAAATTGATGGAGAAATAAGGACATTCCATAACAAAAACAGGCTAAAGGAATTTATGGCAACTAAACCAGCTCTACAGAAAATACTTGAAGTAATCCTTCACACTGAAGAGAAAGTAAAACACACACAGGAAGAAATAGGAAAAATAAACCATACTCAAATAACAGTTGAAACAAGAGAGTAAAGAGAATACAGGAAGCACTACAAAACCAGAAGAATGGTGAGAATAAATACATACCTTTCAATAATAATTCTTAATATCAATGGTCTCAGTGCCCCAACCAAAAGACACAGGGCTTGCATACTGGATTAAAAGGCAGGATTTTACTATATGTTGCCTCCAGGAAACTCAACTCTCAATAAAAGACAGACACTGTCTTAGGGTGAAAGGATGGAAAATGGTATTTCAAGCAAATGGGTCTAGGAAACAAGCAGGGGTTGCTATCCTAATATCTGACAGGATAGACTTCAAACCAACATTAGTGAGGAAAGATAAAGAAGGTCACTTTATACTGATTACAGGAACACTCCAACAGGAGGACATTACAATCCTAAATGTATATGTACCTAACTTGGGAGCTCCCAATTTCATCAAACAAACACTATTAGACTTAAGGTCACAGATAACACCAAACACAATTGTAGTGGGTGACTTCAATACCCCACATTCATCAACTGACAGGTCATCCCGGCAACAAATAAACAGAGAGGCATCTGGACTAAATGATGTCATGGAACAAATGGACCTAACAGATATCTACAAAACATTCCATCCAAATGCTGCAGAATATACATTTTTCTCAGCAGCACATGGAACATTCTCCAAAATAGATCATGTATTAGGACACAAAGCAAATCTTAACAAGTATGGGAAAATTGAAATAATCCCTTGCACTCTATCTGACCAGAATGGGATTAAACTGAAAATCAGCAACAAGAAAAACTACAGTGCATACACAAATTAATGGAGACTAAACAGTACACTATTGAATGATGAATGGCTCATTGTGGAAGTCAAAAAGGAAATCAATAAATTCATAGAATCAAATGATGATGAGAATACAACATACCAAAACCTTTGGGACACAGCGAAGGAAGTCCTAAAGAGAAATTTACAGCTCTAGGTGCCTGTACTAAGAAGTTAGAGACTTCACAAGTAAACAATTTAATGCTTCATCTTAAGGCCTTGGAAATAGAAGAACAAGAACAACAAAAACAACAATAAAAAAAAATACACTGGGCATGGCGGCACACGCCTTTAATCTCAGCACTCAGGAGGCAGAGGTTGGAGGATCACTGTGAGTTCAAGGCCACCCTGAGACTACCAAGTGAATTCCAGGTCAGCCTGGGCTAGAGCAAGACCCTACCTTAGAAAACTTAAAAGGAAGAAGGAGAAGAAGAAGAAGAAGAAGAAGAAGAAGAAGAAGAACAACAACAACAACAACAACAACAACAACAAGGCAAACCAAAAATCAGTAGATAGGAAGAAATAATAAAGATTAGGGTAGAAATTGATGGAATAGAAACAAATAAACAAAATCCAAAGAATCAATGAAACAAAGAGTTGATTTTTTGAAAGGATAAACAAGATTGATAAACCCTTAGCAAATCTGACCAGAAGAAAGAGAAAAGAGACAAAAATTAATAAAATTAAAGATGAAAAAGGCACCATTACAACAGATACCAAAGAAATTCAGAAAATCATAAGGACATACTTTAAGGCTAACCCCACAATGTATGACCCATATTCCCCAACTAGGCCGGTTTCTGCAGAGGGGGAAGGATGGGAGGACAGAGAGGAGGCTAACAATGGTACCAACTTGACTGTATTCACTGAGTACAAAACTAATACAAAAAAAAAAGAATATATATGCTCTAAGCTTGAAAATCTGAAAGAAATGGATGATTTCCTTGATTCATGTGATCTACCAAAATTAAATCAAGATGAGATAAACCATTTAAATAGGCCTTTAACAAGTACAGAGATCCAAGCAGTTTTTAAAAGTCTCCCAACTAAAAAAAGCCCAGGCGCAGATGGATTCACTGGTGAGTTTTACCAGACCTTCATGGAAGAATTAACATCACTGCTTCACAAACTTTTCCTTAAAATGGAGAAGGAAGGAATTCTACCAAACTACTTCTATGAAGCCAGGACCACCTTCATACCCAAACCAGACAAAGACAGGACAAAAAAGAAAATTATAGACCAATCTCCCTAATGAACATAGATGCAAAAATTCTGAACAAAATATTGGCAAACAATACAGGAATACATCAAAAAGATTATTCACCCTGACCAAGTTGGCTTTATCCCAGAGATGCACGGATTGTTCAACATATGCAAATCAATAAATGTAATACATCATATAAATGGTTTGAAGGACAAAAATCACATGATCATCTCAATAGATGCAGAAAAGGCATTTGACCAAATCCAACACCCCTTTATAGTAAAAGTATTACAGAAACTGGGAATAGAAGGAACATATCTCAACATCATAAAAGCTATTTGTGACAAACCTACAGCCAACATAATACTAAATGGGGAAAGACTTGACGCTTTTCCACTAAATTCAAGAGCAAGACAAGGGTGTCCACTGTCCCCACTTTTATTTAATATAATACTAGAAGTCTTAGCTATAGCAATAAGCTTAGCAATAAGGCAAAGGCATTCATAAGAGGGATACAAATTGGAAAGGAAGAGATCAAATTATCATTATTTGCAGATGATATGATTCTATAAATAAAGGATCCTAAGCACTCTAGCAGCAAACTGTTAGCCCTGATAAACACTTTTAGCTATGTAGCAGGACACAAAATAAACACATAGAGATCAGTAGCTTTCCTATATACTAACCACAAACATGTAGAAGATGAAATCAGGGAATCGCTCCCATTCACAATTGCCTCAAAAAAAAAAAAAAAAAAAAAAAAACCTTGGAATAAACCTAATCAAGGAAGTGAAGGATCTCTACAAGGAGAACCTAAAAACACTCAAGCAAGAAATTGCTGAAGACACAAGGAAATGGAAAGACAGTCTATGTTCTTGGATTGGAAGCATCAATATGTGAAAATGTCAATTTTACCAAAAGCAATCTACACATTTAATGCAATCCCCATTAAAATTCCAATGACATTTCTTTTTAAAAAATATTAAGTTATTCTTTAAAAAATTTGTTTTTATTTTTTATTTTCTGTTTTTTCGAGGTAGGGTCTCACTCTAGTCCAGGCTGACCTGGAACTCACTATGCAGTCTCAGGGTGGCTTCGAACTCACGGCAATCCACCTACCTCTGCCTTCCAAGTGCTGGGATTAAAGACGTGTGCCATCACGCCAGGCTAAAATTAATTTATTCTTTATTGACAACTTCTATGATTGTAAATAATATAACATGGTAATTCCCTCCCTCCCCCACTTTCCCCTTTAAAACTCCATTCTCCATCATATTCCCCTCCCCCTCTCAATCAGTCTGTCTTTTATTTTGATGTCATCATCTTTTCCTCCTATCATGATGGTCTTATGTAGGTAGTGTCAGGCACTGTGAGGTCATGGATATCCAGACCATTTTGTGTCTAGAGGAGCACATTGTAAGGAGTCCTACCCTTCCTTTGGCTATTACATTCTTTCTTACACCCCTTCTGCAATGGACCCTGAACCTTGGAAGGTCTGATAGAGATATTTCAGTGCTGAGCACTCCTCTGTCACTTCTTCTCAGCACCATGATGCCTTCTGAATCATCCTCAGGTCACTGCCATCTGAAAAGAGAAGGTTCTCTAACAAAAGTGACAGTAGCATTAATATGTGGGTATGAACATTAAGAGAAGTGCTTACTGGGCAGTTTGATGAGCATAGAATACACATTTAGCCAGACAGCAGCAGACATTACATCCCTAGGGCTCATGCCTACTCCTGTGGTAGGTTTTCAGTATCAGGGATGTATTCCCTCCCATGGAGCAGGCCTCCAGTCAAATTAGAGGGCAGTTGGTTTCCCCCATAACAGACATGCCACTATTGCACTCATTGGCTCATTTGGCCTGGCTGTCTACTGTTGAGTATCTTCACTGGTGATTTCTCTCTCTCCCATTGAACTACATGCAGTGTGGCTTTTCCCAGCTCTTTGTCAGCTGGTCTAAATGGAGGAGGTTTTCAGGTGTGTTCCAGCAGAATTTCTCAGTGATCTTGTAGCCCAAATATGTGGAGTCTTCAGCAATAGGGTCTTACCATCTATTCCTGGTGGTAAACCAAGGGCCTTAGGAATGGCCTGTAATGCTTTGGGGGCATCAGAGACCTCCCTGGCCAACAACTCACTGGAAGGTATCCCACCCCTGGCACTGAAAATTTTCTATTAACAATCTATGGCTCCTGAGTGTTCCATTGTCCAAAAAAGTAAGTAGGTTTCCATATGATTTATTTATATCCTCTTGGATTTTGATTAGCTCTCCCTCCACTTTTCCTTTATTCAATCTCTTCCCCTGACCTCACTTAGGCCTTTTCACCCCCATTAATCTGTTCTTCTACTTACATATATACAATAACATCCTATTAAGTCCCCCTCTCCCTTCCTTTCTATTCCCTTTACATCTCCTTTCTAGCTTACAGGACTCTGCTACTGAGTTTTCTTCCTACTTACACTGAAGTCCAATCATTTGTAGCTAGGATCCACATATGAGAGAGAACATGCAACATTAGGCTTTCTGGGCCTGGGTTACCTCACTTAGTATAATCCTTTCCAGATCCATCCATTTTCCTGCACATTTCATAACTTCATTTTTCTTTCCTGCTGTGTAGAACTACATTGTGTAAATGTGCCATATCTTCATTATCAGTTTTATTATTTCTTTAAAAAAAAAACAAAAATTCATTTGGAAGCACAAAAAAAGTCTTGAATAGCCAAAATAATTTTGAGCAACAAAAATAAGGCTGGTGGTATCACCATACCCGATTTTAGCTATATTACAAAGCCATAGTAACAAAAACAGCGTGATACTGGTACAAAGACAGACATGTTCATCAGTGGAACAGAACAGGGGACCCAAATGTTAATCCAGGCAGCTACAGACATCTGATTCATGCAGAACATATTCATTGGAGAAAAGACAGCCTCTTCAACAAGTGGTGCTGAGAAAACTGGATCTATATGTAGAAGGATGAAAATAGATCTTGTCTTTCTCCATGCACAAGAATCAAGTCCAAGTGGATCAGGGACCTTAATATCAGACCTGAAACTCTGAAATTGCTGGAGGAAAAGGTAGGGGAAACCCTTCAATATATTGGCTTAGGTGATGACTTTCTGAATATAACCCCATTTGCTCAGGAAATAAAACCACTAATCAACCATTGGGATCTCATGAAATTACAAAGCTTTTATACAGCAAAGGACAATGTGAATAGAGCAAAGAGACAACCTACAGAATGGGAGGAAAATCTTTGCCAGCTACACATATTACAGAGGATTAATTGCCAGAATATACAATGAACAAAAAAACCAAAGCAATAAGAATCAAGCAACCCAATTAAAAACTGGACTATGGAACTAAATAGAGAGTTCTCATAGAAAGAAATACAGATAGCATATAAACATCCAAAAAGGTGATCTACATCTTTAGCCATCAGGGAAATGCAAATTCAAACTACTTTGAGATTCCATCTTGCTCCTGTCAGAATGGCTACCATCAAGAAAACAAATGACAATAAATGTTGGCGAGGATGTGGAAAAAGGGGAACCCTTTTACACTGTTGATGGAAATGTAATCTGGTACAGCCATTGGGAAATCTGTGGGGAGGTTCTTGAGACAACTAAAAACAGATTTACCATATGATCTAGCTATAGCACTCCTAGGTATATATCCTAATGACTCTTCTCACTACCTTAGAGATACTTGCACAACCATGTTTATTGCTACTCTATTCACTATAGCTAGGAAATGGAACCAGTCTAGATGTCCCTCAACAGATGAATGGATAATAAAGATGTGGTACATTTATGCAATGGAGTTTTATTCAGTGGTTAAAAAAAATGAAATTATGAAATTTACAGGGAAATGGATGAATCTGCACAAGATTTTATTAAGTGAGGTAACCCAGGCCCAGAAAGCCAAATGTTACATGTTCTCTCTCATGTGTGGATCCTAGCTACAAATGTATAGACTTGTGTGTGAATTAGAACCAAAATTGGTAGCACAGGCCAGTAAGCTAGAGCAAGGCTATAAGGGAGGGAGGAGATGGAAGGATTTAAGGTGATGGTATTGTATATATGTAGTAGAAGAACAGATTACAGGGAGGGAAAAGGCCTAAGTGAGGCCAGGGGAAGAGACTGTGTAAAAGAAGGGCTGGGGAAGGTCAATCAAAATTCAAGATATTCTGAATAAGACATATGAAAGCCTACTTTTTAATAATGGCACGTTCAGAAGCCATAGATTGTTACTAGAAAAATTTCAGTGCCAGGGATGGGGTACTTTTCAGTGAGTTATTGGCCAGGGAGGTCCCTGTTACCTCCAAAACATTGCATGCTATTTCCAAGGCCCTTGGTTTCCCTTGAGAAACAGATGGTAAGACCCTATTGCTGAAGACTTCACATGCCTAAGTGGCAAGATCACTGAGAAATCAAGCTGGTGCTGACAGGAAACCTTCTCCCTGTAGACCAGCCAACTGAAAGCCGAGAAAAGCTGCACTGCATGTAGCTCTATGGGAGACAGAAGTCACCAGTGGTGAAAACAGTGGACACTGGAAGCCTCAAGTTTGACCACACAGGCCAAATGACTGAACAAGTGAAATAGTGGCATGTCTGCTCTGGGGGAAACCAACTGCTCTCTAGTTGGACTGAAGGCCCACTCTATGGGAGGAAATACATGCCTGGTACTGAAAACCTAATCAAAAGCCTATGGCAGGGGAGTTCATGTGCATTAGGGGTATAAAGCCTGCTATTGTCTGGCTAAATTATATATTATTCTCACCAAACTGCCCTGAAAGCACTACACTTAATGTTTATATTCATATATTAATGCTACTCTCACTTCTGGTTAGAGAAGCTTCTCTTTTCAGATGATGATGACCACTAGGATGACTCAAAAGGCAACATAGTGCTGAGAAGAAGGGACGGAGGATTGTCCAGCACTGAAACATCTCTATCACACCCTCCAAGACTCAGGGTCCATTGCGGAAGAGGTGGTGGAAAGAATGTAAGAGCCGAAGGAAGGGTACCACTCCTTACAATGCAACTGTCCAGACAGAAATTGGCCTCGATATCCTTAACCTCATAGTGCCTAGCAATACCTTCACAAGACTCTCATAATAGGAGAAAAAGATGTTGACATCAAAATAAAAGAGGGACTAATGGAGAGAGGGAGAGGATATAATGGAGAACAGAGTTGTGAAGGGGAGAGGGGGAGGGGAGGGAAATATGGTTTATTATAAGTATAGAAGTTGTCAATAAAAAACGAAAAAATATAGGCCGGGCATGGTGGCACACGCCTTTAATCCCAGCACTTGGGAGGCAGAGGTAGGAGGATCGCCATGAGTTCGAGGCCACGCTGAGACTATATAATGAATTCCAGGTCAGCCTGAGCTTAGAAAACTTAAAAGGAAGAAGGAGAGAGAAGAAGAAGAAGAAGAAGAAGAAGGAGAACAACAACAACAACAACAACAACAACAAGGCAAACCAAAAATCAGTAGATAGGAAGAAATAATAAAGATTAGGGTAGAAATTGATGGAATAGAAACAAATAAACAAAATCCAAAGAATCAATGAAACAAAGAGTTGATTTTTTGAAAGGATAAACAAGATTGATAAACCCTTAGCAAATCTGACCAGAAGAAAGAGAAAAGAGACAAAAATTAATAAAATTAAAGATGAAAAAGGCACCATTACAACAGATACCAAAGAAATTCAGAAAATCATAAGGACATACTTTAAGGCTAACCCCACAATGTATGACCCATATTCCCCAACTAGGCCGGTTTCTGCAGAGGGGGAAGGATAGGAGGACAGAGAGGAGGCTAACAATGGTACCAACTTGACTGTATTCACTGAGTACAAAACTAATACAAAAAAAAAGAATATATATGCTCTAAGCTTGAAAATCTGAAAGAAATGGATGATTTCCTTGATTCATGTGATCTACCAAAATTAAATCAAGATGAGATAAACCATTTAAATAGGCCTTTAACAAGTACAGAGATCCAAGCAGTTTTTAAAAGTCTCCCAACTAAAAAAAGCCCAGGCGCAGATGGATTCACTGGTGAGTTTTACCAGACCTTCATGGAAGAATTAACATCACTGCTTCACAAACTTTTCCTTAAAATGGAGAAGGAAGGAATTCTACCAAACTACTTCTATGAAGCCAGGACCACCTTCATACCCAAACCAGACAAAGACAGGACAAAAAAGAAAATTATAGACCAATCTCCCTAATGAACATAGATGCAAAAATTCTGAACAAAATATTGGCAAACAATACAGGAATACATCAAAAAGATTATTCACCCTGACCAAGTTGGCTTTATCCCAGAGATGCACGGATTGTTCAACATATGCAAATCAATAAATGTAATACATCATATAAATGGTTTGAAGGACAAAAATCACATGATCATCTCAATAGATGCAGAAAAGGCATTTGACCAAATCCAACACCCCTTTATAGTAAAAGTATTACAGAAACTGGGAATAGAAGGAACATATCTCAACATCATAAAAGCTATTTGTGACAAACCTACAGCCAACATAATACTAAATGGGGAAAGACTTGACGCTTTTCCACTAAATTCAAGAGCAAGACAAGGGTGTCCACTGTCCCCACTTTTATTTAATATAATACTAGAAGTCTTAGCTATAGCAATAAGCTTAGCAATAAGGCAAAGGCATTCATAAGAGGGATACAAATTGGAAAGGAAGAGATCAAATTATCATTATTTGCAGATGATATGATTCTATAAATAAAGGATCCTAAGCACTCTAGCAGCAAACTGTTAGCCCTGATAAACACTTTTAGCTATGTAGCAGGACACAAAATAAACACATAGAGATCAGTAGCTTTCCTATATACTAACCACAAACATGTAGAAGATGAAATCAGGGAATCGCTCCCATTCACAATTGCCTCAAAAAAAAAAAAAAAAAAAAAAAAACCTTGGAATAAACCTAATCAAGGAAGTGAAGGATCTCTACAAGGAGAACCTAAAAACACTCAAGCAAGAAATTGCTGAAGACACAAGGAAATGGAAAGACAGTCTATGTTCTTGGATTGGAAGCATCAATATGTGAAAATGTCAATTTTACCAAAAGCAATCTACACATTTAATGCAATCCCCATTAAAATTCCAATGACATTTCTTTTTAAAAATATTAAGTTATTCTTTAAAAAATTTGTTTTTATTTTTTATTTTCTGTTTTTTCGAGGTAGGGTCTCACTCTAGTCCAGGCTGACCTGGAACTCACTATGCAGTCTCAGGGTGGCTTCGAACTCACGGCAATCCACCTACCTCTGCCTTCCAAGTGCTGGGATTAAAGACGTGTGCCATCACGCCAGGCTAAAATTAATTTATTCTTTATTGACAACTTCTATGATTGTAAATAATATAACATGGTAATTCCCTCCCTCCCCCACTTTCCCCTTTAAAACTCCATTCTCCATCATATTCCCCTCCCCCTCTCAATCAGTCTGTCTTTTATTTTGATGTCATCATCTTTTCCTCCTATCATGATGGTCTTATGTAGGTAGTGTCAGGCACTGTGAGGTCATGGATATCCAGACCATTTTGTGTCTAGAGGAGCACATTGTAAGGAGTCCTACCCTTCCTTTGGCTATTACATTCTTTCTTACACCCCTTCTGCAATGGACCCTGAACCTTGGAAGGTCTGATAGAGATATTTCAGTGCTGAGCACTCCTCTGTCACTTCTTCTCAGCACCATGATGCCTTCTGAATCATCCTCAGGTCACTGCCATCTGAAAAGAGAAGGTTCTCTAACAAAAGTGACAGTAGCATTAATATGTGGGTATGAACATTAAGAGAAGTGCTTACTGGGCAGTTTGATGAGCATAGAATACACATTTAGCCAGACAGCAGCAGACATTACATCCCTAGGGCTCATGCCTACTCCTGTGGTAGGTTTTCAGTATCAGGGATGTATTCCCTCCCATGGAGCAGGCCTCCAGTCAAATTAGAGGGCAGTTGGTTTCCCCCATAACAGACATGCCACTATTGCACTCATTGGCTCATTTGGCCTGGCTGTCTACTGTTGAGTATCTTCACTGGTGATTTCTCTCTCTCCCATTGAACTACATGCAGTGTGGCTTTTCCCAGCTCTTTGTCAGCTGGTCTAAATGGAGGAGGTTTTCAGGTGTGTTCCAGCAGAATTTCTCAGTGATCTTGTAGCCCAAATATGTGGAGTCTTCAGCAATAGGGTCTTACCATCTATTCCTGGTGGTAAACCAAGGGCCTTAGGAATGGCCTGTAATGCTTTGGGGGCATCAGAGACCTCCCTGGCCAACAACTCACTGGAAGGTATCCCACCCCTGGCACTGAAAATTTTCTATTAACAATCTATGGCTCCTGAGTGTTCCATTGTCCAAAAAAGTAAGTAGGTTTCCATATGATTTATTTATATCCTCTTGGATTTTGATTAGCTCTCCCTCCACTTTTCCTTTATTCAATCTCTTCCCCTGACCTCACTTAGGCCTTTTCACCCCCATTAATCTGTTCTTCTACTTACATATATACAATAACATCCTATTAAGTCCCCCTCTCCCTTCCTTTCTATTCCCTTTACATCTCCTTTCTAGCTTACAGGACTCTGCTACTGAGTTTTCTTCCTACTTACACTGAAGTCCAATCATTTGTAGCTAGGATCCACATATGAGAGAGAACATGCAACATTAGGCTTTCTGGGCCTGGGTTACCTCACTTAGTATAATCCTTTCCAGATCCATCCATTTTCCTGCACATTTCATAACTTCATTTTTCTTTCCTGCTGTGTAGAACTACATTGTGTAAATGTGCCATATCTTCATTATCAGTTTTATTATTTCTTTAAAAAAAAACAAAAATTCATTTGGAAGCACAAAAAAAGTCTTGAATAGCCAAAATAATTTTGAGCAACAAAAATAAGGCTGGTGGTATCACCATACCCGATTTTAGCTATATTACAAAGCCATAGTAACAAAAACAGCGTGATACTGGTACAAAGACAGACATGTTCATCAGTGGAACAGAACAGGGGACCCAAATGTTAATCCAGGCAGCTACAGACATCTGATTCATGCAGAACATATTCATTGGAGAAAAGACAGCCTCTTCAACAAGTGGTGCTGAGAAAACTGGATCTATATGTAGAAGGATGAAAATAGATCCTTGTCTTTCTCCATGCACAAGAATCAAGTCCAAGTGGATCAGGGACCTTAATATCAGACCTGAAACTCTGAAATTGCTGGAGGAAAAGGTAGGGGAAACCCTTCAATATATTGGCTTAGGTGATGACTTTCTGAATATAACCCCATTTGCTCAGGAAATAAAACCACTAATCAACCATTGGGATCTCATGAAATTACAAAGCTTTTATACAGCAAAGGACAATGTGAATAGAGCAAAGAGACAACCTACAGAATGGGAGGAAAATCTTTGCCAGCTACACATATTACAGAGGATTAATTGCCAGAATATACAATGAACAAAAAAACCAAAGCAATAAGAATCAAGCAACCCAATTAAAAACTGGACTATGGAACTAAATAGAGAGTTCTCATAGAAAGAAATACAGATAGCATATAAACATCCAAAAAGGTGATCTACATCTTTAGCCATCAGGGAAATGCAAATTCAAACTACTTTGAGATTCCATCTTGCTCCTGTCAGAATGGCTACCATCAAGAAAACAAATGACAATAAATGTTGGCGAGGATGTGGAAAAAGGGGAACCCTTTTACACTGTTGATGGAAATGTAATCTGGTACAGCCATTGGGAAATCTGTGGGGAGGTTCTTGAGACAACTAAAAACAGATTTACCATATGATCTAGCTATAGCACTCCTAGGTATATATCCTAATGACTCTTCTCACTACCTTAGAGATACTTGCACAACCATGTTTATTGCTACTCTATTCACTATAGCTAGGAAATGGAACCAGTCTAGATGTCCCTCAACAGATGAATGGATAATAAAGATGTGGTACATTTATGCAATGGAGTTTTATTCAGTGGTTAAAAAAAATGAAATTATGAAATTTACAGGGAAATGGATGAATCTGCACAAGATTTTATTAAGTGAGGTAACCCAGGCCCAGAAAGCCAAATGTTACATGTTCTCTCTCATGTGTGGATCCTAGCTACAAATGTATAGACTTGTGTGTGAATTAGAACCAAAATTGGTAGCACAGGCCAGTAAGCTAGAGCAAGGCTATAAGGGAGGGAGGAGATGGAAGGATTTAAGGTGATGGTATTGTATATATGTAGTAGAAGAACAGATTACAGGGAGGGAAAAGGCCTAAGTGAGGCCAGGGGAAGAGACTGTGTAAAAGAAGGGCTGGGGAAGGTCAATCAAAATTCAAGATATTCTGAATAAGACATATGAAAGCCTACTTTTTAATAATGGCACGTTCAGAAGCCATAGATTGTTACTAGAAAAATTTCAGTGCCAGGGATGGGGTACTTTTCAGTGAGTTATTGGCCAGGGAGGTCCCTGTTACCTCCAAAACATTGCATGCTATTTCCAAGGCCCTTGGTTTCCCTTGAGAAACAGATGGTAAGACCCTATTGCTGAAGACTTCACATGCCTAAGTGGCAAGATCACTGAGAAATCAAGCTGGTGCTGACAGGAAACCTTCTCCCTGTAGACCAGCCAACTGAAAGCCGAGAAAAGCTGCACTGCATGTAGCTCTATGGGAGACAGAAGTCACCAGTGGTGAAAACAGTGGACACTGGAAGCCTCAAGTTTGACCACACAGGCCAAATGACTGAACAAGTGAAATAGTGGCATGTCTGCTCTGGGGGAAACCAACTGCTCTCTAGTTGGACTGAAGGCCCACTCTATGGGAGGAAATACATGCCTGGTACTGAAAACCTAATCAAAAGCCTATGGCAGGGGAGTTCATGTGCATTAGGGGTATAAAGCCTGCTATTGTCTGGCTAAATTATATATTATTCTCACCAAACTGCCCTGAAAGCACTACACTTAATGTTTATATTCATATATTAATGCTACTCTCACTTCTGGTTAGAGAAGCTTCTCTTTTCAGATGATGATGACCACTAGGATGACTCAAAAGGCAACATAGTGCTGAGAAGAAGGGACGGAGGATTGTCCAGCACTGAAACATCTCTATCACACCCTCCAAGACTCAGGGTCCATTGCGGAAGAGGTGGTGGAAAGAATGTAAGAGCCGAAGGAAGGGTACCACTCCTTACAATGCAACTGTCCAGACAGAAATTGGCCTCGATATCCTTAACCTCATAGTGCCTAGCAATACCTTCACAAGACTCTCATAATAGGAGAAAAAGATGTTGACATCAAAATAAAAGAGGGACTAATGGAGAGAGGGAGAGGATATAATGGAGAACAGAGTTGTGAAGGGGAGAGGGGGAGGGGAGGGAAATATGGTTTATTATAAGTATAGAAGTTGTCAATAAAAAACGAAAAAATATAGGCCGGGCATGGTGGCACACGCCTTTAATCCCAGCACTTGGGAGGCAGAGGTAGGAGGATCGCCATGAGTTCGAGGCCACGCTGAGACTATATAATGAATTCCAGGTCAGCCTGAGCTAGTGTGAAATCCTACCTCGAAAAAAAAAAAAAAAAAAAAAAAAGGAAAAGAAAAAGAAAAAGACAAAAGAAAAAATATATGTTAACTTATTAATGTCAAATGTTGAAAGTTCTTTATATATTCTGAGTGCAGAATATATAAAGCTCATTTTCATTTACCACTTTAGAATTCAGAATTTTTTTTCTAATCTGTAGCTTGTCTGTTCCTTCAGCAGTGTGCTTTGAAGAGCAAAAGTTGCTAATTTTGATGAAGTCCAATTTATCCTTTTATGGGTTATGTTGTGGTATCATGTCAAATAGATCTTTGTCTAATTGAAATCAAAGCTATTTTCACTTATACTTTCTTCCAAATATTCTATAGTTTATGATGTTACATTTTGGTTTATGATCTATTCTTAGTTTATTTTTGTATATGGTGGAAGGTATGAGTTGAACTTTATTGTTTTACATATGGATATTTAATTTGTTGCACCACATAAGTTTATATAAATCATATGAAAATCTGTTCTTGTGGTAAATGAACAGAAACTTTTACTTTAAAATTTGTATTCAAATTTAATGTGCCACTAACCCAAACTAATTGCCTATTTTTAATATTTTTTATTTGTTTATTTTGAGAGAGAGAGAGGGAGGCAGAGAGAAAGAGAGAGAGAGAGAGAATGGGTGCACTGGGTCGTGTAGCCACTACAAATGAACTCCAGATGCATGTGCCACCTTGTGCATGTGGTTTATGTGGGTCCTGGAGAATTGAGCCCAGGTCCTTTGGCTTTTCAGGCAAGTGTCCTAACCTCTAAGTCCTTTCTCCAGCCCTAATTGCCTATTTTTAAAAATACATCCTTTACTTATTTGATTTTTCTCATTAACTTTCTAATTTTTATAGTAAAGGACTAAATCTATATTGTTTTGTCTCTTGAGCCATTGGCTTATCAGCTTATCAAATTTGAAGCTTGCTCTGATCTACACAGTTTCTGGGCCTTGCCAGGTGCAAGAGGAATGATGGGGGGCAGGGCAGGGATGAGGGATAAATGTGCTTAACTGAAGCCTCATTAAAATACAACCCTGAACTAGTACATCAAGGAGCCCACAAAGACAGACTCTACAAAATCTCTGTAGCTTTTGACTTCAGTCAAAACACAATGCCTTCAAATAGTCTGTGTCTTTGTTAAATTTCAGTGGAAGCAGAAGATGACTAACTGCAGATCTTGTTTATTTTAGTTTCCCAGAGACAGAAGTCCTGGAATAAACACATGTTCTCTCTTGAGAGTGGCCCATTGCAGTTTAATTGAAAATGTCTCAAATATCTGTAGTGATTTGTGAAGTCATAAAGCTATTGTTAAACTAGTTATGGCAACGGAACAGCACAGAGCTACTTATCATGGCCACAGGGAAGGATTCACATTTCTAATATTTACTTATTTATTATCAGCAGGGTCTCACTATGTTGCTCAAGCTACTCTCAAATTCTTAGGTTCAATTGATCCTCTTGCCTCAGCTTCCCAAATAGGTGAAACTGTAGGCACATGCTACTGTACTCATTTGGCAAAATTTTAAATGACATGTAATTTGTCAGTTTTCTCTTTCCTAAATATAAGCAAGGCTCCTGCTTTCAGTTGTTCTGTCTGTCCCTCAAACCTCAACCTCTTTAGGAATGATGATTGGCTCTGAATGCATTTTCTTAGCAGGAAAATTGGCATGTTAGTGGAGGATCAAGGTTTAACTAAAGAACTTCCTAGTAGTGGGATGTCAGAATGGAAGAAGTATGTATCTTTTGGTGGCCACTTAGGCAGGGAAGTAGACAGGTGTGGACATACGCATTGCCTCCTAATATCCATGCATTGCTATGTCATTCACCATCACTTTCAATATCTTTGGAAATTCCTGTAGCTTATCCAACACCTATCTTCAAGTATAGAGCACTAACAAATCATCTCTTTCAATGCTCCTGGTCCCTGAGTCTGCACATGATAAAAGGGGTAGACAATTAGGTAAGTTCTTGGTTGTATTATTAAGCTGCTGGATCAGACTTAATCTGAATACTTCAAGATCACTCATTTGTGTGAGGCAATAGGATTACTTTTCCTTTTATCCTTACCACATAACTGAAAAATCTGATTTAAGGTTGCAAGGAAATGATTTCTGTTCTGGTATCCTTGTGTTTATTAGGATATAGCAGGAAGTCTCATCAGGTCTCACACACACCAAAAGAACAGAAAAGGAAGAAATTAAGGAAAAAAAGAGAGAAAAAAACAAAGCAGGCCTAAAAGGGAATTGATTCAATAAACAGTCTTTAGTAAGGCTATTTTTTTCAGGAATTACTATCTAATCCTATGTTAGTGTTCTACTATGTGGGCGATTTTTCCTCTCTGTTGTAAGTGCTACCTATTACTCAACTGTTCTCTACTCTCTCATACTCAAAGCTTAGTTCAGTCAGTTAGCTACAATGCCAAGGCAAATACTGGTACCAGACAATCTGTCTCAAGTATCATGGGGAAAGACATAGCTTCCTGTCTGGTCCACACCTCCCTTGCTAGAGTACGAGCATCAATTGTTCACAAGCACAGTAATGAGGAGTCAGGCAGTCTTGAGCAGCAGACTGTGGGTGTCATGTTGAAGCCATTTAGGAGTCTTCTCACAGGGAAATCTGAGATAGGCACTTTCTGGAATCCCTAATTTTATGATTGGTAGTATGAAAGAGCTGAAAGAGTCAGGAAGCTGAGTTAGCAAGCCTCTGACAATATGTCTATAGGAACTGCTGGTATAACCCTTTAGGAGAGTTCCTAGTAATGTTAAAAGATGATTTTGAAAAATACAACATGGGAATGTAAACGCTGTGTGGTGTGTGCAGGGTGCCCACAGAGTCTTAAACAACTATATTAACTGGGCCTTGCATGTGACTTAGTGTTGGATTCAGCCAAGAAGAATCCCTAGTGAGAGGTGAAGAGAGGGATGTTAGATTGTTTGTTACCTTGGCTCCCCTCCAATAGAACTGCTTTGGGCTGGCTGTGTCCCCTAACCATACAACACTGCTCTGCATTCAGATGACCACAGAACCCTTTAATTTCCTTTTATTTTCTTCTTCTAGGTTCTGGTAACCTCTCCCTGCCCTCTACTGCTACCAGGCTGGTATGTTTTCTGGTTCCCTTATGTGTACTTTATTGTATCTTTATAAACAGACTTTTTCTCTTTGGTGGAGTCTCAATTATCTGCTCCAAATCAGTTATTGCTTTTATGTCCAATTTAACAAAATATTGTGTAGCCTAAGTCATGAAGTCATTCTTCTAAGTTCTCTTTAAAATATATGATGTGAGTCTTTATATCAAATCTATATATTACAAATTAATTGTTATGCACTATATGAGCTAGAGACAAAGGAGTACCCACAATGTAGATACCCAGTTATTCAAATGCCCTCTGTTGAAGACTCATTTCACTTTTGAATTGCTTTTATTGATATAGTTGGAGCTGCTTATACTATTTCAATGCATGCTTCTGTTTGATTCTAGCTGGATTGTTTCTCTATTTCTTAATTTATGCCTTCCTTAAGATGAATGGAATATGTTTTAGAATTCCATATCAATTTATCTTTTGACTTTATACATTTTTGCATTATACATTTTGCTAACTGCTCTATTATTTACCTTTAATTTTTATGGCCCACTTGGGATTATTATTTACCAATTATGTAAATGCAGAAACATTACAATAGAATTTAATTTTCATTTCCTTTCTATAGTAGCTGCTATATTTATTACTTCTGTATTACTTAAATTGTATTTCTAAAGATTGAAGAAACAATTGCTTTTCATCCTTTTTTGACTATCAGAGTTTTCATCTGGGATCATTTCCCTCCAGCCTGGAGAATAGTCTTTGTATTTCTTGCAGTAATCCCTTTATTAGGTTCTTTTCCTTTAAACCTGAAATTATTATTATTTCATTTTCAATCATGACTGATAATTTCTCTGGACACACAGGCTGTATTTTTTTTTTCTTTTTGCTTCCATTGTTTCAGATTCAAAGTTGACAAAACCTGGAAGAGTTGTATTTTTCTCAAACTGCTTTTAAGATTTTTCCTGCATTTTTAGAGACACTGGCTATTATGATTATCAGGCATGGTTTATTCATGTTGATTCTGCTTGGGTCCTGATAAGCTCCTTCCATATGCAGATTTGTGATTTTATCATATTAAAAAATTGACCATAGTTTCTCCCATTTATTCTTTTCTTCTCATGATTTTTACTACTCTTCTGGGACTTTCATTATAAATAGCAGACATTTTGATAATATTGTCCCTCTGGTTCTCAGATTTCTGTACTTTATTCTTTACTTTCTTTTTCTTCTTTGGCTATATATTCTTTTTTTAAAAAATTACTTTATTATATGTGCATGTTTGTTGCTGTGTGAGCATTTGCATGTGTGCTTGTGGAGGCCAGAGGTTGACATCAGATGTCTTCCCTTGATCATTCTGCCCTTTACTTAGAGAGACAAGGACTCTCCCTTGAATCCGGAGCTCACTGATTCAGCTAGTCTGTCTAGCCAGCTTGCCCCAGGGAGTTTCTGTGTTTGCCATCCAAGCACTGGCAGGTCAGTACATTTGTGACATTTATGCGAATGCTGTGGGTCTGAACACAGGTCCTCACTCTTGTGAGGTAAGTACTTTACTGACTGAGTCATCTCCCCAGCTCCTGTGTGTTCTTGAGACTGGATTATACTTATTGATAAACTTCAAATTCTCTTTTTTTTTTCCTCCCTGTCATTCTCATTATGCTCCATCCAGTGAAATTTTTATTTCAAGCATTTAACTTTTCAGTTCTAAAACTTGTATTTAAATCTTTTATAGTTTTTACCTTTCTATAAATTTTCTTTTCATTTACTGCAAACATACCTCCCTCTACCTCATTAACCACAGTTTAATAGTTATTTTAAAATTCTTGTCTGCTGGGGCTGGGGAGAGGGCTCAGCTGTTAAAGGCACTTGCTTGGAAGTCTGACAGCCCAGGTTCAATTCCCCAGTACCCACATAAAGCCAGATGCACAAAATGGTGCATGTACCTGAATTTATTTGCAGCAGCAGGAGGCCCTGTATTGCCCCCCTTTTTCTCAAATAAATAAAAATATTGTAAAATTCTTATGTGCTAATTATTCTAACATCTGAATCATTTTGGAATTAATCTGCATAGGTTTCTGTTTCTCTTCAAAATTTGTTATCATCTTCCAGCTGGGCATTTTGAGTTGTATCATAGACATCAAATTGTAGTGCTGTAAAGACTGGATCTATTAAATTATCCTGCTGTATGTTTTCCCCAACTTAGACTCATACTTCAAACTATGTTTTTGGTGGACAGTTCAAGTTTTGATTTAGTTCTTTTTTCTTTAACTGGATTTCAGAGGTCGGACAGGAATTTGTAGTTATATGGAACTCCATCTCATCATATGCATCCTGTAATAATCCTCTCATATTCTTATAGCTGGATTTTCCCATTTTCTTTGTCTTCTGGCCCTTCAGGGAAAAGTAAGTTGCATCTTTCTATGAGAACTTCAGCTCTGCATGATAACAACTGATGTTAGCGCTAAGCTATGCTCATGGGGGTAGGAAACCTCACCCTCTGCCATTTCTCTTTTCCAAATTTGTCCTCTTTTTTCACTATCTATGCCTTCGTGTTCTTGTGCTATTATATTTCCCACAGCTGAGAGTTGCTGTCTGTGGAACTTATTCAGCCATTCATAGAAGCAAAACCTCTGGATCTATAATTTTTTTTGAGTGGTCTTTCACAGGACAGGTAACACCTGGGTTCTTATTACAATAACACTATGAAATTCACCTGCCTAAACATAGTCACACATCCTATGTTGTTAATTAGCATAATTTCCTCTCAAAGCTGCACAAGTTTCCTGTCATCCTTAGTTTTTCCATTTCATTCTCTGGGGTACACTTCCCAGTTTGTAGCTTTATGGGCTTCCTACTTACGGCTTTAAGACAATGCATTCAATACTTCTTACATCTGAATAATCTCAAGAGATGACACTTCAGTTTGCTTCTCAAGATTTTGAGTCTTTCTCTCTTACATTTTGGAGCCTAGCTTTCTGTTTTATATTCCCAAATTTATAAGCAGTTAGAGCCAGTTGCATGCCTCTCACCATATTGGGTAGATTAAGTTTGATTTCAAATACCTCATTTTTCTCTTCATCTAGCTTGACCACACACATTTCTCCCAACTAAATTTCCTTTTCTTCTTCAGCTTAATTGTCCTGTGTTTCATCTTTTTATTCCCTGTCATTCCTATCCTGTAAGTTAAACCATATTTTAACTGTATCTTTTATTTCCATGAAAGAAATACATGTGTATATATCAAGTAATCAAGTAGTTTTACAAAGTTTTAACAGCCAACAAGTGTTCTTTGCCCACTTGTTTCCCTGATGCCATCCCAGGTCTCTTCCCCAAAGGCAATCACTTTGTTTTACCCATTTGTCTGCCATTGTCTGTCTTGTTACTAAACAGTAGGAGTAAACTCATACATGTTATGTAAAAGAAGACAGATTTGGGAAGGAGCAATGACATGGGGTGAGATTTCTACTTTTGTGGGTCAAACCCAGAGCTAATGTCAGTGGAATATATAGATTATTATCTATTTATTTGCTTTGCTCTGTCTTTTCTACTGTCATAGGTTGGGTACCCTCAGAAAACCTGAATTGAGGACTTGAGTGTCACAGTGTATTTAGGAGGTGATCCTTCGATGTACAGGCAGGGCAATGAGGAAGTGGGACAGGAGAGGGAAGAATTCTAGTGAAAGATGTGGTCTCAAGCATTGTCACTGTAGACAGTTGAGGCTCAGTTCTACAGCTGAGCTCTGGTAGGCAGTGCAGAGCACATGTTGGGATTATCCCTGTAGGGCTGAAGTAGTTATCCTTCAACTCGTATCAGTCACTCATTGAAGGGTGCTCTCATACCTACCTATTTGGTACTTTCAGCTGCTCTATGTGTGAGTGAGGTACATTCCATTGGCTTGAGAACCTAACCAAAGAGTTTCAGGTATTTTCAGTTAGAAGATACTGAGTAGACAGGCACGGTGATTGCCAATGCTTGGTACCATGTGTGGACCCCCCACCCAACAAGATCAATACAACAAGATCATCAATGGACTCCGCTGACCTTGGTCTCTGGTTGGATTTAGCTGAAAGGGAGAGGAGAGTAACAGAGAGAAGTGGTATCGTGATACTTACCTTCTTGGCTTTCTTCTTCTGGCTGGCTGTGTCTCCTAACCAAAAGTCACTCCTCTCCAGTCTGAAGATCACAAGGGAACCTTTCCTAAATGATTCTCTCATTCTGGGTTCTGGTAATCTAACCTTCCCATGCCCTCTGCTATTATAAGCTCTGCCCTGATGCTATGCCTTGGGGTTTCATGTACTCTGCTCCCATCTTTGTAAATAGTCCTTTTGTAAATGTCCCCTCCTCAAATTTTCCCAATTTGAACTGTCTGTTTCTTGTTGAAATTCTGAGGGGGAGAATGTGGCTTGAAATAGCAACCATATGAAATATACTAGCTACTTAGCTATCACCATACAACTATATATATATATATATATATATATATATATATATATATATATATATATATATACATCCGCTAGGCAGAAGAGAATCCTTTCTACTCCAGGACTAAGGATATCAAAAGCAGAAAGATTTGAGCTAGGAATAATTTAGTTCCCTTTCCAAAATTCAACTGTTTCTTTGGAGAGGAGACGGTGGATGAAGACAGATATTCTTTTCCCATCTCTTTCAGTTACAGTGGGCTTTCCAATTCTGTGGGCCAAGGAAAGTATACTAGGAGGAAGAAGAAATTGTCTTTACAACTACCTGTCCCTGATCTTAGCAAGCCTTTTCATCAGATGCTATGCCATGCATAGTGATGTGAGTTGTGTCAGATGTCATAACCTGATGACAAACTGAAGTGGGACTGGAAGTGGCAGTTTATGAACAACAGAGATCAATCAGAAATGTGAATTGCTCATAGTGTATGACTAATAGGAAAATAATAAAGTTATTCCCATAACAAAAGGGAATACTTGCAATCTGTATTCTTATGACTGATGGCATTTTTGAGTTCTTTCATTTGGGTGTCTTCAGAACTCACTAGCCTGTGAATATGAGAGAGGTTTTATTATTAATAATATTCTGCAAGCTTTATATACCTGACCTGCACTGCTTCCAGATTGTAGCTTTGGTCCCCATTGGAATCTCCTGAGACTGGGGGTCTGCACATAGTATCTCCTGGTGCTTCAGTACTGACCCTTCTCTATGAGGAAGGCTGTCTGCCAGCCACTTAGAAGATGTGTCTCCTCAGTGCCTCTACTGCTCATCTTCCCACTCGTGGTTCCTTGTTTCCTACTGCTGCCCAGAAACTTTTCTATCCATACCAATGAACATTCTGTAAAGATAAGCTGGATGACATTTACCCTTATGATTTTCCTGGACCCCAATCCTAAACTGGAGAGAATTGACTACCCAAAATCTTTCCAATCCCTGGCTTCCAAAGCTGATCTCAGACTTTCTCCTTAGATAAACATTCTGAACCCAAATCAGTATAACTAGGCAAATCAGGACAATATTCCTGGGAAATCTCCAAAACCCACTAGTCAAACCAAAATCTCCTTCTCTTTTCTGCTCCTTCCACTCCTCCTACTCTGATAACAACACATTATCCCTCAAAGATACAGTGGACAGTTGTGTAAGTTGTAGACCATGTAACTAGCACCCTTTACAGTGCATAGCTCATAATGATGCCAGATGGCCGTGTTAACATGAAAAGTCAGTATAGCTAACCTGCTTACCATTTCCCGATGGTTCTAGAAATCTATGCCTTTATTAGGTACTACCTCAAATAAAACCAGAAACCTCTATTACTTGAAGTGTATATTATGGGTTGTCAACAGAAATATTTCCCGAAAAGCTGATAAAATAAAAATTATGGGTCCCAGACTTACTACGTCAGAATATTTGGGATTGGATTTAAAAGTCTATATTTTAATAAACTCTCTAGAAGATTCTCATATAAGTTCAAGTTTAAGAAGCCAAAGCCTGTAAGCTATACAATCTCTCCAGTTTGGTTAGATTACCAACAACAACAACAACAAAACAAATAAATACTCATGGACATCTGGTGGTTTAATTTGGACTCTTGGAAAAGGGTCCACAGGAATGTCAAAATCATTCACTAAGGGTTGTTACTACTCTGACCTGTGTCTAACAGCAATACTACCTGTAAGAGGAGGTGGTAATAAGTAGAGAACTTACTGAGCTATTATACAAATCAAATGAGAATCTGATGCAATGGTTCCAATAAATATTATTGATAATATAGCTCTTTTTAAATCACTTGGGTCCCATGGGTTTCATTTCTACTTTAGTGAACTAAAGCAATATGTGGCAGCTCCCCAAAATGCTTTCATTCATGTTTTTGTTTGTGCATAATTGAAGATTGTCTTTTTATGCTACATCCTCTACAAATTGTTTCAGCGGGGAGCAGAACTAACTTCCCTCTTTCCCTCCCTCCTTTCCTTCCTTCCATATAGATTTTAAAAAGTGTTTTATCTTAGTGACTACTCATTGTCATACATGATAGAAGTTCTTTTGCCTCTCCAGTGATTTCTATTTTAACATGCTTGGGAAATTTCAGTATACTTTAGATGGTTTAGAGGATTAAATGAGTCTTTTGAAGTACCATTATTTTTAAAAATCACTAGTTTTTCTACAGATTCATTAACAATTCAAAACTTGAATTAGAAGTAACCTAAAAATGTCTTACTTTATGCCAATGAAGTCTATTAAATACAAATGAAATCCATTTTTGCAGCACTCAATGAAAAACACATCACACCTTATGTAAATCTCTTTTTGGGTTTCCTAGAAAATAAGCTGAACAAGGAGAGATTAAGTAAAACATAATTTGAATATTATGCTAGCATGACAGGATAGGAGAAACAGAAAGGTCAAACTAATGAACGCAGTTTTAGTTATTTGGGTGAATTCAGGAGTTCTCATCTTAATTACACACCAGAGCTGATGACTTCAGAGTTCAAACAAACACTTTCATTCTGAACATAAAGTAGGTATTGGAAAAGATCTGCATGGATTCTGTCCAAGCATCATAATCTGTTAGGTCCTCAATTTATTCATATTTTTCTTTTTTTTAGAAAGAGACAGATATTTTTTCTTCTTAATGATAATCTTTTGTCTATAATTAAATGAGAGTATATGAAATTGCAGAGCATAATGTTGAACGGATGCATCTAATAGGTGCTAGTTTCCTCCTCTTCTTTGCATCTTAGCAAAGTTGAAGAGAATTATTAAATTTCTAGTCACATATTTAAAATCTTGGCTTTCTTTGACCATTTTTTTAAAGCAGCAAGTAAATATTCTTGGAAAATGGAATTAAAACTCCAGGGACAATGAGAGCTATATGAAGACAAAATCTTTTAAGGACTATTAAGTGCTTAAAGCATTGCATAATCACATACATTAGTGGTGAGCATTTTAACTTGAGTGTAGTTGTGTATATGTGGTCTTTGCTTACATCTTTACAGTTTTTAGTATTGTAAATTTAGGCAGAGGATTCAATTCAGGGGGAAACCAGGAGCCTCAGATGACAGATGATTAAGTCAAATGGAATTCATATTTATAATAAAAGCAAAGGGACTTTTTAAACTATTTTTAGACCATTGACGGAAATCCAAAACCAAAAGGATAATTTGAAATGATTAATTTTGCAGTCCTAGAATTCTGAATAGGTTGCTTCTTACAGTTAAAATTTTTAGATCCATATACAAAAATGATATAATGTTACAGTTTCACATACCTAAATGTAAAATCAAAGTTGTTATTTATATGTACAGCAGCTGTTACATGTTAATGACATTGTTTGGACTTTGAGGGTTGTGAACATGTTTATAAAACGAATGGATTTTAGAATGTTCATCTCTTCTAAAGCCAGAGTGCAAGGACAATTTTATCTCCTGCCAACTTGAAATTAGGGGGCCTCAAAGATTCCAGACTCCAATACAGGAAATGAAAGTCCCTGAAATGCCCACAGAATAGGTACCAGATGGAGAGTAGGGTTACCCAGTACTTGGGACAAGGCAGCCCAGAAGATTATATCCTAGAAAACGACAAAATGAAAGTCTCTGAAATGTTAGGAACATGCTGTGGTTTGTTATGCAGCCCAATGCACTGGTCCTGTCCCGCCTTCTCTGTTTAATCATTTAGGTTGGAGTCTTCAGCGGGGCCATAAGAGACTTTAGATCAATCCAGTTTGATCTCTTTATTGTATAAATTATGCTCCGAAAAATTAAGTGACTTGTTCAAATCACAGAGGCAACAGAAGAGCAAGGTCTTGAACTCTGTTCTCTAAGTTCCTGAGCCCAGGTCTTCCTACCCTTGGCCCTAAGGCCCTCTTCTCATATTCTCAGTGTCATAAAAACTAGGTTAGGCTTGAAGCCAAGGGTTGACTCTGACTTTAAAGTGCAAAAAAGGGAGAGTTCAATCCTAACCAAATATGCCTTGAGGTTCAGAGAGGTGTAAGTGGAAGGTCCTAAGAAGTCACTAGAATGGGGAATACTCATCTCCAAGGGTAAGGATGGGACCCAGGAAGAACCTAAAAAGGCAAATGGAAGTGTATTGTGGGGTACGCTAATAGCAGGCTACTGAATGTGGAATTTACTTGGCGTGTCAACGACTGTCCTCAGCATACCTTGGACAGTGTAGGTATTAAGACAGCATACTTTTTGTGTGCTGAGTAAGCCTTTGAGTTTACACATCAGACACACACTTCAGGCTGGTTGAGCTTCCATGAGGATTTGACCCAAGGCCTGAGCTCACGGGCAGTTGAGAAAGAAGAATCAAACACAAAGATGAAGAAGAGACTATAGCGTGTTAGAAATTTTTAATACCTATATGAAGAGACTTGGAACGGCCTTATTAGTGCATAATTAGGCTTTTTGTCTTTAGTTTTATTTTCTTGTCTCTTAACTGCTATAGCTTTAGTTTTATAAGTGAAAGCTGCTGGCATATTCACCAATAGTATCCCACTGTTGAAAAGATGACCCATAAATTGTGATGGCTTTTTCCCAGGCTTAATTTTGTTTTTGCTTGTGTGTGTGTGTGTGTGTGTGTGTGTGTGTGTGTGTGTACATGTGGCACCTCATGTGCTCAACTACTGTGGGGTGCTCTTCCCTGCAGTGGCTGATTCTGCTCTAGTGCTCTCATGCCTGTTTTTATTTGAACTGGATTCTCTTACTGAAGCCAGAACTTGTTGCTCCCCCCCCACACACCCTGCAAGATTCAGCAATTCTCAAGTCTCTGTTTCCCCATGGTACTGGGGGTAAAAGTGCATGTGGTCACACCAGATGTTTATGTGGGTCCTGGGGATCAAACTTGAGCAGTCTCTCAGGCTTCCTCAGGCCTCTATGCTTGCATAGGAAGTGCTCTTGACCATTGAGTCATCTCTCCAGCCTTTAGGCTTTGTTTTTTTTTTTATTGGCATATATTCATTGTACATAGTAATGGGTTTTATAAAGACATCTCCATTCAAGGATATCCTGTACTTGACCATATTCATCCTCCGTTTCGCTCCCTTTTCCCCTTGGGATAGTCCCCTTCCTTCCCCCACTCTCACATGAATATCAAATCCAGGATCCACAAATGAGAAAAAAGTATCCTTCATAACCCTTCTTCTCTCTCTCCCTGCCCCTTTCTTTTTTATAAATTAATATAAACTTTTAAAAAAATTATTTGAGAGAGAAAGATAGGATGGATGTGCTAGGGTCTCCTGGTGCTGCAAAGTGACTCCAGATGCCACTTTGTGCTTTACATAGGTACTGGGAAACCAAACTCGGGTTCATAGACTTTGCAAGAGAATGCTTTTAACCACTCAGCAATCCCCCCAGCCATTTTTCTTGACAGAATGTCATGTAGCTCAAGATACCTTTGAACTGATTATGTAGCTGAGTGCCCCTAATCTTTCTGTCTCCACCTCCTAAGTACTGGGATTGCAGGCATACATCACCATGCCCAGCTAAAACTTAGCTTTAAAAAAAAATTGTGCGTATACAGTGTGTGTGTGTGTGTGTGTGTTTGTGTGTGTGTGTGTGTGTGTTACTGGGAAATTGAACCTAGGTTCTCATCCATGCTATGTCCTATCACTGAGCCACATTTCCAGCCCCTAAGGACATAATTTCATTCTTTTTCTTTACGATTGAATGACACTACATTATGTGCATGTGCATAATTTCATATTTTCTTTCACCATTCATCTGTTGATAGTATAATTGTTTCTTTAAATATTTTATTTATTTATTTAAGAGAGTGAGAGACAAACAGAGGGAGAGAGAGAGAGAGAATGGGCATGCCAGCTTATACATCTGGTTTATGTGGGTACTGGGGAATTGAACTTAGGTCCTCAGGCTTTGCAGGCAAACACCTTAATCACTAAGTGATTTCTCCAGCCCATAACTATTTTTTTTTAAATAAGAGGATTGCTTACATGTATAAGTTGAGCCAAAGCAGGTCTTCTATGAAGCAGATGCTTAGCAGAACTGAAGTGCTAGAGGTGAATTATGAAAAATAAGATGGAGAAGTAGATACCATGTGGTGAGTGATCATTTTGACAATGCTTGGCATTTGTAAGAGGGGGACAGAAAGAGGATTGAGTGGGAAGAGTCCCAGAAAATGGGACAAAGTTTGCCCAGTAGAGTTACGCATTGGCGGCTATAGTGTTGCATCATGGTCAGTCATTGGTGGGACAGTGTAGGGAGAGATGGTCTTGGCATAAACTGTGCCTCACAGCAGAGTGGTATAATAGCTAGGCTACAGATCACCACCCTTGTCACTGCAGGTTCTTTCTTATAGCGAGTTCTCAGTGGCACACATCCATGGTGGCCACACTATCTGATTCCATTTTAAAAAATTTTTTTGGTTTATTTTTATTTATTTATTTGAGAGCGACAGACAGAGAAAGAGGCAGAGAGAGAGAGAGAGAGAGAGAGAGAGAATGGGCACTCCAGGGCCTCCAGCCACTGCAAACGAACTCCAGACGCGTGCGCCCCCTTGTGCATCTGGCTAACGTGGGTCCTGGGGAACAGAGCCTTGAACCGGGATCCTTAGGCTACACAGGCAAGCGCTTAACTGCTAAACCATTTCTCCAGCCCTATCTGATTCCATTTGTAGAAAGTGAAAAACCAGTGAGTCAAGTTAGTTTTAGGAAGAAGAAATAACTGGAAGGGGACCCAGGGTAGTTTCCAGGGTGCTGATAATGTTCTGTTCTTTAACCTGGGTGCTGGCTATATGCTAGGTAAGTACACTTTGTGAAAATTCACTGGTTGTGTACTTTTATGCATTATGTAACATTAGCAACAAAAGAGATAGAGCGCAAAAAGGACAATACTGAAAATTGCTGCGTAGTAGAAAATCCTGGAAATTTAATCATAGAAAATTGCTGGAAATTTGACTAATTTACTTCAAGTATAATAAAATTAAAACAGCTGGCTTAGCTTCTTGTAAGGGCATTGAATTACACTATGTGGATCAAGAAGCCAGGATGATAGACTCTGGTAACTTCTAACTTAGAAGCAGGGGGAAAGAGGGACCAGGGAACATGTGGTTTATTTGTGGACAGAAGCAGAGAGGCAAGTGAAGCATGAGAATAACAGGACATTTTGCACTCAATGCCTGGTATTTAAGCATTTAGCACATATTTGGAGGAGAGAAAAATGTCTTGGAGCATTAGCTGAATTATTCGGATGTAGGGCTGCATTTCAGGTTCAAATGTGTAGCTTTTGGGCCGGAGGCTGATTTTCAGCTGTATGGACCAGCCACTGACCCACTGATTCTGCAGGCCTTCTGTTGTTCAACTCTGATAATGTTGTACCTCTGGCTAAAGGAGCAGATGCAGAGCGAACAAGGCAATTGTTTATATGCCTAAGGAAAGAAACAATTTCTCCATAAAAGAGTTTATGCTTGAGCAACGTTAAAAGGTGGTTAACTTGGGGTGTGAAAATATTCATAGGTTATGTGTGACTAAGTAAAAAAAATATGATTCAGTAAGAAAGCCAGGAAACTAAAAAGTAATTCTGCAGTCCTACTTCAGAGATTTGAGAATATCTCATGTCATCACCCCTGGAAGCTTTAAGTCTGTAGTGTATATTTTTAGATATAGGATGCTGCCCTTCTTCATCTTTGGATCCTCGGATTCTGGCACATAATAAATGTTCTATAAAGCTTTGCTGAAAGAATAAGTAAATTAAAGAATGAGCGAGTGCAAGGCGGTCACCACAGCTAGTTTGCTCTTGGTGGACAAAGCGTACATGGACATCAGAGCTCACCTGGGGACACCTGTGTGAGGAGAGAACAGGGATTTTTTAAAAATCAAAACAATTATTTGTTTGCAAGTTTGTGCATATGGGTTCACCAGGAGGATCTCTTGCCACTGCAGACAAATGCCCATCTGGATTTACATTGGTAGCTGTGAGTTAACCTAGGTTAGCAGGCTTTACAAGAAAGCATCATTACTATTGGGCCACTTCCTCAGCCTTGAGAACAGGGGATTTTTTTTTAAAAAAAGATTTTATTTATTCATTTATTTGAAAAAGAGAGGTGAAGGATGGAGGGAGAGAAAGTGAGAGAGAGGGAGGGAGAGAGAGAGAACGAGGGAGAGAGAGAGAGAGAGAGAGAGAATGGGCATGTCAGGGCCTCCAGCCACTGCAAATGAACTCCAGATACTTGCACTACTTTGTGCATCTGGCTTGCATGGGTACTGGGGTGTCCTTAGGCTCGCAGGCAATTGCTTTAGCTGTTAAGCCATCTCTCCAGCCAGACAACAGGGAATTTTGAAAGACTAGAACCTTCTTCCCACTGAGACTAGGTAAGAAAAAGAAGAGGGAGCTTCAAAAGATAGAATAGGAGGGGCGGGGGAAGAAGAGGGAGAGAGGAAGAAGACACAGAGAGAAAATATCTGTAAATTGTTCTAGAAGGCTGGAGACAGAGCAGGAGCTAATAGGGCAGTTTGAGTATAAAGGCCTGTTCTGTCGGCTGCAGAGTACACCTTTGATGTTGTTTTGTTTTGAAATGGGGTCTCAAGGAGGCCAGGCTGGCCCTAACTCACTGTGTAACCAAGGATGATCTTAAACTTTTGATCCTCCTGTCTCTACTTCCAAAGTGCTGGGTTTACAAGCATGTGCCACTGTGTGCAGCATGTATACTGTTTGAGAAGTTAGTCTTTTTGTTCTTTACAAGCCTTCACCTGATTGGATAAGGCCCAACTTCATTGTGCTTTATTCAAAGCCCATTGATGTAAAATTATCCTCATAAAATCGTCCAGGATAATGTTCAGTCATATATCTGGACACCATGGTTAAGCCAAGTTCACAAAATTAACCATCCTGAAGATGCTGGAGTACAGGCCTTACTCAAGCTTATAGATTTAGTCACTTAGTTGCTTCTAAAATTCTGGGCTTCTGACCTATATTCCTCCAAGGAGGCTTACTGAGCACTGGAATGATGGTCTTCATAGGTTCTGATGTTCCGAGGAGACGTGGAAAGGGATTACTAGCTGATAGCCAGAAATGCTAGTTATTACTTAATAAACACTAAAAGCTAGACTCTAACCTTAGATGATTAGAAGCTGTGAAAAACCCCACTCCTCCTCTAATAATGTTATGTATAGTTATATAAAATCACAAAACTGTAAATGAACTCAAAACAAGAGAAAAGAAACTAAACCATCTGCTTGACTTTAAAAAGATGCCTGTAGAAGTACCGGGTTAAATGCTAGAGTGAATGGTTCTACAACCTCTAATAGAGCCCTTCCAAACAAGTCAAGAGTCAGGATAACACGTAGCATGCATTCTCTTCCTTCCATCTATCGTCTACCATCTCTCTAAATCTTGGCAGGAGTTTGTGTCTTCCATTGTTCAGCCAAAGCATGATGATGTGAGAGCCATGGCAGAAATTCTCATTCAAAGCCCATAATTCCATGAGCTGGTGATTCTGGAGCTTTCCTGTTGCTATCCTCGGCAGTAAATTTATGTATACGGCGCACAGCCTCTCCTATGCACATGTCATAATGAAGGACACAATTTGTATGAATAGTTGAGGACCTCAGGTAATCCCCAAATCTATTTTATAAGTTAAATAAATAAGTTTATGTTACAAGTTAAATTTTATAAGTTCTTGCCTTACAGTTTTTCTTTTAGCCAGTTCTTTTAGGTCTTGCTTGCAAATTTCTGGCAGGAGCAAAACAGTATCCTTTTTTTTTTTCCCCACCCCACATGAAATGTCTGAAGAAGAACTTGTATGTAAATTATTATATTTTTAAATGCATCCTAAATGAGGGGGCTTGCAGATTAAAATCATCTCAAGGAAAGATTTTTCTGGGGATGCTTTTGTAGTGCTTATATTCTAATGTATCTGTGAGGTAGCTCTGAGTTTTACCAGTCATATTTGCTAAAAGTAGGGACAAAACAGAATGGACGGAAAGATGGACGGTGAAATTCACCTGCGTGTCAGGCGGTATGCTGGACATGGCTGGAGAACTTCGTGAGAACAAGGCACAGGGAATCTCCAGTTCTTAGTGAGGATTTTGTAACCCAGCCCCAAGGCCAAGGCTTTGCATGATGTTTCTAATGAAAGACCAACTCCACTACTTAGCAGAACAGTAAATGTGCAACTGCTTAACACAAAACACTGAATCATGTTTCATTTCCCTGCCTGAACCCAAGAGGCGACTCTTTGTCTTATCTTCCCTTCCTGCCCAGCAGATGCTGGCTTCCCCAATGAGAAAGCATGCTCTGTGGGCTGTGCCCTCAGCTTCCCTGGGTATAGGATAGCAGCTTCTCTAGGCAGATGCCGAAAAATCTTTCTGAACGTGTTTACATAGAAGCCGTCTCTTGAGCACATATTTATAGTCACTGGGAAATTACCGGAGCATGGGAGGCTGAAACCTCACCTACTTTTTGCATATGGCTTAAGTAGCCAAATTTCAGACCCAGGAACCATAAAATACGTAACAGCCATGATGATATGTTCAGATTTCAACCTTGCATCCTGCCATGTCACTGAAATTTGATTAATGACTTTCTCATTTAACAGTGATCAGTGAGGGTCCACAAAATGCTCATTTGCAGATTATTCATAGTCGGAAGTCTATTCATCATGGAGACGAATGAGCTAAAATATGGCTCCGAAACACTGGGGGTAGAACTCTCAGATCAGTGATCTTAATTCATTGCTCAGCATCCGTAGAGAGTCGAAGAAAAGAAAAAGGGTCAAGTCCCAAGATCTGATGACATAACTGCTTAAATTGCTAATCCAGAGGTGAGGCCTGCCTCGGATACTTAGGATTCTGCAGACGCAGCTCTCAAGAGGTGTCCTTGATTCTTAGGGCAAGTGGCAGAGATTGCTCCAAATCCTTCCAGAAGAGACCTGGGAGACACAGGGAGCTCGCAGCCTCCAGTATTGTTTTCACGGTGCACAGCAAGTGAAGAGCCGAGCATCTGCCCCAGGGCTCTTTGCTGCTGTCACCCTCAGAGATATAACCATACAGTGCCGCTAACTGACGCAGAGCAAGGTTCAAACTGACAGACTTTCTTTTCTTTTGCTTTCTTTTAAATTTTCTCCTCCTCCTCCTCCTTTGTTTTTAAGCTAGTACTCTTGATTCCGAGCAACAAAAACTCAACCTCATTTGTAACTTCAATTAATGTTAATGTTGCTTCTTAAACTTTCACATACATGAAACAAATAAAAGAGAGATCATATCCCCCCTCCGATATTTTTTCTTATACATGTTTATGCTTGTTTCCTACATCTGAAAATATATTATATTCTAATTTATCAAATTTGATCTCTTGCACTGCTTGTCTTTATCCCTCCTGCATTCTCTTCCTACGTGGTGGTGGGTAAGCTTCACATGGTACTTACTTGAGTAGAGTTCACAGTAGGAAAAAAAATAAAAGTCCTCTTCAACTGGAATCCACACCCCAATCCTAGAAATTGACTCCAGTTGGCGCCATTTGGAGTACATCTACAGTTTTGGGCCAGTTGCTATGCCTTGAGGGGCATGCTTGGGTAATGCCAGTCCTGTGTCCATCCTATGGCCATAGACAGGTGGTGAGGGTAATTGCTCTCTCAGGATCTCACCATTTATGGAAGGATCTGGTTCTCCATGGAAGGGATCGTCATGGACAGAAAGAATGTCCACTATAACCTATAAATGGTCCATGGAAGTCTGATGGTCCTACGTTCCAACCAACTGCTCCTTTCCATCGCCCACATGTCTCTACTGTTTAAGACATCCTTGATCTGCAGACTATATGGACTTGAGATAGGTCCAAATAACTCATGTTACACTTAATAAACCTCTAATTGTTATTATGCTTGTTAAGCCCAATTCTTCTATTAGAATAGCATGTTGTCAGATATGGAGAAATGTGAACTTCTTATGGGGCAGAATTTGGCTTCATTTATGCTTGTTTTGGCTCTGGGTCTACATCACTGCATTGAATTGAGTCAAGTGTGCTAATGTGTCAGCGGGGCACTTGGAGTATACAGTAGCTGAAGAATCCACTCCTCTGAGAACTTCTACTTCTATAATAATCCATACCACAAATTCCACTGTTTTCTAAAGACTTGAGAAGAATCTAGGCAGGTAACACAGAAAATCAGCATAGTTTGATGATCAATGTTTTAGAATTAGGCCTGATCGAAACATTTTTAGTAAACCAAGTTACTTCAACGTAATGATGAACTTTATGTGTCCACTTGACTGCCATGTGTTGCTCAGATTAAATACTGTTTTTAGAAGTGTCAGTGAGCATGTTTCTGGATAAGTTTAGCATTTGAATTAGTGAACTCAGTAAAGTAAATTGCCCTCCCTAGTATAGACAAGTACCTCCAGCCTATTAGATCTAATGAAGCAAAAATTCTTTAATTTTGTTTCTTGCCTTCTTGCCTGATCCCTGACTTATATGTATAGGTAAGAAAGTTAATTACTCTTTGACCCCTCACTTTCCCCAGGTTGTATTCAACTCAGTGTGAGGGTTATAAAAATACCATTTTACAAATTGAACATATTTGTGTTGCTATGACTACTATTAGATTTCGAGGTTCACAATGGAGAACCAAAACAGACAGCTTCTTGGATCTAAGACTTTACTGTAATGGAGGAGAGGGAAAAGGAGAGAGAGAGTGAGAGAGAAGAGAAGAGGAGAGAAAAGGGAGAGAGAGAGAAAAGGAGTTTGTGGACCAGAGAAAGAGGGGGAGCAAGGGAGGAAAAAGGGGGTGATGCATGTACCTGAGAAGCAGAAGAGGCAGAAAGAGAATAAGGGTAGGCCAGGGAGTGGGTTTTATGGAAAGAGAGAAACTGCTCTGTGAGGGAAGGGCCTTGGGTGATATACAGAGGTAGGGGCTGAGGGAAGGTGACCTTCCCTTCTCTTAGCTCAGAGGTATACTCAATTATACCATGAGGCAGTCCCAGAGCCCCAGGCTTAACACGGCAAGAATGGTAGGGGAGAATGAGAAGGGGTGAGGTGAGTAGAGAGCTCTTAGACTCTAACAACTACAAAAGCTAAAATTATTGGTGAAGAAGAAATATCTGTCCCTCAATTAATTGCCTGCCAATTGTGCAGACTGTGCAGTTTGATCATAGTATGTTTTTCTTATCACCATCTAGTGGCTCCATAGCATAATTGCAGGGATGGCTACCTAAAGGAGATCAATCACGCAGGGTAGAAGCCAAAAAATGAATCCCAGAGGTGAGAAGAGCTTCGAGGATCACACCAGTTAGTGGTATACTTGTTAAGCCCAAAGAAACATTCTTAATCTTCTCTAGAAGATGAAAATTTCAGAAAGATAACAGGATTAGACTTTATTTTTATATTTACGAGTCTGTAGAAAGTTTCTCCAGAGACAATGGTCCTTCTGCCCCTTCCTCATGCTTTATGCTGAATTGAGAACTACTCTGTTGAAGGGAGTTTTACATTTCCCCTAATGCAAATCTATTTTGAGGTCAGCTAAGCTCAACTAAAAATACAAGCCCAAGGAAGACCTGCTGTTAATGCTTTATATATCCCATTTATAAATGAATCTATTTGGCTTATTGCTGTATATTGATATTCAGTAGGCATGTTGCTATACATTGATTATTTTTGTGTTTTCCACTGGGAATTATGGATTGTGTAGTCATTTGTACATAAACCTTTCGCTTTTAGCATGAGCTGTATATTATACTTATAAAGAATTGAATTGTTATATTTTTAAAAATGTTTTTTTTACCATGAGTTTTTAAAAGAATGAAATCTAAAACAATAGGGACAAAAATTCCATTCCATGTTAGGAATCCATAAATTTATACATGATTCTAGCATTGGGTCAAGACTTCTAGCTTCTAGCTCAGACACTGCATAGGTCTGGGAGATTGTCCCCTCTCTGGTTTCTTCTAGGGAAATAGGAAAGACATAACTCATATAATGGTAGATAAGAAGTTATAAGAATATTTTAGAAATATTACAATGTATTCCTCTGGTAATAATGTCTGCTTTGATAGCCCCTGATGATTCTACCTCTGCAGTACAGATTTCTCACTGTCGTTGTGGATAAGACAAAGTTAACCCTTCCTCTGCTAAACATACTAATTATCTTTGATTACAAACCTGTGTGGGTGCCATCATTTCCACCCAGTCAACTTGACTAGAAACTTGAGGTTCCTTTAGTTGGTCCTTGTCCTGTATTTATGTACCTCATTGCCCAAGTCCTTCAGAGTACATCAAACATTTTTTAGTTTAATCTTTCTTTATTTTTGTAGTGGTCTGATTCAGATAATTACTGTTTTCACCTGGACTTTGGATACAGTTTCCAGGGGCTTCTCTTCTCTTTCTATATTCTTTTATTCTTTATCTGTATAATAGATATATTTCTCTTTTTTTTCGAGGTAGGGTCTCACTCTGGTCCAGACTGACCTGGAATTAACTATGTAGTCTCAGGGTGGCCTCGAACTCACGGCAATCCTCCTACCTCTGCCTCCCGTGTGCTGGGATTAAAGGAGTGTGCCACCACACCCTGCTGATATATTTCTCTTTTAAGATATAAGTGTGATCATTTATTCTCTTGCTTAAAAAGCAAAATCTAAGCATACAAGTCCCTAGTGAATAAGCATGGTCCTGCAAATGCCTATCAATATTTAAGGATTTCATCATGCAATAAATTGAGAATCATTATATTAATATTGTAGCAAAGTTTATGGAAAGATAGAACTTAATGAAGCAAGATCAGCATGGTTCATCAGAGCTTGATGTAGGAAGTGTTCCATTATTACAGTGGGAGAGATTTCTCCAGGCCCTGTGAATCAAGACCTCAAGATTTATCAACCTCTACTTGTAGCTCAAAATTGAAATGCAATCCAGGTGTGGTGGCACATGCCTTTAATCCCAGCACACAGGAGGCAGAGGTTAGGAGGAATACTGTGAGTTCAAGGCCAGCCTGGAACTACAGAATGAGTTCAACGTCAGCCTGGGCTAGAGTGAGACCCTACCTCACAAAAAGAAAAATCGAAAGGCAAAGCATCAATTGGTTAAAAGCTAAAGCAAACTATATTTAGTGATAATTGAGGTATTTTCCATTCAAAATCAATTGTCAAGACATGACTACAGCAAAAGTGACAAAGAATCCACTACCACAAATATTAGTTAATTCTCATAGACCACGTATATTTCCAACGGCAAAAACAGAAAGCACATAAACTTGTTTAAAGTATTTGGAGGACTAGATTTTTAATTGTAGTAATGCTGTTTTATAATTTTCTAATTATGGAAACATAAGATGTTATGCAATACAGAGAACTGATAAAACATTTTGCATTTTTATTCTTTAAAAAATCATTAGCCTATGCCTAAAAGATTATATACCAGGTAATATAATAAACAACAGTGGATTTTCCACCCAACAAAGAATTTGAATATTATCTGTAATTTCCATAAACCTAATTGTTGCTCTCCTATATAGCCTCCATTCTTCCCCCGTCTCAGAAATTGATGGATTGATGCTGGGAGTGGGCTAAGCAGATAGGTGATCAGATGAGCTGGATTACACTTTTCTGTTGACAAGGAGGTCCTCATCTCTGTTGGAGGAGGAGGAGAATGGACAGCCAGCCCGCTGGTTAATACTGTCATCAGAGGTGAGTTGGGATGGTGAACTGATGGAGTGCTGGCTTCACATATCAAGCAGTTGAGAAGTACATGGGATCTCTATGGGTGATGGATTGCATTGCTGTTGTTAAGCCCTGCTGAAGATAATGGAAGCAGGATGTGATTTATCAACAATTGCAAAGTTAGGTATGAATGCCAGGCAGCTTTCCTGATAGTTTACAAGGGGTCTCTGAAACCTGAAGACCAGTGCCAGCTTCAAGACTTAATCAATTGGTGAAATACCAGGAAAGGTCTGTTATGTCAAGGTCAGGATCTGTTTGGGGAAAAATGGGCCCATGCTTTTTGGATGCAATCATTTGGCTGAGTCACTCCTAAAACCTTGAACGGTTAGAACTTTCCTGGACTCTCATCACTTGTAAGAGTCCTATAGCTTCCTATTAAGAGTTAGCACACTCCCCTTGCTTGAGACAATTTAGAGAACTCTTCTCTGCTCAGCAATGTGTGTCCCCTTAGGACCTACTCCTACTTTGTTCCTAACCACTTGGCCTATATTTAGGGTAAAGTCACAGATTAGCCAGCTAGGGAACATTAGGAGACTGATAAGGAAAGAAAGACTCTATGCTCTAAGGACAAGACCTTGCAAATGGGTACTAGATTAAGCAAAGGAAGATTATATATATGGGGTGAGATTCTAAGGAGCTTGACCATGTAACAGTAATCATAAAATTGAGTAGAGGAGACTTCATTTATTCGAAGTTACTCTCCTCAAAGGAATACTGTAAATTTTATACAAATCCCCAAAGAAAAGAGCTTAGAGTAAGAAATAATATTTAAAGAATATTTATTAATAATGTCTACAACAATTCTAAGAATTATTGATAACCACAGATCTAGAAATAGATGGAAATAGATTGGAAGTAGATGCTAAGGTACAATATTTATTAGTGACCATCACTCATGAAAGGATGGAAGGAGTAATGCAGAGAGAGCCAAGGCCCACTTCATGGTGTACACACAACCCATCAGAGCTGTCCTGCAATGGAGCCAAATGACCAGAACTCTAGACCCCACCAAGACCAATCCCTGGATGTGGTACATCCTTTGATGGGTTTGCTTTTGGGTCAAGTAGTTATGTGCTCTTAAGACAACCATAGCTGGAGACTATCTGCTGATACCACTCCCAGTACCTGCTCCCCAAACAGCCTTACTTAAAGAGGCATCTCAGCAGATCTCTCTCAGCCCACTACAGTTCACCATTGCCTCACTCAAATCCATTTTTTTTTGTTTGGTTTTTCAAGGTAGGGTCTCACTCTGGCCCAGGCTGACCTGGAATTCACTATGGAGTCTCAGGGTGGCCTTGAACTCATGGCGATCCTCCTACCCCTGCCTCCTGAGTGCTGGTATTAAAGGCGTGTGCCACCATGCCCAGCTTCAAATCCATTTTTTTGTATGTATGCAGCTCTTTCAGGATTCTGTATGCACCTTCCGAGGCTCAGAAACCACTGTGGAAGAGGTGCAGAAAAAAATGTAAGAAACAAAGATAGGGGAGGAGTGCTTTGCAAAACCGTCTTCCAGACACATAGCGGCTGTGGCATTCGTGACCTCACAGTGGCTGACGCTACCTAGGCCAGACCTACATAATAGGAGGGGATGACATCAAATATAACAAGGATTAGTTAGAAAGAAGGGATTTGGTGGAAGGAAAAGGGAGGAGGGACAAATGAGGGTGGTGGGAAGGCATTATGATCATGGTATATTGTGTGTATGTACAGAGGTTGTCAATTAAAAGTTAAAAAGATTTTATGTGTTTATCTTTCTGAGAGAAATGTGGGACCAACCACACTGTCACTATGGCTGGTTATGTGGCTGCGACAAATACTCTCTGTATACTTTCACTACTCACTCTAGAGTCCCCTGACTATCAGTTCTCCCAGTCTTGGTTCCTAACATCACAGAGTGACCCAAGCATGGGATCTTCATGCCCTTCCTAGGCTGGGATTAAAAAAAAAATTATTTGTTTATTTGCAAGCAGACACACACATACACACACACACACACACACACACAGAGAGAGAGAGAGAGAGAGACAGAGAGAGAGAGAGAGACAGAGAGAGAGAGAGAGAGAATGGGCATGCCAGGGCCTCCAGCCACTGCAAAAGAACTCCAGATGCATATTGGGCTTTGCAGGAAAGTGCTTTAACTGCTGATCCATCTTTCCAGCCCCATAGGCTGGGATTTTAAAAAAATATTTTATTTTTATTTATTTATTTGAGAGAGAGAGAGAGAGAGAGAGATTGAGTAAGCCACAGCCTCTAGCTGGAGGCATGGAGATACATGAGCCACCTTGTGCATCTGGCTTATGTGGGTCCTGGGGAATTAAACGTAGGTCCTTTGGCTTTGTAGGCAAGCATCTTAAGCATTAAGCCTTCTCTCTAGCCCTAGGCTTGGATTTTTAAATGTGACCTTTCCCCCAACAGAAATGGGCAAGGAAAATCAAAATTCCCTAAGTGGATCACTTGAATAATGCAACTATTTCTCTCCTCATTGTATAATAGCAGTCCTTCATCTGCCTTCACTCAAACATTGTTCCAACTCCGAATCATCTACTCCCATGAGCATAATGTCACTGAATCAGGGAGTCAGTGAGATGTTCAGTGGGGCAAGCAGATGGTCCAGATCTCTTTAGCCCATGTATGATATGGCATGTAAGAGTGTAAATCTGTAAGTTTATGTCATGTATCATCGACCATTCCATACAAAGGAGAACTGTTTTACAGAGAAAGTTTGCTTTAGCTCCTTAAAAATCAGCATTATGATACCTTCTGAGTTGTTCCAAGGTCACTGCCATCTCAGAAGGTATCACAGTGCTGGAAAGAAGTGACTGGAGTACTGAGTAACATCTCGATCACACTTTCCAAGGCTCAGGGTCTAATGTGGAAGAGGTGGCAGAAGGAATGTAAGAGCCAAAGGAAGGGTAGGACTCCTTACAACGTGCTCCCTCCAGACATAAAATGGCCTGGATATCCATGACCTCATAGTGCCTGACAGTACCTACACAAGACCATCATAAGAGGAGGAAAAGATCATGACATCAAAATAAAAGAGAGACTGATTGAGATAGGGAGGGGATATGATGGAGAATGGAATTTCAAAGGGGAAAGTGGGGGGAGGGAGGGTATTACCATGGGATATTTTTTATAATTATGGAAGATGTTAATAAAAATTGAGAAAAAAAGCAGTATTAACCTCCCTATCCAGAATGTGTATTGTTCTTCATTTGCTACCATCATTGGAAGAAGGCACAGTTTCAGAAGCCTCTACTTTACCTTCTCCATGGGCAATAGGTCCAATACAGGCAATGTTCCAACTGTCAACATCTGTGGTTGCCACTAATTCTGAGAATTGTGACAGCCATCATTGTGAAATAGTCTTTACATATTATATCTCACTCTAAGCTCTCTTCTTTAGGGATTTGTATAAAATTTACAGTACTCCTTCTCTTACTAGCCTCATTATCTCTTTTGCCATTTCCTTGTGGCTTGCATTGTGATTTTCTTTTGATGGAATTCTTTCAGTGCATTATATACCTCTTTTCATAGGGCATGTCTAATGCTGTACACTTTAAGATTTGAATTTCACATTTTAACTTTCAAAAGTTTTAATTAGAAATTAAAACTGTTTATTTCCTCATAATCTTTTGTTAAATTGGTCTTAGTTGTGACTGAGTCCTTTATAACTACATGCTTTTTATACAAAACACTGTATAATCTGTTTCCAATACTTCCAAAATCTAGGTACACAAGGGTCCATCTTTATTCTGTTGCATGGTTTGTTTGGTTTGGTTTTGCTTTTGTGATTATGTCTGCCATCTCTTAGTCAGAGTGCCTTGTATCCCTGTGAACTGGTGGACCTCTGATAGTGAGCTCACTGTCTGACCATATTTAGGTATTTAGTGAGATCCAAATTGAGTGGCGGTCCAGTTTCCTGGACATGATTTACTTCTTCTGGTGACCAAGGAGCTCTTTATCTGGGACTATTTCAGTTTCCCTAGAGGTCTCCATTGGCATAGGGAACGTGAGACTATCTTGTTGCAGTGGGCCATATGACTGTCCAGCCAGTATCAAATAACACTGACCTTTCCAGATGCCCCAGCTCATGGTCCCTCTGACCTCAGGTAAGTTTTTGGTGAGAAGGATTTCTGAACATATTCTCAATCTCTTGCAAAACCAGTCAGTCATATGTCTTAAAGTGTTTTCAGTAAGCTTCTATTCTGCAGTAGGAAAGTCACTCAGAGCAGCTACTCAGTCATAATGATACAAACAATAGACTACTAAAAAATTAATAGGTAAGACTGTTAGGAGGCTAAGTTTGTGAAACTGTATTCATTCTCCATTCATGTTCACACATATGTACATGATTTTAGTAAGAGTAAATGACATTATTTTGTAATTGATACAGATTTAAAAATATTTTATCTTATAATTATAGAAAACCTCAAATATATTCAAGGGAGAGAATAGGTCTTCTAGGTACTTTTTACCTAACCAGTGATTTCCAACTTATGGCCACACTGTTTCCTTCTATACTCTTATTCTTGCCTCTTGATTATTTTGAAGTAAATTCAAGACAGTGTACAATTCAACCTCTAATTATTTGAATAGATATATTAAGGTAGGGTTTCACTCTAGCCCAGGCTGAACTGGAATTCACTATGTAGTCTCAGGGTGGCCTCGAACTCATGGCGATCCTCCTCCCTCTGCCTCCCGAGTGCTGGGATTAAAGATGTGCACCACCACACCTGGCTGGCTAATACTTTTTGAAGTTTGTCATTTTTAATTTTATTTATTTATTTATTTGGTCTTTCGAGGTAGGGTGTCGCTCTAGCCCAGGCTGACCTGGAATTCACTATGGAGTCTCAGGGTGGCCTCGAACTCATGGCGATCCTCCTACCTCTGCCTCCCAAGTGCTGGGATTAAAGGCATGTGCCGGCTGTCATTTATTTTTATACTTAATTCATGCTATGTTTGTGTATACAAATTTTTTTTAAAAAATCACTAAAAATATCAATCTGAGGCTGGAGAGATGGCTCAGGATTAAAGGCATTTTCTTGCAAAGCCTGATGGCAGGGTTCAAGTCACCAGTCCCATGTGACTCCAGATACATAAACTGGTTCATGTGTCTGGAGTTCATTTGCAGTATTAAGAAGCCCTGGTACACTTACTCATTCTCTCTCTCTCCTTGCAAATAAATAAAAATTTTAAAAAATATATTAATTTGTTTCTTTTATTTGCTTCTAGATATTCAAATTTAGTTAGGAAAGCAGTTGCAGTTCCATATTATAAATTCATTCATGCTGTATTCTTTTAGTTGTGAAATAATCTGACTTTTTACATTTAAGTCTTAGATCCACTAGGAATTTATCCTGGTATGTGGTATGAGGAATAGAACCAATTTCATATTATTCCTTGTAATTCTCCAATTACCCTTTACCACTAACCAAAGCATAAATTTTTCCTCCACTGATCTGAGATGCCAAGTTTTATGAAGCATCATATTCTTATATGCAACTGAATCTAATTCTGCATTTTCTATTCCTTTCCATTGATCCATCCCTCTCTTCAAGTGCCAATGCCACACAGTTACCATTATATTCAGTCAATAATGTTTTAATATCTTGTCATACTCTCTCCTCCCTATAGAATTTATCCTTTAAGAATGATTTTTCCCTGCACTTTTCTTCTTGCTTGCTTTTCTTAAAGTGCACTTTAAAAGTAACAAAGGTCCGTATTCTTAATAGATTTGATTTTTATTAAAATAGAATTAACTTGTTCATTATTCTTGCATGTATTTAAGAAATATGACATGGTGTTTTGAGACATATAGCATCAGTGAAATCATTTCTATTGTGAAATAAGTTTAGGTATCCATCACCTCTCATAGTTTCCATTGTGTGTTACCTCATATGGAGTAAAAATACATCATGAATTGTTGTCCTCATGCTGCATACATTCAACCTCTAGATTTATATACCCCACTGACCTGTAGATTTGCCTCTTTGGCTTGATTCTTATTTCCCCCTCTTCCCCATCCCTGGTAACCAATGTCAACTCTCTATTGCTATTTATTTAGTTGTCTTTTTAAAAAGAATCTATAGGGCTGGGGTGGTGGCTCAGCCATTAAAGGATTTTGCTTGGGCTGGAGGGATGTCTTAGTGGTTAAGGTGTTTGCCTACAAAGCCAAAGGACCCAGGTTTGATTCTCCAGGACCCACGTTGGCCAGATGCACAAGGGGGCACAAGCATCTGGAGTTTATCTGCAGTGGCTAGGGGCCCTGGTGCACCCATTCTCTCTCTCCCTCTTTCTCTGTCAAATAAATAAATAAAAATATTTATTATTATTTTTATTAATTAGTTTTGTACTCATAGATACAGTCAATTTGGTACCATTATTAGGCTCATCCATTACCTACCCCCTCCTCTTGGCCCCTCCTTGTTGAGGTATATGGGTCATGCATTCTGGAGCTAGCTCACAGTTATGGGTAGGATAAATGTTTGCATATCATGACCCAACATGTGGCTCTGACATTCTTTCCACCCCCTCTTCTGCAAAATTTCCCTAAGCCATGTTGGGTTCAGTTTTGGTATGCTTCAGTGATGAGGTGTTGGGGGCCTCTGGGTCTCTGGATCTCTGATTTGGTAGGAAATGATTTTTCTCTGTGTTGATCTCCTTCACCTTTGTGCTGCTACCCAGTTCACCAAGAAAACAGCACCCTTGCTTGTTTTGCCAATTTCTCTTAGTTTCAGCCGGGGCTCTTTTGAGGTATGACAGGTTGGCCCTCTCCTTAGGATCTACATCTATCTGAAAATGAGAAGCAGATTCTCCAATGGAGAGTAAGTTAGCACCAGACAAATGAGATAACCCTTACTTTTTTATAGAGAATTTAATAGGTGTAGGCCCTCTTGTAGCCCATGATTGATGGTAGCTTGATAATGGAGAGCAGGCTTATGTTTGGATATGGTTCTGACTTGTTTCCCAGCTCCAGCTATGGGTCCTGTACCACTGAGGGGATCAGTGAGCTGAATCAAGAGAAGTTGGTTTCCCACCATGGCTGTGTGCCACTATTGCACTTGTGTGAGCATCCTGACAGGTTATTTGCTGCTAAGTAGGTTAGACCATGAGTTGCTTGGACAGATATTGGTCATTTTCCCCAATCGCCCATGTAGCACCTTCTGGCACTAGACCCGCTGACTGGAGACTGACTCTCTTCCAGCTTCCAGCCATTCCATTCTATTTTATGTGTCAACCACATAAGGTGTCTTCAGCAGTAGGGTCTTACCACTAACCTTTGGTGGGTCATCAAGTACTCTGACAGAAATCTATCTTTCTTTTAGGAAACCTTGTAGGTTTCTCTCTGATCAAAAGCTCATTGTGGATGATAACCACATGCTGGTACTGAGAGTTACAGGTCAGTGCCCACTAAGAAAAGGAAGAAAAAGATAACTAATATGAAAGAGTTAGAGAGAAGACAGACAGACAGAGAGAGAGAGAGAGAGAGAGAGAGAGAGGGAGAGAGAGAAGCTGTAGAAGATTAAGGTCAGTCTTCATCATACCCTCTCCAGTGTCTTGTGGCTCAGGTGTTCCCTCTAAGGGCCTGGTGAAGGTTCAGCCAGTTGGTCTGCCTTTTAGGATGTAGAATTTTATGGTACCATTGCCATTTGGGTCTAGATTTGTGTTTCCCACCCCCTCTGTTGCCCTCCCCTCCCTCCCACCCATCCTATTGTCTAGTCCACGAGATACTTACTGGGTATGTAAGGCTTCTTGGGTAGATTCAGGTTAGGTGCTGTAGATGAGTGAGACTATGTGGCGATTTTTTTTCTGTGATTGGGTAAGTTCACTGAGAATGATCTGTTCCAGGTTCAACCATTTTTCCTCAAATTTCATTGTGTCATTTTTTCTTACTGCTGTATAGAATTCCATTGTGTAGATATACCACATCTTAGTTACCCATTCTTCTAGTGATGGACATCTGGGTTGGTTCCAGCTCTTAGCTATTACAAATTGAGCCGCTACAAACATGGTTGAGCAAATCTCTCTGGCCTGTGGTTTGAAGGTTTTAGGGTAGATGCCCAGTAAGGGAGAAGACAAAGAATTACTTTAAGTCATTGTCCCAGATTGATACTAAGGACCCCTCTTTTGGATGCAAGGCACACACATGCACCCTGAAGTCTGAGAGGGAGGGTGTGGCTTGGGCACAGTTTTAAATGGAAATGCTTGCCTGGTTGTAGAACAATATGAAAGCTGAGAGACAAAGTGGAGCAGAAAAATCCTACTCTGGGACTTACACTGGTATTCAACGACCAGCCAAGTGTTTCCCTTGCTTTCTCATTGAGTTACCCCACAGTGCCCTTAGCTGCATGTCCCTGAAAGGTTGTCCTGTTGCTGAAAGTTTGGGGAGTTGCAAGTGAGAGAAGTGAGAATCCTGTCAGGCCCTGCCTTTCCTGCTTCTCCTCATCCTACACTGCATTCAGGGTGAGATCGGCAAGCAGCAGAAATTGTAGAATTGAGAATCCCTCAACATTAGGCCAGCCCTTTGCCAAAGGATGAATCTCTGACTGGATCACAGGCTAACAAGCCTGAGATACATCTCACATTACATTCGATGAAATAAAAATAAGGGTTTATTTATGGCTTTTATAAGCACAGCTGTGATGGTGATTTTTATGTGTCTACTTGACGGGGCCACGGGGTGCTCAGAACCCTGATGAATACACCAGCCTTGTGATAATATTGCTCATCTTGTTGAGATGTTCAATATGGCACAATTGATACAAATGATAATCTGATTTATTCTCTTAGTACATCCTTGGGAGAGTTATAAAAGATGACTTAGCTAAAGTTTAAAAAAATGCTGTGGTTGTATGTGGAAATAAATAGTAAGCTCATGACTCACATATTAATTTCTCCCAGGCCGTATTGTGTACTGTATTCTGAGACACACTCACTTTCATGTGGACAACCATCCTCAGACGTTCATATCACTGTGGAGACCTGAAAGAGTTTCTAGTGGTTGTGAGACTTTGGCGGCACATCTGGTAGGCCTTATTAACTAAACTCCAACTAGATCTGTCACTTGAGTTAGCCGTGAGACGCTGCCATTTGGATGTTGTGGAAACCACTGAGGCCCTGGCAGGAGACCTGGATGAATGTGATGAGGGTCAGGATTGCTTCGGTACCATCCAGCCTAAAAGCTGAACCCCTCTTTTTCTGTGTTTCTGAAAGAACACTCGTCTTCTAGTGGTTGGATGGCTTTCCTTTACCATCCAGTTCCCAGCCTACAGAGACTTTTCTGAGGGGACTTGCTTCGTTTGTGGTTTTCTCAAACACCCAGCATCACAAGCTTCTCATTTGCTCAACTCTAGCTCCTTGGGTTCTCATCTGCATTTTTCTGCAAAAGTCTTAGCCACCTACTGTCTTGGTCTTGCCTCCCCCTCCCACTCACTTCCTTAGCTGGTCTTCCCCCCCCCCCCCCCCCCGGCCCTTTTACAATCACTTAATTCTGCCTCATAAAACCTGGGACCTGAGCCAGCCAAGAAAGACAGCTGTTTATAACAGAGGGGTGAGAGAAGTTAGGGAACACACATGTTCATGTTCTTCAAGATAAAATCTTAGAAGAGTGATCGTTCATTTTCTTTTTCTTCTTCATGTAACTCTGCAGATGAACCTATGGCAGGAACATGTGACTTTGGTGTACATTTCTTATATTTGTAGTTGCCTGCAAAGGGGTCTTGTCTTAGATTGCCCATTAGAAGGAAGATAGCATGTCCCAAGGCTTTGCCAAGCTGCCTCCAAACTCCCTTGGGTGGAAGCTAATTGAAGACCATCGCGCCCCTTGTCCTGGATTTGGACAACCAAAGGACAGTGACAAAGGAGAGAAAAGATCCTGTGCTGGTGCAGATGCCCTTTCATAGACACCACTGGCCCAGCTTTATCAGCGAGGACAACCCCTGGCCAGGGCAAGTTCCAATATTCCTATTCTCATCTCGGAGCCCATCAGCATTGGCACTTCTGTTTAATGTGACTGAGTGCTTCAGGGCAGTAGGGAGAATTGTTCAGGCTAATTGTAATTATATTAACTCACATTAACTATCCTGGGTAGTTTTGCCTTTTTTATATTAAAAGAGAGGTCCATTTTAAAATATGAAATAAACAAGCTATCTTTTTGTTCATTGGAATCATGTGCTACATCTCTTACAATGAAAAACATTGAATTTATAAGCCTACTTATACTGTAATCATTTCCTGTGATTACTTTTCATTTTTATGCTAATATAACTAGAATTTATGTATTGCATTATTTTTCCATAGTGCATCTATTCTGATAAATAAAGAAAAAAGAAAAAAAAGAACCCATGAAAAGGGCCATAAATATATTTTTATCATCCTTAATAGCAAAACATTTTGTCCTTTCTTCTCTCCCTATCCTTAATATCACTAGAAATATCTGTCATATTTATATATGTCATATAATTTTAAGCAGATTTATTTATAGAAAAGTATATATGGACCTTAGTCTACCAAAACCAGTGCTTGTCAGTTCCTGTGAGTCTCCTAAAGCCCTAACCTTTTCAGTGAAGTGACCTGACCTTGCCCTAGTCTGTGAGATTTTGAAGAACCATTATGCTAATTAACAAACCACATCTTAGTGAACTCCAAGCAACCAACAGGTGTCTCAGGAGGCTTTCAAATACATGACCTTGATGCCTGAGGAATGGCTCTAAGGTAAAATAACGAAGGTGCTTTGCCATCATGGCTCAGACACTTGTATTTAGACAGTGGAGAAATGAAGTCTCTGTTTTCTGAGGTGGTGCGGATGGGGCAGGGACAAGTTAAATGGAAGGTTCATGTTACATTGAGAGGTGGAGTTTAACCACAGTTGTTCAGTGATTCGTTTTTTCCACTTAAAGTTTGGCTTTAATAATCATGTTTTAATTTTTTTTTCCTTTCTGACCAGTTGAATTGAAATCTGTGTAGTATGCTTCCCCACTAGAGGGGGGGGGGGGCAGGAACCTACCTTCCCACTGTAGGTGCATACACGGGTACCTTGGGGAGCATAGCTTTTAATTTTCTTTTGTTGCTGTTGAGAATTTTGACATGTGAACACACACAAGTGACTATCTGATAATAATCCCTTTCCATCTCTACCTTCTTTTGCTCCATATCCCCAAATCCATTCCACAGAACCCACTCTTATTTCTAAGTGGTCCTTCATTTACTTTGATGTTTTATTCTTTTTTTTTTTTTTTTTTTTGCCCTCCTCCATCATTTATGTCAAAATGTTGATAGACGCAATATTGAGCAGGTCTTATGGAGGTAACAACATCCACTGTGAGGTCATGAATGCACCAGTTCATGTTTGGAGGATACTGTCTCAAGGTAGCTCTCCTCCCCTCTCTGGCTCTTATCTTTCTGTATACTATTCTGTCAATGTTCTCAGAGCCTTGAAGGGTGTGACAGGCATATCTCATGTAGTGCTGAGCTCTCAAGAGCCTCTTGCTTTCAGCAATTTGATGAGTTTTGAGTTTTCCTAGTATCCACAGCCATCTCCAAAAAGGAGTTTCTTTGGTCAGTGATGACAGCAGCACTGATATTCTTCTCACACCTTATCCACAGTGTTTCCTGAGCTTTGGCCAGTGTGCTAGAGATCTCATCCAGTGCTAAGATTGAAGTGTCCTCGTGTGGTGGTTCACACCGATAATCCCAGCACTCTAGAGGCTGAGGCAGGAGGATACCTTGGTATTGAGTTCTGGATTATATAGTAAGTTCTAGGCCAGTCAGAACTTTAGAGTGAGATACTTTCTCATAAAAACAAAACACACAAAAACAAGGATTGAAATAGATAGGATAGAGGAAAGCCTAAGATTAATAACAATTTCTGGAATGAGAACTCAGACTGTACCATACTTAAGAGCTCGGTGGGGTTACTGGTTTTCCAGTGGAATAGCGGCCTTCTCCAAAGTCTTCTAACCTCCTACATCTGTGTCCTCCCCAGAGAGTTGTGGAACTGAGATGTGCATTGTTCAGCTGGGGCCAAATTCACCGTGTTTTACCTTTGTTCCATAGAGGGCACTTTGGGGTCCTGTATACACCTCCTCTGCATTCCCTATCCCAGACCAGTGTTGAATTAATGGCAAAAGCTCAAGCATTACTTGAATCATCATCTACAAAAACCTCTTGGTCTCAGAGCACTTCAGCATGTGGACTGTGGATCAGATTTTGAAAACACTGAGTAATATGTGCACCACTCCTCTACCTTATCAGGCGTGCTGTGTGCCAGCCATTGCAAGTCAAGAGAAGGAAGGGGAGTGCATGCAGAGGGGAATGGATATAATCCAAGCTGCTGCTAGCCTTACCATGCCATTATGAAAGGATCTTTGTGTTCTAAGCAAACAGAGACGAGCGGTAAGGCTCGTGGAAGGGCAAACAGAAGGTCCACTGGGTTTCAAATTGTACCTGCTATCTCATTTGCTCATTCTTGCACAGGCTACAATTTGAATGACTGTGCATGGTGGCCTCTTATATTAGCTCAGCTCTGGTCCTCAGTGGATTGTGAGGAAGAGAAGGAGATGGAGGTAAGAGAACCGTGGACTGTGTCCTGACCTTTGCTTTTCTAAACAAATTCCAGAGGAATGACACATTTTGGGTCAGTTTAGGGAAAAACCCAAAGATAAGGACATTTAGTCCTCTTCCCATTCTAGACTTCAGAAGGATGCCCCTTGTAGCCTATGCCTTGTACCAATGATGGCACAGTATGCCTGGGAGAAAGAAAGGCTGTGCCACATATGCCCCTGTTGTTGTGTGGCATGGAAGAGACATGCCTGTCCTTCGTAGCCTATGGAGATATGTATGGTGGCTGAGAGACCTTCCATAGGGAGTCACCACAAGCAAGGAAGATAATGATCTGTGCCAAGGAGAATAGAGTGCCATCCAGAGTGGGCATCAAGTGGAGATCACAGAGGTCTTCATGTCAGGAAGAGCTTTGAGGTATCCAGATAGTGTAATAGTAGGTTCCACTCTGAGTGGGCTGAGGATTTAACTGCCCATTCACAAGCTCCAGATTCAGCACCCAGTGCCAGCCTGTTCCCCAGCAGCTGGGGAAGAGTGCAAGGACTCAGGGCTGAGGCTGTACTGGGCTCCAAGACCCTCTCTTTCTCTGACACTATCGAAAGTGACACACCCTTCCTCAGGTCTTCAGTATGTCCTCCCAGAAAGGAGCAGGAATATCAAGAACAGAATTTGCCTAAAAAAGCAGTGATTTACCCAAAGAGACAATAACATTATTGGGAGAGATTATTGATTAGGCTGGAATTTTATGTTAACGTCTGCAAACACCAGACACAGGTTTCAAGCAAACAAGGTGATAAAGTCCAGGGAGTCAAAGAATCTCTGTTATTTCTTTCTTGTGTCTGTGGGATTGCCCCATGGACCACATTCCATATTCTACTGGCCATCCATTGCTGCATGGTAAGAATGCAGGTTGTGTGACTCAGCCAATGTCAGACATCTGATTGGTGGTAAAACTTGAACTGGAACCTGGGACTTTTTGCTCTAGTCTATAAGCTAGACTTGTTACTGGAACAAAGCACCAGACCAAAGGCAACTTGAGGATGAAAGGGCTTATTTTGGCTTATAGACTCAAGGGGAAGCTTCATGATGTCAGGGAAAACAATGGCATGAACAGAGGGTGAACATTACTTCCTGGCCAATATCAGGTGGACAACAGCAACAGGAGAGTGTGCCAAACACTGGGCAGGAGAATAACACCTATAAGACTGTCCCAATAATACATCACTTCCAGGAGGCTCCAATTTCAAAATTGCCACCAGCTGGGGAGCTAACATTCAGAAGACATGAGTTTATGGGGGATACCTGAATAAAACCAGCACATTTCACCCCTGGGCTCCATAAACTGATGACCATCCATGATGTAAAATGCAGTATATTCAATTCAACTTTAAAAGTCTCCGTATATATATATATTTAATCAATCCCAGTGCTGTTCAAACATCCCCATAGTCTAAGGTCTCTTAACAGTTATCCTGTATAGCCAAAGAAGGAACCCATATTGGCACGGAATAGACATTCACACTACAAAAGATTACATTGAACATAACAAAGAAAGATTGAACCAATACAAATTTTCAAACAAAAGGCAAACATGAAATTCCATAGCTTCAAGTCAAACATCTGTAACCAGTGACGAGTCTCTGGAATTCAGATTCCACTCCTGTAGCTGAGCTCCTCACAGCCTGGAGTACAATACATCCCAAGCTGGCAACTCTCCTTGGTGGCTGACTTACATTCCTGGCATTTCAAAAAGTCCTAGGGTCTCTACTACAACCCATAGTTCATCCTAGTTACTCTGTCAAGCCTCCATACAGGTAGGTAATCCAACAACCCTGCCCCACATTGCCCATGACCATTTCCAAAAAACAAAACCTTTAGTGACCCTTTCTTCTCTGCATTTGTTATATTTCCATAGTACTAGGTGGGCTACCAATTTGTTAATCCAGAGGGGAATAAAACTGACTTTGAAGACCAGGACAATCCTTTAGTATTCAGTCCCCTTACTTTCAAGAGAGCCCTCATTCTTTCTGCTTCCCCAGTGCAGAATAGCTGGCCCAATCTCAATGGTTGCAATTTCTAAAACTATTGCTGAACTGAGCTCGTATTATCCATTTGTTCACACCAGTCCATTTCTTCACAATGCATGACTGCACAAGTTCTCAGAGGCAGGCAGAACAAAACCAGCCTCTTACACAAACTGCTCCTAGACCAATCCTGACAAAGCTTTTTCTCAGCCTCATAAACTAAATCTTGCAGTTCTTACTCGTCAGGTCTTTCAACTCTGACGAGAATGGTCCTTGAAACTCTACCTGAAAGGCATATCTTAGACCAAGGTTTCAAATCCTTCCACATTCCTTTTGCAAATCAGTTCCAAAGGTTAAAAGCCACACAATCAGGTTTCTAGCAACAATAACCCTATTTCTTGGTACCAATTTTACTGTTGCAATAACCTTCATGTTGCAGACACAAAGCACCCAACCAAAAGCAGCTATTGGGGAAAAGTTTTATTTTGGTTTACAGACTCAAGGAGAAACTCCATGATGTCAGGGGAAAATGTGGCATGGGCAGAGGCTGGACATCACCTCCTGGCCAACATCAGATGAACAACATTACCAAGAGAGTGTGCCAAACACTGGCAAGGGGAAGCTGGCTGTAATATCTATCAGTCTGCCTTCAACAATAAATATATCCCCTCCAGCAAGGATGCAATTGCTACCACTTGAGGACCCAGCACTCAGAACACATGAGTTTATGGGGGACACCTGACTTAAACCACCATACTTCTTATAACATAAATTCCAATGTAAATGTCTTCTCCAAAAGTTATAAATGCTAAGGTATGCAAGAAATTACAATAATGAGTGTACTTTATTTTCTTTCAATGTTATTTTTAAATTAAAGAATCACTTGAAGCATCTTACCTGAGAGCAGTGTCCAAGGACAGAGCACCACCCTCATCAGGAACATGACCATCTTGGTCTTGAAGTAAGCACGATGACCAAGAAGCAAATCATTCTCTGAAATTAAGACAGGCTCTTTAGATTCAGTTGTGTTTTTATTTCTCTTACATTTTCAACAAGACTTAGGATCATTTGCCAACATTTTTCATAAGCAAGATTGTGTAGAAAAAAATGTTTTTTTTTTAAGCCCACATTATATATTTTCCTAAAATAAAGTGTACTTCGCTGGATAATTAATACTGTAAACTGTGAGTGTTGATGAGCAGGAGGGTGCTGTGAGGTGTGAGTTCCAGTTGGCATAAGGGGTATTCACTTCACTGAGAATCCCACTTGGCAGGCACAAGAGTGTCTTTGTGGGAATGAGGAGGGATGGGAGAGGAGCCTGGGGAAACAGCTATAGGAGCATCCCATCATTCCTCCAGTAATTGGCTTCTGGTCCTGAAATTAGTCTGAATTTTCATTGGCTTCAGTGTGGTATTGAATAGAGGGAGGGCAGAGTGAATCTGGGAATGCCGGCGTTGGATTTAAATTGAACTGGCTCCCATTCTTAACTCTCCCCCTTCCCGTTCAGGGTAACATGCTTACCTTCCCCAAATCCTTACTTCACTCATCCAAAGAACAGAGGTACCCACATTATTGGATTTTATTTAAAAATTTCAGACTTAAGAAATTATGTCTGACCCACAAGAAGTATACAATATCTGCTATTATTGAATAAAATTTTAGACTCCCTGAAGAAACTTCACAAATAACTAGTGAAGATTACTCTGAGGCTAAGTTTTTAATCATACATAAGCAGCCTCCTTTGGGCTAGAGAAGCATTACTAACTTTTATAGAACTTTGTGTTTATTTAGAAGGGACGCTGTAGGTTAAATCTGTTTTTTTCTGAAAATGTAATAGCATCATGTGACAAAATGCCGTGTTAAGGAGGAAGAGTCACCGGATCAGTCAGATGCAGCAGGTATGTGCCACATTGTACCGGGCTATTCAAGTAAGCAAGCGAGCTAACTCTGTCGCTCTCCACTGGTCACTGCGGACCCAGAATGCTGGACAAGAAAGACTGTGTGGGCTTCTGTGGGTTTCAGCACCTCCACAAGCTCACAGTTCTTGGTTTAGTGACTGGGTGTAGTGGAAGGTAAATCTCCACACTGTTAAAGAATTTGGAAAAATAAACAGCACTAAAGTTCATGTTCTCTCACCTTATCTCCTATCTTTAAAAAGGTAGAGAATCAGATAATTATGTCCACAAAGTTCCCTTACTGTTGCCTGGTTGACAAAATCCAGGGTTTTTTTTTTTTTTTCTGGCTTTTAAGCCATTTAAATCTTATAGATATTATAAAAGTTGTAAATACTAAAAATTGTTTTCTATTTACATGCATTACTTATTTTGAGAGAAGACTTAATCTTTATGTACCTGTATTAAAACACAATCTTTTGCCAATAGTAAAACTTCTTTCTTTTTACTTTAAGGAAAGAAAATAGTAGCAACTCAAGATTGGTTAGTAAATTTCAATTTCTACAACATTTAACATTGGATTTCTCCCATGAAAATACTTAATCTCAAAGGCTGGTTCACAAGAAATGCTAGCCCAACTGTTCAACCCTTGCACTACTATAGTGGAAATGGTTCACTATGTCCCCCAACACCCAGAACTGTGCCCACTCCATTCTGAATGAAGTCAGTTGGTTTGCAATGTGTGACGTTCATCTGAGACATACAACTGTATGACAAGGTACAGTTTTAAAATGTAACTTCCTATAAGATCCTATGGAATCAAAATATAAATATTATTACTCATTAAAATAGCACTGCTAGAATAACTTTACTTGTTTCCAAGGGTTTTTCAAGAGTCCATGGCATAAAACTAAGCAGAAAGACTAACTCTATTCCTTTACACAAATAAACCTGTGATTCTTCAAGTTCAAAGCAAAAGCCATCAGGATCTATAAACTATTTTGACCAACTGAAACTATCCCTGTGCTCCAGTGAACAATTTTCCTGTTTGCAATTTTCAGCTGGCAGATGAGAAACGCATGAAGCTTTATCCAAATGGAAAACCCAGTCATTCTTGGTAAAGTAGAGGAGAAAAAAGACTGTCAGCCCTAAGAATTTGTCACTGGGGAGAATATTAAGTTGATGCAACTTATTTCTTTGAGTAGGAGCAAGGCATCAGGAATAGAATAATTTCTCACTTCCCCCATTTAGCTGAACTCTCATCATTACTAACCTTTCATATTTTTCAGTTCTCTTGAAACATTTTTTCCTTTCTCTCCCTTTCTCTCTCCTTTCCTCTCCTCTCTTCTCCTCTACACACACACACACACACACACACACACACACACACACACCACATTTCTAAGAGTTTCTTGGATGGAATTGGAAGCGCAGAGAGTGAAGGGGAGATTCTCTTCCACCTAGGACTACAGCCAGTCCAGTCAGCCCAGGACTCTGGAGAAATGAGGCAAGAGTGGCTCCAGGGACATTCCTCTTGGGTCAGCTTTCCCCTCACCCCCTCCTTGTGAGTTGCATGGGAAAATGCACATTGTTGGTGAATGCAGCTGCCCTCCTGGGAGGAAAAGTAGTGTTTACATAATTAGGCCTGAGTCGGATTCCAAACTCTTCATTGTTTTGATTGTCTTGAGTCTCAGAGAGAATGGTTAGGAAGTATTTTGGAAATCAATCATAAGAAGAAAAGGCCTTGGTTCCCAGACTTTGGGTTTTATAAATGTGTGTGTGTGTGTGTGTGTGTGTGTGTGTGTATGCAATACATGTGCATGTGCATGCACGTGTGTGTGCGTGTACTTGCATATGAGTGCTGAAGATCCAAGACATAGTTGCCAACATTTATTTTGTCAAAGAAGACATTGAAACAGCAATACAAAACAGTACAAAGTCTTACTACCCAAAAATCTTTAATACCAAAAGGGAGAAAGAACATAATCTCAAAATAAAGGTCTGTTCTTCCCAAGAAAGGATAGTTGGTAACCTTAAACAACAGATTATGGAGACAATGGATAGATAAATAGATGACAGATATTTCTTTCATCTTTATAGTTAAAATATATATTTAGAGAATAGTATATTATTCAACAATAATTTGCATGTAAGTACTTGGTTACATCCAACATTGATTTTTGTTTCCAGTGAAGATACCCATATCTAAAATTTAAACTGGAAAATATATTTAAACCACACACACACACCTTCACAAATAAAAATAGTTGGGGGTGGAGGAATGGCTCAGTGATTAAAGGCACTTGTTTGCAAAACTTGAAGGCCTCGGGTTGGATTCCGCAGTATCCATGGAAAGCCAGATGCACAAAGTAGTTCACTTGCCTCTGGAGTTTGCTTGCAGTGGCAAAAGGCCTTGGCATGCCCATTTATTCTCATTTTTTTTTCTCTCTCTCTCTCAAGTAAATAGAAATAAAAGCAACTTTGGGCTAATGCCTAATGACCATAAGTGTGTCTTCAAAGCTGCTACCATCTACCTATGACATCAGGGATATCATGTCATTGCCAGAGCCTCATATATGTCATTTGTAATGTGGTGACCTAGATATAAATGTGGGTTATAACCCAAAACCAAGTTAAGAAATAAAGTTAATATTTAAAACCACTGACAAAGGGTAGCAACTAAGGTAGTAGGAAGTATGAGTATGACAAAGGGTAGCAACTAAGGTAGTAGGAAGTATGAGTACAACATATATATCAGGAAAAATACCACTTTCTGTAACCCTTGTGTCTGGTACCCATACAAATGTGGTGTACTGAGTTAACTATTTATTTATTAATTTCTGTAGGTCATAGTCAAACCAGCTTGGGAAATGCTGAGGCAGATCCTTGCAAAGATGCCTTTCTGCTGTGACATTTGTTCTTCGAACCTTTCTGTGTAAGCGGCACTCACAGAGACTGTAAATAAGTTGTCCACCCAAATCAATTGTCCTCATCTAGACAGCTGTGGCTGTGCACCCCAGGGTGTATTATTCCCGGCTCCTCTTGAGTAGATGGAACCATGTGATGAGCTCTTGCTAGTGGACTCTAAGAAGAAATGCATATATCACTTTCAGGTGCAGTGGCTGAGGGTGAGTGTGTTTTTCCTCTCTTGTCTATGTGCTGGCTCTGAGAAGACAAATTTACAAATCTTGTGAACTCTATATTGAAGATCATGGAACATAAACATGGGGTGAACGAAATATTTCAAATATTGCTTGGAGAACAGGCTCAGCCCTTTAAGAACATCTTTTTTTTTTTCAGTGACATGACCAAGAAATAACCCCCCCCCCCCCCCCCCCCCCCCCCCCCCCCCCCCCCCCCCCCCCCCCCCCCCCCCCCCCCCCCCCCCCCCCCCCCCCCCCCCCCCCCCCCCCCCCCCCCCCCCCCCCCCCCCCCCCCCCCCCCCCCCCCCCCCCCCCCCCACCCCCCCCCCCCCCCCCCCCCCCCCCCCCCCCCCCCCCCCCCCCCCCCCCCCCCCCCCCCCCCCCCCCCCCCCCCCCCCCCCCCCCCCCCCCCCCCCCCCCCCCCCCCCCCCCCCCCCCCCCCCCCCCCCCCCCCCCCCCCCCCCCCCCCCCCCCCCCCCCCCCCCCCCCCCCCCCCCCCCCCCCCCCCCCCCCCCCCCCCCCCCCCCCCCCCCCCCCCCCCCCCCCCCCCCCCCCCCCCCCCCCCCCCCCCCCCCCCCCCCCCCCCCCCCCCCCCCCCCCCCCCCCCCCCCCCCCCCCCCCCCCCCCCCCCCCCCCCCCCCCCCCCCCCCCCCCCCCCCCCCCCCCCCCCCCCCCCCCCCCCCCCCCCCTAATGGGTACACCAGGGCCTCTAGCCACTGCAAACGAACTCCAGATGCATGTGCCATCTTGTGCATCTGGCTTACATGGGATCTGGAGAATTGAACCTGGGTCCTTAGGCTTTGCAGGCAAGTGCCTTAACCACGAATCCATCTCTCCAGTTCTAGGCCTAGCTTTTTATGTAGGTTTTGGGGAGTTGAATTTGGAGGTCTCCAGCCAGTGAGTCCCTCATGCTTAATTGGAAAGTATTCTCAGTGGCTGAGTCATCTCTCCCCAGGTTCTTTTTCCTTTTTAAAGTAACATTTTGTGTTTTATGATCCTTTATAGTTGACAAAGTGCTTTACATATAATATATGCCACTTGAATTTACCAACAGTCTTGGTGGTAGGAATGCAAGGTTTAAGTGCTCTAGTTTATAGACAAGAAAATAAAGGCTTTGTGAAGTTAAGGCATTTAAAGTTTGTGCCAGTAGTCGCTGAGCCAGCAGCTCTACCCCACGCTTTCAAGCGGAAGTCTGCCTCTCCTGGTTTGGTGAGGGCCGGGTCTTGTCTGCCGTATTTACAGCACTGGTTTGGAATGCAGCAAAGGTGTGAGGAAGGAGGATCTCTCGCTGCTTCTCTTGCTTTGTTCTCAAACTCCTGCTGTCTCTGCCCCAGGAAAATGCCAAGACTGCACGAGCAGTAACAGTGGGTCTGAGATTGGAGTTAATGATGGTGGTGTTAGAGAATGAAAATGGAGTTCACATTCCACTGATTAAAAAGAGTATTTTTTAAAAAAATACATTTAATGAGTTTCAAATGTTTTACAAGGTTTTCCAGGGAATTCAATCAAAATTCCCTTGGAATTAAACAACAAAATATGACATTTGTTTTTGCCAGTGTAATGACACTATATACAGCATTGCTAAACATTAAATGAAATTAAAATATCCATAACTATTTTGCCTGCTAAATATAGGGTAGTGCCTGAACAACAACAAAAGAACAAAATGCATGGGGATTTTCAGGAAAAAAAAAAATAAAGTGCTTATCAATGAAATGGCAAATCACAAACACCCGAACATGCTCTGTTTTACATCATTTCTTTTTATAGTCTTGGTTACGTCTAAAGAGGTGGTTGTGGAAGGAAAAGAGGGGAGTATTTTTTTCCCCAGTTGAAAAAGCTTTTCCAGAAGTCACAAAAAGATTAAATACTGGGCCCTACATAAATATTTCAGAAATGGTATTTTTGTAGCTATGTATAAATAAAACCATTTCCAAAGCAGAGGTCTGTCTCTGTAGGAAATTTTGGGCCAATGTTTCCATTATTAAATAAATCTATGAGCTAAAAAGTTTCCTAGAGCCACAGCTGCCCATCTAGTTATTTTTGATGCAGTAGAGACTCAAGCATGAAGGGGTAGAAGGACACATCAGCAGGGCTCCACTTCATCATGAGGCACTTGTGGGTCAACTGGGAGTCTGGAGCTGGCATAATACGGCTTCAGCTCAGGACACAGCTTGACAGTAGAGAACCAAAGTTGTCACCTGCTCCATTTTAAAGAGTAGGATCCACGACTTGTCTAGAAATGTAAGAGCAAAGATTGGAGGTTACTGAGTCAAACAGCATCCAAGGTTGAAGAGGGTGGCTGGGATTTCTGAAACATGAATATATATGTGTATTGGTGTTTCGAGGTAGGGTCTCACACTAGTCCAGGCTGACCTGGAATTCACTATGTAGTCTCAGGGTGGCCTTGAACTCACAGTGATCCTCCTACCTCTGCCTCCCGAGTGCTGGGATTAAAGTCGTGCGCCACCACGCCCAGTTTATATATGTACTTTTAACTGGTCCATCTCTCTTACACTGATTCTTTTTTTTAAAATTTTTTTTTCTTTATTAGTTAGTTTTGTATTCAGCAAATACAGTCAGTTTGGTACCATTATTAGGCTCATCCGTGACCTACCCCCTCCCCTTGGCCCCTCCTTGTTGAGGTATATGATTCTTAAAAGAAAAATACCTTTCACTACTGAGCTAATCTAGTTTGGGGATCAGCTCAACACATGTATAAGCTGAATGTTTGCTGTTTTTAGATTAGCTCAACTGATGAAGAATCCGAAAGAACACAAATCAGTCACTGTGTGTGTGCGCAAGCACTAAGAGTGTCTTCTAAATGTGAAGGAGCGGGAGAATCGCCCTTTGATTTAATGACTTCAATACCCACATGTTCCCATGTTGCAGACAGTGGGCCCACACAAGCTGGGTATTCTCTAAGAGACTCCTGAAATCTGGAATTCATTAAAAGAAATCAGTAACCCAATAAGCATACGTTTAAATTATCTTAAATAATAATTAAAGGGTTGGGAAATACTGTGACACTGAGACCATCCCATATATGTGGATAAAAGAAACAAACTCCTAGTCACATTCACACAGATTACAGCTTCCAGCACAGTGCCCTGTTTAATGGAAATTCCTGGCTAGAAAGCTGAATACATTAGGAAAGGTTCGCATCAGACACAGTGTTTACCAGGGAACAGCACAAGTTCATTGCAATGATTAGAGGAAAATAGTTTTATAGACATAGAATTGCTTCAGGGAAAAAAAAGCCAGCATTAGCTTCCCCTCTGAACAAGCCTTTATATTTTCTTATAGATGTGAACAGAATAAAAAAGGTTTATTAGTAAATTCTTTTGGGGAAAAACATATTTGACCTTCACAAGGATTTTGAACATGAGGGATGCAAGGTAGAGTGGTTGGTTATTCAACTGTTAGAAACAATTACGACATGCCACCCAGGCCAAAGGCTCCACGTGAGGGGCAGAGGGGATATAAAATAAATTTCAATTATGACACTCCACCCAGGCCAAAGGCTCCACATGAGGGGCAAAGGGGATATAAAATAAATTTCAAAATTCTTTCCCTTAGTGGATTTTCAATATAGAAAGTAAAACAATAGAGACTCCAAGTCCCTGTAAAAGCAGGCACAGTATGAGAAGAGATGTTAGGTGTTACAGGAACAAATCAAAGAAAAGAAAAGCGAGGGGGGAAGGTAATTTGGAGGCTCAGGGAGGCTTTCAAGAAGCAGATAACATCTAAACTCAGTCAGAAAGGAGGAGTGGGGACTGCACAGGAATCAAGGGAGGGCAGCAACTTTCAGGCAGAGGAGGAAGAAAACCTTTCAGGCGAAGGGAGATTTGAGGCTGTGTTTCCAGGATGGCGGGCAACATGGCATGCTGGGAATCCCCCAAGCTTAGGGAGGTGCAGTGGAGACAGGCCTGCCAAGGAAAACAGACAACTGTGAAGTTCCTTTAAAAGTATCCTGTTGAGTCAAGATATTCCCATTTCCTTCAGTGAAATTGCATTCTTCACTTTGCACACCAGCAGAATTGAGGATGTAATTGGTTGTTTTAAGTCCAATTATATTTAACTCGGCTGAAGGTGAAGATTATGGATTTTGATATTACTTATGACAAGGTGTGCATAATAAGGCCTTTGATAGAGGTTAAAACAATGGCGTGAAGTGCAGTGGTCTGCCCCTTGGCTAGGAAATAAGAAGGATATGACAAAAAATGAGAAATGAGCCAATTACACAAAAACATTGTGCTTATAAAGAAACAGAAAAAAAAATCAGGCTTTGGGTTTGTACTTCAAAGTGTAATTTTCTTTCTCCTTTAACAAGTACTCTTACTTCATTAGGATTTCCTCTAGACCATTTAGTAAACACATTATTCTCAGGAAAATAATGGGTAGGGAAGGGTCCAATAAAGTATTCATTGATGAGCCTCAGGAAGGAATGGCAGATTCCATTCAGAACATGTCATATCTGCTCTCTGTTCCTTCATTGAAGGAGAGTGTGTCTTCTCATTTCCTTCCTCACAAGATGATCCTGTGTAGACAGCTTGCATTCTGCTCACGACAAAGACAGTGAACATACATGCTCCCACGTGCAGCCCAAGTGAAAGGCAATCCACAGTCATGTGACATTCTTCTTTTTCTTTTCCTTTCTTTTCTTTTTTTAAAGAGTTTTTCATTTTTTTTTTTTTGTGTACACATTTAGTTTTATTGTAACAAAGCAACTGGTACACTTAACGTTTAAAACTGAGCAGTATCTTTCCTTTCCAGTGAAAACAAAGAAAATTTAAAAATAAAACAAAATTACAATAGAGAATGTCAATTCCAAATAAATCCTACAGGTTCTGCTGATTCTCCCATAGAGTGGCAGGGCTCAAGTCATCATTAGGAGAGAATTTTATTTTAAAAGTGTCATCTTAAACTGCAAGGATGTCCATTAAACATCACAATTAAACATGCCAAAGGAGAAGCCATGTTGTCAAAATGCCCACTTAACCCACCCAGACATCTCAAACCCACCCTTTGCTGACCTTCTATACCCCATTTTTTTAAAAGATTTTTTTTCTTTTTATTAAACAAGAGAAAGTAGACAGGTACATGTTAGGTAGGGTGTCGCTCTAGCCCAGGCTGACCTGGAATTCACTGTGTAGTCTCAGGGTGGCCTCATACTCACGCTGATCCTCCTACCTCTGCCTCCCGAGTGTTGGGATTATAGGCATGCACCACCATGCCAAGCATACATTTTTTTATTGACAACTTTCATGCATGTACCTAATGTATTTTGATCATAATCCCCTCCCATTATTTATTGTTTTCTTTGTCATCCCTCCTTCATATCCCTTCCATGTAACCTTCTTTTCCACTTAGTTCTTCTAGTTTGGTTTCTTCTCCTTTTTAAAATGGTTCTTCTTCATTTTCTTCTTTTTTGCCTTTTTCCTCATCCATGATGACATGTTAATGAGCCCAGTAGTATGCAGGCAACAATAGCCTCTGTGAGGTCATGCGTGCAATGGCCACTTCATGTTCAGATGACAGTGTTCCAAAGTACTCCTTCCTATCCTCTGGCTCTTTTTTTTTAAATTAGTTATATACAGAGTGTGTATACAGCCATATTGGTACCATTGTTAGCCTCCTCTCTGTCCTCCCCCCCATCTGAAGGGACCCTCCTCAAGGTTTGGGAAACCTTGGGGAATGTGTGTCGTGCATTGTGGGGTTAGCCATCAGTTACTGGTAAGAGGCAATATCTCTGTGCATAATGTCCCAACTTGTGGCTCTAACAATCTTTCCGCTCCCTCTTCAGCAAATTTCCTTGAGCCACGTTGGATTCATTTTAGGTCTACTTCAGTGATGAGGTCTTGGGAGCCTCTGTGTCTCTGGATGTCTGGTTTGGTAGGAGTTGAGTGTTCTCTGTGTCTGTCTCCTTCACCCTTGTGCTGGTACCAGGTTCACCAAGAAAGCAGCACTCTTGCTCATTTCTCCATTTACTCTATGGTTTCAGCTGGGGCCCTGGTGAGGTGTGATAGAATGATTCTCTGGGTCCACTTGAAAAAGAGAAGTAAATTATCCAATGGAGAGTGAAGTCAGCACCAGATAAATGGGGTAACCATTATTATTTTAGAGAGTATTTAAAAAGTGTAGGCCCTCTTGTAGCCCATGATTGGTGGGAGTTTGATATTGGAGAGTGGGCTCATGTTTTGGATCTGGTTCTGACTTGTTTCCCATTTCCAGCTATGGGTTCTGTTCCACTGACAGGATCCATTAGCCAAATCAAGAGCAGTTGGTGACCCACCATGGCTGTGTGCCACTATTGCACTTGGGTCAGCATCACATCAGGTTGATTGCTGCTGAGTAGCTTAGACCACGAGTTGCTTGGACAGATGTTGGTCATTTCCCCCCAGTCACTCATGTAACACCTTCAGGCACTAGATGAGTCAGTCTGGGGACTGACTTTCTTCCAGATTCCAGCCAGGTCACTGCATGTTCTGTACCAACAGCATACAGTGTCTTCGGTGGTAGGGTCTTACCATTAACCTTTTGGTGGGTCATCAAGTACTCTGACAGAAATCTGTCTTCTTTTGGGAAACCTTGTAGGTCTCTCTGATCAACAGCTCATTGTGGATGTGAACCACATGCTGGTACTATATCCTCTGACTCCTACATTCTTTCTGTCATCTCTTCAGCAATATTCCTTGAGCCTTGGTGAGTGTAATAAACGTGTGTCATTTGGTGCTGAGTACTTCACTGTCATTTCTTCTCAGCCCTTTGATGAGTCTTGAGTCTTCCCAGTAGTTAACCAGTATCTACAAAAAGAAGCTTTTCTGACTGAATGTGACAATCACCTGACATTCTTTTTTTTTTTAATTTTTGCTTGCTTGCTTTTATTTATTTATCTAATTATTTTCAAGGTAGGGTCTTGCTCTAGTCCAGGCTGACCTGGAATTCACTATGTACTCTCAGGGTGGCCTTGAACTCACGGCGACCCACCTACCTCTGCCTCCCAAGTTCTGGGATTAAAGGCGTGTGCCACCACGCCCAGCTCACCTGACATTCTTAAAAAGTATAAACAAATGTCTAAGGAGAGTTTATTTCAAATAATAATTCTTTTTAAGGTAGGATGTTGTAGTTATTTTCTCACTGTTGGAATAAAGAACCCAACTAAAAAGTAGCTGATGGCTTACAGTCTCGAGGGGAAGCTCCATAATGGTAGGGAGAATCACGCCATCAACAGAGGCTGGACATCATCCCTGCCACAGCAGGTGGAAAACAGAAGCTAGATTATGAGCAAATTCTAGAAAGGAGGAGCTGGCTATAACACCCCTAAGCTCACCCCCAACAACACACTTCCTCCAGCAAGGATAACCTCCCAAATTTCTACCACTTGAGCACCAAGTATTCAGAACATGTGAGTTTATGGGGGACAGTTGATTCAAACCACCATGCAGTGTATGTTTAAAAAACAGAAAGATCTCTGACTTATTAATATAAACCTTTACACGAGACTCAGTCATATAAAAATTACTTTGCTGGTTTTTCTGTCAAAATATACTGCTTGTTTCTTTCATAGATCTCATTGCACTCTTCCTATATGCAACCAGAAGGTAAAACACTTACAGGTAGGGACCATATTTTTCTTGTTCATGAATATTTGTCTTTGCAGTTAGCACATTGCTTGTGAAATTATTATCATCAGGATGACTGTGATCCCATAACTAAGATTTATTGAGCAGTTAACTTACCGTATGTGCTTTGTATGAGTTACTTTATTGGATATTATATTTAGGGTAATGGGTATGTATTTGTTGAATAAGTGAATTGGTTTCTTTTAAAGAAATGGCACATAATTTAGATGTTTTAAAATATCTTATGGAAGGTTGCATTGGTTTTTGCTTGTGATATAAATATTAGAGATGTTAGGGAGATATTAAAAGAGAAAAGAAGGCTAGCGAGGTAGCTCAGCAGATAAAATGCTTTCTATGCAAGCTCAAGGACCTCAGTTCAAATCCTCAGAACCTATAAAAAAAAGTGCTGGGTATGGTTGCATACAACTGAGATCCCAGGGCTGGGGAAGCAAAGACAGGGAATCCCTCAGGCTCACTGGTTAGCTAGCTTAGCTGAATCAGTGAGCTTTATATTTAGCAAGAGATGACAAAAAATAAAGAGAGAGTGGCTGAAGATAATCCCAAACATCAACATCTGGCCTCCACATTCAGGCATACACATATGCACAGGTATCTGCACAGACGTGTGTCCGCAACATATAAGAACATGCATTTATATACACATATGCATACACACTATGTATATGTGTATAAAAATAAAAGGAGATAGAGAATGAAATATCAAGAACAAAGTAAAAGATAGAGGCCATTAGGGCTAAAGATTTTACCAGTGTTTTTGTCATTCTTCTTTTCAACTAGCTTTATTTATTTTCCTCATTATCCAAATATTCATACTTAATGCAACCCTTCAGAAAGGTCATTCCCTCATGAAAGCATATCATTTACCCCTTAGGTATGAGCATCTCTTCCCCACTTTTGCTTAAGGACACACCATCACCTATGCCACAGAGATTTAAGTCTTTAGTAGTGACTTCAGTGGCTGCAGTGATCATTCCATTTAAAGCTATTGCCTAGAGGGAGCAGGTTTTTCTTTGAACCAAATCTCAGATCAATATATTAAATTTCTTTCTTAAGAACCACATGGATTGAAAATTAAAGGGCAAATTAAAAGCTAGCCAACTTCTTGCTGGCATGCATTGATTCTCAAATATTGAAGAATATAGCCGAACCAATTGAGTTTATTGTGATGGAAAATTAATATGCCCAACTAGCCTTGGAAGCACAGCATTTTAAAATTTCAGAGTAGTCTTAGCACATTTTAAAAGTCTCATTAATAAGCAGGTAATGCCAACAAATGAATGTTAGATTGACACCTAATCTTGCCTCTGCCATTACTGATCGTTGAAGGAGGCTGTGGCCATGGTGTTTGGATGTCAGAACAGCAGAAAGCTTCTGCATGGCAGCGAGACAGTCCTGGCAGGCAGGGCATCCTTTGAAGCTTTCTGGGTCAGAACCAGTTGGCTAAGTGGTTTCTTAGCATCCGAAAATTGCAGACAAGAGTGTGGTGTCTACATCAGGGAATTTCGTATCTTGTGGTTTGCAGAATGCTGGAAGTGGTAGGCAATCAACAGTGAAGTATTGTGCAATGCTGGAAGCAAACAGCAAGGAAGTGGAAGAACCCTGCTTGCATGAGACATGAGAGGCAGCAAGGCCGGAAATAACGACACACACCTTTAATCCCAGCATGTGGGAGGCAGAGGTAAGAAGATCACTGTGAGTTTGAGGCAAGCCCACAAAAAAATAAAAATAAAAAAAATGAGCAAGGTATGGACAGGGTAAGCCTTTAAGAGTGCCTGCTAAAAACTGTAGTCTTAGGACTTCCTGGCAACATTTCTTCTTCTGGTCTTTCTTACCTTCTCCTTACTGTGCCAGGAAGAAATTCATTTTCCTTCGGCCACTATGTTACTCATACTTTGGGTTCTATCCACCAATTATTAGCCTTATCTCTGCTTTTAATAACGAAGGTGCATACAGTGTGGCCACTTGTGAAGCTCAGATAAGGTGCTGGTGTGTGAAGTGCAGAGCACTCTCATGCCGAAGGTCTTTCTTTCTTCTCCTCCAGTCCTATGGAACAATGAGCATGGGAATTCTTCCATGGCCATCACGTGGTCAGTGAACATTGGAATGATTCCAAGCTCACTGTTGTACTAACTGGACTTGCCTGCCTTGGTTAACTTTATAAGTGCCTACTATGCTGACAAGCAGTAAACCTTTTTGTCATTAACGGTAATTATTTTTTTTCAGTTTTATTTATTTATTTGAGAGACAGAAAGGGGGGGGGGGGAGGGAGACAATGGGCACGCCAGGGCTTCCAGCCACTGCAAATGAATTCCAGATGTATGTGCTACCTTGAGCATCTGGCTTATGTGGGTCCTGGGGAATTGAACAGAGGTCCTTTGGCTTTGCAGCAAATGCCTTAACAGCTAAGCCATCTCTCCAGCCCATTTTTAAAAGATGTTTTTATTTATTTATGACTATAATTCTTTGCCTTCCTGATTCCTGCCCATGTAAGTACAGATCTTGATAATAGGCAATGTACTTATTATTTAGACTTATGGACAGAAATAGGAGGTTTACTCAAGAGATTTGATGAAATGAGCTTAACAAAAGTTCTCTTCAAAGAGGTATGGGCAGGGAAAGAGAACCAGCACAGGATGGTGAGGGTGCCCAGTCATGAGCAGGAGGCAGGGATCATCCCAAACTCCAAAGGATGTCACTGGAATTCTGTCCAAATGGGATCCTTCAAAGAAGAATCTTCTGGGAAAAGCATAAGACATGAAGAAATTGAGAAGAATCTAGGGGAAATGTAGCCATGCACCAAATCATTGGCCTTGTGAGAGGACAGAAAAGACAGAGAGCAAGCACTCTAGCATCTCTCTCCCGTCCCCACTGATCTTTGTATTAATGACTCTGATTTGCTGAAGAAGGGCTGAGAGAGCTGGTGGCATGGGTCTGGGTCTGGAGAGGCAAACAAAGTGTCAGCACAGGGAACAAACAAATTCTTGATCACTGGAATTCTTTTCTTGATTCCCTCCCTTTTCATACCAACCTTTTATGTCAAGATTTTCCACAAACCTCTTCCTACTATTCTTTATGATAGAATTGCCAATTACTTTTCTATTTGTTTTAAGAAATTGAATGAGCTAAGGTTTATAGAGTGATATTGTGAAAAAAGCTTCATTTTTCTCATAGCACAGTATTCCAGAAATACCCTGCCTGCCTTCCCTCTCTCCATCACTGAAAGATATCTAGGAGAAACCTCACCATTTTTCTTCAGCCACTTTCTAATTTTTCATTTGTTTTCCTCTGTTTGTTTGAGACAGGGTCTCTGTATGTATCCCTGGCCTATGTAGAATTCAATATGTAGACCACACTGTCCTCAAATTCACAGCTATCCTCCTGTCTCTGCCTTGTGAGTGCTGGGATCACAGGGATGCACCATAGCACCTAGCTACTCCAGTCACTTTTCATAAACATATATTATATTGTTGCAAACTATTATGGCTATCTACTTTTTATTTAATATTTGGTTTTAAGCCATGTTTCTATTTCTTTCTTTCTTTCTTTTTTTGGTTTTTGAAGGTAGGGTCTCACTCTAGCCCAGGCTGACCTGGAAGTTACTACGTAGTCTCAGGGTAACCTCAAACTCACAGCAACACTCCTACCTCTGCCTCCCAAGTGCTGGAATTAAAGGCGTGCATCACCACACCCAGCTTCATGTTCCTATTTCTGTATAGCTTGCTTAACAATTTAATAACCAAAAAATAAAATAAAATAAAAAAACAATTTAATAACCATACATTGAACAGCAATTATGTACAGACAATATACAGCTCTCAAAAAATAGCAATGAAGAAAATGGGCATAATATATTCATTCTAAAAATTCAATTAGGTGTTGAAAAAAGAATCACAAAAGCATCACGTATGAGATCATTTAGTGCATACAACTAATATTAGATCAAATAATATACCATATTTTATAAGTATTTCCCTATAGTTTTATATTTAGAGTAATGTCATAATTATACAAATAGCATTTTCCATGTAGGTCCCAAATTATTGTATAAGGCTAGATTCCAATAAACAAGATTAGATATAGCCATTTTGATTAGCTTGTATTGAAATACTTTTTTATTAGTTATGTACAGTGTATACAGTCTTGTTGGTACCATCGTTAGCTTCTTCCCTGTCCTCCCCCCTCAGTAGGGACCCTCCTCTTTGGGGAATATGGGTCGTGCATTGTGGGGTTAGCCATCAGTTATGAGTAAAAGGCAATGTCTCTGTGCATAATGACGTAACTTGTGGCTCTAACATTCTTTCTGCCCCCTTTTCCTCAAATTTCCCTGAGCCATGTTGGGTTCATTTTAGGTCTGCTGCACTGATGAAGTCTTGGGAGTCTCTGTGTCTCTGGATATCTGGTTTGGCAGGAGTTTAGTGTTCTCTGAGTCTATCTCCTTCACCCTTGTGCTGATACCAGGTTTACCAAGGAAGCGGCACTCTTGCTCATTTCCCCAAATACTCTTAGTTTCAGATGGGGCCCTTTTGAGGTGTGATGGGCTGGTTCTCTCCTTAGAATCTGCATCCATCTGAAAAAGAGAAGCAAATTATCCAATGGAGAGTGAAGTCAGCACCAGATAAATGGGATAACCATTGTTATTTTAGAGAGAATTTAATAGGTGTAGGCATTCTTATAGCCCACGATCAGTGGGAGCTTGATAATGGAGAGTGGGCTCATTTTTGGATATGGTTCTGACTTGTTTCCCAGATCCAGCTATGGGTTCCATTCCACTGAATCAACCAGTTAGCCGAATGAAGAGCAGCTGGTGACCCAGCATGGCTGTGCACCACTATTGCACTTGTATGAGCATCATGTCAGGTTGTTTGCTGCTGAGTAGCTTAGACCATGTGTTGCTTGGACCAACATCGGTCATTTTCCCCCAGTCGCTCATGTAGCACCTTCTGGCACTAGATGAGCTATAATAAGCAGAGCCAATAGACTACCCACAGAATGGGAGAGAATATCTTCTGGCTATTCAACTGACAGAAGCCTAATTTCTAGAATCTACAAAGAAACCTAATAATAAAAAACCTAAATAATAAAAAGTCAAACAACCCACTCACAAAATGGGGCAAAGAACTGGATAGGCAGTTCTCAGAGGAAGAAATACAAATGGCAAACACACACTTAAGAAAATATTCATCATCCCTAATCATCAGGGAAATGCAAATTAAAACAGCTATGAGATTCTACCTTACCCCAGTAAGGATAGCAAACATTAAAAATCAAATGACAATAAGTGCTGGGGAGGATGTGGAGAAATAGGAACCCTCATCCATTGTTGGTGGGAATGTAAGATGCTTCAACCACTTTGGAAAGCAATATGGAGATTTCTAAAAAGGTTGCCTATAGAGTTACCAACAGACCCAGTTATTCCCTTAGTGGGCATTTATCCTAAAAGCTCTACACCTCAGTTTATAGCTGCTCAATTCATAATAGCTAAGAGCTGGAATCAACCCAGATGTCCATCATTAGATAAATGGATAACCAAGATGTGGTATATCTACATGAAGGAATTCTACACAGCAGTAAGGAAAAAAGACACAATGAAATTTGAAGAAAAATGGTCGAACCTGGAACAGATCGTTCTCAGTAAAATCACCCAGTCACAGAAAGATAATTGTCATATAGTCTCACTCATCTATGGCTCCTAACCTGAATCTACCCAAGATGCTGACATACCTAATAAACATCTTGAGGACAGGACAATAGGGTGGGTGGGATGGAGAGGGTAAGGGTAGGGGTAGGGGGCGGGGCACAAAACTGGACCCAAATGGCAATGGTACCATAAAATTCTACATCCTAAAAGACAGACTAAATGGCTGAACCTTCACCAGGCCCTTAGAGGGAACACCTCACAGGGCTCTGGAGAGAGTATGATGGAGACTAACCTTAATCTCCTGTTTCTCTCTCTCTCTTCCTCTTCTCCTGATATCTTTTATATTACTCTTCTTTTTCTTCATTCTCTTCTTGAGTGCTGACCTGTAACTCCCAGCACCAGCATGGGGCTAACATCCACAATGAGCTGTTGATCATAGAGACCTACAAGGTTTCCCAAAAGAAGACAGATTTCTGTCAGAGTACTTGATGACCCACCAAAGGTTAGTGGTAAGACCCTACTGCTGAAGACATCATATGCTGTTGTTATGCGACATGGAGTGACATGGCTGGAATCTGTATTGAAATACTTTTGTTTTGAGAATTTTTAACATAATAACTTCACAATAACCACATACAGTGTTTGGATGTTGGGCATATGGCATTCACTCAACACACGTTGGATGTTAGTTATCACTGTCAGTAAGCACCTTAATAATGCCTGGAGTTATCCTGAGAGGCTGTGACCACAAATTCAGGGGCTGTAGGATGCTAAAGAATACAGCATTTTTATGAAGAAAATGCATGGCATGCTCCTTAAATATATTTTCCCATAAAAACAAGTCAAGGGTTGGGGAGAAGGCTCATTGGTAAGAATACTTACTAACAGCACGAGGACATGACATGACAGGGCCTGAGACCACCTAAGTTTGATTCTGTAGCACTCACATACACAGCTGAGCATGTCCATACATATTTATAATCCCAATTTTGTGAGGAGCAGAGACTGGGCAATCACTAGGGCTCACAAAAACTGAAAACTGAAGCTCCAGGCTCCGAGAAAGAGTCTCAATTGACTACGTGGATGAAAGATAGACAAGACTATCCAGTGTTGTCCTCTGGCCTCTGCACACCTTCAACTGTATCTGTACATACATATGCATATAACACCACACACACACACACACACACTACACATGCACACACACACACACTACACATGCACAAAAATTATAAAGGCACACATACACATAAACAAGTAAAAGAAAACACATAAAATAGAAGGAAATTATATATTACATATTTCAAGTACCTTAGTTTCCCTATTTCTAGACTAGTAATTTTTTCCTTGGCTTTTTAAAATTGTTTGGTACAAAGCTGAACTGATGGCAGTCCCCAAGTGAAAAATCATGGCTCCTCCCTTGTCATCAGCTCATTCTCTCATCACCACCTGATTTTCTATGGGTTGCTCCTGACTTATCTACTACCTCCTTGACGTTTATGAAAGTGTTTGCTAAGCGCAAAATGTAAAAGCATGCCTGTCACTAGAATCAATTTCTGATTATATGTTATAATTTATTATACAATCATAGTTTGAATCTGGAATGTTCAATGCTTTGTCCCCAGAGCAGCAGAGAGAGGTAACTGGATAGCAAGAGCTCTTATCTCATCAGTGGATTAGCCCATTGATGACTTTATAGCTTAATGGGCTATTTAGAGGTGGGGCCTAGTTGATGAAGTAGGTGGCTGGGAGTGTGACTTTGAAGAGCATACCTTGTCTCCAGACTGACTCTATTTCTGTCTTGTCTTTCTCCTATCTCTGTCTGTCTATTGGTCCGTCTCTATCCTTTCAGCTTGCCATGAAGTCAGTAAGTTTGTTCCACTGTGAAATTCCCCAACCTCATGTTCTGCTTACCACAGCTCAGTAATTTTGAAGCCAGCTTACCATGGATGGAAACTTCTGAAGTCATTAGCCAATATAAATCTTTCCTTCCTGAAGTTGATTTTCTCAAGTATTTTGTCACAGCCATCAAAAGTGACTAACACAACAATATTTTAGAATCTAATATAAAATATATCTGTCACCAGAAATGATATACATATTTTTGCACATAACTCATTCATGCTTACATCAGCTCATTTATTATAGAGTATCTACTCAGCACATAGATGACCTGAAAGATGTGACTTATGAAATATAACTGCCTTCCACCTAGGCTTTTCTATCAAAGCTACAGTCTTGCTGTTGTTTTTTTAAATACAAATTTAACCACTTCAATCCCAACCCAAAACCTTTTCAATGACACACTTTGGTAAATCCAAAAACAGCACGAAGATTTAATGTACCAAGTTTTTTACTCAAGCGTAAGAACTAAGGATGGGAGGATATAGCATGGACAGCAAAAGTATTCTAAAGGGAGCATCCTCCTGAGCTGGGTAAGACACAGAAGGAAGACAGAGCCTACTAATGGAGACATAATTATGTTGGCAAGATGTTCTGTCTTCAATAAAATCCAATAAGGCAAGGAATGCTGGGAACAGGGGATGGGGGCAGCAATTCTGACACATTGTATGTAACAACTGCCTGTGTTACTCAGCAAAAACTTGAAAACACTGACTCTTCACTTGGCCTACAGGTGGCTGATGGATAATGAAAATGGGATTCTTGGGATACAGGCTAAGTATCTTGGAACCTATTTTATTCTTCTTAAGACATTATGAAAAATTAAGGTAAAAATGGAAAAATGGCAAGAAGACATTCTACGTAGACTTCAAGATTTGGCTATGCATATGGACGAATACAGAAATAGTCACTTGTGTCTGAGATTGAAGGAGTTTCAGTTCACTAACTGCCGAAGCTGAGCATCATTCTATATATTTATCGACTATTTGAGTGTCTTTATGAACTGTCTCAAGTCATTGATCAGTTTTTCTACAGTTTACTTTCTTGTTTGTAGACATATTAAAAACATGATCTGGATTCAAATGCTTTGTATTAATTATATCTTCTCACATTTTGTGGGTGTGGTGGTTCCAATGTGAAATGTCCCACATGCACTCATGTGTCTGTATTTATGCCTCATACTAAATCCCCAGCTGATGGAGGCTTTGGAAGGTAGAGCCTTGCTAGAGTAGCTGTGTCACTGGGGTGGGCCTGAGGTTCATTAGTCCAGTCCTACTGAGCATTCACTAGCCAAGTGACTCTTGCTACTACCTTCTAGCTGATGTGATAAGATGTGATGTCCAGCCTCTGCTGTGTTATGCTTTTTTTCACCATAATGAAACTTCCCCTTGCTACCGTGAGCTGCAATAAACCCTTTTCTTCCATGTGCTGCTTCTGGTTGGATGTTTTCTCCCAGTACTGAGAAGATAACTGCTACAGTAAGATAGATTTCTTTGATGATAAGCAGATGTTATAACTTTTAATATAATCTAATTTATCCATCTTTCTTCTATGATCAGTACTATTTTTGTGTTCGACTGAAGAAATTTTGCCTATTGCAAGGACACAATGATGCCCTTTGTTTGTTTGCACTCTCTTAAGAAAGTGAGTTTTCAAATGCTTAATCCTTTCACACTGGTCCTCTCATTTCCTTTTCTCCTCTTTGCACTCTGCAACACAAGAAACAACATTTTGTTACACTTTTAGTTTTACATCTCAAAACCTGTGGGCATTCTCAATCACCATCACCCCCAATATTGAACCCAGGCGTGCAGAGAATTTGTACAAAAGCAACAACTGAGTTTAACCTTTGAGTGAAAACAGAGTCTTTAGAGAAATCCCTGAATTCTTAGCAATCTTGCTGTCTTCCAGCTTGAGATTTTTATGTGCTTCTATAGTTTATTGTCCATTTAGATCCAAATCCAAGTCCAAACCCCACAACACTGCTCAACTATAGTCATGTTTTCCTAAATGTTACAGAGGAAACAAAAGTCCAGAAATGTCTAATTCCAACACAATACATCAAATTTACTTCTGAATGTGCCTTATTTTCTAATCATTAAAAAAACAAAATTATGATTTTTTTCTGTTAAAAAAATACTGAATGCCAGCAATCCCACTAAGGATGGCTCTCAGTGGAGTGGGAGCAGGGAGGAGGAAAATGATGGTGCCAACACATGATGAATCCATACAAAGTTTCTACTTAACAAAAATTTAAAAAATGTTACATTAAACCAAAAAATAAAGAAACAATAACCATGCTGAATTTGGCTTTTGATTTACCCAATGTGAACTCTTTTCAGGGGCTTTATGTGTCACCTGTGTTTCAACCTCATGCTTTTGATGCAAACAGCATTATAGGTTTTTTTTTTTTTTTTAAATTAGTGTTGAGAGAAGATATGAATGCTGATCTCTGGGATGAATCCTTATGGGAACAGAAATAAAGCATTTCTCATGTGAGAGACTCTTCTAGATTTTCATTTCATTCCAACAATTTGATGACAATTTTTTTTTCAGGAGAATAAAGCCATTATTTAAGCATCATTTTGAAGCTGCTATAAGGTTAATGAATAAATTTTATGTCCTATGCCAACTTCATTTTCTCTACCAAATGGAAACCAGTAGGAAATCAGAGCAAAAAGAAAAATATAAGTTGCATTAGGCATGAGAAAACCTGCAAATCAAAGAAAGTCTGCATGGGAGGTTTGCAATCTCTCATTTTGTTCTGTTATTACAGGAGCCAGACAGTAGTTCCACAAATGACATTATTGTCCAAGCTTATTAAGTAGTTATAACAAGGAAATATGCCTGCTTAGCAAAACGATATTAAAAACAAAACCAAAATGAATGTTTTCTCTTAACTGAACCATCCTCTTAAACATTTTTTTCTCTTTGCATGCGAATGTGTGTGCTGTGTGAATGAATGCATATTCTAATGTGTGTGAGCATGCACACTGGAGGCCAGAGGTGGAGGCTGGGTGTCTTTCTAGATCCCTTTGCACTTTGTTTACAAGGGAAAGTTTTCTCACTGGAACCCAGAGCTTGTCAATTTGGCTACCCTAACTAACCAGCCTGACCCAGGGATCCCATGTCTCTGCCTCTCAGCCATCAGAATTACAGGTGGGCTACTCCACCTCCCAAACATGTACATAGGGGCTGGAAACGCAAACTATGGTCCTCACATTTGTGTGGCAAATGTTTTTTCAGGTTTTTTTCCCCCCGAGGTAAGGTCTCACTGTATCCCAGGCTGATTTGGAATTCACTTTGTAGTCTCAGGGTGGCCTCGAACTCATGGCGATCCTCTTACCTCTACCTCCAAAGTGCTGGGATTAAAGGCGTGTGCCACCACGCCTGGCTTCTTTTCAGTTTTAAGACCTCAGGTCATTTCCGTCAATCAGTGATTCATCCAATGCTCGATCCGTGAAAAGTACTGAGAATACTGAGATGAGCAAGACATGGTCTCTGTCCTTCAGGCCTTTGTGAAGCGTCATGTGAGCAAATTGGCACTGCTATTGTAAGGGGCTAAGTAGTTGGAGCAGTATCACAGGGTTTGAATATTGTCAAAATTGGACAGGCATCAGAGAAGAATCCTCAAAGGTGATAGGTGAGCTGGCAATTGATGGAGGAGTTGAAGTTTGTTAATTGAAAGTGAGAGCAACCTAAAAAAAAGAGGGACATGGAAGCCGGGCGTGGTGGCGCATGCCTTTAATCCCCACACTCAGGAGGCAGAGGTAGGAGGATCGCCAAGAGTTCGAGGCCACCCTGAGACTACATAGTGAATTCCAGGTCAGCCTGAGCTAGAGTAAGACCCTACCTCAAAAAATTCCAAACAATAAATAAATAAATCATTTGAAGGAGAGAGGTACATGGAGAGACTTGTAAGTAAAACAGTCATAATTCCAACAGCTGTGAAGTAACCTCATGGAAAATGGGAGGAAGAAGATTAGAATGCTGCTCTTTAAAAAGAATATTTTACTTATTTGTTTGAGACAGAGAGAGAGGCAGCATGAGAGAGAGAGGATGGGTGTGCCAGGACCTCTTCCTGCTGCCAATGAACTCCACATGCATGCATCACTTTGTGCATCTGGCTTTACTTGGGTACTGGGGAATCAAACCTGGGTCCTTAGGCTTCTCAGGCAAGTGCCTTACCTGCTAATCCATCTTGCCAGCCCCTAATGTGATGTTTTTGATTTAAGAAGCTGAGTTTCTAAATATCTAAGTGAAGAGAGTATAAAATACTGAGGAGGAGAAGAAAACTAGAAGAGAACAAAGAACTATTACTGGATTTGGCAGCACTGAGACCATTGGAGATATAGAAAGATCATTTCAATTAGGCAGTGGAGAAGGGTCATGAGACATACAGGGACTGAAGAAAGAATGGAAGAGCCAAAGGAAGGGTAGGGCTCTTTACAACGTGCTCCTCCAGACACAAAATGGCCCGGCTATCCATGACCTCACAGTGTCTGACACTACCTACACAAGACAGTCATAGTAGGAAGAAAAGATCATGACATCAAAATAAAAGAGAGACTGATTGAGAGGGAGAGGGGATATGATGGAGAATGGAGTTTCAAAGGGGAAAGTGGGGGGAGGGAAGGAATTACCATGGGATATTGCTTATAATTATAAAAGTTGTCAATAAAAAAAGAAAGATTAGCTTCAGGGAAAGTTACAAGTCAGGAATTTAGTAGAAAAAGCATCTTACAGCAATTTTCTCAGAAACTTATTTGTAAGGTCCCATAGTTCTGGGTTGGATAGATGGCTTAGCTGTTAAGATGCTTGCCTGCAAAGCCTAAGGAACCAAGTTCCATTCCCTAGCACCCACATAAGCCAGATGCACATGGTGGCACATGCATCTGGAGTTTGTTTACAGCAGCAGATGCCCCTGGCATGTCCATTTTCTCTCTCACTCCCTCTCTTTCTCTCTGTGTAATAAATAAATTAATTAAAAATAAAAATAAAATAAAAAAAGAAATGATTGAGGATGAAGAAGCAAAGGTAAGGCTAGTTTGATTGACTTCTTATGATTTTGTGTCTTTTTTGTTTGGGAGCAAGTCACAGATATCCTTCATATCTCATATTTCAGTGCATTTCCTAAATTCAAAAAATATTCCCAGTCATAGCTACATCAGGATGATCCAAATCTGGGCATTAATATTAGTATAATGCTTTTTTCTAAGCTGAAGATCCTAAGTCAGAATTTACTAATTGTACCAAAGTGTTCTGTATTGCCCAAGAACATTCAAGTCACACATTGCATTCAATTGTCCTGTTCCTTTGTTCTTCCTCAACCCATCACCAGTCTTCTTCAGACGTTGTGAAGTATTGGCACTTAAAAAAAAAATAAGACCATTCTTTTGTAGGCAGTCTCTTAATGTGTTAGTTTGAAACATCCTCATGATTAGAGTCTGGGCATGCATTGTGGCGGGCTACTACAGAAATGGTGTTGTGTCTTTCTTAGTAATCATCTCAGGAGGCTCATGGTGTTGATGTGTTGCAATGCTGGGCATTCAGGCCACTTATAGAGGGTTTTTTCCTTGATAACTTTATTGTACACTACACTGGTTTTCTCATAAGTAATAAAAATTGTGGGGAGACATTTAGAAACAATAAATGTTCTGTTTCTACTCAAAATTCCATTCCCTAGTTAAAGAAGTTATTGACGAGTCTTGCCTGAATCAATTATTATGTTGGTAATCAACTGGTAATTTGCTAAATCCCTTCTATATGTATTACTTGGATTCATACTATCAGGATGGTATTTCTATTCTCCATTTATTTAATTATTATTTCTCACTCTTTCATTTTTGCAATTTTTTAAATTCTATCTCAGCTTGACCCAGAACTCATGCTGTAGCCTAGGCTGTCCTTGAACTCACAGCAATCCTCCTACTTAGTCTTCCAAGCACTAGGATTGTAGGCATGATCCACCATGCCTCATTTATCTAATTACTTATTTGTTCATATCAGTAGGAACCCATGGGTTATTATTAATATTACTATCATTATTAACATTGTTTTTATCATTTAGTACTGGTTAGTTTCTAGGGCACTTGAACACATGTGTAGGAAACAAAGAAAGAGCTTGGAGAGACGTAGGAGAGAGAGTACATGATTGATGCAGCAAGGTATCTTGCTCATTTTCATTCTGCACCTGGTTAAACCCTGATCAGGTCAGGTGCTGAGGATGCAAAGATGAGTAAAACGGGACCACATCCAGAGGGAGTTTGCATACTGGGAGCAAAGAGGTTTGGAAAGGTCAAACTACTATGGAAGGGGACAGATCATTCAGTAATGTGATGTGTAAATGCTATAGAAAGCAAAACTGGGAGTTGACGCTATAGAAAGCTGGGAGGAAAATGATTAATTTTGGTGTATTGGCAAAGACTTCCCTAACGATTAGCTGGATGAGGGGAGAGTAAAAGGGATCATAAACAAGAGTGGGAAAGGCATTAGGACAGAAATAATACCCCTGGAAATATGGAAATCGATTTTCAATGCCCTCCCTGCTGGAAATTTGGGGAGGGAAAGCTAGTTGAGATCAACAGCAGAGATGGTGAGGGTGTGCAGCCACCTCAGGCTTCAACTGCTTTCGCTCAATATGGTGGTTAGGGGCCAGACGTCCAAAACTTCCTTCTGGACCAGGACTCAGAGAAAAAGACACTTCTCCCCCCCTCAAGTTCCCATCATCAAAACAAGCTCCATATCCACTTTGAGACCTCAGTTGCTAGACCCCAGGAGGTTCATTCAGGGAATCCCACAAGACAGTGGAATTTCCCTATAAATATTTGCTTTTGCCTCCTAAAAAGGTACTCACAGGCCATTTGCATGAGGAGAAAACGAATCTGACTGCAATGCTAATCATTTAGGCTTATTTATTTTATCCACATTAATAAGAAGCAGCTGTAAACCACTATGAAAGTTCAGTTTATTTCAGATTGTACCTAAATTCCAAAGATAAAGAAAAATGGTAAGTTAGATGAACTTTTAAGAAACAAAAAATGTTTCAAACTTTTCCCCCAAAATATTTTATAACTGAAAATAGAAGTCCAGTGCATGTTTTTCTGCTTTATTTTCTTTTGTTTTTGAAAGATAGAGAGGCAGCTTAGCATGGTTTAAAGTATCTGGAAGCAAAACTTGGAATGCATCCATTACTCCATTATCTGGAACACATAATACTCCCAAGGAAATTTAAAGTAAAAGAATTTGAATCCTGGATTTCATTGCAGCAGAGGCTGCCTAGCTGCAAATGTAGGTCACATAGTTTTGGCATCCTGTGTGGGTTTCCAGCTGTCTACTGAACACGGAAACCCAAGAATACGTGTTTCACTGCACAGCACACTGGAAAGTGGGGCTCCATAGTAAAGCCTGATGTTATTCACTTATTACAGCTCACTCTTCTATACCATTTTCACTTCTAGTTTTTCTTGCTCTTTAGGGTTTAGAGTTTTAGGTGATAAAGAGAATATAGCCATTTCTGTCTTTCCATCTGTGGACTTCAGCTTATAAATAACTCTAGTCTTGGTAAAGATTGCAGTAAATCTGACTAGGGGAAATAAAAATAAAACAAAAAACAAAAACTAACCTGTGGGAGTTCAGATTGTTCTCAGTGCAAATAAAGATGAGCTATTATGTAGAAGGACTCACTGGCACAGAGGACAGGTCTCACTCTTGTCTATAAACTGGGTAATCATAGATACTAACAATTAGACAGTAAGTGGTAAAGGTCATGTGAGTGTCACAGGTAATACATGTCACAGAATACCAAATGAGGGCATGCTTTTGGGAGGAAGGAAAGAAAAGTAAGTGTAAGAAATTCTTCACCATAGGGTGGTCTACCAAATTGATGCAACTAAAAGAGCCTTTGCTGTACCATCAAGCCATCTGTGACCCTCCAACAAGGGACTTGTACTTATTTATTGTGTTACAATGAATTCTACAAGTATATATTGACTTTTAGCTTCAAGTAACAAAAGTAAGCTAGATTCAAATTAGATTAAGAGAAGGCAGTTGTATCTGAACCTGGTGACACATACCTATAATCCCTGTAACCCCAGCATCTGGGAGGCTGAGGCAAGGGGATTGTGAACTCCAGGTCAGCATAAGCTACATAGCAAGACTCAGGTTTTTTTTTTTTTTTTTTTAAGTGGACAGTTGTTACAATAAGAATCAGAATCAAAGGTGTCTCATAGAACCCAAGTATAGAAATTATTCTGGCTCCTACAAAGGTTGGACCAAGAAGCTGAAAAGTCATCACAGGTAACAAATGTCACAGAAAATCAAATGAGAGTATAATTTTGGGAAAGAAGGAAAGAAAATTAAATATAAGAAATTCATTTTTTATTAGATATGGACATATTTAGTATGTAAATATCACATGTTGGTACCATCCTTTCCCGCCTCCCTGCCCCTTCTCTGAAGAGGCCTTCCTTGTTGGGGATGCAGGTCAACCCCATGGGGATTGTGGGTCATGCACTATGGGGGGGGGGGAGGCAATATCTCTGTGCAAAATGCCCCAACTTGTGGCTCTAACAATCTTTCTGTTCCCTCTTCTGCAAAATTCCCTGAGCCATGCTGGAAACATTTTAAGACTACTTCAGTGATGGGCACTTAGGAGCCTCTGGGTCTCTGGTTTGGTAGGTGTTGAGTGTCTTCAGTGTCTATCTACATTATCCTTGTGCTGATATCAGATTCACTAAGAAAGCAGTATTCTTGCTCATTTCCCCAATTTCTCCTTGGTTTCAACTGGGTCCAGGGTGGAGTGCACTGGGTCATTTATCTCCTCAGGTCCAGCTCCTGTCTTAAAAAAGAGAAGCAGATTCTCCAACGGAGAATGAAGTCAGCACTGGTTACATGGGATAACCACTGTTAATTTAGAGAGAGAATTAAAAGGGTTCAGACCCTCTTATAGTCTAAGGTTAGTGGGAGCTTGACAGTGGAAAGCAGAATCATTATCTGGATATGACTCTGACTTGTTTCCCATTTCTAGATATTGTTACCTTGCCACTGTGTGGATCTGTTAGCCAATCCAAGAGCAGTTAGTTACTCACCACGGCTGGGTGCCATTATTGCACTTGTGTAAGCATCACATCAGGTTTGTTTGCTTCTGAGTCGCTTAGACTTTGAGTTGCTTGGACAGATGTTGGCTACTTTCCCCTGGTAGCTCATGTAGTGCCTTCCAGCACTAAATGGGCTAATTGTCTGGGGACTGGCTCTCCAAATATGAGAAATTCTTAACCATAGAGTGGTCTACCAAACTGATGCAACTGAAAGGGTCTCTTGCTCCACCATCAAACCATCTGTGACCCTCCAACAAGGGACTTGAAGTTATTTATTATGTTACAATGAATTCTACAAGTATATATTGACTTTTAGCTTCAAGTAACAAAAGTAAGCTAATGAGATCAACAGTGGAGATGGTGAGGGTGTGCAGCCACCTCAGGCTTTGACTGCATTTGCTCAGTATGACCTTTCTCTGTCCATCTTCTCTCACACTGCAGACTGACTTCTGAAGTGCTCCACTTCATTTCTCCCTAGACTCTGTAGACCAGCTAGGAGGAAGGGATCCACCCCTGCCCTGTCAGCCCTGACCAGGACAGTCTTATGGTGAAACAACACCCAATGTTAAGAACAGAGAAGCCTGAGGGCAAGAAAACCATTTTCTGAGAAAATGACGAGTAGCTCTGGTATCAATTAAGATTAGCTCCAGCTGCAAGTGATTAAAGAAAATAAAAGACTAGATAAACAAGAAGCTGTGACTTAAACAAGATAGAAATTAATCTTTGTCTCACATAAAGGAGTCCAGTACTAGGAGTCCAGGGTGTAGGATGACTCTGAACATCAAGAATCCAGAGTCTTTCATTACTTGCCTTCTGTCTTAGAGGCCAAGATGACAGCCCTAGACATCACCCACCTATTCACATTGCTCCTGGATGTATGGAAGAAGGTATATAAAAAGGCCTATCTCCTGATACTTTAAGGGTATTTTTAACAAGTCACACACAGTATTTTCTCTTACTTCCTATTTGCAAGAACTTTGTAAAATGGACACGATTAACTGCAACACAAACTGGGAACTATCATGGGCCTGTGCTTATATCAAAGCCAAGAGCTCTATTTCTAAAAAAGAAGAGAAGAATAAATACTGGAAGACAAATAATCTTTTGCACTCCCACTGAGCCAAACATGTAGGCCCTGTATGAGATGAAAGTAAAAGTTTAGAATCTCGTGAATGTGAGGCCAAGGAGGTTATCCAATTTAGTTGGCAGTGGTAACTCCCAAAAGTTTTGGAGCAGGAACATGGCATGATCAAGGTTATACTTTGAAAAGATTGACATTCAAATGATTATAAAACAAGTCAATAGCTGCTAAGTGCCATTTGAAAGTCACTTTTGGTTCGAGAGCATTAAGCTGTGTGTATTGGAAGTGGGAGAAGAAGCTGCATGGGGATGAGAGACGAAAATGTTAGTCTAGGAATTGGTCCTGCAGCAATGAGAAAATAGGAAAACGAGGAAGAAGGGGAGACAAAGGAAACTCCAATTTTGAGCCACAGAGATTAGGGACCCCTGCTGTCATTAGTAGACATAGGAAGTCACGGGGAGGAGCAAGAAGACCTTTGGTTTGGCTTCCAGGGAAATGAGAAAGTGTGGTGGTTTGATTCAGGTGTCCCCATAAACTTAGGAGTTCTGAATGCTAGGTGTCCAGCTGATGGAGATTTGGGAATTAACGCCTCCTGGAGGCTGTGTATTGTTGGGGGCAGGCTTATGGGTGTTATAGCCAGTTTCCCCTTGCCAGTGTTTGGCACACTCTCCTGTTGCTATGGTCCACCTTATGTTGGCCAGGGGGTGATGTCCACCCTCTGCTCATGCCATCATTTTTCCCTGCCATTGTGGAGCTTCCCCTTGAGCCTGTAAGCCAAAATAAACCACCTTTTTCTTTCCACAAGCTGCCCTTGTTTGGGTGATTTCTGCCAGCAATATGAACCTGACTGCAACACAGAGTTTGACCAAGAATCTCCAGGACAACTTGAGGCAGTTCTAGGCTTCAGTGTTGTCACATTACCAGCGCCTTAATAGCAGCGTGAGGCTCAGGAATTATGACATCACTGATTCATGGCCTGCACTTGCATCTCTCTGAGAAGCTGAGAAGGCAATAAACCTCCATCACTCTCTTGTATTGAAGTTTTAGATTATTCAGGGGTACTCTGGGCACATTTAGCATGGGTAAGTGAGACTTGGGTGTACTGATACTGCTATATTTCCAGAGAAACGTCAATAAAGCTGCAAATGTAATTTGGACCTAGGTTTTAAGTGGAGGGGATGGATGTCGAGGAGAACACTAAAGGCTTTTCAGAGAAATTCTTACTTCAGGGATTTATTTATTTATTTTATAAATCAACTATTCATTCATCTAATAAATATTTATCAAGACCAGCTATGGCATACTAAATACAGGTTTCATAAGAGCCAGTAAGGCAGACACGGCTGCTGCCTTTATGGAAGTTAGTCTAGACCAGGTTTGGCAAAGTGTAGCTCATGGGTCACATTTGGCCTGCTGCCTGCTTCTGTTCCGCCTGAGAAGTAAGAATGGCTTGTACATTTGGAAGTGGTTAGGAAAATATCCAATATGTAAATTCTCCTAAAGAACCCAGGCAAGTGGCCTAACCCCTGCAATGGTACTCAGTATTGTTGCAATGGGTACAGCACTTAGTCTAGGCAAGGAGAACCCCTGCCCAAGGATAATGCTCTAGATGGTCCTTATATCACACACAAAATAAGTTAGAGGAGCTGGAGAGATGGCTTACCAGTTGAGGCACTTGCCTGTGAAGCCTTAAGGACCCAGGTTTGATTCCCCAGTTTCCCCGTAAGCCAGATGCATAAGGTGGCACATGTGTCTGGAGTTTGTTTACAGCAGCTAGAGCCCCTGATGTGCCTATTCTCTTTGTCTCTACCTGTCTGTCTCTCTCAAATAAATAAACAAACAAACAAATAAATAATGTTTAAAAATAAATAAATTAGAGAACACATGGATGCCTCTGTCACTTGGCAACCTTGAGCATTTATTCTCAGGACTAGCATCATTCAGGGCTCAGAGAAAAGCTTTTCCAAATTTGCTTGATGGCCTCAAAACAATAACCAACTGTCCAAACAGCATGGAGGAGTGTGGGTTGAGTCTCTCTGCATAGTTGGATACCGGAAATACATAGTATTTGGAATCCAGGTGACAATCTAAGCAACGGGAATACTTAGATAAGTGAAAATATAAATGTATTAACTTGTCCTAATTAGCATGAATGAAATAAATAAAAACTCTTGTTATGATGAAGTAAAAAAAAAAGAAAATATCAGATGTGTGAAAATGATAAAAGACTCAAATCTCAGAATTCATGAAAAGTTTTAACTTGCACAGTCATACCCACTCACTTGTATATTGTTCTCTGGTTGTTTTCACATACTATGATCACAGAGTTACATGCAATGGGGACTGCATGTATTTCTAGTTACAACAGAATTAGTCAAATAGGTGATTGGATAAGTAAACACATGTTTAAGTAAAGTGGGGGGGGAGGGTTTTCCCCCCTCAATGTCCAGGTTTGTGGCAGGTACTCTTCAAAAGATAATCCCCATTAAATTGTAGCTAACCTGTAACTTTATGTGACCAAGATTATGGCAGACTTTATGCTGTGTGGCTTCTGCACAGATCTGAAAGAAAGTCTGCACTTGTTCTCTTGGCAGGCTCCCTCTGAGGCAGACAAGCAATCTCTCTGAGCTTACTATGCTGTAAGAAAGCCCAAGCTGGCTTTTGGGAGAGACTACATGGCCAGACAAATGCCTCAACACCCTTTTCTTCCAGGGATCCTAGACTGGAGACTAGGCATGTGGGTGAAGAAGCCATCTTGGGGGTTCATATGATGATGCCAGCCTCATCTGACATTCTGCTTTAACTCTAGAAGACACCTTCAGTGAGAACCACCCAGCCGAGACTAGTCAGCACTTAGAAACGTTAGGAATAATAATAAATGTTGATGTTAAGCTGAGAGTTTTGGGAGGATTTCTTATTCAGAAGTAGAAATAGTGTTTGGGTGGAGCAGATCCAAGTCTTAGGGATGGACAAGCTGGATTGTCTACAGGCAAATTGTGGGCAGCTGTGTGGCAAGCCTATCCTAGCATGGGGATAAAAGTACACAGGTGTGCTTATTATTCCACAAGTACATTAACTTATCACTTATGAACTATGGATACGTTTTTATAGTGTCTGGGAAAAACATAGGAGCAACATCAACAAGCACTAAAATGAAAATTGAGTAAAATTCCAGCATTGTGGTTTTCAAATAGAAATCCCGTGTGGTAGGATGCAGAGACTTTCCTGGTTTGGACACTCAGAGTAAAGATCTATAGAACATGCTATGGGTGTTGGTTTATTTGTCTCAGGCACTAGAAATTGTGTCTAGTCCCTAAAGCCTTGGTAGAGGGTAGAAGCCCTCTGTAGCAGGCTAAGGAGGACTAATTCTGCATTTCCATGGAGAAAAGTAGAATCCAGGCCTCCTAAGGTGTGTGTAGGGTGGGGGGAGAGGGTGCATTGAAAAGGTTTTTCATGACTCTATTGGCTAAGAAATCATGAGCCCCAGCAAATGATGAGAGTCCCCTCTCTTTTAGCTCCTCCTCCCTACATCTAATTTGTGGGCCATTTCCTTCTCCGCTGTGCCTGGCCGCTCTCTTCATCACCAAAGAAGAACATGCAGAGGAGCCACAGTGAAAAATTGGCCTGGCTCAGGCACTGTCAGGTGACAAGCTTTGGTTTGGCTGCCACCAGTTACTACTTGTGTTTCCTTTCCTCTGTATTGATCTATCTTCTACCTGAGCACCTCATTCATTGTGCCCTTTGTGACTCCCCTCCTCTTCACTTCTCCTTTTGCCTCTAGCCTATCTATCCCAGGAGGACGAGGAAGGCTGGCAGGAGGTGTACAGATGCCTAGGGAGCAGTGACCGTAGCCAGCTTGAGACGAGGGTCGCAATATCAACCATCACTTCCTCACTGCACAAGATCCCCCAGTGACCTTATAATTGTCACTCTAACGGGGAAGCAATGAGTCAAACTATGAGCTCAGCTGGAGACATAATCTGGAGAATTAATTTTGCTTTTTCTCAAAAGCAGAACTCAAGGCACGGATTTGGTTACTTCTAGTACATCTGGAAGGTAACTGGGAAAGCAGGAAGTGAGGACACCGGAAGGAAGAGAAGTCAACCAATGGAATGTCATTGTGCTAGCTTTCGTTTTGGGGTACTGGGGCCTGATCCTGCTGGTGATCCTTTGAGAAACTACACAGAACGCTTCTTAAAATTGTCTTCCTCCAAAACAGGTCTGGTGGCATGAACCTGTAATCCAAGCTGCCTGAGAGGCTAAGGCAAGAGGATTCTAAGTTCCTAGATATGGGTGTCTGAGGCCCTGGGGCACTGTTTCCCATCACTGCCTGTGTATGATTACTTGAGGTTGTCTCCAAAAATGTTTGCTTCTTGTCACCTCTGGGATGTGCCTTCAAGAGGCCATGTGAGTTCATCAGGCTTTAGAGAAAGCCCTAGGGTAGAACAACAAAGAGCCTCACCTTTACTTGGTATACCAGTAACCTTCCCATTGCTGGGACAAAACTCCTGACCAGGGGACCAAGCTGGGGACCAAGTATTCATAACATAAGAAGTTATGGGGGACATTTCATTCAAACTGCCACAAGTGGAAACTGTGTGCATAGAAACTGACTGATTCAACTTAACCTAAAACCAGAGGTGGGCGACGGATGAGACAAGGGAATGAAGATCATTGTCCTCCTATAGCAACAGATGCAAGACCACATACATCAGTTTCCATAACCTAACAGTGCTTTGTTAAATAAGTTAGTGAATGATTTGTGCTACAACATATTCTTCATATTACGCAGTTGTATATATAATTAATTTAGAAAATTTAGACAATAAAAAGAAATACGTTTTGGAATTTTTATTTGTATACTAGCATATTTATTTGTATACTGATTAATATTAGCACCACTCTCGTTACAGCCTCATCTCTGCTCTCCACTCAACATTCACACCCCCAGCTGCCCTTCAAATTCTCCCAAGCTTCTATGGGAAGTCAAAAGACCAAGCATTAATTGCTTTTTGCTCTTGCCTTTTCTTCTATAAAAATCCTGCTTGTTCTTGAGCAAATGAATGTATCTGATTAGGATAAAGGCCATGTTCAAAGCACACCCACACAAATGCCTCTAGTTATTAGCGTACTACCCCAACACTTGTGATAAGTGCTTTCCAGGAAGAGCATAGGACACTATAAAGTATGAGGTGTGCATGGGGAATTAGAGAATGTCCCTGAAGTGAGTTTTAAGCTCAGATTTAAAAGATTCAAAGACTAGTTAGTGATGAGAGGCAGAGACATGAGCATGTGTGACGGCCCCGAGGCACAGTGACAAGAATCTGAAGGAAGTTTGGGGAATGACGGTCATAGGACGTGTGTATCTATTTGCCTTTCTGTTGCAATTCTACTAAAATGAACGGCTGTTTCAGGATGACAGCTGCCATCTCAGGACAAAGTCTGGTCAAGGGAGATTTCCTTAAGATAGAAATCAACATGTACCTAATTGTTTGAAAGATGGACAAGATGTTTACACATCCGAGGGAGGGTTTAGGGTTGACTTAGTGATAAACTCAAGCTAATGGAAAAAGAAAACTTGGCAATGATTAAGTGTAGGGAAAATACAAGTCACTCAGAGAAGGAAGAGTAACCTTTGATACGAGTGCCTCAGCTGTGAAAATGTTGACATAGCCGAAATAATGAAGACCGAGATTATTGATCTAATCACAGTGATCAGGTAACTGTGTGAGCAGGGCGGGGAGGGGAGGCTAGAGGTAGATGTATAAGAACAAAGTCCTGTCTTCAACACGAGTAGAATCTGCTTAAAACAAAAATCAAAATGTCTTACAAGTGCAGTATTTAGAGATGTGTGGGCAAAATCCTAAAGAATCAGCAGAAATAGTTGCAAGTGATTTCCTCTGGGGAAATAAAGCAAGGGGTGACGTTTCCTCAAACGGGACATAACACAGCTTGCAAAATCTTTTGACTTTCCTGTAGAAACTCATGATAACTTGAACTGAAAGTGAAAACCATGGCATGGCAGGAGTACTGGGAGGGAGGGCCATGGAGTATATAGAATTCAGCGTTCTCTGCAAGAAGGGAAAGAGGGCGGGGTCTTAGTCATAGGAAAAAGGACCATAGAAAGTGAGTGAAGAAAGCATTTTGTTTTCAAAAGAGATCACATAACTAGCTTTATATGATACAGAGATTAGCTTGCAGCTATATGGAGAACAGATAGAAAACGAAGACCAGAGTGGGCCCTCGGAACTACTGCTCCCATATTTGTCATGTGATGAGGGGGAGGGTTGTTGCTAGATGACGGTGGTAGGGAGGCAGCTGTGGAGATGCAGAGACATGGAAAAATCGAGTTTGCTTTGAAGCAAAACTATGCAATAAATAAGCATGTAAAGGGAAATAGGAGGAGGGAAGAGAGATTTATCTTCCTTTATTAATAGCCACCATAAGCAACTTCAAAATCACAGATAATAACGCTTAAATTATTCCGTAGGAAAACCATTCAGATTAATGTTTGGATGTAATGTTGCAAATTGGGCAAGGATATTCATTTCAGGCTGAGTGCCTTTGGAAAATATGCTAGCTTGCCCCTTCATGGCCTTGCATCCAGCAATCCTATTTTCTTCAATTAGGCGGCTATTTCAAAGACATGTCATCTGTTTACTGTTAATACATATTAATACAGTCATCTGAGCATCAGCAGCAAAGACCATCTAGAAACCGACATCCTACTTGTACCATTTCTCTAGTTCTTTGCATATGCATGTTCGTTTCCATTCAACGTCAGCATTTTTGGAGTGAAATACAGAGAAAATTAAAGGAAAGTAAACTTTGCTTTAAAAAATTACCAAGCTTTACATTTAGTTAAACAAGCATCCACACTCCCCTCTGACATTGCTTTGCTCATACATTGAAAGTGAAGAGCTGTTTGATCCACCTGCCTCCAACCCCCCCAGCCCCCCCCCCTCCTTACACGCTATTACTCCCTTCCAGACCATCTGGCAATTTTTCCTTGCCATGATTGAAATTTTTCTTAATATTTGCTAACAAAATTTGGGTTTTATTTTCCTCTCATAATAGTCCTTTTCATTTCCCTGAGGATGAAAGGAGACTCTGAGATGTTCTGATAAAAGTTTAATTTAAAAGGTGGGGGAGGGAGAATGAGTAAAACAACTCCCTTTTAGCTCAGTTCTTTCCACAAAGGCACCTTGATCACTCCGTCCCAGTAACTTGATTTGCTGACTCAGGAAACAGCCAGACATGTTGTGTCCCCCAAGGAAGCATGAGCTTGTGTGTCTGGGACTTAGGATCCAAGCTGGCAAGTGACCAGAATGAGATGGAGCGGAGTTTTGCTCATACCTGGTAATCTCTTTTGTCTAATTTTTACTGCATACCTATCTGGAACTGCTTCAAAAGTGTTGGCAGGAATGTGATAGGAAGTGGTCAAAGTGGTCAGAATCTCCTGGTGTTTGCAGCAGACAATTGTTTCTGTTCTGGGGCCAAATGCTATTTGTTTGGCTGTTTGTAACATTTTCCTTATCAACCACCAGAATCATATTTCCCATATTTGCTGCTACGCCTGTTATATTAGGAAGTAAAATGCCTCAGACACTAGTGCGGCACACGTTGTCCCCCTCCATGACTCCATTTCTCTCTTCCTCCAGAAATCGTCACTTCTGTGAGGTTTAACTGCATCTTTAATATATATACATATATATGTATATGTGTATATATATATATATATATATATACATATATGTATATGTATATATCCATGAACAATATGTGCAATGTCTGGTGCATTTTAAAGCTTAACAGAAGTGATTTCATGATCTGCATTTCATTTTGGAACTTGTTTATTTTTCAACCAACATTTTATTTTTGAGGTTTATATGTCATCACACGGGCAGCTGTAGTTTATGCATTTTCAGAGCTATGCAGGGTCTCAGGCACATCTACTGCCCTTTGTCTGCCGGGGGTATTTTCCAAGATTGGTACTTGATGATTGGAACTGTGGGTAATACTGTATCTCATATATACATATGTATATACATACATACATACATACATACATACATATATACATATATATATATATATATATATATATGTATGTCTTATTATGATTACTTTTGCAGAGAGCATCATAGATGGCTCTAATGATGTCAGTTCCTTCTGCTCTGTGATGCATATCCTTTGGCATGTGACTTTGTGGTTCCTCCATCTAGTTTCTATCATCTTGTCTCTTGACTTTGGGTTTGGCCATGTGACTTACTTTGGCCAATGGTGTGGCAACAGGCAAGACATGACCAAAGGCTGGAGGAATATTTATGTGCTTGGAGTGGTGGCTCTGAGTCTCTTATGCTGCTGTGAAAATATGCCTGGGCTACTCATGGGAAGATAGAGGAAACAGGTGAAGCAGAACTGGGCACATAACTGAGTTCTGCCTATTTCAGCTGATTGCTTCAGCATGATGGTTTGAATATAACATGCCCCCGTAGGCTCCTCTGTTTCAATACTGAATTCATAGATGGTGGCACTCTTTGGGAAGGTTGTGCAGCCTTCAGGAGGAGAAAATGTGTCACTGGGGATGGGCCTTGAGATTTTGCAGCCTGACTTACTGTTCTCTTTCTCTTTGTCTGTCTGTCTCTCTCTCTTTCCTCCTTGCTGATTGGATGTTGGCTTCCTGCTCATACCATGCTTTCCCTGCTATAATGGACTCTACTCTCTGGAAGTGTAAGCTGAATTAAACCCCTCTCCTTCCATAAGTCACTTTTGGTCAGGTATTTTGTCACACCAATGAGAAAGAAATTCTCATTCATAGGTAGGGATTGCCCCAACCTAGCTCAGCTAACCTTTAGCCAAACCTACAGCTGCACAAGTTTGATTAATATTTATTCTTGCATGTCATTGAGATGTTGTGGTTATCTATTATGAACATTCTTCTAAGTGAAAGAAATGTTGTAAGATTTTCACCTAGAAGTAGAGCTGCCAGGTTCCAAGGGCTGTGAATTTTCACTTGTACTAGACATTACTTAACTCTTCTCCAAAGACTGGGCTGTCTATGCCTACACCAGTTGTACATCTAATTTGTAGTCATTTGATTTGGGTGTCCCCCATAAACTTAGGTGTTCTGAATGCTAGGTTCCCAGTTAATGGAGATTTGGGAATCAATACCTCCTGGAGGCAGTATATTGTTGGGGGCAGGCTTATGGGTGTTATAGCCAGTGTCCCCTTGCCAGTGTTTGGCATATTCTTCTGTTGCTATTGTACACCTTATGTGGGTCAGCGGGTGATTTCTACCCTCTGCTTATGCCATCGTTTTCTCCTGCTATCACAGAGCTTCCCCTTTGAGTCTCTAAGCCAAAATAAACTTTTTTTCCCACAAGCTGCTCTTGGTCGGGTGATTTCTGCCACCAATGTGAACCTGACTACAACATCATTCTTCTACATTCTTGCAAGCATTTGTTATTTTGTACAGTAGTCTACCCCAATGGCAAATTCCAAAAGTAAAATAACAAATTCATAGGTATTAAATAACTATTATTACAATATGTTGTTATAATTGTTCTATTTTATGATCAGCTATTGTTAATGTCATATTATACCTAATTTTTAAAAAATTTTGTTTGTTTATTTTTATTTTTTTATTTGAGAGTGACAAACAGAGAAAGAGGGAGAGAGAGAGAGAGAGAAAGAGAGAGAAACAGAGAGAGAGAGAGAGAGAGAGAGAATGGGCACGCCAGGGCTTCCAGCCACTGCAGACAAACTCCAGATGCATGCGCCCCCTTGTGCATCTGGCTAACGTGGGTCCTGGGGAATCAAGCCTCGAACTGGGGTCCTTAGGCTTCACAGGCAAGCGCTTAACCGCTAAGCCATCTCTCCAGCCCTATACCTAATTTTAAACCAAGTGTGATCATAAGTCTGTATAAAAATGTAGAGACTATATATATGTAGTTCAGTATCACACATAATTACAGGCATCTAGGACCAGTCTTGGGACATATCCCTTGAGAACAAAGGGGAATAGCTGTGTACCTTTTCTCATTTTTTTTTTTTTTTTAGTTTTCTGGTGAGACTTAAGGTCTCAGATGAGACTGTCTTTAATCATCACAGTCTGGGCTCCAGACATTTGAGTCAAGCAGCCATCTTGGAAATGGATTCTGTGTCCCCAGCTGTTATGTCCACCAACCATTTACGTCATTACTAGTCGCTTGAACCGTCCCAGCTGAGGCCTAGACCTTGAACAGGGGCGCCATCGTTTTTGCCCTTTCCGAGTCCCTGACTCATCAGGTCCATAAGCAGAATGCAGTCATTGTTGACTGACACCACTAGGCTTTGGGGTGGTTTGTTCTGCAGCCGTATATAAAAGGAGCTCTGTCTGGCTCATCCTTTTCCTTCCACGTGGAACCCCACTGGTCCTGTGGCAGTGCTGGGCCAACATCCACTTTCTTCTGTCTGCTTATGTCCCCAGAGCTCAGCGGGCTTACAGCTTTACTCCCCACCGGCAGCTTCGAATGACTGTTTTATTTTTAGCCAAGAAAATTTTGGAGGTTGTTTTTGTGTTGTGTCTTTTAAATGGTCTTTGCATATGTTATTTCTCTGCTGCATGCCTGGGCAGGTCTCAAACCCATCTCACAATGCCATCCTGTCTGAGTTGCATTCATAGCACGAAAGCTCATCAGGCATGTGGCCAACTCAGGCTCTAGCATCATAATTACACCTAACTCTTTCATTTACTTAAAATGTTGGTTAGCACCTACTGCATACACTTGCTGTTCTAGGTACACTGAAGGATATCAGGAGGCATTAGATAGGATTCATACTGTGAAACAGCTTCCAGTCTGGTAGAGAGGGTGAGGTATAATGTATGCAGGTAACAGTGGTATCATATAACGTCATAAATGATGTAAAAGATGGACATTCAGAACAATTACTATGACTCGAAGAAGACAAATAGACCGAAAGAAAACAAGAGAGTAGCTGTGGAGCCAGGCTTGGTAGTCCCAGGCAGTGTGACTGTGCTCCCATGTAGCACTGTTCCAATCACGCCATCACTGCCATGGTGTCTATTACCAGTGACCAGGTGACTGAATTGCTATCTCTGGGCTGGGCTCCATGAGAGTCACTCTCTTTCCCAACTTCCTGCCTCTGCTCAAAGCCCCCACTGTTCTCGCAGGCGTGTGGATATGGAATCTTGATGCTCTTCATGTTCCCTCTTGCTTTGGACTTCACATCTAGGAATTTCTCACTGTTTCCTGTATGCATTTATCTATGTATCCCATGGCCCCTATCAGCTCACACATGTATCTCTAACTTGGCATTCCCATTTCCTGGAGGTTGGGCTGGATTCTTTTCTTTAAGTGCCCTTTTTATTCTGCCCCTCCCTGACTTCAAAACCTTTACAACCCCCTGCCATGTGCTGTATCTCATTTCAGCTCCTTATTCAGACCTCAAGCTCATCATGCTCAGTGGGGCATGATATTTCCTTAGCAATATTGGGGCTATTTCCTCTTTGTTCTGTCTACAACCTTTTCTCTGCTGCCCATTGTCTGGAAAGCCTTTGCCTGCTATTACAGTCTTCTGGTCATTTTTTCTCCAGTAGTTCTTGCTACACAATATTTTGTTGTCCTTTAAAACTTTCAAGTGAAAAGGACTGAGAGGGTGTTTTGATGTGGGGAAGACTGAAAGACAGCCAGCAGGGAGTGAAACAGAGTGACCAGTGGATGCCCATAAGAGTTAGTGTTCTTGCTTCCTAGTAGGGCAACTCACTTACTCAATGTCACAAAGTAAGCCAGTTTCTTAAACCCACAATCTAATTCTGAATCTAGGTAGATTATAAGGAAGAGGGTGACGCTGTATACGCAGTCAATGGACAGAAGCTTCCTGAAGATAGATTTCTGTTTAAAATGGATTTTTTTTAACAGTTAAAGTTCTGTAACAGCAGAATGAATAACCTTATCTGTAAAACGTTAGGTATCTGAGAAGTAAAGATGGCTTGATGAAACGAGTGTTCCTATTAGGAAAGGAGGAGTAGATGTGACCTTTGTGATCCTTTTGAAGGGTACAATTCTGTGTCTCCCTGCCTGCTTATAAGAACTGCCTTTACCTGAGCATGAGAGCTCAATGAAGTGGAGCAGGGATGCGAGGCAGCTAATGTTTATTTAATAAGTGGTATAGGTGATGCCCTAAGGGATTTACATTTTTATTTAGTCATTACAGCAGCCTAGTGGAATAGGATTTTTACTATCATCCAAATTTTGGGAAAAAAAAAGTATTCAAGGTTAAGAGAGGCTAATAAATTTGCCCAAGACCACATACTTGATAATTAGATAAAATGGAATTCAAGCCAATGATAGAGAGAAAGGAGAATGGAGTTCATTTATTCTACTAACTTCCTCTGTGTGGGGCTTCTGAGGATGGCTATTTGTCTGGACCAAAGGCATTATGTCAAATAGGCCAAGGATGCAATATCACACTCCTAAAAATTTCCTTGTTTTTCCCTCCCTTTTGACCTCCCTCCTTCCTTCCTTCCTTCCCTCCCTTTTCCTTTTCTTCTTCTTCCTTCCCTTTTGCCTCCTTCCTCCTTCCTCATTCCTTCCTTCTTTCCTACCCTCTTTTGTTTCTTTGGTTTTGGTTTTTTAAAGACATGGTCTCACTTATGTAGCCAAGACTGACCTTGCACTGTAGATCCTCTTGCTTCAGCCTCCTGAAAATTGGGATTACAAAGTTTTTACCAAATCATGCTGTATCTGATGAGATTTTTTAATCTGATTGTCTAATGAACAAAGGATTTCGATAAATAGAAAAAAGGCCTGAGAATTAATGCGGACAGAATTTCATTGCCTCTGACCTGGTTGTTTCATGACTTGCAGAGTACAAGTGTTAACATAGCAACATGATTCTACAAGAATTTATAACCATAGGAAACATTCAGAGTCACTATCATAAAGGCATTTCTAACTAAACATAGAGGTGTCTAAAATAGCTTTAATTCTAAGTGAAATGCTAACTGGAGCTGCCACAGATAAGTTACATCTGTCTTAAAGGGCCAGCAACTCACTTCTCCAGATATTACTGTGGACTAGATAGTTCTAAAATTACTTTCAACGAACTCTGGTTTGAGTGTAGATATGTGGGGTACATTAAGCGATAGTATCAGCGTCTGCTCTCGGAGTCTCTCGACGTGTTTACAGCACTTGTCTTGAGGCGTCCACTGGCATCTGCCTTCAATCACGGTGGCTGCTCTGGAGAGGTGTGCTTTGCCAGGTGACTTGATCTACCCTGATTGCTTTCCCATTTAGAAAATAAGGCATCCAGGACAGCCAGCCTCAGGGATATGGTGCTTTGATTGAAAACCTACTCATATAAACTGATGCATACTTGAAAAATAACCCATGTGAGATTTGAAGCAATTTTGTATTTTAAAACCAGCCCTTATGATTCTTTGGCTGAGTCCCATTAGCTGATGGTTCTCATAGGAAACCCAGACAAAAAAAGGAAATTTTTTATGGTCATGTGAGGATGAGAGATCGTGTGGTAGGGCTGGGGAGTGGATTTTTTTTTTTTTTTTTGCCCTGTTATGGCATTGGAGCAACAAAGAAATAGCCAATGTAAGAAACTGTTCAAATAAAATGTTCTTTATGGTTTCCATGTTTAAATTCCACATGCCATTTGGTATCCAGGCCCCATTGCATAATGAACATAAGCTTCCGTGGATGGATTTGAGCTCAGGATTGATTATGTGGTCAACTTTAACTGAACTAATGTTTTGCTCTGGCTTTTTACTGAGAGATTTTAGTCTTAACTCTTTTAGTCAGAGCTCCAAGAAAAACGTGTGCTAGTGTGTGTTAAAATAAACAGTGGATATTTTTAAATCATTTTCTGTGTGATAGTAAATACCAGACTGTTTTTCTAAACTATTACTTTGGATCGCAACTTTTGAAATAGTCATGGAGTTTGGAAACCAGTCAATAAAGATCTGTGAAATTAAAACATGCCACATAGTTAGCAGACAGAAGAGCAGAAAAGTTTGAAATCCAGACAAGGGAGCAAAAGAATAATCTCAAGGACATCTTAGTTTCGTCATGAAGCTAGAGGGCGATTGCAGAAACTGAGGAACCAGTAGCCATCTTCTGTATGCAAACCCGCTACCTGTTCAGCTCTGCTCTGGGCCCCTGGAGTCAGACTTGTACTGAACATGTTGGCCATTTCTCTTTGCTTTCTGACATTCCCTGGCTTGGGATGAGTGAGAAGTGCTAGAAGGAGACTCAAGGAGGTGTTTATGCCACTGGTCCCCTTCCTGTGGGATGGCTGAAAACTAATGACTGGCCTCAGCTACTCTCAGGCCGCCCTTCCCACTTAGACCACCCTGTCTTACCCCTTTCACTATCCCTTCTGTTTTGAACTCTCACCTCAGCTTCCTGTGTAGTTTTAGCTTTTGAGCCATCAATGTAAACAGGGAGGAAGGAAAGGAGAGTGGGTAGGAAGGAAAGAGAACGAAATCAGGAATCCGTGTTTTGTGCTGATGTGTCGAATTGTTGGCATATTAGAAGACATGTATCTGACGACATCGGTCCCCTGAGAGTTTCTGAGAGCAGAATCCAAGGCCAAGGCGAGTCCTGACGAAACACCACAGCAGTTAAATGAACTGCTGCCCTTGACTAGCTACTTGGTAATTGTCCTTCTTGGAGATTAACTTGTTCTGGAGGTTGAGACCATTGGATTTCTCTCAGGCTCTGGTGCTTGTTCAATACACGTTTGTCACACATCCTGGAGCTTTATTATGTAGTAGGTGGCCAGATTGCTTTTTTTATCCTTTTGATCATTGAAACAATAATTTTTCTTTTCTGGCTAAAGTGAGGTGTTGAGTGTTTGAACTCAACAGAATAGAGGCTTACTCAATAACGCTGGATGCATGTATCTTTCTGGAGGGCCTGCTTTGAAGGAAAGGGTCTTTCTGTTTCTTTCCTATTGATATTTATAATCTGTGAGGTATATTGGCTATAGCCATTAAAACAGGAACAAAGCCATGGGAGAAATTTCATTTAATAAGATATCTATTTGATGGTCAAATTGTAGTAATTACTTATCTAATAAAGGTGGTTTGGACAACCATTTCATAGGCTATTTATAGAATAGTTTAGACTACATAGCTTTTAAGGTATTCAACAAATAATTTAAGGTCTAATTATACTAGGTAAGGGGACCCAATGTTGATGAAAAGAGTCAAGATTCATGGTCTCAAAGGACATGTATGCTATCTAACACATGCATGGTGGAGCAAATTTCATTGCACTTACATGAAATGGGCAGCCAAACACAGACACTTTATTTTATTTTATCCTGAAGTTCAACTACTCATATAAAGTTTACCAAATACAGATTTTTGTCATTATTCCTTAATGTGGGTGGCCTCAACATTTCCCTTCTTGCTTCCTGAGCTTTATAACTTTTCCTACTAAATACCTTCATCTTGTATATGGTTGCTATATCAAAAGCGACTTTCCAGAGATCCAGCTCTCCAGTTTGCATGAGCTACTATTTATTCTTGCACAGTTAGTGAATAGGATGTTTGCTCCTCCTTTTCCCTGGGTGAATGCTTGATTTGTGAATACTACCTAATTACCATCCCCAGCAGCTAAGGATCTGGGGAAGACAACAAGTTTCCATGTTTTCAAAAATATAAGATGAACCCCAAGCAATTTCTGGTAAGAATCTTCCCATATAGCTTACTTCTGTTATCTTTCTCTAACCAGAGAAGCTTTCTGTTTTGTCTTCAAAAGAATTTTATGAGCCAGATGTTCAACTTATAGCGAAGTTTGTGACTTTGGAGGGAAGTCTGAGCACCTGGACGAGTGCTGGGAGGAGGGGAGTGCTTTAAGAACTGTAAGAAACTGCCCAACTCCTGCAGCCCATTGTGGGCACATGCGGCACCCATGTGTGATGAGTCCTCATTGTCAGATCAAACAAAGCAGAAAAAAGTCCTTTGTTTTTGTCACTAATGAGATATTTCTATACAGCTGGAGTCTTTTAAAAACTCTCAAAGAAACCACACTTTATGAAAAGTGCTATGTTATGTGAAATATCTGTGATTTAAAAAACCTCCAAGATGCCATCATCTTTAAGACACTGAGAATGCACTCATTCTAGAAGTCTTCTAACTCAGCAGCAAATCACAGGCGAGATTAAATCCTATAGTTGTTCTGCACAGTTTACTCTCACTGTTCTGTAAATATAACTTACTAAGTATGCCATAGGCTAGAAGCCAAGTTTTTTGTCCCCTTTATGCTTTTCTTTTCCCTTTATGACCACATTCTTTGTAACTCTACTTATTAACAACTGAATTCAGGAAAATCTCAAAGAGGGACAGAGTGACTGTCTGAACAGCTAAGGGCTCCGATTGGGGCATGTACACTCTAACTGGATGCAAAGAGTAAATCTCCACCAGGAATTCAGGGCATCCGGGGCACAGGGGCAGATGAGTGGGGACAATGATCCTTCCTCACTGTCCTGTAACCTCTCCAGACTGACAGGAGCTTACCTGCCAGTGCTGCCCATAGAGTGTATATGATAGTTCCCAAAGAAGCCATGTTTCTCCATCTTCCTGGGATGGGACTCCAAGTCTTAGTGACTGACCCAAGTATTTGAGAACAAAGAAAAATGGGGTTGAAAACTTCCTAACTCTACTTCCTGTTTCTGGGCTATGTTTGCACATGTACCTATCATAACACAACAACTCATTTGCTTCTCCCATTGAGTAGACAAAAATGCCTGTCCATCTGTGTCAAAGAAAGATGCCAAAAGACAAAGGAGGTCAACAGGTCATGTATGATTACAACCTGAGCTCTCTACCTGACTTCTTGGGTCCAAATTCTCACTCTAGTCACCAGCCATGTTACTTGCATGTAGCAGGTTCATTATTTTCTGCTTTGGTTTAGTCACCTGTAAAATGAAGAAAAATACTAGCATCATATGCTTATTATGAACTGTTTATGTGAGGAACTTAGAACAGTATCTGATGTATATAGAAGTTGTTGTATGAATGTTAATAAGAAGCATACTTTCAGCCGGTGTGGTGGTGCACGCCTTTAATCCCAGCACTCAGGAGGCAGAAGTAGGAGGATCTCTGTGAGTTCGAGGCCACCCTGAAACTACATAGTGAATTACAGGTCAGTCTGGACTAGAGTGAGAGACCCTATCTCTAAAAAACAAGACAAAACAAAACAAACCAAAACAAAACAAAACAAAACAAAAAAGCATAGCTTCATAATATTTAAATACTATTATTAATGGGGACATCCTAGATTCTAGTGTTCACTATTTTAACAATTCTTTTTTTGTTGTTTTTTTTTTTCCTTTTTTTTTCGAGGTGGGGTCTCTCTCTAGCCCAGGCTGACCTGGAATTAACTATGTAGCCTCAGGGTAGCCTCGAATTCATGGTGATCCTCCTACCTCTGCCTCCCGAGTGCTGGGCATTAAAGGTGTGCGCCACCACGCCCGGCTTTAACAATTCTTTTGATAGAATTCTGATATGCCTCATACACCCTCCTTCTGTTATATTCCCCTGGTCATGGGTCATGTCCCAGCCCTGGAAGAACACTGCTGTTCCTCTCCTCATCCCTAGTGCAGAATCTGAGGTACTAAACTCAGCTAAAGAGGGGCAGATAAGCATCACCACATGTTTCTTGATATCCATCTCAACAGGGCTCCTAACCCCTCCAGAAATTTTACTTTTATTCTTCATACTCCACAAGAAATCTTTCCAACCTTGGAAAGTCTCTTCTAGTCACCGGGCCCACATCTCCTTCCCTGGCTCTCAAATGATAATTTTGCTTTCATTTCTCAGAAAAAGTGCCATGAGACTGAAATCCCTTCACTCTGCCTCCAAATCAGTGAGCGTATGACACATCTCTCCTGGGAGGAAATACCTGGATATTTTTTATTCCCTTCTCTGTCCTTCCCAGGAACTTACTTCATCTCTTACCTTCTTATCTTCTATCTTCAGTATATCATTCCCCACTGGTTCCTTCTCCTGTCCATATCTAGGTAAGCTTGGGTTTCTTAGCACATGAGCACACACACACACACACACACACACACTTTTCCTTAATTCCATGGCCCCTTTCAGTCACACCCCAAGGAAAGTCACCCTTCCTGTTTAGAACCACACACCTTTTTTTTTTTTTTTTTTTTTTTTTTTGGTTTTTCGAGGTAGGGTCTCACTCTAGCCCAGGCTGACCTGGGATTCACTATGGAGTCTCAGGGTGGCCTTGAACTCATGGCGATTCTCCTACTTCTGCCTCCCGAGTGCTGGGATTAAAGGCGTGCGCCACCACGCCCGGCTACCTTTTGTTTTTTATTGGAGTTTACTTTCTCAGAAAATGGCTCAATCTTTCACTCAGTGCCCTAACCAGAACCTTAGAAACATTTTAAACTGATCTCCTTCATTGTACACATCTTATCTATCACCATGGATCCTCCTTCTGTCCCCGAAATATCTCTTGAATCCACTCCCTTCTCTTTGCTCTATGCTGTTTGTTTTATTTCTCACCTAAATTACAGTCATTAATCTCATTTTTGGGCTTCTGTGTTCCATCTGTCCACCTTGAGTGATACTGAGTATTAAGACTTGATCATGGGACTCTTGGTGGACATTCTGCATGAACTTTCCATTGCCTTTAGAATTCATACAGATGCCTCTGCAGGGCCTCTGCTTGGAACTGCAGAGGCTCTGTTCCTGCTGGCTCCCTGGTCTCTTCACTTTTTAAGCTTTTAAAGTTTAATTTAATTTCATATATTTTTTATTTTTATTTTTTATTGACAACTTCCATAATTGTAAACAATCTCCCATGGTAATCCCCCCCCCGACTTTCCCAATTGAAACTCCACTTTCCATCATATCCCCTCCCCCTCTCAATCAGACTCTCTTTTGTTCTGATGTCATCATCTTTTCCTGTGTTATGATGGTCTTGTGTAGGAAGTGCTTCACTACATCCCCTTGATTGTTACCTTGGGTTTTTCCAGGGCACCATCTTGTCATGCCCATGGCTAGACCTTCCTGAAGGTTGTTCTTTCTGCTTTAGAAGCCTGGAATCTTCCCTTAGGCTCAGACATTTTTTTCTGGTGAATATTTTTATTCTTCAGGTATCTGACCACTGGACCAAGTTTTTTTTTTTTTTTTTTTTTTTTTTTAGTACAGGGGACATTTTCTCCTTTATACCTGTAGCTAGAACAGGGCCTGACATATAGGGAATAATAAATTCCCTATATTTACTGAGAAGTGAATTAAAAAACTTACACATTTTGCTGCTTCATTTTTTTTTCCATTGTCTCTGACATCTTTTTAGGTATTCCATCATAACACTAATCTTATGTCAAAATCCAGTTTAGTTACCCACTACTTCCCATACTTTTAATATTACTTTTCATTTTCCTAGTCTAGGATTGCTGTGTTGGGGTGTTTCTGGACAAATGGGGTCAACATCCTCATACTGCCCAGCATGAGCCCTGTTGGTTGTGGTTTGGTGCCCTACTGTGTGGTGAGAGGGGAGGCCTAGGAGATATGTTTCACAGTGATATATCCATAGAGGACAGGTTGACGATGGAGACCCTGGCCCTAGCACTTCAGTTTCCAGCTCCCCACAGCTACCTCATCATCTGGGTGATTGGTCCTTCTGGGTCCTGCATGTCAGTAGGATAAACTTTTCCTTGCTTCACTTTGAGGAAAGACATCTCTTTGGTTTACACCAGGTTTGTACTTTAATCTGGAAAACCAGCCCCATTTCCTTCATTGCAAGTACAACCCCTTTCACTCCATCCTAGAACACAAGGGATGTTTCTTTCTCCCGTGGATGGTCAAGAAAGAAATTTAAGCCTTTCAAATACATATCACTGGCACTCTTTCCTAATGTGTTAGTTACCTTTCTCATCACTCTGACAAAATAACTGACAAAAGTGACTTAAGGAGGGTTTATTTCAGCTTACAGTGCAAGGTTACTGTCCATCATGCAGGGAAAGCACTGTGGTTCAGAAGCATGAAGCCAATGATCACATTATATCTGCAGTTAGGAAATAGAGACCAGTGACTCCTGGTGCTTAGCTAGCTTTCTCCTTTTCATGTACCCAGGACTCCCAGCCCATGGGATGGCACCACCTCAATGAACCTAATCTAGAAAATTCCTCACAGACATGCTCAGAGATTTATTTTAGTAGTGATTTTAAATCCTGTCAAGGAGACAACCAAGATTAATCCTCACACCTAGTTAACTCTTTGTAGAAAAGCATTAACAAACTAAGATGTCAGTCTGCATTTTTCTTAGTACCTCACCATATTGTATGTCTATTCCAGTGTCCTTGAATTATCTTCTTTGCTAGACCAAGAGTTTCTCAAGGATGAGGCTTCTCCAACTCACCTTTTTATTCTAAATACTTGGCGTAGATTCTACCATTTAATATTTGCTCAATAAATATTATTTCCATAAATGAATGAATTATAGGTTAGTATTCTGCATTTCTTATAAGTGGTCATTACTTAGGGGAACACAAATCCTGATGCAGTTATTTTCAAAGACTGCTTTTCAAAAATAGCACACTGTGGAAATCTAAAGCTCTTCAGAGACAAGAAGTTCAATTTGTTCCTTTCAATATAACCCTCCCCCCTTCAAACACTTATTAGTGATAACTACAGAAGCCACATTCAAGTAATCACTTCTATTTCCTTGAATCCAGGTCAGGTATCTTTTTTTTCAAAGCCATAATCTTCACTTACCCACACTGATTTCTGTCATTTAGGAATATCCTTGATGTAGTGAATACATGGTTCTTATCCTGGGGCTGAAATTCATTTGATAGTCTAGACATTCTTTGTTTGCTCTGGATGAAAGTTCACATTTCTTTGTAACACAAGTTACATGAACAGGTAAATGAAAACGAGTTTTGCACTGTGATTTCCCATTAATCATGATCATCAATTCATGAATTCCTGATCAGCCTGTTTGGTTTAGATCTGATCTTTCACCTCCATGTTTAGAAGTTGAATTACAGATAATTGCATGCATTATGCCACTTGTGACAGTATTTGAGCTGATTAGCTTGTAGAGGACTGATTAGGTGAAGGCTATAGTAGTGTAAAAGTGTGCATTATAATAGGCTATGTAGATGAGCTTGTAGCGATATCACATATGACACAAAACTAAAAGAACAGATTTTTATTCAAATTAGAGACTCTCTTAATTGTACTCCACGAGCATCACAGTGCATGACAGTCACTGAATGACTATGTAAATTTAGCCCCACATTTTTTTTTATCAACTGCCCATAATGACTTTCCTGCTCTCTGCTAAAGAAAAAGAGAAAGCACAAATGGAAAGTTCTGACAGGTGGGATGAAATGTACAACAAAGAGCGCAGCACAAAGGGCTCCTGTGCAAATCTCCATAAGGTCTACACTGCAGAATTCCATTCTACGTGTCTACTGACAAGCTTTGGGAGACACCGTTCATTTTGATAAAGGGCTCGCAGATACCCCAGACTGTCTGACTACATGCAAAGGGTCTTGTCTCATCTTCACACTATGCCTCTCAGTCCCAGGTGCTTCCCGTCCTATAAGCTTTTGATTGTGTGGGGATATTTTGAATGGCTTTGTCACTGCAGCTTGCTGTGTGGTTTTCCTCTTGACTTGCTTATCATTGATAATTTAATCATCGTTGCTTCTGGCAGCCTCTGTGTGTAACCTGCTTGGTTTTTGCATGTTGCAATTACCTGATGTAATCTGGACTTTTGATTTTTCTTAGAGAGTGTAATGTATCTGCAATAGCTACTCTGAAAAGTAATAAAATAAATAGGAATGTCCTCTACCCCACCTTCCATGGACAACCTGCTATTTAGCTGCATAATTTAAAAAATTCCATCTTTACCAAAGGAGATAAAGCAAAATGTGATAACATAGTGGGGGGTGGCTGGGGACTTCTCAAATACCTCAGCCTAGCCAACACAGGACATTTGGAGGATGTTGCAAAAGAAATGAAAATTTCTTGGAAAAGTGTTATGAAGAGAACCTGCAGCAAAACATTATCAAGTCTTACAGAAAGGTAGCCACATAAAAATATGAATCAGGTTGGCTTTTTTTTTTTTGGACATTTTAGATATTGATTTTTTAAGTTTTTTTTTTCAAAGAACACATGTCTTCTGACTTGTATCTTTTTTATAGTTGGTAACTGAAAGCATTCTAAATATGTACAGCTTAATAAAACATTTGGAAGACAGGTAAAAACAGTCATTATGTGACTTGATATTCTATTTGATATTTTTGGAACTTAGCGGACTGAAAGGCATGTGATTTCATTGAATTTGTTGGTTTGGTCCATAAGATAGTAGAATGCTTTGTTCTTTGTGATGTCTTCAAGATATTAGCTTTTCCATCTATAAAATAACAATGGAGTTTACCTCATGTGTAAGGCAGAATAATGACCCCCAAAGATATCCATGTTGTGACATCTAGACCTCCAGATTTTATATGACAAAAGGATTTGGCAGATGTGATTAAGGGCCTAAAATTAGGGCTATTATTTTGTATTATCTGAATAAGTCCACTCTAATCACATGTCTCCTTAAAAACAGGGAATTTTCCTCAAGGGTTAAGGAAGTGAGAGAAAAAAGAGAGGAGAGTCAAGGCATGACTAGGCTTTGAACCGCCAGCTTTAAAGATGGAAGGATGGAGTCACAAGTCAAAGAATATGGGTGGTCTCAAGAAGCTGTGAACAGTCCTCAGCTGATGGGTAGGAAAAAACCCGGTGTCTCAGTGCCACAACTGCTATGAACTGAATTCTAACCACAACACCAACCAGCAAGGAGCTGTATTCTCCCCTAGAAGTTTCCAGAAGGAAGCCCTTGAAACCCACACTGGACTTCTTGCCTACAGAACAGTAAGATAATAAATTTAAATTTTTGTTATTCAACTGTAGACTTGTGCTATTCATTACATCAGTCATAAGAAATGAAACATTTACATCATTCCCTCCAAGGCCCAGGGAACACTGTAGAAGAGAGGGCAGAAAGAATGTAAGAACCAAAGGTGGTTCTGGAAGGAATGCTCTGGACATGCCTCTGCTCTTACACTCATTGACTCACAGCAGCTGTGATTACCTGCACAAGACCTACATAAGATTGGGCCCAGCACCACCCCATCATGGGTGGCAGAGGGATTCATGAGGCCCCCATCTATCCCTTAGAAGTTATTGGCAGAGGCAGGGCGTGGTGACACATGCCTTTAATCCCAGCACTTGGGCGGCAGAGGTAGGAGGATCGCCATGAGTTTAAGGCCACCCTGAGACTACATAGTGAATTTCAGGTCAGCCTGGGCTAGAGTGAGACCCTACCTTGAGAAACAGGAAAAAAGAAGAAAAAGAAGAAGGAGAAGGAGAAGAAGAAGAAGGAGAAGGAGAAGGAGAGGGAGAGGGAGAGGGAGAGGGAGAGGGAGAGGGAGGAGAAGGAGAAGGAGAAGGAGAAGGAGAAGGAGAAGGAGAAGGAGAAGGAGAAGGAGAAGGAGAAGGAGAAGGAGAAGGAGAAGGAGAAGGAGAAGGAGAAGGAGAAGGAGAAGGAGAAGGAGAAGGAGAAGGAGAAGGAGAAGAAGAAGAAGAAGAAGAAGAAGAAGAAGAAGAAGAAGAAGAAGAAGAAATTACTGGCAGTGAATGGTTGCTTGGGAAGGGTGTGACATTTTCTTCAGCAGCATACCCTCCAGCAGGTAGTCCATTTTCCGGTAAATAACCCCCAACCATACTTATGTAAGCAAGCCTAATTAAAGTCAGTAGATCATACACACACAAAAGACATTAAAGTACAATTAGGACTAGTTGGGGAGAAAAGGGGGTTTGGCAGGTGGAGTAGGGTGACCAGAGAAGGGATTGGGAATGAATATGATCAGAATACATAATATACATGTAAAAATTGTCAAAAGATAAATGGAAGCAAAAATAATGCATATCTAGGGGCTGGAGAGCTGACTCAGCAGTTAAGGCACTTGCCTACAAAGCCTTAACAACCTTGGCTAGATTCCCCAGTACCCACGTAAAGCCAGATGTACAGTAGCACATGTATATGGAGTTCGTTTGCAGTGGCTGGAGGCCCTGATGTGCCCATTCTCTCTCTCTCTCTGTCTCTGTTCTCTCTATCTCTTTCTGTTTACAAATAAAAATATTTTAAAAATAATCAATAAATTTTTAAAATGAAGACAATATGTGGTGGGCATTAGCATTAATGCAAAGGACTAGGAAAGTCTTGGTCTTTCTTTTTCTTCTATCCACTCTTTGCCAGAGGTGGTATAACTTGAGGTTAGAAACACCTAGCTTTTTGAAGAGAGTTCTTGATCACTTTAGTCTTTTCAAGCTTTGTGAAGTTGAATAAAATAAAAGAAGTTGTGGTAGTTTGAATATAAACTGTTCCCCACGGGCACATGTGTCTGGACACTTAGTCCCCATTAAAGTTGTGCTATTTGGGAAGATTATGGAATCTTTAGGAGGTAGAGCTTTGATTGTGTATGTCACTGAGGATGGGGGTGGGGGCTTGAGGTGTTAGAACCAGTCCCCACTTGTTTGTTTGTTTTGTTTTCCTGTTTCCTTCTTGCTGATGTGATGATATGACACAGGCTTCTTTCTCTGACCTTTCATGGTCACCATGATGGACTCTATACTCTGGAACTGTAAACTGAGTTAAACCCTCTTCCTTTCATAAGTTGCTTCTGGTTGGGCATATTATCCTAGCAATAAAAAACCGACATGGGAGTGGCAAAAAGAAGGTTGTTAATGAAGAAAGAGACACTAAATTCCTGATGGGCTAAAAAAGTTGATGTCAACTAGTGTGTGAGAATGGTGCGGACATGTGGAAAAGTTGTCTAGAAGGTGACAGGGACCAAACCTAATGGTTGAAAGGGACTAGAAGGGAGGGCAGAAGAAATAAGAGAGAACAGAGAAGAGAGAAGGGAGAATGAGGGGAGGGAGGGAAGAAGAGAGAAAGAGAGAGGGAGAGAGAAAAGATTAACAATTGATTGTCTAGCCAGGCATAGTGGTTTATGCCTTTAATCCCAGCACTCAAGAGGCAGAGGTAGGAGGATTGCCATGAGTTCAAGGCCACCCTGAGACTACAAAGTCAGGTCAGCCTGAGCTAGAGCGAGGCCCTACCTTGAGAAACAAACAAACAAAACCAAAAAAAGAAAACATTTTCTTTTCTTTTCTGGGATTGAGGGGCTAAAATAACTCAGTTCATAACATGCTTGCCTTACAAGCATGAGAACTTGAGTTGAGTCCTCAAAACCCATGTAAAACATTGCTGGGTATGTGTGGTGGCATGCACTTTTAATCTCATCATTGGGAAGGTGGAACCTTGGAACCTTCTGAATAGCCAATTTGCCTAATTGGCTAGTTCCAGGCCAGTGAGAGACCCTGTCTCAAAACATGTATATGACACCTGAATAATGGCATGCCAAATTGTCTTACAACCTTTACATGAATGTACACACACACACACACACACACACAGAGGCACCTGTACACACTCAAAATGCACACACATGTGTACATACACACAAAATTTCTAGGATTTTGAGTAACAGGGTCTCAGGAGATTAAGGATTTCTTTTTTGAGATAGGGTCTCACTCTAGCTCAGGTTGACCTGGAATTCTCTATGTGGTCTCAAGGCGGGCTCAAAGTCATGGTGATCCTCCTACCTCTGCCTCCCGAATGCTGGGATTAAAAGTGTGCGCCGCTATGCCCAGCTAGATTAAGAATTTTAAAAAATATTTTATTTAATTAATTAATTTATTTGACAGAGAAAGAGGGAGGGTGTGTGTGTGAGAGAGAGAGAGAGAGAAAGAGAGAGAGAGAGAGAGAGAGAGAGAGAGAGAGGGAGGGAGACAGAGACAGAGAGAGAATGGGTGTGCCAGGGCCTCCAGCCACTGAAAATGAATTCCAGATGCTTGTACCCCCTCACATATCTGGCTAACATAGGTCCTAGGGAATTGAACCTGGGTCCTTTGGCTTTGCAGGCAAATGCCTTAATCACTAAGCCATCCCTCCAGTCCTAGATTAAGGAATTTTAAGAGATGTTGGCAATTATTTCTTCATACCAGGTACTATGTTTTCCTTAAAGATATAGGCAAAGTTTGAACTCATAGATTTTTCTTCAAAAATAAGTCTATAGCCAAATGTAGTGGTGTATACATTTATTTAATCCCAGCACACAGGAAGCTGAAGTAGGAGGATTACCATGAGTTTGAGGCCAGCCTGGACTACAAAGTGAATTCCAGATTAGCCTGGGCTAGAGTAGGACCCTATCTAAAAAAAATAATTCTATTCTGGATTGAGTTCAGAGTTTATGATACATACATCATAAGAACACAGGAAGTAACTGAATTGAAAAGGAATGAAATGTTCAAACAAAAGAATGTATATAAAATCTAGACCAAATTACTACTTTTTAAAAACTTGTGTTGTATGTTATACATTTAGGTAGGCAGGTGGATAGATCATTAATGGCTAGATGGACAGATAGATGACAGATAGATAGATAGCTGATAGATATAACTTAGACCACCTTATACCAAGGTTCTTTCTATGCTAGTAGCAAAATCTCTGTAAATGGGACATTTTATGTCATTGACTAAACTACCAACTTGAACTGGTCTTTTCTCAGTACTAAACAGGATTAAAGTTAGGCCTGAGTTTAAATTGTAGCCCCCTTTGTTTAGTGTAGCTCTTTCTTTTGGCTTGGATAGGACATTCCATCTTGAAGCAGAATAGCTATGATGACATTTGACTCTCATGAAATTGGATGTAACATTAGCTCATGGATGAGTGGGTGGTTCACGATGCTCCCAGAGATCACAAGGCTCATAAAGATCATGAGACTCTTGAGATTCTAAAGAACCATTACCTTCTTAAGACCATATAAGAGGTGCCCAATTTACTGGAGGTGGGACTTTTCAATGGCATAACTTTTTGGAGTTGTTCATGCTGGAGGTAACTTTCTGGTCATGCAGCTGCCCAGAAGTCACCCATGCTCCTGTCGTTAACCTAACCCAAGTCCATTTGGATGAAATCCTTTCTTTCATCTGTTGTAACTTTCTTTATCTGAGTCAAATAAATGTTTTCTTCTATCTTTCCATGAAAAATCATTTAGCACTTTGTTTACAGACAAGTGATAGGAATCAAAGAAGAACAGTGTTGGAGCATTTGCAAAGGAACCTCACTGTGGCTTGATCTCTCTAGGTCATGTAGGATTGTGTGTTCTCCTGCTCTGGTAGCAGTTACATGGTCATTTTCATGGGTGATAAAGCATTCAATTGAGGCTGAGCTGTCTATACAGATGGAAAGTCAGAATGCAACATCCATGAGGGAAATATCAGTGAGTCCATCTTCCTCTATATAGTATGGAATGGTATAATCTCTTGATTAATGGGGTCTGCCACATAGGTAAAGTGGCATGGCTGAAGGACTAGAAAATATATTGTCAACCCTTGAAAGTTATGTGGATGGGATGGGATTTTACGAGTGCTATGCTGGCAAAGACACAACTCAGGCCGAGCTGCCTTATCAGAGGGAATTTATCCACGTGCAATTGAAGAAGGAGGTTGTGGCAGGAGGAAAGGAGTTCCAGGCCAATATTAGCTACATATCGAGTTTGATGCAGGCCAGCCCTGCTTCAAAAACAACAAAATAATAACAGAAACAAATGATGGGATATTTTCATGGTGTATTAGAGCTTGATTTTATTATTTTTTTCCTCTTTAGCTGCTGAGTCTCAGGAGCAATGTAAGGGAGGAGATAAATTGGGGAAAGGATGTGGAAGGTAGTGTCTTCCATGCTATCCTCTTATTTGACAGGTAAGTTGGATAAAAGGTAGGATGAAATGGAAGTACTAGCTTACTGTCTCACTGCTGGGGTTAGGGAAACATAAGGAAAACAGAGCATAAATTAATTCTGTGCTGAAGAACCTCAGCTTGAATATATATATATATTTCCCATGGGAAGATAGAGAAAATGAGGTAGGAGAGGTTCTGATGGATCTGAGTGACAGACCCCATGTCAATTGGGTTCTGAAAGTGCCAAAACAAGGAAAATGCAGACAAGGCACCTATCTGGGTCACTTGAAAACAAATGTGGCAAGATTTGTGTCAAGCCAGAATTTCTAGGGAAAAGACTTGATAAAAAGCCAAATGCTGCACTTAGGAACTTCTGAAAGGCTTTCACCCCTGAACAGTTATTCACCAGATGCATGTTGTGGAAGTGGAGGTGGTTCCCACAGTGGCCCCTGCAGTTGAGGACAGACATCGCATGAATAGGGAACTGCCCAGCTTCTACCATAATGGAGTGCTCCAGGTTGTCTATAGGTAAGGACTAGCAGAGCAACCAAAGGCCAAACACTGAATGCAGATTTTCTGGCGCCCTACTAGTTCACAGAACACTTGGACTTTGGTGGGTGCTGGAGCCAAGTACATATTAAGTTCACTGTAATCCCCCGAAGCCCAGAGCAACTGGGCAGCACTGATGGACACAGAGATAGTGTGGGGCAGGGGAAAACCGTAAGCTTGTCCTAGGAGTGGACAGTTATCCCCCTGGTCATTGCGTACACCTCTCCCCTTTGAGAAAATGAACTGGGATGGGGGTACTGATGGGATGTATGCTGCATACTTCCTTTGGAGAATCTTACTTGAGGGTGAAAACTGTAATAGCAGCCATGTGTCATTGGCCAAAGACACACCTATAAAGTTGAGAGATTGTACATCCAGCTCAAGGCCCTTTCAATGGCCAGGTGTGTGGCTGGTGAGGAGGCTGGACAGCTCACGGAAAATGATTGAGGATCACGGCGGTCTAGGTAAGATGGTGTCCACCATCCATGCTACTGTAAGCCCTTTTAACAGAAGAATGGAATAAAGTGATGGGATCTGAAATCCAGGTGATATATGCCTAGTATTGATAAGTGGAGGCAGAAGGATCAGGAGTTCAACGTAAGGTTCAGTTACATAATGAGTTTGAAGCCATCCCTGCTTCCAAAAAATTAACAGCAAACCCTCACAAAACAAGTGATGGGATCTCTTCATGCTATATTGGATCTTGCTGGTGTGTGTGTGTGTGTGTGTGTGTGTATGTGTATTATCTTAGGTAGGTGAGTACCAAAATCAATTCACATATGCTTGGGATAGCAAGCAGTGTAGTTTCAGAGAGCTTCCCCAAGTTAGTATTTGTCATGGAATGGTGGTCTGGGACCTTGCTTTGTCATTCTGCCTATACTCTGTAAAAAGGTTTCATTACAAGAATGTATAATGGCAATTCCTGAGTGTCTCATAGACTTGTAGAAAGGTATATGGAGAACAATAAAGACAGTAGTTGGCCTTGCATGGTGGCGCACACCTTTAATCCCAGCATTCAGGAGGCAGAGGTAGGAGGATCACCGTGAGTTCAAGGATACCCTGATAACTACATAGTGAATTCTAGGTCAGCCTGGACTAGAATGAAACCCTACCTCCTCAACCAAAACAAACAAACAAACAAACAAAACCAAAAAACAAAATCCAGCAGTTGGTGAATTTAAACATGGGACTCTTGCATGGGTAGAAGGAGGCACGCCCCCAAACCATAATGTTGGCGGGTAAACGTTTCAGTGTGTTGGATACCCACTAGAATTCGATGGTAAAGCTCTATTCCCTGCAGCACCACAGGCCACAGTTGCTGACATCCTGAGAGATCAAGCTGGAAAACTGAGATGGAAGCCAGCTCTCTGCTAGCTAGCTGTCATAGTGCTGAAAAGTGCTATACCAGCTGCTGGGGTTAAAAGTCACCAACAGGGCTCAAGCCTGTGAAGCCTAAGGACCAATGTCCAACTCTCCAGATCCCACATAAGTCAGATGCACAAAGGTGAGGCAAGCGCAAGGTTGCACATGCCCACTTAGTGGTACAAGCATCTTGTGTTTGATTGCAGTGGCTGAGGCCCTGGTGCACCAATTCTCTCTCTCTCTCTCTCTCTCTCTCTCTCTCTAATAATAAAAAATAACAAATAAAAGAAAGTCACCAACAGTATGAACAAGCAGTGGATCTTGCAAGCTACAAAACCAACCAGCCAGGCAAGAGGTATCACAGTGCAATAGTGGCATATGGATTATGGGGGTAATCAACTGCTCTCTGATGGGATGTGAAGCCCTCTCTGTGAGGGGGAATTCATGCCTAGTACTGAGAAGCAAGTCATAAGCCTATGGATTGGTCATAGACTTTAGAGGGAAGCTTCTACTGTTCTTTGGCTATTAGGGAGACCTAATACCGATCAAAATTACAAGAAGAGAAAGCCAAATGCCTAGCCTGGGATCAGTCATCTCTATCACATTTTCCAGGGCCCAGGAAACACTACAGAGGTAGTGGTGGATGAAATACGAGTGCAGCTCTGTCTGCTATCCAAAGAACCATCTCCAGAGAGATGATGGTAGACACTAAGGAAACTCAAAACTCATCAAAGCACAAAATAAGAGGCTACTGAGAGCTCAACACTAAAGGAGAATTATAACATGCCCTCCAAGGCTCAGGGAACATTGTGGAAGAGGAGGTAGAAGCAATGTAAGAACCACAGGGTGGGAGGGCATACTGTGAGGCATTGTCCTACCCACAGTAATGCAGTGGTGCATTCATGATCCCATTGTGATTACCAATAACCTCACTGAGGAGGGTCCTCAGTGGAATGTGGGTTGGGGAAAGAGGACAAAAGAGAACAACATGATAGGCTTATGACCAGTTTGCAATGTGTTCACATACTGAAGTCCCCAATAAAATTATTAAACTGGGTGTGGTGGTGCATGCCTTTAATCCCAGAATTTGGGAGGCAGAGGTAGGAGGATTGACATGAGTTTGAGGCCACCCTGAGACTACATAGTGAATTCTGGGTCAGCCTGGTCTACAGTCTAACTCAAAAAACCAAATACATACATACATATAAGTGAAAGAAAAATAAAAAAAAAAATCCCAGTGCTATGAGTGCCCATTGCCCCATGAATTGTTGGCGCGAGAGTCTACTAAGTGACCCACCCCCCACATACAGGATATTGCCATTGATGTTGGTGGTATGCCAGAACTATATGCAACGTAGTGTTGCTTAAGACCCCGACATACTCATTGCAAAACACAGAAAAATAAATTTGAGACTGAACTGGAAGCTTCCTCTTTGCTGGCTAGCATTTGAAGTTCTGAAAGGAGCTGTGGAGGCTGCTAAGGGTAAAGGAGAATTGTCATTAGCATCCTTGTCTGCTATGGACCCTGCATGCTATACCATCAGCACATCAGGCAAGATGGGCATAATGGTGCAATTGTGACACTGCTACTGTGGGTGCTACCAACGGTTTTCTGATTGGTTTTAAGGCCTGCTCCACAAGAGGGTGCCTGTATTTGGCACTGTAAGCCAAGACAAAAACCTGTGGTTGGAGAGTGAGTCATAGGTGGCACTAACTAGGAAGCTTCTGCTATCATCTTGTTAAATGGATATGATGTACCCGTCAAATTGTCTTCTTTTTTTTTATTATTATTTATTTGAGAGCGACAGACAGAGAGAGAAAGAGGCAGATAGAGAGAAGGAGAGAGAATGGGCGCGCCAGAGCTTCCAGCCACTGCAAACGAACTCCAGATACGTGCGCCCCCTTGTGCATCTGGCTAACCTGGGTCCTGGGGAGTCGAGCCTCGAACTGGGGTCCTCAGGCTTCACAGGCAAACGCTTAACTGCTAAGCCATCTCTCCAGCCCCAAATTGTCTTCTAAATGTTTGTATGTTCATAACCAGGGATCACAGCTGCCATTGATTGTAGTGGAGAGAAACTTCTGCTACTGCAGAGTTATATCTGGTTGAACTGTTGGGAATAAGTGCACTGCTCTGGTCTGTATTATTGCTGTGCCACAGCAGCCCAGTGCTCAGCCCTAAATGGAAGAAAATACTCACATATTATTTCCCCAAGACTCATGAGATACCATGGATGAGGGAACAAAAAGAATGCAAAAGCTAGAGGAAAAGGTAGAGTGTGGTGTAGTTGTTTCTTCTAGGTCGGGCATGGCATTTTGAACAACCTACTCAGAATACTCATGAGACAGGGCCTATGCACATCCCTTTGTGGAGGAATGGTGAGGCTCACAGGGCTTGTAAGGTTCCCATGAGACCTATTCTTCCCCCAAGACTAGACAAGGGATAAACAATTGCCCGAAAGCAGGACTCTCCAGTGGCACAGCTTTTCATGACTTGTCCATGCTGAGGATGAGAATTCCCAATAGTTGTAATATGGTTTTTTTTTCCCCCCTATGTGTATAACTTGATCATACAAGATTCATTTTGGAGTAGAGATTACTTTGGCCTAGTAACCATAGCAACTGATTGCGCAGAACAATACAGTGATAGCTAGGTCTGTGATAATGGTAACTGAGCTATGGACACCTCCAAGTAGAAGAAGGAAGGGAAGATCGCAAGACCCTTCTCTGGGATCCTAACCATTACTCCTCCTGCTGTCCTCCGGCTGCAAGTCTTCTTGAGAGATGCTAGAGCAAGAAGGTTTACTGAAAGTGAGGCTCTGTGATTCAGCTTCTGTGAGGTTGTCAGCTGTGGTGTGGTGGGACTTTGCAGTAATGCAAATGCTTTGCGGTCACTCACATGCTTGTGAGTCATCCCTCAGCCATGTTCTGTAAGCCTAAGAAACTCACTAGTTCGTTAAGATGAATTTTGCTGAAATTATTGCTTTGGTCTATTTTTGATGCTCTTTCCAGGGTAAATTGATGTTTGTGTGCAGCTCCCCAGGAAAAGTTAATATATATATAGACCATGAGAGCCACCCAGTCTCCTATAGGGAACTCCAAGAAGAAATTCATTAGCTCACCAAGCTAGTTGGACAGAATCCTTTTTTTTTTTTTTTTTTTTTTTTTTGCTTGTTTGCTTGTTTTATCAGTGAATCTCCAGTAAATAAGCTTATTTCTTTATGTTTCCCTAGGAAAATTCACAGAACACTTTCTCATTAACAATGGATTCTTATTGGTGAAGTTACTAAATCTTTCTTCGCTACTGTTTCCTCACTTGTAAGCTGGAGTTAATAAAACTTGTTTCTTAAAAACATATTCATTTATTTATTTGAGAGAGAGAGAGAGGGAGGGAGAGAGAAAGAGGCAAATAGAGTGATGAATATGTAGATAGGGTGGGGCAGGGGAAGAAGATTAAATTTGTCCTAGGGGTAGACAATTATCCCCCTGGACATTGTGTATATCTCCCCCCTTTAAGAAAATGAAATGAGGTGGATGTACTGCTAGGTTATATGTTGCATGCTTCCTTTTAAAAATATTTATTTATTAGAGAGTAAAGAGAGAGAGAGAGAGAGAGAGAGAGAGAGAGAATGGGCATGCCAGGGCCTCCAGCCACTGCAAACAAATTCTAGACATATGTGCTGCCTTGTGCATTTAGCTTATGTGGGTCCTGGAGAATCAAGTACCTTAACTGAAAAGCCATCTTTCCAGCTCTAAAACTTGCTTTTTAAAGTCACTGGGAATTAGATGCAATGTCTGAAAAGTACATTGGATCCTGAAAGTTAAAAAAGACTATTAGGGAAGAGGGAAAAGATAAATGGGGGGGGTGTTATGCTGAAAGGGTAATAAAAATGTTGTCTATGATCAAGTAAAGTACATGCTTGCATGGAAAATATTACAATGAAACCTATTACTTGTTTACAATTATTATATACTAAAAAGGTTAATCTAGAGCTAGGGAAATGGATTGGTAATTAAAAGCACTTATTGCAAGCCTGACAGTCCAAGTTCTATTCTCTAGCACCCATGTAAAGTCTGACACAACATGGCACACACATCTGTGACCAACATGCCTCTGGTAATGCAAGGCAGAGCCAGGAGAATCTGGAAACTTGCAGGCCAGCTAGTCTGGTGCATACAGCAGCTAGGCAAGAGAGTCTCTGTCTCAAAGACATGGTGGAAGGGGAGAACTAACACCCTGAGGTTGTCCTCTGACTACCACATGTGTGTTGTGTGTGTGTTTTGTTCTGGAACCTTTGTGAGGCTGAGATGAAACACCTGACTAAAAGCAGCTAATGAGATGACTGGTTCGCAATCTTGAAGGGAAGCCTCATGATGGTAAGGAAAGGATGGTAGAGAAGAGGCTGGGACATCAGTTTTTGCCATAGCAGCTGGCAGAAAGCAGAAAGAGAATGTGCTATGCTCTGGCAAGGGGGAGCTAGTTATAGCACCCTTAAGCCCACCCCTAGAAACACATCTCTTCCAGCAAGGCTCCACCTCCCAAATTGCCACCGGCTGGGGGCTAAGCATTCAAAACACACAAGTATGAGGGATATATGATTCAAACTACCACATCATGGCACATGCACTCCTACACACACACACACACACACACACACACACACACACACACACGCACATCCACACACACATACTCATATACATACATAAAATAATATGAATCCATTCTTTAAAAGTGACTTTTGTAGTCCTTGGTACATGGTGGGTGTTTAGAAATGGTGGCTACTGTTATGATTAGGGAAAATGGAAGATATTATTGTCATAGTTTAAGCCACACTATGAAAGAAGACAAGTGGATGACAGTTGGTAAGATATAATAGCAATTTTCTTTGGAATTGTTGACATAAATAAATGTATAAGCCCTTGTTTCTACATTTTCCAGTAACATCAATTAATTGTGGTTTCATTTCAGTTCTCAGCTCTAGGATTTGTACAAGTGAAAAATACTTAGAATCAAATGCAAAGTAAATGAAGGCAATATAGACTCTAAGTGTTTGTTCCTCAGCATGTTACAACCATAACTAACATAACTTGCTTGTAATCAAAGTTTTTCTTTGATTTTTCCCTCTATTTATGAGAATTCAGATAAAAGTTTGGGCTGCAATACAGACCTTGATCAGAACTGGAAAATACTAAAAATTAGTATTTATTAGTTTTCCCCTTTTTATATTTTTTTAAATATCTAAGACCAGTCTATTGCATGAAGTGTCCACTACCATAGAAGTACGCCCTCCATCTTTTCCTCCTCCTTTTAGGGCCTAGGAGATTTGTGTATAATAGTCTGTCTCACGAGACTCAATTTGTGTTGAATATTTCTTGGACAGACACTGTTCTACTTCTGTCTCAGACTGTCTGCTTCATTCATCGGGGAGATATATGTCTTGGGAAACTATTCCCCTGGGGAGATGCAAACACATGTCTTCACCCCAAATAGGGCAACAACGGCAGACCAAAGTATAATTACACCAATGCCAGTTCAGTGAACCAATGAGTTTATGGGAGAGGGGGTCACTTACAGAGCATAAGGAGGGATTACTCATAGGAACATGGGTCCCAAAAGCAGCCATTTTGATAGAGATTCCTGTGTCAAAATTACTCCTCGGATGCTCCTCCCTCAGCCGCAGGATGAGGGCTTACTTCCAGAGCATTGGGACCCCAGAGCAGCCGCACCACAGCGAAGTCTCATTCCACCCTGAATGACAACTTCCCTGTGGCCGCTTCTAGATGCTTCTTGTCCCTGTCCAGGAGTATGAGACCACAGAGCAGCACGTCAGCGGGGCTCACTATATTGGGATTACCTGTGCAGATGCTCCTCCCTCAGCCTGGTGGTGAGGGCTTCGTTACAGAGCATGGAGACTCCAGAGACACCACCTCAGTGGAGCTCATTGTTCCTAGATCTTTTACTCTATCTCTCCCTGAGGTCATAAGGCCTTGTGCCTTACTGTTTACAGCCAGTGCAGGTGGCACCTGAAACTCAGGTGGGGGGTCTAATGACCCTCCTCATGCCTTTGCTTGTGAGTTGAACCACAAGCTGCATATAGTTTACACCTTTCAATACAGATGAAATTTGCCATACGATATTAGTTAGCTATAACCATGCTAATGTTTTGCAACAAGTTTTGAATTTTTTATTTATATGTTTATTTATTTACTTATGAGAGAGACAATATGAATGGATGCATCAGGGCCTCTTGCCACTGCAAGTGAATTCTAGATGCATGTGCCGCTGCGGCTTTATATGGGTAGTAGGGAATTGAATCTGGGTTGGCATGCTTTGCAAGCAAGTGCCTTTAATCTCTGAGCCATCTCTCCAGCCCTCAAAACAATTCTATAACCTCAATGGTTTGTGATAAAAGTTATTTTTCTCATTTTCACAAAATTTCAGGTAGATGCATTTGTAACCTAAGTGGTTCTGGTTTAGGCCACAAAAGTACTGAGTCAGTTTAAAGGCCATGTGGTCGTTCCAGATCTCTTCCCTATGTATCTCATCTTCCTTCAAATGGTGACTATCCAAAAAATGTCCACATGATGAACAGTTAGTGCATAAACCAAATCACACAGGCATGTGTCAAGTCCCTGCTCACCAACATTTCATCTCCTGTATGCTGAAGCAAGCCGATGCACGGTCAGGGCTAACATCGACGGGTGGGGTAGAGCACTCCACCACCTTCAGGAGAACGGCAAAGACGCACTGCAAATGGGATGCGTGGATCCCGATGAACCACACGAGACTGCTGACTTCCTTCCTTCCTTCCTTCCTTCCTTCCTCTCTCTCTCTCTTTCTTTCTTTTTTTACTAAATCCCAGACAATAATTTTGCATATTTTGACTTTATGCTTTAAGAATTATGTGCATGTTTGTGTGTGCAAGCACGTATGCATATGTTGTGTAGATGGGTATGGTATATGTGTATTGGGGCAAGCCTGCCACGCCACGTGTATGAAGGCATGAGGACAGCCTCAGGGAGTTTGTCCTCTCCATCCACTTTGCTCGAGACAGGGCCTCCCTGGTTGTTGTTGTTGTTGTTATTATTATTATTATTATTGCCACTTTGTATGCACCAATCCAGCTGTCCAGGGCGCTTCAGGTTCGCCTGACTCCACCTCCCCTCGCGTTAGGTGCATTGGGTTTGCAGATAGGTGTACCACTTTGTGCCTGGCTTTATGTGGATGCTGCAGAATTGAATTTGGGGCCAGCAGGTGTGTAAGCAAACACCTTTAACTGCTGAGACATCTCTCTAGCCCTAATCCTATACTTTTATTAGCCAAGAAAATGAAGAATTAGATCAAATACTCCGATCTACCATAGATGGTTTATCAGTTGACTTCTGATTTGTATATTGAATTTCATGACTGATACATTCACTCTTTTAATGTGTTAAAACCTCGATGCCTTCAATTCAATTATGATATAGACACCTGAGAACTTCTGGACTTTATATTTTAAATTTTATTTATTTATTTGTGTGTGTATGTATGTGTGTGTGTGTGACATCTCTTGCCACTGACAACTCACACCAGATGTGCATGCCACGTTTTGCACCTGGCTTTTATGAGGGTGCTTGGAAATTGGACCTGAGCCAGCATGACTTTAACCACTGAACAATCTCCCCAGACCATAAACCTTTATAAAAAAATATGTAACTTAGTATAGTCATAGAGTTTTGTAGTCATTAGCAACCTAATTTCAGATCAATTCCATCACTTACAAAATGAAACCTATGCTTGCCAGTAGTCACTCCACATGGTCTCTCTCCTTTGGTCCCTGGGAACCCCTAATCTCTTTCTGTATGAGCTTGTCTATTCTGTTAATTTCACAAAAATGGACTCACACAATACTTGGCTTCCAGGGGTCATTGATGTAGCATGACCTGTACTCATTTTATGGTTAAATAATGGATATGGAACATTTTGCTTATTGTTTTATCATATAATGAGCTTGGGGTTGTTTACAACTTTTGGCTACTATGAAAAATGTTGCAGATATATATTTGTGTACCTATTTTTGTGTGTCCATGTGTTTTCATTTCTCTTGGGTATATGCACAGTGGAATCACTACATCTATAACTCTATGGGTACCATCTCAAGGAATTGCCAAACTCTTTTCAAAATGTTGGCAACTTTTTATGTTCCCATTGACAATGTACGCCTGGTCCAGTTTCCCCATATCTTATTTTTTATTTTTGTTTTTTTGAGGTAGGGTCTCACTCTAGCCCAGGCTGACTTGGAACTCGCTATGTAGTCTCAGGCTGGCCTCAAACTCATGGCAATCCTCCTACCTCTGCCTTTCAAGTGCTGGGATTAAAGGTGTGCACCACCACGCCCGGCCAGGTTCCCCATATCTTTATCAGCATCTGCTATTCTTTGTCCTTTTTATTGTAGCCATCCTACTCAGGACAATGTGGTGGTGACTCATCATGATTTCATCCTACTTTTCCCTGATGACTAAAGATGTTGAGATTGTAAGTGTGACTATTTACTTTAGAGAAATGCCTTTTCAAGTCTTTTTGCCTATTTGTATTTTTATTGATGAATTAAGAGTTACATATTGGATTCTTATTAAATAAAATATCTGAAAATATTTTCAGCTCAGCATGCCGGTACATACCTATACTCCTAACATCCAGGAAACTGGTAGAGGAGGCTCATGAGTCTAATGCCAGTCTGCATACATAGGGAGTTCCAGGCATCCTGCGCTACATAGCGAGTTTGAGGCTGATCAAGACGGACCTTTTACATATGAAATGTTTCAAACACACACACACGCACACACACACACACACACACACACACACACACAATTGTATGTGATTTTTCTTAATAGTCTATTATTGTATTGTTACATTTTGATGAAAACAAATTCATGTTTTTTATTTTGTTATGTATGCATTTATTGTCTTATCTTTTGTTGTTGCTGTAGTTGTTGAGACAAGATATCTAGCCCAGGCTGGCCTTGAACTCATTACATAGCCAACATAATCTTGAACTCCTAATTTTCCTGCCTCCGCCTTCCATGTGCTGGGATTATAGGAATAAACCACCAGGCCTGGTTTTTGTGGTACTGGAGAATCAAATCTAGAGCCTCATGTATGCTAGGTAAAGACTTTTCCAATTGAGCTACATTCTAGCTTTTCATTGTTATATCTTAGCAACTGTTGTTGATCCAAAGTCATGAACATTTCATGTTTTTTCTAAGAATTATCTATTTTTAATGGTTTTAGAATTTACATCTAGCCATATAATGTGTTTAAGCTAATATTTATTTAAGGAGCAAATTTGATTACTTTGCATATGAATAACCAGTTTTCAAATTACTATTTATTAAGATTATTATTTGCCTCATTGGATTGTCTTGGCACACTTACTAAAAAATCACTTGATTAAAAATAAAATGATTTATTTCTGAATTTTTGGTTCTATTCTATTGCTTGTCTTTATTACAGTGATATGCTAGTGATAAATATACATTATGTTAAGTTTTGAAATAAAGAGGTATAAATCTTCTAATGCTTTTTCCTGCCATGGTAGTTTTGGCACTTCAGGGCCCCTTTATTTCCCCATTATATTATTATTTTGTTGACATGCTTATTTTGGTAAGAAAAAAAAAAGAATTTTAGAACAAAGACAAAAGCCCAGCTGTACTTTTAATAGGAATCATGTAAAATCTAAAGATCAGTTTCAAAAATATTGACATTTAATGGATATTATGTTTTCTAATCCATGAACATGGGGTGTATCTTCATATAGTTGGGTCTTATTTTGTAATTTTAGGAAAAAAAAACTTGTACTATTTTTATTATATTTATTTCTAAATATTTTATTCTTTTTTGATGTTATTATAAATAGAATTGTTTCCTAAAATTTATTTGTTTTTTCAAGGAAGGGTCTTAATCTAGCTCAGGCTGACCTGGAATTCACTATGTAGTCTCAGAGTGGCCATGAACTCACAGTGATCCTCCTATCTCAGCCTCCTGAGTGCTGGGATTAAAAGTGGGTGCCATGATGCAATGGGGGGGGGGGAGTGGAGAATGTGCATACCAGAGCCTCTAGTGGCTGCAAACTCCAGATGCATGCGCCACTTTGTTCATCTGGCTTTATGTGGGTACTGGGGAGTTGAACTAGGGTTGTTAGGCTTTGTGGGCAAGCACCTTAACCACTGAGCAATCTCTCCAGCCCTAAAATTCATCTTGGCTTGTTCTGTGCTACTGTAGGAAATAAAATTAGTATTAGTCCTGCACCTTGTTGAACACATTTGTTAGCTTCGACAATTTTTGTGTGAACACTAGGATTTTCTACATGCAAGATTGTATGTGAGCAGAGGTATCTTCACATCTTCCTTTCTAGTTTAGATACTTTTAATTTCAATTTTTTCTTTCTGTTTTTGATTAATTACCCTCACTAAGACCTCCAGTACAATGGGCAAAAGAAGCAGGAAGAGTAGACATTTGTCTTGCTTCGTGTTTTATTTTTATTTTTTTAAATCATTTTATTTTATTTTATTTATTAGAGAGAGAGGCAGATAGTGAAAGAATGGGTAAGCCATGGCCCTCAGCCATTGCATATGAACTCTGGAGGCATGCACCACCATGTGTATCTGGCTTACATGGGTACAGGGGAATCAAACCCAGGTCCTCAGGCATCACAGGCAAGGCATTAACTGATAAGCCATCTCTCCATCCCATTGATTTGTGTTTTAAACTCTATATGAGGTTAGGTTTGCACTCATAGATACCCTTTGTCACATTATAGAAGCTCCCATCTTTTAGTTTGTGAATGTTTGGATTATGAAGGGGTGTTTGGGTCTCTTTAAGGCTACCTTGCATATCTCTACTCTGATGAAGGAGGAATCAATGTGAGGGGATAGAAATACTTTTCCTTTAATCCACACATGGGGTAGCTTTCATGCCCTACATAGTTTTTATATTTATTATATTCACTATTCTGAAGTACTATGAGCCTCTTATTTAACTTTAGAAACTATTCAAGTTAAGAAGAATGTACACAGAGTGAAATTTTCAGTAACTCCAAGGCCAGCATGTTATTGCAAGCTGTTAATAATTCTTTCCATCAAAAGTTCTTGACCTGAAATATTTGCTACAATAATTCTCTTAGTTTAATTAACTTCTTTCAAATATAATACCAACTGAAGAAATTAAAAATGAATTGATTGGTCCAAATAGTTACATCTTTTCTCCTCTGTAAATAGAATAGGAAAAAATTAAATCTCAGTCCTGGGGAGATGGCTCAGTGGCTAAAGCACTTGCTGTGCAAACTTGTGTACCTGAGTTCAGAGCCACAGAACCCATGTAGAAAGGCAAACATTAGAGTGGGATTGTGTAATCCTAGTGTGCTTCTATGGTAAGAAGAGAGGTGGAGACAAGAGAATCCCTGGAAGTTTGCTGGCCAACTAGCCTGGCTCCCACAGCAGTGAATAAGAGACCATGCCTCAAACAAAGTGGAAGGCAAGGACTGTCATTCACACGTATGTTATAGCACACATGTAGACAGACAGACAGATCACACACACACACACACACACACACACACACACACACACACCCCACACCAAAAAGAAAGAAAGGCAAGAAGGAAGGAAGCAAGCAAGGAAGGAAGGAAGGAAGGAAAAGAGGAGAAAAAATTCTTAAAAAGGTAATTTCTAAAAGCAAAAAAAGAAAGCATACATTATGCACTTTATGTTTTGTCAGAGTCTCTATTGTAATTATGGGGTGAGCAAGAAATATTCTTATAAATCCTTCACCTTACCATCTTTCATCTTCTAGGTTGGTGTTTGTTTTCTAGTTTGCTTGTATTTCTTTTTATTTTCTTTCCCTCTTTCTTTCTTTCTTCCTTCCTTCCTTCCTTTCTTTTTTTTGGTCTATTTTTGGTCCAAGTGTTTTATTGGTAGAATTTGTCTTCCAACCCCTAATACCCAGTAACAGAAAATGGGTTCTCTGTAATTGAGAAAATACACAAAAATAGTTAGAAAGGAAGGTCTTATTTAAGTGGATTTTAGCTTTACAGGTCACAAACTCTTTAAAAGTCTGGTGAATGCTTTGTATCCTCTCTCTAGACAGGCACAGATGCACAGGTAAATATTTTTTTTAAAAAATCACAGATACCGTTTTTAAAAATCTAATGCTTCTGAGCTTGTGTATAGTTAATTATGATCTGCAAGGAAACATCCAGAGATGTATCAACTAAAACCTGTTTTCGTATTTTGCCCGTCATCTTTCTGCCCAGCACGGCTTCCTGTGTCTATCACACTGCACATCCCCAGTGCAGCAAAGGCCTCAGCCTTCAGCAGACGAGGTCTAGAAATGATTCTGCCTCCCCAGCAGCAGACAAACAGTTAATGCTCTGGCAGGCTGGAGACGAAGGAAGCAATACAGACAGAGAAACAATATTTCATTTTGCCTAGAATCTCTTTTTTATTGAATTCCTTGCCCCTTTGTTCCCTCCTCTGCAGCTAAGAGCTTCTCGTATTGTCTCGAGGATGGGAAAACACCAGTTGAAGGAAGGAGGAGGCTGATTTCTCAGCGAGGATCTTCAACGTCAATGACATGACAGATGGACTTGGAGGATCACACAATCACTTTTTCCTTAATCATGCTGGCTACCACATGGTGCATAGACACAATTGGAAATGAAGGCTCATCTGGGAGGAGTGTTTTCAAAGTACCTTATCTATACATAAGCTATGGGAAATGCTGATGGTTTGGAGCAGCCTTGCATTCTAGCTGCAGAGCCCTGCTCTGAAATGCGGTAGTGCTCCCTCCCTCTCTCCCTTCCTTTCTCTCTTTCTCTCCCTCATAGACACACTTCTAGTCAAGCAATTGTCTTCTAAAGAGCCTTTCTAAAAGAAAACACATCTTTATCTGAAATGCAACAAAGAAGAGACTCATGCTATCCATCAATCTCCAGAACCTGGCATTCAGCTCAGAGATAAACTCCTCTCTCTTTTAATTTTTAAATCACCTTATCAATCAAAACCCTGTATTGTTCTTGGTCTCATTTGAGCTGTTCTGAGTTGATCCTATCTGCTTGTCTTCTACCTGCTTCTTGTATTTTCTCCTATTGTCTGTGTCTTATAGAAATCATTCAGAGGCTTCTGAGACACATGCTTAAAATAAGGTGCTCATTTTTCTTACTTCATAAATATACAACTTCCCTTAGAAACCATTCGTGTCAGCTCGGTGAGGCTCAGCCTTTCAATCTCCAACTTTGGGTCATGGTGACACCAGGGCACAGTGCTGGCGGTGAAGCCCAGCAGAGACCACGGGAGCTCTAACACACGAATCTTGGAGACCGCTCCTGTAGCCCTGCTGCCTGGAGTGCTTCAGAGAGTGTCTGGGGAAATCAAACTTTAGGGTGGCTTTGCCTTCATGCATCCTGGAAGAAATTAAATGGAAGAATACTTAACTGTTAGTACAACATCTCAGCTCTACTTCCCATCCCAAGCAATCTGCTTCCCAGGCTGTTCGGTTCAGTTATCCAGGGCTGAGCTGTGGAGCTCAGGTGACCATTTATCCTGAAGGGAAACAAGATGCTGGTGTATCATTACTCTCTTTTGTGACATTAGACTGTAAATGCTATGCTCCAGCAGGACAGGGCATTCTTTTGAACAGGAAACCTTAGTCACTTTCTTCCTAACACTTTTGAGGGCGGGCAAAGAGGGGAAGTTCTTGGTGCTCTCTTTTTCCATTTGAAACTGTTCAACCTGAGGTGATAGTTTGATGACCTTTACTGAGTTTAATTGTCTTAATGGAGAAAGAGGATATCACCACAGTGGTAAGATGCTTGCCATATTTAGGAAAGCAATAAAAAGGACTGGGGGCAGATGTAGAGGCTAGCCTCAGTATGGGAGAGCCTGATCTCTCCTGCAACACACAGAGGACCACTCTGGTGACATGAGCATATCAAATTCCCTTCCATAAAGCAGTCATATAGAAAGGATATCATTAATTATTTAAATACTACACTTAGTAAAAAAAGGAATGAATGTGTTTCTACTACCATATGCATTATTACATCTAGTTTTCTTTTATAGAATATGGAAAAAATTGGTATCTATTATACTACAAGGCTATCTAAATTTACTTCCAGTCATTAAGTATCTGATGAGATTCCAATAAGTTATTATAGATAGATGCTAAGAAAGATGTAATGGTTAAAAAATATAATTCTTACTTTTAAGGAGTTTAACATCTCACATATAATTTTAATATTTGTGATTAATTATTATGAGTCCCATATTAGATATTCAAATTAGGAACTGGAAAATTGAAATGCGAACTTGAATTGACAAAGTGCTGAGAATAAGTGACTGTTGAGTGCTCAATGCTAAATGAGACATCTCAGTTACACCCTTTGAGCTCAAGCAATATTGTGGAAAAGGGGGCAGAAGGGAGGTAAGAGCCAGAGGGTGGGGAGGAGCACTTTGGGACACTATCCTCCAGACATGAGATGACCTTTGCATAAATGGCCTTATAGCAGCTGTCATGACCTCCACAAGACCTACATAACACTGAGATCACCAACATTTTGACAAGAATACTGGAGGAGGGCCCAAAAAAGACACTTAAGTAGAAGAAGGACAGGTTGGAAAGGAGGGATTCAGTGGAAGACACAGGGGGAGTAGGGCAAAAGATGGTACTGGGAGGGGATTGTGATTAAATTAAGGTATGTTCACAAATAAAATTGTCCATAAGTTTTTTAAGAGTGAATTTGAAGATGAGTTACTATGTAAATGTGTACATTTAGAAACATAGCCTTAGATATATCACATTCCAGTCTACTTCTAAACAAGAAGAATGCTTGCTTCCTGGGAAATGGTGTTTCTGTGGTGCTATCTTGTTTTTTCTCTGCCCCAAATCCCAACTGTGGAAAGGATGAATAATAAACAGATGATTACAGAAAACTTTCAGATTGGTGATGATTAGGCTGTCAGAGCTTCTCATCGTGCCTGGTCTTCTTGTCCCTTGGGCTGTACAGTATGTATCCTCAAGCCTGAATTAGACAGTTAGATCTTGGTACACTTGAATATGCATATGCAATTAATAGATGAAAAGTACTGAAATATTACACCACAGTGTTCACACCAGAATGAATAATTTCTTACATTGTGTAGCTGGTTTGCTAACTGCATATGCACCACAGGTAACCACTTTCCTCCTCAAAGTACCCACCACCCATAGACTCTCCTCACCACTCCACCATCCATCCATTCTTCTCCCCATCCCACCATCAATTCATCCCTTTGTCCTAAGTGTGACTGTGTGTATCTCACTAACAATTCTGATCTCATACCTTTAGCTCATGGCTTACAAAAAGGACTTTGAGGTGTCTTTCAATTATGTTGTCTTATTCTTTCCAAGTTTCAACCTAGTTGTTTCTGTAATTCAACATTAGGAGCTATATTGTGTTCTCAGGGCAAGTCCAACCTGGGTGAAAATCCAAGCAAATGAAATCAGATCTCCCCAGCATCCCCTGGCTCTTGGGTCTGGTATCATTACCATCATGCTGACAGGATGTGTTGACTACTTTTAAAACCACCCATGAGGCAGCTAGTTAAGTGCTTGGCATTGTCCTGCACATTTCCCTGCACTTTGTCCCACTTAACACTTATTTCACTCTAGCAATGTAGATACGGTTAAGTCTTCATTACTGTGGCAAGAGTATTTGGGAGAAACACTAGAAAGGAAGATTGATTGTGGTTCATGGTTCAGTGTGCAGTCAGTGGGCTCCTTTGCTTTTAGGACTATAGCAAGGCAGAGATATGGTGGAAGGACATTGCTAGAGGAAAGATGCTCATTACATAGCAGTCATGAAGGAGGAAAGGAAGAAAGAAGGGAAGGAGAGAGAGAGAGAGAGAGAGAGTTGGAACAGGTGGAAAATGAAAACATGCCTTCAGGGACCCACTTTCTCCAATGAAACTCCACTTTCTGGTTTCTGTCATCTCCAATAATACCACGATGTGATGAAAGTATGAATGGATGAATCCATTGATTAGGTTACAGCCTTCATGATACAATCACTTTCCAAAAGCCTTACCTCCAAACATTGCATTGGGGACATGAGGCTTTCAGGAAGACACTTTATGTCCCAACCATATCAGTGTGTTCCATTTTACAGATGGAACAAGAGGAGTGAACATCAGGGGGCTGGAAGTCACAAGCACATTGACACTTAATCCTTGTCTTCAGTGTTATTACCTTTTTAATGTAACATATCTTGCCCCACTATTAGTAAACTGAGAGGGAAGTTGAAATGGGAAAATAAGTCAATAATATGCTATATTTTAAGCTACAATAGGAAGTAAGATAGAGTTACACTTTCCCTCTCAAATTTTCCAATGTTTAAAAAACACCTCATTTTTTTCTGCCTGAGTATTATAAAATTTCAGTATTTCCCATTAAAAACAAGAATTTACCACATATCCAAGCAAATGAAAGAACATTATAATTGCTCATGTTTCAGAAATGTCATTGGATATGTTAGCAAAAAGGCTTGTTATTCTACATGCCATAAATATTATTGCTTGAGTGGATACAATGCACACTGTAAATTCTTAATCAGTGTTTTCAAGCACTTAGGCAGGGTATGATTGTAACTTCACGAAGCATTTTGGTTATTCTCTCTACAATTAACCCAGCACCCATGTGTTTCTCTATGAACATACCAGGAAGTTCTTGAGTAGAGTCCCTGGTTTCTCTGTGTTCTTTCACATAATGTGCACTCATGTCCCAAGTTTTGTATTTTTAGGAAGTGTCTTTCTATAAGAGATGTACCTAGTCTCTCCCCTGGGCTCCTTCCTACTGTTCCATGTAACAGAAATTGTCATGATGTGATCCATTTTTTTTTTTTTTTGCAATGGATGTATTTAATACTTCTGGAATGTATGAAACAAAACTCTTAAAAGGTTGTGAACATGGAAGGGTCCTTCACTTTTCCCCTTCCTGCTCTGAAGTGGGTGAGGCAGCCACTCTTAGTGAATGGCTTGATCTGCCTTCTCACTGTCCCTATGGGAGAAAGTATGTGAAAGCCCAACTTAGCCACTGGATCAGTCATGTTCTCAATTGATTTTAGGAGTAATAAAAGTAACATGTTAATCCTTCTGTTCTTACTCTTGGGTCTCAGCTCTCAGTTGACCGGAAGAAGGAAATTTCATTTGTCAATTTGTCAACCCTCACACATGCTTATGCCAGCCATCAATAACTGCAGGCCCTGCAGAACCAAAAAGCACAACTTAAGGTTTTCATCATTTATTTGATAGCATTAAACCCCATGGGGAAATCACGCTGGGGGAGAAGATAATGATAGCCCAGCTGCCATTTACTCACTCATCCACTCATTTATGCCATGATCTGTGGATTGAGCATTGCATAAAGACATAAAAGATGGTCAGGATGTGCTATTTGCCTTGGGCAGTTTGCAGAATGGTATAGGAGATAGGCAGATAAATGGTGAGAACGACATAGCACCGTGGTCAGGACATAACACAGTGTACAGTGACCACAGGAGCCGTACCAGGAATCACTGACTCAGGCCCATGTGTTGTGTGAGGTGTTGGGATGAGTGGGTCAGTTCAGACTGGATCAGGGGGAAACATGAACTGAGGTTGGGAAATGATTGGGCAAAAAGCCAAGGTAGGGAGGGGAAGGGTGTTCCGGGCAAGAGTCAAGGATTGGCTCAGAGAAATGGTAAGAATGGAATAACCTAGAAGTTAAAGACCCCCTCTTCCCCAAGACCTGTGAGGTGGAAGTACAGGTGGATATATTCCTTTGTGTCAAGTCACAGTCCATCCCCTGCCTGTATTGCGTCCTGGGGGATGGGATGTGCCTATTGGTGAGAATACAGGCACCCAACACATGCCTTGAGAGGCAGCGGATGGATGATTCCCAAGGGAAAGGGTGCAGCCTCTGGGAGATCACATGCAGAATAGGGGGACAGTTCATGTTCATAATCAAGCAGATTATTTTCCTGAGTTCTAAGATCTGGGAGGTAGCCAGCATCAATCTTGTAGGAATTTGCTAGGTATGAATTCTAGCTTTTGTACAGACTAGCTGACAAGTTCCAGGCAAATTTCAGATACCTCTTAGCATGGAAAATGGAGTTAGTAAAGCTTTTTTTTTTTTTTTTTTCCCCAGGGCTACTTTGAGTCAATTTATGTAAGCAGAGTACTAGCCACATAACCGGCATTTAGTTAGTGAAAGCTGTCATCACTTCATATGTTTGATGCTATATTTCTTTCTCAGAGGGTGCCTTTCTCACCCTGTGACCTTTCATTCATCTGCGAGCAGAGGGAAAAGTACATTTCAGTTACCTTCTACTGTGTAACAACCACTGTGTTGAGTGACTTACAACAACAAAGGTGTATGATTTCTTATGATTCTGTGAATTGACTGGGTGGCTTTTAGGGTCTCTCACATGATTTACAGTCTGATGGCAGGAACCACAACACCCATGGGTGCTTTAAATAACATGTCTGGTTCCTGGGTAAAGATGGCCAGAAGGAAGAACTTGGAAGAGACCCTGAGATAAGAAGCAATTTTGGGACTTCTCCCTATCCACTTAGCTTCTCTGTGTGGTTTGTCTCCCAGCCAGGTTTCTTAGTGGATCAAATTATCTGAAATTACAAAAGTGGAAGATAAAGGCTTTCTAAAAACTTGGGCTCAGAATTCACACAACATCTTTTCTGCCACATTCTGTTGATAAAGCATCTAGATTCAATGTGTGAGACCAAACCAAGGATGAAAGACTCATTGGGGCCTCCTTTGGGGACTAGTTACTTCAAAGAAACTTCAATGTTTGTATAATACAGGGCTACAATCCCTTATTCAAACGTTTTGGAGTCAGGCTTTTTTTTTTTCATAATTCAGAGGGGCTTTTTTGCAGATATTAGAGAGTAAATTTATGTATACATTACATAATATATTACACACCTAGCACAGTTTGGAACAATAGCCCATTCTTAGAACATTTATATTTCTATAATAGGACATGTGATTTAAGTGGAACACCTACAGATTACAAATAATCTTGTGTAATGTCAGACCAAGTTTTGGTGTTTTCAGAGTTTCAGATTGTATTTTGTGAATAGAACCATATTAATCTACATTTTGAGTCAAAATAACCTTGTAAGCATTAAGATAAATTTCTCCAATCTTGTGCATATGCCTAGTATCATTTCAGGTCCTCTGGGAAGCAGGCTTTAAAACAAAGTTGGAAGTATGGATAATTTGGGGCAAGGGATGCCTGTGAAAGATGAAGGTGAGAGGAGACAGGAGCCGGCAGGAGAAGCCTATGCAGTAGGCCTGATGCTCATGGAAGATGAGGAAGGAGGGAAGACGGGTAGAAGAGCCATCACTGTAGGACAACTGTGAGAAAGCTTGCAGCGCAGTGGAGATTTAGTCAAGAGCAAAGGGGTCTGGAGAAGTCACCAGGCCCTAGGACCCCTGCATGCTCAGTCATTGGGAGCTGCCGGGCAGGAGTGGCTCCACTCTTCTAACTTGCACACTTTGTGCAGGCTTCCTATCTAATTATTTAAATGTTACTTTTAGATTATATTTACTCCTTCCATTACCCTCACTTATCTCTCTCTCTCTCCTAAATCCCTTCTTCTTCCCAACGAATCCCCTTCCTACTTTCATGTCTTTTTTTTTTTTTTTTTTTGACCACTGTGTTTAATTAGAGTTGTTTACATGAGCCTGGGTCAAGGGTTATTAACTGAAATATGGACAACTTGCCAGTGGCCAAAACACTGAAGAACAACTCCCTTTCTCCAGGTGCTGTTAACTGTCAATAGCTTCTTCGGGAGGGGCTGGGCCACTACCATCAATATCCGAATGCCAACTGGCCAACTTTGTGCAGGAAATCATAGCTTCTGTTGAGTTTGTGAGTGCGCCAACCATGTTGCATCCAAGAGAGAGTGCTCCACAGTGCTTCTCCTCGTCCTCCGGCTCTTACGTTCTTTCCCAGCCCTCTTCCACAATATTCTCTGAGTCATGGAGGGGGGGATAGAAAAGCTCTATTTAAGCCTGAGCCAACAGTAGTCACTTATTCTCAGCACTTTGACCAGATACGCATCCCTGCATTAACTGCTGCTCACCACAAAAAGAAGCTTCTTTAACATAGGCTAAGCACTCCACTAATCTATGGGTATAAGCTGGAATATTTAGAAGGGGGTATGACATCATATCCATTTAACACAGCAATAGTAGTAGTTAACCCCCCTCCAGAGCATATGAACTCCCCAGTCATGGGTTTTTGACCAGCTTTACAGTACCAGGCAAATCCTTTTGAGGAGCAGGCCTCAAATCCAATCAGAAAGTGGTTGGTAATCCCTATATCTGACATGCCACTATTCTACCAGTGGGCACATCTTGCCTAGCAGGTTGGTTGTGCCACATGTGGGATCACAGCTGACTAAGACTGTTAATGAGCTTTCTCCACCAGCTGCCTATATGCCATCTTTCAGCCCAATGAAAGCTAGTCAGTAGGGAGGGAGCTTCCATCTCTGTTCCAGCTTGGTTTATCTATATGCTGCCATGGAAGCATTGATGTCTTTCAGAAATAGGGACTTTCCACGTTTTGCTGAGTAGTTACTAACAATGGCAGTAGTTTTAAGGGCCTCTGTGGTATTCCTGACCAACAACTCTTTGGATAGTATCTCATAATTGGCATTAGGTTTTTTTGCTTACTAACCTATGAATTCATAGAACAGCTTTATCTATCCATGTAGATACCTTTGTGCAAAGGCTCTCTTCGTTTGGTTATATTTTAATTAGCTTACAACATGATAGGTTTCTGTTTGGCTTTTAAATTTGCACTTAGTTTTGGTTAGTCTCTCCACATCCCCTCCTTTCCACCACACCCCTGCTCCATCCTTGTTGAAATCTTTCCTCCCCACTATTCCCTACTCAACTTTCATACCACATGTGCTCTACTATCTCCTCCCCTTTAAAAACTCTCCTTCTCCTCCACCCATGGCCTCGACAGACACTCTGAGTGAGGTAATGCCAGCCCCAAAAGACCAACACCACATTTTTCTTTCTCATATGCAGAGCCTAACTTGGAAGTTTTAGATTTGTATGTTTAAGCAGGTTTCCTTTGGAAGGGGCAATGGACCCATGGACTCCATGGCTGCCCCTATCTGGGCTCCTAGGCTGGCACAGGCTTAGTTCCTCTGGTTACATGGTTTGGAGTGCAGTAGGTGCTGGGTGCTGTGAAGGGTGCAGAAGAGTCGTCAGAAGCAATTCACAGAGGAGATGGTTTCCTGCCCAAGACTGAGTCTGTCAATACATCACCGTCAGTAGCAGAAGGACACATGAGCTTCGGCACCATCCAGAGTAGCTAATGGTTGCTGTGCGAGGAGAGTCAGGGTTATCAGTGGTGCAGCCATTTCACAGTAAATAACTCATGATCATGCAAGCAGCCCTAAGTTAACTCACTGGGGCCTTGAAAAAAAGGTGTGAAGGTAAGAAGGAAATTAATGCGGAAGAAGAATGTTAATGGGAGAGGGAAGAGAGATATGACAAAAATGGAAAAAAAATAATAAAAAGTTTTAAGTAATTTATTTTAGACTGGGAGAGAGCGAGAGAGAGAGAGAGAGAGAGAGAGAGCAAATTGGCACACACCAGGGCCTCAGCCACTACAATCAAACTCCAGACACTTGAGACACCTAGTGGGCATGTGCAACCTTACGCTTGATTCACCTTTGTGCATCTGGCTTATGTAGGATCTGGAGAATTGAACATGGGTCCTTAGGCTTCGCAGGCAAGGGCCTTAATGGCTAAGCCATCTCTCCAGCCAACCAAAGCTCTGGCCAGCTCTTCTAAACATGTGAGCTGGTAACTACCCTCTATGAACAGTCAGCCACACAGACTGGGCAAACTTGCTGAAGACTGGTTGTGCCTTTGTCATTTTTAATGCAATAATCTAACAAAACTTACAGCAAAATTAATCTGAAACACACAGTGGTGTACACAATAATTATTATACCCCACGGTAATTAAGCATCAGTGAGTACAGCTCCCATCAATGCCTATAATTAGATTTGGAATTCTTCCATAGGTGGAGAAAAATGGATAGAGAGTCTTGGAAATGTTCAATATATTAGACTTTCTCTCAAAAAGAAACTTCCCTCAGCTAGCTGTTCTGATGTCCATTCTGTGACAAAGCTGTGTATACATCAATGTGATGATTATTTTTTCTCCTTCCAGCTGCTTCTTTAGGATTATAAAGATAAGAAGGAAGGGGGTGAATTTCTCTACAAGACTCCTTTGCAGCTGAGGAAGAAATTCAACTATCACAATAGAATTTTGAAAATGAGCAAGGAAAAAAAAAGCATTTTGAATATGGAAGAAAGAGACTAAATCAAGTATTCTTTTTTGAATAGGTGAGTCACATTTCCAGTTTTTATTTTTGGTTAATCTTCCATACAGCCTAGTCTATGACAGTGATAATCGGGTTTTTGTTAGTTTGAACCACTTGAACCATACACATGTCCACACAGGGCAATAACCAAGTTATCTTTTAAAATTATCTTCTATTTAATTGGTTATTTTCCTCATTGCTGTGTCAAGGTAGCTGATAAAAGCAAGTTAAGTAAGGAAAAGTTTATTTGACTCATAATTTAGAGGTACAGCCCATCATGCTGGGGAAGCCATGGTAGCAGAAATAATGAGATAGCTGTCCACATTGCATCTGCAGTCAGGAAGGAGAGAGAGAGAGAGAGAGAGAGATGAATGCTGGCACTCAGCTTATCTACTCTTTTTTTTATTCAGTCTAGGCCATCAGCCCATGGGATAGAGCTGCCCACATTCAGTGTGGGTCTTCCATGCTCTGCTAAACCTTTCTGGAAACACCCTCATAGACACATCCAGAATGCGTTGTGAGGTGATTCTAAATCCCATCAAGTTGATAATGTAGAACAACCATCCATTTAAGAAAGATTCACTGATTGTTTCCCTGCTCTGTAGAAAGCTTAGCCTAGGGCTGGAGATAAGAGGAAGCCAAGGCTTGTCCTTGTTCTCAAGCAGCTCACACCCTTGTAAGGTTGTGAACTTGGTCACTACATAGCCATATGAAGCGTCATCAAGGAAGTTAATGCTGTAGAGGCACAGGGCCCAGATCGCAGGGCCTATGCCAAGAAGGTGACCTGAGATAACTCCTGTGTTCTGTGTCAGCATCACCATTATGGAGAAGGAATGAAGAAGCTTCTGGGCTGATAGGGACATGGAGACATGGAGGCTGCTCAAGAGAAGACATAAGCTGCTTCTGTAGGGAAGTTGAGGTAGATAGAGCCAATCAGCAACCACACTGGGAAAGCTCTGGACTCCCTGCAGGGGCTCAGGCTGCCTTCTGAATCCAAGAAGAAGCACCGCAGCAGTGGGTCCCAGGCCAGTGACCCTGGCTGAGTTCCCTGGGTTGGGCTCAAGTGCTCAAATCTAGGAACAGCCTTTTCTGTGGGATCTTCACAAAAGTCCAGCTGCTCCTGGCTCTTCACAAGCCCCTCTCCACCTGTTCCTCACCCAGACTCCTGTAGCCAGCTGGAGGGGGTGGAAGAGTCAGTACAAACGGACCTCCATGCAGGTTCTCATTCTCTACCCCACCAGTTCCCAGGCAAGAGCTTCTAGCAGCTGCCACGACTTCCCAAGGGAGCCAGGCAGTTGTCTTTTTTGGCATGTGGGGAGGAAGCTGGTGGCAGTTTGCCATGCCTCTCTGTCAGGCTTATGCATTGCACTGACTTCCCCGGAGAAACTCAAGTAGCCTTGAGATCTGATTTGGAGGACCTTTGAGCTCAGAGAGAGATGCCCTAGCTTAGCAAGAGAACCCCACTTCCCACCTCCACCTTCTCATTCTTGAGGCCCTTTTTAGGTTAGTCAAAGCCTTCCACTGTCAGAGATAAAAAGCTAAACCCACAGGAGCCGGAGGGAGCCATTTTACAATATAAATGAGTTTCAGTCTCATTGAATAATTTCCTTTCCTTTAATGTGTGGAGGGAAGAATTTGAATTTTGAAAGCCCAGATCAGTGAAGTCAAAGGGAAAAGAAAATTGCCAATATATGGTAGCTACTGTGCTAAGTGAGTCATAGATTATAAAACCTAATTCTCACCACAAAGCCCAATGACATAGGTATTATTTTTCCTTTAAAAGAAGAAGTTGATGCTCAAAGAAGTTCAGTAAGTTGTTTGAAATGAGGTTCAGAATTCCAGATCTGTCTAACTGGATAGTCTTGGAGGAGACATGGATAAGCGGAGCCCATGCATGTCTAGCTTCCTATCATTGCTGTGCATAGCCAGTGGAAGAAGGGCTGACCCAGGGTCTGGGGCAGAGAGATGGACACTGGTGCCTTGGCCAAAGAAGCTTATGTTCTAGCTGAGTACCCAATCTTAGGAGTTAGTGACATGTGCATTCATTTTGGAATGAGTAGAGTTAGGGAAAACCATAGATGCTTAGAACTGGAGGATCTGTCTTATAAATTATTGTATCCAACCCTTGTTATATTAATGGACCAACTGAGGCCAAGAGAACAGAAGCAGTTTGCTGGGGTTAGCTCATCTGTGCAAGAGCTGGGATAAGCTCCCAGCAGTCTGCGCTGCCTCTTTAATGCACGTTCTACCGCATGGTGCTGTGAGGCCCTCGAACCACCTGGCCTGGCTGGAAAGCCTGTGGGAGAGATGAGTGGAACTCAGGTTCCTGCCAAGGTCAAAAGAGCCTAAGAAGCAGGAGCAAGGACCCAGGGCATAACTGTTTTTCTTGAATTTTAGTTCTGCCTATGAAATGTACAAATAAATGCCATGCCAAGACATTAATTACTATTTTTGAAAACTATTTAAAACTAAAAAAAATCAGTAATTTTAATCTCCAACCAAAGTCAATTAATAGTATTTTTGTTGATATTGGTAATATCTTGAAAGCCTTATCACCCAGTGAGGCATCAGGAGAGAGCTGTGGGATATGCACTGAGACAAAATAGTTTGTCAATAAGCTTGGTATTCATAGGCTATGTATAATCATGGAGCAGGTAAAGTTATCTTCCTTGTTGCCAAGAGTCTCATGTTGTTTCTTTCTATCTCTGGGGACATTTTTCAGAACAAGACATAAAACTCGCTCATTCCAAAGTGTAAACAGCTAACGATGTTTAAAGTAATATTTCTCCTAGGAATATTTTCATTTTAACATTTTAAGTCACATAAATTAATCTTTATTAGAGAAACAGCAGGCTTTATTTCAGGGTAGAAGAACACTTTCTAAGAATAATCAGAACACTTGGTGTTTCTTTTTTTTTTTTTTTTTCAGCTAGAGGAACACTTTTTGTTTTTGAAAATGGACCAATAAGAAGTCTTTCAATAGGTGAATGGTTAAGCTGTGGTATATCCAGGCAATGGAATAGAATTCAGCATTAAAAATAGATGAGCTATCAAATCATTAAAAACAACAACAACACCGAGGACATTATCCTACTGACATGAATCGACTAGTGCGTTCATGACCCCACGAGACCACCACAGTCCTGAACCCAGGGACATTTTGACAAGGAGAATGGAGGAGGATGAAAAGAATGAGACAGCAAATCAAAGGGAGGACTGCCTTGAAAGAGGAGGGTCCTCAGGGAGAGGGGACAAAACAGGATAATGGGACAGGAACATGATGATCAAATTACTGTATGTTCATCCGTTAAAGTTCTCAATAAACTTAGAAAAAAAAACATGGAGAAACTTAAGTGATTATTACCAAATGAAAAAAGAGGCTACCTACCATTTGGTTACAGAAACTGCCTAAGTATGGAGAGAGGATAAAGATCTGTTGTTTCTAAGGGTTAAGGGGAGTTGAGAGAAGGGATGGCGAGGTGGAGCACAGAGGATTTTTAGGGCAGTCAACAATCCTGTGCGAGACTAGCAGTGGATATGTGTTATAAATTTACCCAAACTCATAAAATATACAGCACCAAGCATGAAACCTCATGTAAACTATGAACTTGGGATGATTATGAGGGTCAAGGTAGGTTTATCAACTGTAGCCAATTAATCATTCTGATAGGAGATATTGATAATGGGGAAGCTAGCATGTGAGAAGGCAGGGGATATATGGGAAATATTTGTTCTTTTAGCTCAGCTATACCGTGAGCCTAAAACTTCTCTAACATATTGGGTTTTTTTTTTTTTGTTTGTTTGTTTTGTTTTGTTTTTTCAATGTAGGGTCTCACTCTAGTCTAGGCTGACCTGGCACTCACTGTGCAGTCTCAGGGTGGCCTTGAACTCACAGCGATCCACCTACCTCTGCCTCCCAAGTGCTGGGATTAAAGGCGTGCGCCACCACGCCCGGCTCATATTGGTTTTTTTAATAGCCACCAAATAGTTAATGTAAATCAAATTCTCTATGTGGAGAACAATAATAGATATTGAATGTTCCCTAATCACTAGTCACTTAAATAAGCACACACCATCTGAAATTAATTTCATACTCTATATCCTCATGTCAGTTCTGGATATAAAGGACTTCATAGATGCCAAGTAAGTTGCCAGGGCAGCTTTCAGGACAGTCACTTCACAGCTAAGAAACCTGAGGCTTAAAGAGAGATAGAAGCTATGCACATTCTCAGGTTCGTTCCCCTCTATTTCATTCTCTAAGTGAAGCTCACATAGAGAAGTCCCCACTACTTAAAATTCATTTTGTTTTGAGAATCTGCTTTCTATATGATGTTTAGCAACAGGCTAAGTCATTACGTCTGAAATGACCATAAACAAGTCTAACTTGGCCCATGTTACAAAACAAAATTGATAAGAGCAATGTTCTGTGGGACTCATTTGTGGACATATGTGACTATTTTGCTTCTTAAGTGGACACGGAAACCATGATAATTATGATCTTTTGAAAAATTCATGGTTGAAACAGATCCAACTTAATTATGAGATTGCCTTGCGAGGTTGTGTATACAATTTATCAAGGAAGGGAGAGAACAGAAGGTCATAGAATTCACATGCATACAGCATGTGGATCAAGGTCTAACACACACACACATACACACACACACACACACACACACACACACACATTTCCACACATCTGGCTTGATTTAGAATCAGGAAATTCTAAGTTAAGATACAGACCATTTTTATTTGTGTACTGTCTAGAGAAATACTGTAGAATGTCATAGCAACAAAGCTTCAAGTACAACCATAGGGCAGTTCCATTAAGAACTAAATGAGAAAGGTGCCCAAATCTTATGAATGTAGGTAAAATACAGAGTCTGAATCCTTATCCAACCCCCACATCTTCCCAGTTTATTTGGGATAAGTGCCTGGGGTGGGGAGATCATACACACTTTGGCCGTATACTCACTATGATAATGGCAATAACTGTTAAAAATGATTGTCCAGAAAGAAATGAAAGACTATTATTTTATCTTGGCTATGGGATAGATACTTGATTTTGCTTTTACCTTGCTGAACCACACATACAGCTTTTCTTTTTTTATAATGAGCATATAGCATGCTGCAGTTACCTATGAGTTTCTGGGACAAAACACCCAACCAGAAGCAGCTGGAAGAAGCAAAGGGTTTACTTTAGCTTACAGTTTCAAGGGGAAGAGTTATTATGGCAGGAAAAGCATGGCACAAGCAGAAAGCTGGGTCACATCATCACCTATGAGCTGGGAGGAAGCAGCAAGTAAGAGCTACTTAGCACTGGCCAGCTGGGCTAATAAACTTCAAGGTCTGCCACCCACCCGTGACACACACCTCCTCCAGCAAGGCTCTAGGTGGGGATCAAGTATAAGGCTTAATCACAAACACTTGAAGCTATGGGAAATATTTAACAGTCAATCTACCAGAGGGTGGGTAGACACTTCAACAATGCTTCAATTTAGTCACTTTGGCACATAGTAGTCACTTGGTAATATTTATAGTCTGACATAGCAGTGCACATCTGTAATCCTAGCAATCAGGAGGCTGAGGCAGGAAGATCATGAGTTTGAGGTAAGACAGAAATGAATAGCAAGATCTTGTGTTATAATAAAAACAAACCCTGTGAAGTCTTTCATTGAACAAGAAATAACTCATCCAACAAATACACATTGAATTCCATGGTGTATCAGAGACTATTCTAGGCTCATGGGATACAGGCAGAAAACAAAGTGGGAAAATTTTTTTTCAAATGGAGACTATATTATACCAAATAGTATATGAATAAATGCATAGATTAGTACATAATATGTTGAATAGTGACAAGGGCTCTGACAGGCTGCTCAATCTCCCCCCGCCCCGCAAAAAAATACACATCCTAATCCCTAAAACCTGCATATATGTTACTTTCTGTTAGAAAAGAGATTTTTTTCCCAGGTGTAACTGAATTAAAGATTTTGAGGTAGGAAGATTACTTGCATTACCCATGTAGACCCAGTATAATCAGCAGGGTCCTTAAGCAAGGGGGTCAGAATCAAAACTATACACATAGGGATGGATGAGAGAAGTAGAAAGCAGAAAGACACAGGTCTACTTCCCAAGGAATCCAGGTAGGCAAGAGGAGCTGGGAAAGGCTAGAAAATGAACTCTTTCCTAAAATCTTCAAAAAGTATGCAGCCTTGTCAACACTATTTTGCTCAGCAAAATATTTTAAACATCTCTTTCCAGAAGTATAAGAAGGTAAATTTGTGTTGTTTTGAATCATAAAAAATTGTTGTAACCTGTTATAAACACAATAGGAAACTAATACAAGTACTACGAGGAAATTAAAGAAATGGAGAGACAATTTTTATGTGGAGGATACAAAGCAAATGGGATGATTGCAGTTTACCCTAAAGTAAGCAGGGGTAGTATGCCGGGTTATATTTTTAAAAAAATGGCTACCATAATATCTCCCATCTGCTTTTCTTACAATATAGCTATGATACTACCCTCATTAGATGGTATGTGGGGCCTAATGTTTCTCTTCTTGGACCTGGGATAGTTGATGCCTATGGTGTGAGCAATACTTCTGAGGCTAGATCATAAGAGGCAATCCCACATCCAACTGCTACTCTCTGGTATACATGTTCTTGGAACCCAGCTGCCATGTTGCAAGGAAGCCCCAGCAGCTAGCTACATGGGAAGGCCACATACGCGTGTCCTGGGGGAGGCCTCAGCTTTCAGGCCATATCAGTGGTTTTCAATGTCAGATAGTCTGCCACCTCAACCATCCTCACTGGCCTTTTCTGAATTTCTAACATACATAGATCTTCAGCAACATGGTTATTGTTTTAACCATTGAACTTCTAGGTCATTTGTTATGCTCAAAAGTAACTGGAACAGAAGGCCACATTGGGAAAAGGGCAATCAAGCAAAACTCAGAGATAAGGGAATGGTGGCACCATCTAATGGAGAGTAGTTTAAGGAAGGGGAGATAACTGCAAAAGTCTTGTGAGAAAACCATGTGTGCCCAGCACAGACCAGAGCAGCCACAGTGTAGTTAGTGTAGAGTAAGTAAAGAGGGAAGAGTGAAAATAGTCCAGGGGGCTGCAGATTGTGTAGGTATTTGTAAATCATTGGGAGGATTTGAACCATTTTTTTCTAAGTGAAACAGGGAGATACTAAGAGGTTTTAAGCGGGATAGCATATAACCTGATTTTTCAAAAAATAAAAATCAATTCACCTTTTATGTCCAGAATCAACTGTAGTAGGGCAAGGATGGAAACCTGGAGGGCATTTTCTAATTAAAGTGAGAGTTTTGGACTAGGATGACAGAGGATCCAAGGAAGAAAATCCGTTTGGGACATAACAAAACTGAGAAGCCCATGACACACTGAAGAGCTGGCTGGGTTGGAAATGTAGGTATTGGCTGGAGACATACATTTCAATGTGCTTGGCCTTCAGAGTGTCAAGGTCATGACTGAACTAAGAGAAGTTTAAGTCAGGGAGATGTGAGGAACTGGCCACACAGATTGAAACAGAGCAACTGGAAAGACAGGAAGAAGACCAGCAAGGTGTGATTTTGAGGGAAGTGTTTCAAGGCAGAGGAGGTGAGTAGCACTGTGAAGTGATGAGGTCTGAGAGGAGGCCGTCAGCGTTGGCAGTGTGGGAGTGAGAGCTGAGCTTCACAGGCTCAGAGACAGTAGGGTGGTTGTGGTGGTGGGGGATGAATGATGCTCGGGTTTTATGCGGGGTTCTTTTGAAGACTTTAAGATGCTTTCCTGTCAGAATACAAGGCAACTGACCTGGAAACCACCCTGAGGTGGCTGACACATTTGCCATAGGATGTTCATGCATCAGTTCTGATCTCTACACAGTCTATCTAAGGGTTCAGAGCTTCCAGGGCTAGACCATGGTGACAATCATAATGCACACCCAGTGCCAATGCTCACCCTTGTTTTTAAATTAAAAATTAATTAGAGCCGGTCATGGTGGAGCACACCTTTAATCCCAGCACCAGGGAGGCAGAGGTAGGAGGACCGCCATGAGTTCAAGGCCACCCTGAGACTACATAGTGAATTCCAGGTCAGCTTGGGCTACAGTGAGACTGTACCTCGAAAAACCAAAAAAAAAAAAAAAAAAATAATAATAATAATAATTAGCTTCCTTTCAAAGTGAAGGCAGTTTACAGTTTAGCTGCCTGCTTAGGAACAGCTCTGGAATGAATGAATGAATACACATGTGAATCTTGATTTACTGAGCAGCTGACCTATTCTTCGTCTGTGAAATGGGGCTAAGAATAGTGTAGCCACACAGGATGGTTTAAGAATTGAGTTAAGCATGGTAAGCTTTTGTTTTATTTTATTTTATTTTTGTAGTACAGGGGATTGAACCCTGGGCCTTGCAGGTGTTATGCAAGTATTCTGGGACTAAGGCACATCCCAAGACCAAGTGTTAACTCTTGTTCTTCTCAATTACATATTATCTGGAAGAAGAGAAGGTGTTTGTATTGGGCCAGGCAAATTAGGGCTATGTAAGTAAGTACTCAATAAGCATTAATGAGCTCCATGGGGGCATACTCATTCTCTCTCTCTCTTTCTCTCTCTAGCTCGTTTTACTATAATGGACATTGTACATAGTTCTAAGATTTTATACTCTCTGGTATCTTCGGGCACTGTTTGTTATACTATAACTAAACCAGTAACGATGGTGCTGCCGTGTTTAACTTTTGTGTTTGACTCTTAGGATTAAAACACAAAAAGAAAAGCCGGGTGTGGTGGCACACACCTTTAATCCCAGCACTCGGGAGGCAGAGGTAGGAGGATTACCATGAGTTCAAGACTTGTCCTTCCTACAACATATTATATATAAATACATTATATTTGATATCATGAGCTGCTTAGTAGAAATCATATATTATCAGATTCCAATGGAGCCAATGAGAAGGGTTTGAGAAGTTTAGAAAGGAGCACCTAGAACTGCAAACTCCTGCAAAGATCAGAGATCTGAGTGATCTTCAAATTTAATGTGCCTAATACATCCATTTGGTGTAGTCCTGGTCTATATGAAAGTATGCATTCCCCTAATGAAATGATGAAGAGAATGATGAATGCAGCAGATAGAGAATCCTTTTCTCAACTTCCACATGTGGAAACAACTGTCCAAATATGGTAATGCCTGGCAATGCCACACCGGCCTTATTCTTTACTTGAGAGCAAAGTCAGAGCACACAGAAGTCATCTTCATCTACAAATTTTGCTGCTCACATTTCTGAATTGCAATTTGCCTGCAACGTATTTTGATTCAAAGCTGGAGTCTGCCTGACAGCCCTCAAATCCAGCTCCAGAGACCGAAGTCAACCACGAGATCATCTCAGCAACTTGAATAAATCCTTTGAATTCTTGCCTCAGTTTCCTCAGGTAGGGCTGGTGATGGCAGAAAAACAAAATGGATGTGAATGACGACTCTAGAGAGCATCACAGGAAATGTGTGGCGGTGGCTCAAATGCAGTGTCGGCCATAGCCACAGCGTTTGTAACTGAGCATGTACTCAGAGCCTTTGGGAGGTGGAGGCTTGCTGTAGTGCTGGGGGTGGACCTTGAGGTTTTTAGCCACACTCCAAGTCCAGGACTTAGACTATTTCCACCCAGATATGTGACTGCATGTGAGCCAGATTCCCGCTGGTGCCATGCTTTCTCTGCGATAATGAAATTTCCCCTGGAAACTGTAAGCCTAAAATCAACCCATTCTTTCCAAAAGCTGCTTCTGGTGGGGACTTTTGTCCCAGCAACAAGAAGGTAACTGGGGGTTGGAGAGATGGCTCAGTGGTAAAGGTGCTTGTTTGCAGAGCCTGATGGCTCTGGGTTAGATTCTCTATTATCCCCATAAAGCCAGATGCACAAAGTAGTTCATCATATGGAGTTTGTTTGCAGTGGTAAGAAGCCCTGGTATGCCTATTCTCTCTCTCTTTTCCCTCTCTTTCTCTCCCTTTCCCTCTCTGCTTATAAGCAAATAAAATATATTAAAAAATTAAAACAGAAGGTGACCGCTGCATGTGTACGCCCAGTACTGCAGTCCTTGTTCCTTGTGGGAGGAGCCTTTGCAAGTTTTCTAGGTACTTGTTACTCTAGGTGTAAATAATGACCCCAGAGCCTCAGTGGCACCTGGAGTCCTGTTAGAAACCCAGACCGCAAGTCCCATTCCAGACCTGCTGAATCCAAATCTGCATTTAGCAACCTCCCCAGATGATCTGTGTGCATTTGAGAGTTTGCAAAGCAATCTCTAAGACACTTTCTCCAGTTCCGGTGGAAGGGAGCTTCCAAACTGCTTGTTCAGCTGGGTCATTGTGAGCCTGTATTTGCAGAACTCATACCGGAGCCATGTAGGTGACTGGCAGCTTTGAGGACATCTGTACAACGAGCCTCATACCATTATGCATAAATGTTCCTCCTTACTCATTAAAAAGGTTCAAAAGATGCTGTCCTGTAGATATTCCACATAATGACCTTCCAGATTTCTTGGCTCCAATTGTCTTCTAAGAGGCTCTGGTGCCTGCGCATATTAAATTAAACCTCTTCTCTGAAAAACTGTCAGTTCTTTGCTGCTGACTTTTAAGCAATGCCCCATACATTGGGTTATTGGAGAAAATATATCAGGCATAACGTGAACAAACTACAGACAGGTACTTAAGGAAATAAGTTTAAAGCACCTTTGAGGAACTGGCCTAGTTATTAACTGTGGTGTAGCTTCTGAGTCATTGCAATTCTGTCTTTGTATATGTTCTGACAGTGTGGCGAAGAGAGACAGGTCCTGCCTAGAGACTCTGTTCACACGCAGCTGTTGCCTTACCTGTGGGTCATGCATAGTGCAGCATTGTTTGCCTTGTCTTCCAGGTGGCTTCTGAGAATGCGTTAAGTAGAACTTCAATGAAGCCAAACTCCGTCCAATGTATAAATTAAACTTACAGTTTTTCAAAGCGAGTTCATGCCAAATTACCCTCCTCTGCTTATTAGAGATGCTTACTAAGGAGGCAATGGAAATGATGCTTTTTTAAGCAAGGTTCTCATAAATCAGGTGTTCCCACACTTTTTGAAGTGACAATAGAAAGCCAGTTGGAAAACATAATAGCAAAAGATACTGTTCCCAAACTGTCAGCAGACTTTAGAGTGAGTAAAATGTTTGACAGGAGAGATTGTGTGTGAACATTATTCATTGCACCAAGAGCCATTCAAAGGCACCTTTGGAGCAAAGATTAATGAAAGAGAATTCTCAGGAAGTAACATAATACAGAATCTCTTCCTTCCCCCACCTTTGGGGAGACCCAGCTTTAGCTTGGGATGAGATTTATGACTCTGAAGGTGTGATGAAAGACGAGCCAGTCTGCAGGGCTGTTACAGTGAGTGTGTCACTGCGGACATGTAGCTTGACGTTTCTTAATCCTATCAGACATCCCCTGGGTGTTCAGGAGACCACACTGACTGCATGGGAGAGTGAAAAGCCAGATGTCCGGTGTTATGCTATGTAGGAAACAACACCTTCACTCTCACGATTGCCAGTTTGATTTGAGTGTGTTACTTTCCCGATGTCACCCTCAGTCCATCAAAGTTCCACACTCTGGACCCACCCTCTTGGCAATCTTGTTAATATTCTTTGCCCATCAGAATTGACCAACGATTCTTTGAAGAGTCAGCATAGCTATTGTTTAAGAAAAAAATGGGGAAGATTGATGCCATTGGCCAATCTATACTTAAAAGCATTTTGGATTTTTCTTTGAAATACAGAACTTTGAATTTTTATCTGAATTCTATGGCTGAGGCTACATATCCCTAGGCATTCTGGGGGCACACCTCCTTGGAAATCTGGGATGATGCTCTAAGAAAGAAAAAACCCCAAATATTAATAACTGAGTGGTACCCAACTGCTAGCTTAATGTGTATCATTTTCTAACCAACAATGAGCACAACTTTCAACTTTGTCAGGACTTAACCAGATAATTAACATGGTCTACTCTACAGAAGGCTTCCTGAGCAGTGCATTAAACTTTTCACACTTTGAAGTTCATGGTTTTCAACCTCTCTGAGCATTAGGACTCTATTTTTAAAATAATATTTTTAAAGAAAGTTTTCATTCGTAAATAATTCTAAATGTATGGGAAATTTACAAGAATAAGAAGTAAATGGGGCTGGATAGATGGATTAACAGTTAAGGCTCTTTCCTGTGAAGCCTAAGGACCCAGGTTTGATTCCCTAGTATACAGTAAGCCAGATGCACAAGGTGACACATGTGTCTGGAGTTCTTTTGCAGCAGCTGGAGGCCCTGGTGCCCCCATTTTCTCTCTCTATCTACATTTTTCTCTCAAAGAAATAAATAAAATATTAAAGGAAGAAAAACAATAAGAAGAAAATTAAGAACTATACTCAATGCCCAAATTCACTTACTATGAACATTTCACCTCCTTTACCAATTATGTTATTCCTGTGTCTTTCACAACAAATATTTTTAAATATTTATTTATTTGAACAGAAAGACATAGACAGAGAGAGAGAGAGAGAGAGAACATGAGCAAGCATGAGTGTGCTAAAGCCTCCTGCCACTGTAAATGAACTCCAGATGCATGTGCCACTTTGTGTACCTGGCTTTAAGTGGGGAACCAAACCTGAATGAATAGGGTTTGCAAAATAAGTGTCCTTAATCACTGAGCCATCTCTTCAGGCCCCATGATAAATGTGTTTTTAAACTTTATTTATTTGCTTATTTGTGTGTGTGTGTGTGTGTGTGTGTGTGTGTGTGTGTGTGTGCAGGTGGGGCAGGGCCTGCTACAAATGAGTGCCTGACACTTGCTCCACTTTCTGCACCTGGTTTATGTGGGTGATTTTGGGGTTGGACTCAGCTCAGCAGACTTTGCAAGCAAGTGCCTTTAGCCACTGAACCATCTACCCAGACCTCTCAACAAATAAATATTTTATAAAAATTTTAAAATTAAGTGCTACATATCATAGCCTCAATCCTTAAACATGTCAGCATCTGTTTCCTAAGAATAAGAGTTATTTTCTTACAATTATTAACTCCAATAAATTTAACATTGATGTCATGCTTTTGTCTAGTCTATATGCATGTTTAGTTAATGTAAGAAGACTCTCTACATAGCACATTTCCAGTTTCTAATAGAAGACATTGACTAGGGGTTACATTGAATTGTCTTTTATTCAAGAGTTCTTTTTTTCTTAGATCTGTTTGAAAGATAGAATAGATAGGCCTCTTACCGCTGCAAACTCCAGACACATATGCCATTTTGTGAATCTGGCTTTACATGAATACTGGGGAATTGAACTCAAGCCTGCAGGCTTTGCAAGCAAGTGCCTTTAATTGCTGAGCTGTCTTCCCAGCCCTCATGCTTCTTATTTATTTATTTGTTATTCTTTTATTTGGCTTTTTGAGGTAGGATCTCACTCTAGCTCAGGCAGACCTGGAATTTACTATGTAGTAGCAGGGTGGCCTTGAATTCACAGTGATCCTCCTATCTCTGCCACCTGAGTGCTGGGATTAAAGGCTTGTGCCACCACGCCTGGCCTCATGCTTCTTTTAATTTGGAACATTTTACAGCTTTTCGTTGTATTGTATGACATTAACATTTTTGGAGACTGCAGTTCCCTCCTCCACTTTTAATAGAATGCTCCTCATTTTCAGTTTGTCTGCTTAGATGCACGATAAGATTCCAATCGTGTGATGTTGGCTGCATAGATGTTGTTGTGTCAGGAGTTCCTTTAATGGCAAAAGATAATTTGTCAACTCCCACATGATCTAAATTTTCATTTTCTCTCTTTGATCCAAGGCAGTGCTATGAAGCAGGGCCACTGCCTGGCTGTCAGTCCCAGGGGAGGACTCTAAACCCCTCACACACTGTACCTTGAGATGCGCCAATTTTGTCACTTGCAAGAGTCCAGGGAGACAATAAGCAAAGCAACTTTATTACTGATAGGCAGTGAGGGACAGTGGAAGCCCAGGATTCGGAGTGGGATAGTTCCTGGGGACTCAGGAAAGCTGTGCAGGGTAGTTGCATTTGTCTGTGTGCACACTTGAGTCACAGCCAAGAGATCTGGCTAGGAGCCGCATAGGCCGGGTTTCATACCCTGAGGCAATAGGACTCACTTGGAATAATGCCACATCAGATATCCAGTTTGGGCAGGACAAATAAGGGTCCAGACTCTTCTAACCAGTCCCCTGTACCCCAGGTTGATGCATTCTCAGTTGCTCTTATGAACCATCAGCAAGACAGAGGAAAGGACTGGGTTGGTTAAAGGCCTCTGTGTTGGTTCCTATCTATTGTCAGCTTGATTGAATATAGAATCACATAGGAGACAAATCTCTGTGGATGTCTGTGGGGGAGTTTCTATATTAAGCTAAATGAGGTGGGAAGACTCACTCTAACTGAGGATGACACCCATGGGCTGGGGTCCTAGACAGAACAAAATAAAGACAGCTAGCTGTGTACCAGCATTCATTGTTAATGCAATAAATCCAGGTACCTGCTGCCCTGCCATTGTCTATTCCCCATCGTGACAGTCTGCATTCCCTGGAACTGTGAACCAAAATAAACCTTCCTTCCCTTAAGCTACTTCTTGTTAAGTATTGAGCCACAGCAATGCGAAAAGTAGTCAATATACCCATTTAGAGGACTTTCCTAAGTCTAGGGCTATACACCCTGAATGTGCCTAACTTCATCTGGTCTCAGAAACTAAGCAGAGGAGGGGAGGGCCTGGCTAGTACTTAGATGGAAGAACTTTCCTGAAAGTGCTTAGTGTTCACATAGATTTGAGAATAGCTTGAAAATTCCATGCTAGTGACCCACTGGATGTTGAATTTTCTTATTTTAATTTTTGTTCTTTTATACCATTACTCATAAAGTGATAATCCATTATTATGTTATTCTTATTCTTCACATGCACCTTGCAGAGGGCAGATCAGGATGCTCATTTGAAGAGTGCCTTTGCATATTTTGCAAAACTAAAATTGACAAAATTGTCCTCAAAGTCTGCCTTAAGAGGACCCAGTAGCATTTACTTCAAGCATAAAGCTTACCTCTATAAAATAACTCAAGGCTTTCCTTTCATTGAATAATTAGGAGGTAAATGTTTCAGTGAAAATTCTCTTTTCTCTTTGGTTTCAGAAAGTTCAGGGCCACGTTTAATCTTAATTATTCTAATTCAAACAGAATATATGTAATCTTTCTAAAGTGGTTCTGAATTTTTAAAATTCTCTATTAAATTTCCCCACTATAGAAATATTTCAATATCACAGGACTTATGGCTTGGAAAACAGAATGTGAGTTGGATTTCAGTCTCTGTTAGGCTTATCACTGGGCACCTTTGGCTGTGACACAGTTGGAGCTGGACCGTGATCAGGCCCCTCTTAATCTCTGATGCCTTTTCTATCCAGTGACCCTTCAGTCTTAGGACGGTCCGGGCCTTGGTCCGTGCGGAGCTCTAAGCAGCCCTGCCCCCAAGCCAGGTGGATTTGGCATTTGCTTTCAGGAGGCCAGATGTCCTTCTCTTGACATCCACTTTCCTATAGGTGGCTATCCCCTTTACACAGGAAGGAAAGGGGACTCTTGGACAACTCATTTGTTCATGTCTCGCCTTTGGTTGCCTCTTGGTGCCCTCCTTAATTCACACCAACTCGTTGTACATACTTATGGGTTTGTACAATACTCTTTTTGAAAAAAAAAAATTTATGAGAGAGAGAGAGAGAGAGAGAGAATGGGTGTGCCAGGGTTTCCAGTCACTGCTAACAAACTTCAGATGCATGTGCCACCTAGTGCATCTGGTTACGAGAGTACTGGGGAATTGAACCTGGGTCCTTAGGCTTCACAGGCAAGCTCCTTAACAGCTAAGCCATCTCTCCAGCTCAGTATAATATTCTTAATGAATATTTCCCACACCTGAAGCCTCTGTTGATTACAGGAATCAAATCAGTCACATGCTCCATAAAACTTTCTCCTTGTTTGAACAGTAGGATAGTTTACTGAGGTATGAATTTGGGGCTTGCTCTTGCTTCTAAAAACAAACAGCAAGAATGAGTGCTGTTTGTGTTTTATTCTATTTATTTCCCTCTCTCTCCTTCCTAGAAGGCTTGAGGTCATTGCACTACTGTGTCTTACATATTTGAAGAATTGGAAGCAGAAAGTGCTTGAAACAACCTTCTCTCTCTCTCACTCTCTCTCTTTCTGACTTTCCCAAAAGTCTTGAGAATACTAAGCAAGTGTTCCCTATGATAGCAAGCGAGCACAGTGTCATAGAGGGTAGAATATTCCATAATGCCAAACAGATTTAGTCTCTTACATGCCCTGGGGAAGTGGCAAGTACTTTAAGAGAAATGTCCTCTTGGGCCAACACTAAAGCCCCAGACTATGTGGAATTTTGCACTCAAACAGGACATCAAAGGAATAAATTCTTGGATTACTTTTTAAATTTTAAGTTCTATTGATAGCATATGGTAATTTTTCTTCTGTGTAGTTTTATAAATGTCAACCCATGCATAGATCCATGTTACTTAGATGCAGAACCATCCATCACCCACCAAAACTTCCCATTTTCCCTTTACAGTCATAGCCCATCACACTTATTTTTTGAGAATGCCAAATAAATGGAATCATCTAGTATCTATCTTTTTGAGCCTGGCTCTCTTAGTCTGCATGTCTTTGAGATGCATCTGTGTCATCTTGTGTAATGACAGCTCATTCCTTTTCACAGCTGGGATGTGTTCCATGGAATGGACATGCCCCGGTCTGGTCAGCCCTTCACTGTGGAAGGTTACTTAGGTTGCTTCCAGGTTTTGGCTGGCACAAGCATAACCACTATGAGCACTCATGTGTTGGTTTTTTGTTTTAAGAATTTAGTTTCTTTTAAACATATTTTTATTTATTTGCAAGCAGAGAGAGACAGAAAGAAGAGAGACAGACTGAGATAATGGGTGAATCAGGGTCTCCAGCCACTGCAAACAAACTCCAGATGCATGTGCCACATTGTGCATCTGGCTTTACATGGATACTGGGGAATCAAACCTGAGTCATTAGCCTTTGCATGCATAAGCTTTAACCACCGAGCAATCTACCCAGCACAAGTATAAGATTTTTTTTTTTTGTGAGGGTAGGGTAATAAGATTTTATTTCTCTGTAGAATAAATATGCAGAAGTGGGACTTCTGGGTCATAAGGTAAGAGCATGTTTAGCATTATACAAAGCTATAACCTAGCCCGGCGTGGTGGTGCACGCCTTTAATCCCAGCACTCGGGAGGCAGAGGTAGGAGGATTACCGTGAGTTCAAGGCCACTTTGAGACTACATAGTGGATGCTAGGTCAGCCTGGGCTACAGTGAGACCCTATCTCAAAAAACCAAAACAAAACAAAACAAAACAAACAAAACAAAAAACATAAAAAACAAAACCAAAACCAAAGCAAACCAAAACAAAACAAAAAAACAACCTAGCAAAATGTGATAGTTCACTGCCATTTGTTTCTCATATTTCTCAACAAGTGCTGTACTCAGTACTGTTTTAATTATAGACATTATACTGGTATAAAGCCACTGGCTTTAAAGACTTATGAGGGCTCTCCTAGTGGACCTACCACTAGTGGCTACTGTGGAGCAGATAGAGGGCCGTCTTTCTAGGCTTTCTCTCCAGAGATTTTGTTGTCGTGACTCTGAGGAGGTGAGGAGGGGAGTGAAGAAAAAGGCCCAATAATGATCAAGAATGAAAGTCTTGGGCTGGACAGATGACTTAGCACTTAGGGTGCTTGCATGTAAAGTCTAATAACCCTGGTTTGATTCCCATGTAGCTACATAAAACCAGATGCACAAATTGGTGCATGCATCTGGAATCAATTTGCAGAGGCAAGAGGACCTAGTACACCCATACTCTAACTTTTTCTTTCTGATCACAAATACATAAATAAAAATATTTTTTAAAATAATGATAAAGAAAAAATTTTTTAAAGTCGCTAGAGAGGTGGCTTAGTGGTTAAGGTTTGCCAGCAAAGCCAAAGGGCCCAGGTTCAATTCCACAGTACCCATGTAAAGCCAGAATGCACAAGGTGAACCATGTGTCTGAAGTTTGTTAGCAGTGGCTACGGGCCCAGGTGCATCCATTCTTTCTCTATCTGTCTCTCTTCCTTTCTCAAATAAATAAAATATTTTTTTAAAAAAATGCAATTCTTTATAATCGGTCAGCATAAAGGGTTTCTGAAGGAGATTTAAAATAATGTAACATGATGGTACCTGCAAACCTAGTTTTGGTGGAAAGTCATGTGTTTCCCATGTGTCCTAGAGACCCTTCCAATCCACATGTTCCTAATCCAGTACCCCTTGCACATGCACATCACGTGTGCTAGGCTACCAGGATCACATGCTGCTATCCTCATTCCAAGAACTGTGAATGAGGACATGTTCCAAGCTTACTAAAGGAATTCAGCTGGAAGACAGACCCAGGCGTGAACTTGCCAGCTCAGGGTGAAGTAAAGGCTAGTCACACAGCTGACTGACACAGACCATCAAGTCCCAAAGGTGCTGAAGCTGGAAGATGCTAGAATTTGAGCATTTTAACAAGTAAACCAAATGTCTCTCTTCTGTGTCCTAAGTTGAGTTGCTTCCTAAAACATCAGTTTCAAGATTTTTTTTTTCTTCCTGCACTTTCTCTCTTATGGCTTCATGACTCTCCAGGGTGGAGCATGTGAGTCACACCTCCTGCTTCCTAATCCAGTAGTCTCTTATTGTGTGATTTAGAATTTGTCTGGCTTTCCTGGGAGATTCCTGTCAGAGAGCTTTTAAAATCCCTGGAAGCTGGCCTGCTGAGTGATAGACCTGTCTTCATTATTTACGAAGCCTCTGGATCACACCTGCACGTATGCTAATGAGGTGGCTCCTGATAGGCTGAGGAAGCTTCAGAATAAGGACTGGTCACTAGGGGGCTGAATTGTGGGTCAGTCCAACCTTGAAATGGGTGGGAGGAGATGGAGGCTAAGTTACCTCTAGTGGCAATGACTTCAGCAATTTTATCTATGTGATGCAGGTCCAGTAAGAACTGTGGGCCCTCAAGCCCAGTGGAGCTTCCTGGCTGGTGAACACACTGATGCCCTCATCGGGTGACTCTGTGGGAGTATGAGGAAGAGAGGACATGAAAACACCGTGTTCCGGGTCCTCCCTGGCCTCTCCCTTTGTGTCTCTTGATTTACCCCATCCAATGCGTGTCTTTTATAATAAAACTGTACTTATAAATACAGCGATTTTCTGAGTTCTTTCGGTCGTATACTACGTTACGGAGCCCAAGGAAGGTCATGAGAAGCCCTTGGACTTGTAGCTGGCTGGCCAGGCACCAAGGTGAGTGGAGGCTTTGCTTGTGGCTGGCAGTCTAGATGGAGCTGGTAATCTGTGGGGTGTGAGCTAACTCTTGTGTGCTCAGTGCCAGTGATGGAGGGTTTCAGAGTGTGTGTGGGGGTGCCTTTTTCAGCCTGGGTGGGTTTAACTCGGGTGGCTAAGGTGCTGGATGATTCAAAAGCCACAGAAGAGCTGTACCTCGAGCCAATGGCTCTCCAGTTCGCAGTCATTGTCTCATGTCAAAGAGGATCTGGACAGGAGAGGAGCAAGTGAAAGTACATTTTTAAGGATACAGAATAACTTTCGAACAGGGGGTGCAACGAGAGAGAGAGAGAGAGAGAGAGAGAGAGACTGCCAACAAGCTGCCTGGTGTACTGGCCTTTATGAGACTTAAGGCAGGAGCTGGGTAGAGAGCACTGAACTTGCTTGTTCTTTGCATAAAACGCAGGAAGAGAGTGAGGGGTTCACCTGCCTGTAAGTGGCCCGCTGGGCTCAATCTGGGAGCTGACCGGGCATCCCTCGCGGTGCCTTTGTCCGTTCCCTGTCCCAACTGGCTGTGCTGCTGAAAACTGTTGACTGGGTCCTTTTCCTGTTTTGTCCTGTGCTATGAAACTGCAGCTCGCAAGGGGTCACATGACTGATTTGTAATTCACCTGAACTACACCGGGACCCATGGGCAGGTTTCTTGCTCTGGTCCTACCTCTTTTGGGTTTTGTAGGCGATGGTATGCTGCCCAGCAGTCAGCAAGACTTGCGACACACTGAGGACTGGGCCAGATGGAGCTGCGATGTTCTAGTGCGAAAAAGCACCGGCTACTTGGAGGGACATGCCAGTGCGACAAGGCCACACCTCTGGCTTCTCCCCACTGCTTCCCTGTGGCATCACGTTTCAGATAGAGCAGGTTCACTTCCTCGGGTTTCTTCTCTTCTACACCTGAACAGAATGCACCAAGCATTTTCTCTTCTCTTATTCTTTTGGCCTCAAAAAAAAAAAAAATAAATAAATAAAAAATAAATAAAATAAAATAAAAAGGGAAGAAAAAAAAAGCGTGCCGAATGCCAGTATCTCCATGTGAACCCTGGCGTTACTCTGCAGAATGAGCATGAATGGGCCCCCTTAAGTGAATCTCTCCACCTCAAGATGTCCTTTGGATCCACCCATAGTCACCATGGAAAATCCCCTGGCTGTAGCTATATCTAGGGTGAGTTCACTAACCCCATTTTCTCTCCCCCACCCCTTCATCGGGTGTCCCGCTGCTCTCTGGCTGTTGTTCCAGGCAGTGTGACACAAACGCTAATGTTCCTCGGGAGAAGGAAGAGGTGATCAATGAAAAACGCTCTAATAAGTCACGTGCACCCTGAGCGCCGCTGTCAGCCTTAAAGGTCACATATTTCCGCACTACGAAAAACACAGAGCGCCGAGGAAGCCCTGTGCATAAGCAAAGCTTCTCCTCCTGGCATTCAAAGTAATTTAAATGGCTGGGAACTTATCTCTATGATAAAGGCTGCACCTTTTTATGTATGTTAAACCTAAGGAAAGTGCTTAAAACCCTCCCTGGCATTTGCCTTGCAGAGCTCTTGGAGGGGTAATGGGCCTGTGACGTGCTTGGAGCTCCCTAGAAGGAGGAGTGTGATGCCAGTGTAAATGTATTATTGTCACCATTAGGAATAGTGATCTGGGGGTGGGGTGGGGATTAAATGCTAGAGATAAAAATCACTGAAAGCTAGAAGGGAAAATGTAAAACCGGGCCCTTGAAAGTTCCATACTTCAATTAAATTAAATGACCACATAATGCTACATTCTAATCCTGTGTGCATAAATTAACATAAAAACAAAATGACACAAAACTGCTAGCATCAGCAGGAAATTGAGGGGACCATTAGTCATTACCCTCTGGAAAGCCCCTCTCATAATTATTCAGTGCCTACCAACTTGACAACTGCAGAATGCTTAGCAGTCATTTGTGGGTAAATGTGCTTCCTCAAAGTGGGCTCTCCCTTAGCCTCTCCCTCTAACCATTGGCCCTGATTCTCCTCTTAATATGGGGCTTCAACTGGGGCATTGGCGTGCCTGTCCCAGCTGCACATTCTCCCTTGTAATTAGCCGAAGCTTGACTGATAACAAGACCAGTCCTGTTTGGTTGTCCTGCTACCTGGTTCCCAGTGCATAGTGACAGAGAGTTAACCCTGTGGTTACCGGTGTCAGGCATATGCAGGAGTTATTTCTGCTCTGCCTACAAACTTTCCTAGACAGGACTCTGAAGCACACCAGTGTGACAGTCCCTGGAGTCCTGTGACATGTGTGAACAGATGTGCTTCGGACTTGGGTTGGACTATGCCCTCTCATTAGCCTCCTAAAAAGAAAAACTTGCTCTTTCATTCATTTCATTTCACCCGTATTCATATTGGGAGAAAACAAACAATGAATGAAGCCTTTTCTGGGAGTCTGGATGGCGCGCATCCTGGAGTAAAGTAACATATTGACTTTCAAACCAGTGTGTAGCTATATAGCAGGGGTTGTAACTTGAACCAGTATTTTGTCCACTACAGAAGTCCAGGGGAAACACGGAAGTAGACTTGATTAAGCAACACTGTTTTCAGGGGGTGACATCCTCAGAAGGATGAGCAGGCTTGTGACCTCATGCACAGAGCCTCGACCAGAGAAAGCAGATGGTTCTGAGTATGCCCCAGAGCTGTCTCTTTTCAGAGTCCCAGGGTACATCTGAGCTTTATGCCAGTGCCTTTGTTCCTAAGCAGTACTGTTTGGAGCCCTTCCAAGGAATGCAATGCCACATGGAGAGAGACGCCCCTCTGTCCCTTTGCCACTAACTGCTGTGCACTTTGGGTGACTTTGTGGTTTTTCTGAAGCACTGCCTGATGGCTTGGAGGCAGAGCCTACTGGGCCAAGTCTGTCTGTGCATACCTGAAGGGGTCCTGGAGGCTCACAGAAATGTTCATGAAGAACATACCAAGAGACTAAGGAGTTGTGTGAGCAGGTGTTTTAAGAGTCAGTAAACCCGAATTATTTTGTATCCATAGGCAGGTGGGACTTGAGAAACCTAGACTTCACAGATGTGTAAGTCACAGGCTCAATCTTCCCTATGGATTCTTCAGTGAGTAATTATTGAGCACCTCTATGCCTGGTACTTTGCTAGACCCTACTTTTATAGGTTTCCAAATCTAGCTTGATAAATAGATTTCCAATAACAAGTCTGATGATGATGAAATGTAGACTATGATGATAATTGCCTCTTTTTAGTATCACTTATGTGTATACACTGTGCTAATACATGCTCTGTAGCATGTATTATTACCACTATTCACAACAGACTAGGGGACAGAATAAACCTATCTCAAAGATAAGAAATACCAAGGTACAGACACAACATATGGTAAGGTGTCACAGACAAAATGTAAATCAAGATTTGTATGTCTCTACCATATAGGGCCATTTAGTAGAAAAAATAAAGTGCAATTGAAGAAGGATGAGAGAAAATGAATTTTAATTTAAATTTAATTTAATTTTCATACACAGATTGCATTTTGATAATATGCACCTCGAATTACACTTCCTTATCCCCTTCAGTCCCACCGCAGTCTTTCTTATCATGTCTGTCATTAGCTCATCAGGGAGAGGAGTGGCCCCTCAAGCCCCTGTTCACAATAGTCTGTACCCATCATGGGAAGGTGACCCCAGCTGCTGTGAGTTCATGAGTGCAATGGCCTTGTCATATCTGGGTGACAGAGCTCCACAGTGCTCCTAACCATCCTCCAGCTCTTACGTTCTTTCTGTCTCATCTTCCCCGATGTTCTCTATTCCTGGAGACGATGAGGTTTGTGTCCTTTGGAGGGCCAAACACTCGTCATTTATTTTCCTCACTTGATTTCTCTGTGCTAGCCACCTCACACTGCCAAGGCAAGAAGCTTTCTGAGTGGGGCTGAGAGCAGAGCTGATCTACAGGGATAAAGACAAATATTTAGGAGGCCATTTGACAATGTATCTGCTTAGCAGTACCAATAGTAGGTTCTTTCCGAGACCTATAATCTCCCCAGCCATGGGCTTTTGATTTGGTTTTCAAAACCAGGCATGAGTTCCCTCTTGTAGAGTGGGCCTCAAATCTAATCAGACAACTGTTGGTTACCATTGTAATAATTATGCCACCACTGCACCAGAAGACCCATCCTGCCTGGTGGATTCATGTTGTAGAGTCCAGGATTGGCCAATGGGTGACACCACTGATGACTGTTCTCCTCCAGCAGACTACATACCACCTTCTGGCACTATGAAAACCAGCCAGCAGGAAGGCAGCTTCTGCCTTGACTCCTACTTGATTTCTCTCTCTCCTGCAACTGAGTGTAGTATGTTCAACAATAGGTCTTATATTTCAGTTCTGATAGGCAACCACAAGCCATGGCAATAACAGGCATTATTTGGGGCCCTTGGAGGCTGCCTAACTAACAACTCACAAGGTGGTAACCCATGACTTGCACTGATATCATTATTTGCTAGGCCATGGCTAGTAGAAAAAGCATTATCTATTTGAGAAGGGTACCTGCAGTTATTCCATTATTATTATTATTATTATTATTATTATTAATCTGCATATTTTTTAGATTTACTAACTTGTGGTGGTTTGAATACAAACTGTCCCCAAAAGCCAGTATGTGATTATATGCTAACAGAGGAGACTGAGCATGTGTGACCACCATATAGCAGTCCCATAATCATACAATGTATGATAACAGGGAATGTATGTATACTATATAACAGTCCCTTGCAATGTTTTCATTCTATTCTATTCTGCTCCTTGCAGATCCTAATGTCTGAATATTGAGCTTTAACCTAGTGACCTGAAAGTGATAATGATCAGAAGATTCCTATAACTTCAGCTTGTTCTCTTGGGGGTCCAATAAAAGCTCTTGACACCCAGTCACAGCCAGCACAACACGCGTAGTGTATCCAGTACACATTCATTGCATTGTATTTTTTCAACAAAAGGTAAATGTATTTATTATTTACAGAATGCCCTTTATCAAGAAAGAAATTATTTGTCTGAATAAAAGTTGGTCAAGTTGTGAAGTGTCTGGCTATTTGTGTGTGTGTGTGTGTGTGTGCGTGTGTGTTTGCCGAGACAGAAGCTTTATTGGGGATGGATCTGGTCAGGTACAGAATTGATTTTTTTTCTTTTCCTGATTTTATATTTTTTTAGTTGTGTTCACAGCGTGTATACAACCATGTTGGTACCATTGTTAGCCTCCTCCCTGTTCTCCCTGCTCTGCAGGGACCCTCTTCGTTGGCGAATGTGGGTCGTGCATTACATGTGTTTTTAAGATAACTATGATTAACATGAAAAACTTTTTGGAAAGAGGGAAGGACTAAAGAGAATCTGAAAGTTAAAATGTTAGACATTAATTAAAGTTCAGCCTTAAAAGGAGGCATACAACTTTGACAAGATAATATAATAGGAAAATGACTCAACTCATGCACTACCTTTTGGGAGCACATGTATTTTATCTTGTGAAGCATGCCTGTGTGGGAAGAATAACACCAACCCAAGCTTGTCAGAGGAAAACAAATGTTCTTTTCCCAACAGGCATCACTGCGTTATCTCCACCAGCATAAGATCAACACAGCTGATACCCTGGAAGTTAGATGGATAGATCCACTTAAGATGTGCGAATTGTGAGGAAAATATGCCATTCCCTAAACAAACTGCTCAGTAAAACCTAATCCTAAAGAAAGGCAAGACATTTCCTAACATTTGTTTATTGCTACAATGATATAGTAGATATGAACTATGTCTCCAAATTATTTCTCTCCAAGGAACAAAATCTATCCCTCTGATGCTGTTATCACGGTGCTCTAGATAGATACGTGCAATTTCATGTCATGTTGTCTAGGCAAAGCAGCTGGATTTTATTCTCGTTTTTTCCCCAGGTGAAACTAGTATCATTATGGTATGACTGTAGCCCACAAACAGTTCTGTTTCTCTTTTCAGTTCTGAATCTCAGATTCTCACAGACTCTTTTCCCTCAAATGTCGATGTCATTCAGACGCATTTCATCTGGACAACATACACAGGAGCAGTTCTATCACGACACCACCCACTGACCAACTCCTCTCTCCAAAAAGTAAATGAATAAACAGACAGTCAGGGTTACAAAACTTACAAGTTTTTTTCTGGCATGAAATTGAAGATATTTGTTGTAAGTGTCTAATTCAAGGGTGCTGAGCAGAGCACTGGGGCAGTGAAAGACAACCATGTGTTTTTATTGTGTTCCCCACCCTGCCATGCTATTAATTCATGCTTGATTACGCATCATGCTTGCAATTCCGTAACTACAGTCCCCAACAAAAGCTCAGCGAGAGATCCACTCCTCTCCCCTCAGTCCACATCCTCTGTGCCTATCAATTTTAATGTAACTTACATGCCAGTAAAAAATTCATAAATTCAAAAGATAACTACTATCATTTCTAGAGCTTTTCCATTAAAAAATTAATTTTATACAAAATAAGATTATCTGGGCAGAAGAAAAACATAATTCTTTCCCATAACTTTCTGCCTAAGTAGATAAGCAAGAATGTGTTGTATTATAATTCTAATAAATTTAAAGCGCAGCTTCTTTTATAGATAAATTTACCTTCCACATCATGATTTATAAAGTGAAATCATCAACTCAATTTGCCACTTCCTTTCCTGTCTTGGTTAGTTTGGACTGCTATAACAATGTACTAGACGCTGGGTGGCTTATCACAAACAGAACCCTAATTCTCACAGTCTCTCTAGAGGCCAAAGTCCAAGATTGGGACACTAGCACAGTTGTGTTTGGCTGAGATCTTTCTTCTGGGGGTACAGATTGCTCACCTCTTATAATCTCGTGTGATGGAAAATCACAAGCTAGTTCACAGGTCTCTTACAAGGGTATAAATACCATTCACTGGGGCTCCACTCTCATGGACCAATAAAATGCCATCACATTCAGCAACATTTGAATCAAAGGGTGATGGTGGCAAGGAGCCCACATAACCCTTCTGTGGAGCCTCTGGCTCCATGAGTCCCAGTGCTTAGAAGGATGAACAGCTCCATACATTCAAGCAAGTATCTTTAACCACTGAACCATCTGCCCAGCTTCTAGCACCATACATTCGATCTGTGACGTGAACACGACGCGGGGAGGCAGTGTCTGCCTCATCCACCTCAAGCTACCGAGTAAAGCCTCTGGGAAGGTTCTGCACCTGTCTCCCCTCAGCTCCATTCACTGCTCTGCTGTGTGCGCACTCGTGGTGCCGGAAGGGCCAGAGGTAGGTTCAGAGAAGCCAAGGGGTTCTCCCCTTCTTTCTGTCAGGGCAGCATCCTCTTGGCAGCTGCATCTCCATCATGGTTCTAGTTCCCTGGACAGGCCCCACTCTAGTTCCAGCTTCCCAGGGCTTCCCGCCTCTGAATTCGACCAAGGCCACCTCCCGCTACTGTACCAAAGGTTAGTTTCTGTTGCTGTTTTCAGCCTGAACCATTTCCTGCTGGTTCTTTAGCTATCTCCTATGTGACCGATTCCTAGTGGTTAAATTAATTCTCTATCTTTTTCTAGTGAGACCTTCAAAGGACACGTGTTGCATGAGTGTACATAGTAGGATTGTGATTGCTCTTGCGCCTTGCTCATGGGGTGACCCCAGAGCTCCAAGCTGGCCCGCACCCTGCTGCACGCTGTCAGACCCCTAGCTGTTCTGGGAGGCTCTCACACTGGCAGCATCAGCGTGACCTGGGACATTGTCACATCTTCTGAATCGGAAACCCTGGAGTAGTCAAGTGTTGGAAGCCTCCAAGTAGCTTTGATGCAAGCTGAATTTGAGAACCATTGCTCTATAGGGCACAAGACTCTCTCCCATGGTGGGCACTCAGGAGCCTTTCAGTGCCTTTGCAGGAGGCCCTAAATGGTCCCTAATGAGACCGTCCCAGCTTCTGAGCTTCACCAATTAATAAGACAAGTAAAGCATTGCACCACATTGATGAAACTCATTAAGTAAGAATTCTTTACTAACTCCAATTAATTCTTCCCAATTATCAGTTGAACTTTAGTGGAATAGCTTTTCATTTTAACCTAAAATTACCCTTTGCAGACAAGCTAATTTACCAAGGTTGATGATATTTGAAGTTCAAGAACCTTCACTTTGATTAATATGTATTTCCACGTTCGAAAATCCATGATTAAAAGGGAAAAGGGCTGGGCGTGGTGGCGCAGTCCTTTAATCCCTGCACTGGGAGGCGGAGGTAGGAGGATTGCTGTGAGTTCGAGGTCACCTTGAGAATACATAGTGAATTCAGTATCATCCTGGGCTACAGCAAGACCCTACCTCAAAAAAATAAAAAGTGCTGGGTGAGTTGGTGTACTTCTGTAATCTCTTATTTCCAGCACTTGGGAGGCTGAAGCAGGAGGGCCTTGACTATTTGGGGAGTTTCAGGTCAGTATGGGCTATATAGCAAGGCCCTGTCTCAAAGCAAGAGTGTGAGGTTTATTTCCATGCTAATATAGTGGATAAACAGTAAACATAAAGGTGGCTTCAAAGTTCTCTGGAGTGGGCATGAAGAAATTTTAATATCAATGACACTTAGTTCCTTATAGCATGCCAGACATATTGCTTTCTCTCATAGTTATTACTACACTTTTTTCTCACACATGTAATTTGTTTCTCACAACAAAACCAGGAGATGCCCAGCTATATCCTCATTTTATTGGTAAAGAAATTGAGTTATAAAAATTAAATAGTAACTGGAAGGAAGCAGAACTTACAAGACAGTGAAAAAATTCTCTGCACCATAGCACTTTTATGTTTATTTATTTATTGAGGACCCTGTATATGCTCCATTCTCTGATGGACACTGTCTCTTATCCTTCCCTTATGAAGTTCGTAACAAGTGGAATGCTGACAAAAAATGTCGACAAAGATATAAATGCAGGGCTGGAGAGATGGCTTAGCAGTTAAGGCGTTTGCCTGCAAAGCCAAACGTCCCAGGTTCAACTCTCCAGGACCCACGGTAGCCAGATGCACAATGGAGCGCACGTATTGGGAGTTTGTTTGAGGTGGCTGGAGACCCTGGCTCGCTCTCTGCTCGCTCACTCTCCCTCTCTCTCTGTCCAATAAACAAATAAATAACAATAAAATATTTAAAAAAAGAAATAAATGCAATTATTGTGGGTGGTGGTAACGGCCGTGGAGAAAGCAAGTCAGGGCTGAGATGGAGCTTCTGGGAAGAGGAGCCTAGCCCAGCTAGGCTGGACAGGAAGGCCTCGCAAAGGAGGAGGCATGCGGGCTAAAGGGTGAGCTGTAGACAGCCCTGGAAAGCAAAGGGAAGATGTGCAGGCAGAGGCAGAGAGGTATGTATGTATACAAGGTGCTGTTAGGAGAGGAAGAGTTTGTGGCTTTAAAGAAACTAAAGAAACTTTCTTATTTTTATTATTTTTTTTTAACGAGAAAGCCAGTGGTGTTGGAAGAAGAGAAGGTGAGAATGACACAGAGACCAAGGAAAGATGCAGGAAACAAGAAAATGTAGCCTTATGATTAATCAAGGAATCTGAGCTCTTTTCCAATTGCAATGAATACATTGAAAATGTTTCCTTATCCATGATAAGGAAAACATTATATAAATATGTATGTATATATATATATATATATATATATATATATATATATATAGGAATATTTTTAGTCACAGAAAAGGGTGAAGCTATCTTATTTGCAAAGAAAACGGTTGTAAGTAGAGATAATAATGAGCAAATTAAGCTAGTCTTAGAGAGACAAATAGTATATGTGTTCTCTAATTTGTGGTTCCTAGATTTGATGGAGATGCATAAATCACGTGTGTATATGTGACATGAAATAGAAGCACAACTGTCTAGAGAAACAAAAGCAATGGGATATGACTATTGGGACAGATGAAAGCAGGATGTACAAGAGGGATATGCTTAGCATTAATCATGCAATAGTTACTTGCATGAAAATGCCCTTATGTAACATAATACAAGGTATAGTGAATATACACAATGAAAAAAATTAAAACCATTAAGAGTAGGCCTGAAGAAATGGCTTAGAGGTTAAGGCAATTGTCTGCAAAGCCTAAGGACCCAGGTTTGGTTCCCCAGTACCCACGTATGCATCTGTAGTTTGTCTGCAGTGGCTCCAACTCTCTCTCAAATAAAAAGATAAAATATTTTTAAAAAAATTAAAAGTAATTTGTGGATAATAACAGATAACAATAATCCTGAAAATTATCAATTCTAAAGTACTGTGTGGAAGAGTTAGAAGTTTGGAATAGAAAGAAAGAAGGGCTTAGAAGTTTTAGCATGAAAGTAATAAAGGCATAACAACTCCATTATTTCCTACACTCTTTAGATTTTTCTAAGAAGACATGTACATTTCAGTGCATGTTCACATATGATGTTAGTTACACTGAAGAAGATCTAATAAATTTGAGTCAAATTAATGTTTATCAGTGAAATAATCAAAATTAACATAGCACTCATGGTGCATTGGCAGATGAAGTCCACAAGTCCTCTTCAAACCAAAGTGCATTAGAGAAGCAGCCTCCACTGAGGTGACACAATATAAACTATGGGCACTGGATTTTCTGATGCTAGTGTAAGTTGCATTCTTTAGTTGTTATCTAACTGTGGCTAAAAACTAAAATATACTAAGAAGAGAAACAGGGAAGCCTTAAATAAATGAAGATATAGTCCAAGGTTAGGGCTTGGATGATACAAGACTGTGAAGATGTCAGTTGTCTCCAAAAAGGCTCAGTGCAAATCCTGTCTTGTTTGTGTGTGCGCATATACATGTGTGTAAATTGGCAAGTAGATGCAAAGAGCTAGAAAAGATCAGACAATTTGAATAAGAAGAAACACTGGGAGATCTTTACTTTCAAAGTTAAAGACTTACTCTAAATCTATAATAAATTAAGGCATGGTGAAGGTGCATGGAGAGGCATATGGACCAATGGAACAGAAGGTTGGAAATAAACCCTCACTTGATTGATGACATAGGCAACTTAGTGAGTAAATAGTTATTTAAACAGTCAGTGCTGGTGAAAATGGATATCCATATGAGAAAAGTGAAGAGTGAACTTTGGCACACCTTATGCCCTGTACTAAGATTAAATTCAAGATGAAACAGATCATGAGAGGGAAAGAGGAGATCTTAAGGGATGTGGAGGATACAGAAGGTGATGGAACATATGTAATAAGAATGAAGGACGGGGTAGCACCAGAGGAGGGGGACCAGTTGGAAGAGAGAGGGAACATAGAGAGTGGCAATGGGGAAGGGGCATAGGCGATGACAAAGTATAATGGCATAAGTGTATGGAGATCCCGTGGTGAAACCCATTACTTTGCATGCCAGCCTATTAAGAAAATTATGGACCAAAAACCTAAATGTGAAAACTGAAATGGTAATCCTTTGAAAAGAAAACAAGAGGAATATCTTCATGATCTTGAAATAAAGATTCCTCAAACAGGATACAAGAAACATTAATAACTTTGAAAAAGAAAATGACAAATTGGACTGTTATGAAGTATGTTAGCATATGGATAATGGTTACACATGCGACATTTATATACCTTTACATAATTATATTCATCTATGTACAATACATACATATGCAGTTACCCATAATATGATTTTATACAAATAATATCTAACTAACATCTAGGATAGATAGATAGATAGATAGATAGATAGATAGATAGATAGATAGATAGATGGGCCATGTGTGGTAATGTACACTTAGAACTCATAACAAAAAATCCAAACAACTCATTTTAAAATGGAAAAGACTTGCATAAGCATTTCTTTTCACTTTCTTTCTTTCTTTTTTTTTTTTTTTCAAGGTAGGGTCTCACTCTAGTTCAGGCTGACCTGGAATTCACTGTGTAGTCTCAGAGCTGGCCTCGAACTCACGGCGATCCTCCTACCTCTGCCTCCCCAGTGCTGGGATTAAAGGGGTGCACCACCACACCAGGCTTTTTGGACTTTGTTTTTTAAGAAAGTGAAAAGAGGGCCGGCTGTGGTGGCGCACCCCTTTAATACCAGCACTCGGGAGGCAGAGGTAGGAGGATCGCCGTGAGTTCGAGGCCAGCCTGAGACTCCATAGGGAATTCCAGGTCAGCCTGAACTAGAGTGAGACCCTACCTTGAAAAACAACAAAAAAAGTCCAAATAAACAATAAGCACATAGAAAAAAATAGTTTGTACCAGAGAATTCCAAATCAAAACTATAATATAATATCAGTAAACATATACCAAATTACTAAAATTTAAAAAAACCGACAACAACAACTGTTGACAAGGACATGAAGCAACTGGAGCTCTCACATGTGGGAAGAACCACTTTGGGAAAGATTTGGCTGTTCTGACTAAAGCTAAAGAGATGTCTATGAATAAGCAGCTCTGCTCCTTGGTGCATTCCATGAAAAAAATGTATCTACAATAAAGAGACATATACAACTTTATTCATAATAACTAAAGCTCTAGCCATTCAACTGTTCTTCAATAGCAGAATGGACAAGTTAATTGTGATTTATTCAGGTAATAGAATTCTCATCAGTTGAGAAAGACTATTTATACATGCAATAATATGGGTGAATGTCCCAGACACATTGAAAAGAAAACTCTAGACATACTACGTGCTTCATGTTTTATTTAAGTGAAGTGCAGGAACAGATGAAACTAATCAATGTTTACAGAAGTTGGAATAATGATTTACTTCTAGGGAATTATTGATTGGGAAGGTGCATAAAGAAGGTTTCTAGGGTGAACAAAGCAGCAGTCTGTATTGTAAAATACAATGGTTATCACCATAGGGCATACAAATGTAAAATTCATTAAGTGTACATTTCAGTTGAGTTGCTAATAGCATGTTACATTTCACTTTAAAAGAAAAGAAATAGTCTTTCACTTTAATGATGTGGAAAGTTGATCTCTCTTTTTAAATTTATTTTAACTTTTTTTTGTTTTTGGTTTTTCAAAGCAGGGTCTCACTGTGGCCCAGGCTGACCTGGAATTCACTATGGAGTCTCAGGGTGGCCTCGAACTCACGGTGCTCCTCCTACCTCTGCCTCCCGAGTGCTGGGATTAAAGGCATACGCCACCACGCCAGGCTATTTTAACTTTTTATAGTTCTGGGGATTGAGCCCAGAACCACACACATGCAAGGCAAGCACTGTACCAAGTGCATTATAGCCCTAGTTCTCCTTTTGGAAACCGAATTCTTCACTCTTGATGTTAGAGGATACACTGAAGACCAGGCATCTCACTTTATAGATAAACCCAAGGCTTCGAGGTTCCAGGATACTTCCTGAGCCAATAATGAATTATGACGAAGTTAGGATCAGATGTGACCTTACAAAAACACTTTTAATAACACCTGCCTTTCCTCTCTAGCATGCCACTTCCTTGAAGCATTCCCCAAGAATGATGGTGACAGGCCTTCAGTCAACTGCTGTATCTTAGTAGACACCTGTAGAACTTTATGCTGTGTCCTTCTGTTGGAATTCTTTCTTAGTCTTTTATTTTCACCACATGCCTATCATCAACTCATCTTTTCAGACTCTGCTCATGCTACCCATTTCTTAAATGGTTTTCTGTATTCTTTCCTCAAGAGAATGTGTCCCTCTCTACATGGGTGATATCACAGTTAATCTTTGTGTTGGTATCTATTAGGCATCTACTATGTACCAGGGGCTATTGCAGATCCTTGATATTCATCAGTGAAGATGCAGCATGTACTCATGTCTGTGGAATTTGCATTTGGATAGGAGAGAAATAAAGTTACTGTTGAACCAGCCGTAAAGATTGGGGAGGAGAAGTACTCTTTAGATCACTTGTCCATAAAGGTCTGTTTGAGGAAGTGACAATCGAGCCAAAGACCTGCATGAAGAAAGGGGTAACGAGTCTGTGTGAGAACAGGACTCCTGGGGGCATCTGTTCACATCTCTGTTTTGTTCATGCAAGAATCTGATTGGCTCGGAGCAAAAGCCATGTCTTAATTCATCTTTCTAGTTTGGACTAATGTAGAGACTCAAAAAATATAAATGAGTGAATGATGTAAGAGAAATGTAAATAAATTGGACTTCAGCAACATTTGAAATGTTTGTGTTACAAAGAACAGTATCAGAAAAGTGAACAGAAAACCACAGATTAGGGAAAGTATTCACAACTCATGTAACTAAGAAAGGGTCTATATGGGCTGGAGTGATGGCTCTGCAGTTAATGCACTTGCCTGCAAAGCCCAATGACCCACGTTCAATTCCCCAGTACCCACATAAAGCCAGATGCACAAAGTGGCACATTCATCTGGGAGTTTGTTTGCAGTGGCAGAGGGCCCTGGTGAACCCATTCTCTCTCTCACAGTCTCTTTTAAATGAATAAATAAATATATTAAAAAGGGTCTATATATCTGTACATCTATGATATATAAAGAATTAAGGCAACTTAACAGAAAGACAGATAATTCAACTTTTAAAATGTCCCAAGGATTGAATAGATACATCTTTAAAAACCACGCAAAGTGCCAATAAGAATTTGAAAAATTCTCAACATCATTATCATTAGGTAAATGCAAATCAAACTATAATGAGATATGCAAATCTAACTATAATGAGATATCACTTGACACTCAGTAGGATGACTACAATCAAAAGACAATTACAAGTGTTGACATGGATGTGGAAAAATAGGAGCTGTCATTCCCAAGGGTGTAAAATGATACAGTGGTTTTAGAAAATAGCTTAGTAGATTCTCAGAAGTTAAGCATGAGTTTTATCATACAGCCAAAACAATCCACTCCAGTGTATACCCAAGATAATTTAAAACATATATCCACTTAAAACTTGTATATGAATGTCCATATCAGCAGCATTATTCATGGCAGACAATAAGCAAAAACAACCAAAATGTCTATAAGTGGATGAATGGATAAAGAAAATGTCATGAAAATGTCATATATCCATACAATGAAATGCCATCCTGCCATAAAAAGAGATAAAGTACTCATGCATGCTACGCCACAGATGACCCTTGTAAACACTAAATGGCAAGAGAGAGAAGCCAGATGCAAGAGGTTACGTATTCTATGATGACTCCACTTATGGATAGGCAGACTTGTGCAAACAGGAAGTGGATCAGTGGTCACCAGGATTTGGAGGATGGGGGAGTTAGGAGTGACTACTGTTGGGCATGAGCCTCTTATTGGGATGATGAAAATATTTCTGGAGTTAGTAAATAATAGTGGTTATGCATACTTTGTAAGTAAACTAAAAAAAACATGGAATTGTACCTTTTAAAATTGTGAATTTGTGGTATGGGAATTGAATCTTTATTTTTTAAAATGAACGAATGAATAAATAAATGCCTAAAGGACACTAAAGCTTTGCAAGGTTACAGCAAATATGTGTTGACAACATGTTGGATCTACTATGAAATGACAAAATACTACCACTTAGTTCCCACGGTCTCTCCTGCATTTGGTCCCAAGGCTGCCAGCTCTGCCAACCCTGATGATGGCATCACTCAATACTGGAAGCCATGAGCCAAAGCAGGGTCTCCATCACACAGTGAGCTCTCAGGGCTGAGAACTCATGCGAACATCTGGTTGAAGTCACATCCAGTCCCGCAGACATGCACACACGACCTGATTACGGTTCCTTACAGCCTTAAAATTCTCTGGGGGCGGGGGCACTGACTCAGAAGGAAAGATGTATAGGTGAGTTTATTCAATAACAAGCCAATCAAAGGTAAGTAAAGCCAAGGAAATATAAAAGAAAGACTGATAGGAGGACTCTGAACAAAAACAGCTAGCTCTTTTGATCCAGTTGTTTCTGTCAGAAATCAATAGAGACGCTTTCTTTCACTTTGGAGAGTGAGAATTGAAATTTGTTGAAATTGGATCTTGAGGCACTTAGATTTTTTTCCCCTCAGCGCTGGAACAATGGAACACATTCTGTTTACAAGAACTGCTGACCAATGGGGCAAAAATTATAGCAATTGTCATGATTTTATTCTCAGCAATCTGTTTTCAGGGTTGTATAGAATAGGCACAAAGACACTAATGGATGGTATACCAAAAAAAAAAAAAAAGGGGGCCTTTAGAACATTTCTGGAAATATGTAAAATATTTCCCTTTTGTGAATGCTTGTCTCTGGAAATATCACACAGGAAGGTGTAAGAGGGGCGACACCACTACAAATTCTCGAAATGTGAATTTCATCTCTGAAACAGGAAATGGTTGTGGGAAATGATCTTGAGATGAAGTCGTTCTATTCAACAAACCAAAATTAGGGTAGTAGGGCCCGTTAACTTGCTTCGTATGATTTTGTTCTAATTAAGGTCTGATTGCCACAGCTGCTACTCCTCTACCTAATAACAGAGCTTTGGTGTATTAACACCCGAGAGCTTCAGGGCTGGGCCTGTGGTGCTTGTTCATGAGAAAGCATGTCATGGGAAACTTCAGGGTGCCAACTTGGAATTGCTGTAGGGTTTTGCCTAAAGCCCCATGAAATTCTATGCAAAGAGAACGTTGTGTTGAGCTACGGAAGAAGCAGCAGCTGTTTGATGTTGTCTCCAAACAGGCCAGTATGGACTTCTGCATAGCCCTGTCATGACTCAAAAATCTCTTCACCAAAATCCTCACTAGCTTGTTAGGTCTCTTAGAGTCCCTGCTTCCTTTTCAGCAAACACTGTGATCCAGCCAAAATGAGGACATTCACAATTACCTTTCCTTCTCTACAGTGAGAGTATATTTCCACCTTCTCTTAAGAGTGTATATTTGTAATAGGTATTTTTCTGGACTGATGGGCCCTTTAGGCCAATTTGCAAGGTAGTTTTATATGGGACCAGTGCAAAAAGAGAGTGACAGAATGGTTTTAACATGTGAGAATATCTGTCTAAGGAACTATTCACACAACCAATCTCTGACAGAAATGAACTGGTGGGTTTGCAAGCAAGCACCTTTAACAGCTGAGCAATCTCTCCACCCCAGTATACTACATTTTAACGACTAATAATACCAAGAAAAAGGTGCGTGTGTTCAGTAGAGATCCAATATTTTTCCAAATATTTTCTGTCCATAGTCAGTTGAATCCATTGATGCAGAACCTACAGATACTGAGGGTCAACTATAACTTGGTCCATGCCACATGATTCAGAACGATCAAGAAACAAAGTCTCTGGCTTACCTTAGCAGGTAGTGGTATCGGGCATGAGATGGCAAAGACAAGAGGGTTGGCTAAATAACTGTGGAAAGAGCAATTAGACTCCGAGAATCCATCCCTGGCCTGTGCAACAAAGCACTCCCTCGTTCCTACCGTAAACGATCAAGTGTACATGCTTAGCCTCTGGTTAAAAATGGTGCAGAGACATGGGGACATTGGTCAAAGTTGAGAGGGGATACGAGACACCTTTCAGATCCCTGGAGGATTATCAAAATGTCTGCATACTGTCAAGTTAGACAGTCAGTCTCTTTCACCTGCTCAGCTCCCAGACGTCGGGCTTAGATCCCCTTAGCAGGATATTGCACATTGGAGAACTCTTTCCCACAGATGCCAATGAACTGTCCCACCATGCAAGACAGGCTTCCAGTAAGGTAAGTGTGCTTCCCTCTACAGTGCGAGAGAAGCAAGGACCATCACAGAGGAAGACCAACCAGCATGAAACACAGGGACAAAAGAATTAAAGTCGGAAAAACAGGATATGTAACATTTAAGGAACAAAATAAATTTTTCTAATGATGTGATTATTATCATTTGAGAAAAGAAGATATCGGATCATGGAATATGGTTCAGTAACATACATTCACTGTGTAATTCACTGTGTAATGGATACCTAGGTTGGTTCCATAAGTTTGCTATTAGGAATAGTCCTGTAGTAAACATTGATGTGCAAACATCTACGATATTTTGACATGGAGTACGTACTCAGTGGCAGTATCCCTTAAACATATGGTAGATCTATTTATGTTTTTGTAAAGCTTGCATACTGATTTCCTGTTGACTGGACTAGTGTACATTCCCACTGACAGTATATAAAGGTTCCCTTTTATCCCCATTCTCACCAGCACTTGTTATTTGGGGTTTTTTTTTTTAATGACTATCATTCTGACTGGCATGAGATTGCTATGTTTCTAATAAATATTATTAGAATCATTATCTTGTTCTTCAAATAAAGCAATCCTGGGACTATTACAGGACAAATTGTATCTCTGTTTTAAAAGCTGAAACTGAGGTCTGTGCAAACTCATTCAGCCAGTGAAGGAAACACGTAGACCCCTGAGCCAGTTCTGGTGGCAGTCCTATTAGTGCTTCTAGAAACAGTCATTGTTGTTGTTGTTCCTAAAATAGAGCAGAGAGTAGGATAATTGCCCTGGTACTATGCCTCATTTTTAAATCCAGAGCCTAATTTAGTACTGACTGCAGAAGTATAGAAAATGAGATCTTGAAAGGAAGATGTGCTGTTATGAAGGAGTCAAATCTCTTTCTTTGGTATAATTAATGAGATAAAACTACTTTAAACCTACTTCAAATTGCAGTGAAGGCAGAGTTGCTTTGAAATTCCGTCTTACACTTACTTAAAAGTGAAAAGGAAAACCAGTACTGTCAAGATCCTAGAGAAACTGTAACCTTGCACTCTGTAGCTAGCATGGTCATTGATGGCTAGGGTCATCATGGGACAGAGTGGGGCACCAAGAACCAATAGAGCCACAAGGAGTTCATACCTTTAGTCCTCTTATCACAGGGAGTTTAACTTACAGACATGATTCCATTAGTATTTCTTGTGCATGTGTGTGGATGCACATGTGTATGCATGTGCGTGTAGAGGCCAGAGGATGACCTCGGGTGTCATTCCTCTGGTGCTATCCACCTTTTGGGTCCTGGGGATTGAACTCATGTCTTCACACTTGCAAGACAAACATGTTACTGACTGAGCTGTCTCCACAGTCTTTGGTTAATATTGAGCTTTAATACCAAAAGTAGAATTTTAAACTGGGAATATAACTCTGTAGTAGAGCACATGCCTAAGTGGTAAAATGCTTGTATAAAGCCCTAAGCTCTATTCCCAGCACTGCACACATACAAGAAAATGAAAACAGAATATTAAAAAAGTGTATGCTTATTTATTTGTTTATTTATTTATATGTAGGAGCGTAGGGAGGTACCCCAGGGACTCTTGCCACTGCAAATGAATGTCCATCTGGTTTTATGTGGGTGGCTGGGGAATTGAACCCAGGCTGTCAGGCTTTGCAAGCAAGTGATTTCAATGACTGAGCTATCTCCCCAGTTCCCCAGATCTTTATTGAAGTATTACAATTGCCGCTGTTGCACATCAACAATGTGTATGCAGATTCCAATGAATGTGCATCTTCTGGTGGCTTTCCTAAGCACACCCTGAGTGTACTGGGATCACTCTGTGCAGAGCTCAGGCTCTGCATGCCCAGGGAAAACAGTGCAGCTCTGTGTGCCTAGAGGTTTGGCATACTGCTCCTTCCCTCCACAGATCAAAAATATTCAACTTGTGCTTCTTCAATTCCACTGCCCTTTTACCCACATTACAGGTGATTCCAAGGGTATTAACTTGGCTACATAGCTAGCATTGCAAATCTCAAATGATAAAACTATAGCAAATATCACCACCAGCAGTGGCTCTAACACATTTATATTGTTTATTCTTCCCTCTTGTTATTTCTAGCCAGATGTTCAGTGTCCCAGCCTGCAACAAGAGAGGGAAACTTTGATGTTTAGGCCAGAGCCTGTTGAGAACTCTGCTAACTAAATAGCCTGCACATCTGACTATGAATTTTCAGCACTGCAGGGTAAGGGGAGAAAGAAGGATTTCAAGGCTATTCCCTATTTCAGACTTGGCTTGTCTTGTAGAAATGTCTTACAGGGAAAAAAAAATGACATTAAAGAGTAAGCTCACAAAAGAAAAAAAAAAAAAAAACAGAGTTGATTCAAGTTTGAAAGATGTTCCTATATCAGAGTATTTTCCCCCAAACTCATAAGTCAAGTACACATGTGTGCACTGAAACCAATGCTTAGATTGCCCATACTTGTCAGGAGTGGGCAGCTGCATGCAAACATCTTGGGACGAGACCATGCAGGGTTTCCATATCCTTTCTTACTGATGTACATTTTCCATGATTCTTCAATGCCAAGGTGAAGTTGTAACTTTCACTTGTATAGCCTCCTCAATCAAATTTCTATGCTGTCTGCCTCCTTATTTTTTTAAATCTCTCTCTTGTAATTTCATCTTAGTGAGAGGATGAAGGGAAGAAAAACATGACTATGCTGAGCTCATTTTGCCATGTGTTACATTATACCAGGAGCCAGAAAACTTTTGTGAGGCCTCCTCTATGTTCTCCTGGTCCATAGAATATGTCAAAAAAGAGCCAGAGGTGAGTGGCCTAAATACCACAGATTTTAAGCCTTAGTCAATCATATTTTGTTCTCTCCAAAACTATTTATTACATTCTGATTTAAGATGGCTCTCAGGGGGCACAACTGTTCCATAGACTTTCAGAGAACCCCATTGTTTCCCAAAGGCTTTATAACCACACTATGGCAATAGGCCTCTCAAAGTATTATATGACCCTTCTTAAAGCATTTCCTTCCATTTCTAAGGTAATGAAAGAGATCTGAAAAGGATTTTTCTCAAGTAACAACGGCTAAGAGGAATAAGTAACTTTTGTTAGTCTTTGTATTTCATTCCTGTTTTTAATACATTATAAATCCCAGAATATTGTAACTGTTTGCTATTTGTAGTTTTAAAGACAGATTTAAGAAACTGTTCTGTACCAGCTAGTCCTTGTATGGGAAAAGGAGAAGAACACTCCTTATTTACTGCAGACTTATGAAGCCATCTGATTTGCTCCAGGATCAAAGAAAAGTCTAGAAGTCAGAAGTGTAGTGCGTTTAAGTGGGAACACCACCCTGGGTTTAAATAGCTACAGAACTGAGCACTGATCAGAACCTAAAGTGTGATGTACCTCACCTCAAACACTCCCAAACAGACAGGCAGAGAGCTGTAAAGTTGTGTGTGGAATGCAGGTAAAATGGACATCCAACATGCTTCAGGAAATGATACTGGTGTAGGAGCTATAGATGAGTCTTCAGAGGTAGAAATCAGGGAAACCGCAGCAGCTCAGATACCAGGGACAATATAAAACATCATCTACTTCTTTGGGTGAACTACTGTTAATCTACCTGGAGTAGGTTTGGAGAAGAGCAAGCACATGGGGAAAAAGACTAGAGGATAGCAGAACTGAAGACAGAGAGTATTGGAATATCTGCCAGGTGTTGTGAGTCAACAATGCATGTCTACAATGAGACCTGTATTCTTGTGGTTTGGCAAACTGGGTGAGCTTAACAATACTTAGAACCCATGTGTTTCTAAGTTGGGAAGAACCTCCAAGTTCCTACCCTTTTGATTGTGTGTGTGTGTGTGTGTGTGTGTGTGTGTGTGGTGTATGGTGTTTGCACATCTATGTGCTCTTTGGGTGCCCACGTGCTCGCTTGCAGTGCTGGTGCCTGTGGTGGCCGGTGCTGAGTGTCATGTGGTGTCCTACTTCATGGCTCTTCCACCTGTTCTTTTTGAACTGGAGTCTCTTACTGGTATGACAGCTTGCTGTTTTTCACAAGCCAGGCAATTCCTTGGTCTCTTTGTTCCCCTTTGGGAGACTGTTACAGGTGCAAGTGGCCAAGTCCAGCTACACTGAGCAGTTTTCAGGCCTGTCAGGCACTCATGTGTGTGCAGGAAGCACACATAACCACGGAGCTATCTCTCCAGTCCACTCCTACCATTTCTATTATCTTCATATACTCACTTTTTAAAAAAAACTTCACCCCAGGGCTTGGTTTAATGTGATATGATAAGGAATAGATATTTGGTCTTTGTTCCCAGGTCCTGACAAAGATCTCTGGAAACCCTTGTGGTTCCCTGAGAAACAGAAGTAAAGAAGTTATTCACAATAAGCCTCTTTCCACCTGATTTTGTGCTAATGAGGTCGCTCTTGGTGGGTCCTAGATAGCTTCAAGATGGGGGTAGTTGCTAGATGACTCAGCTGTGGGATTAGAGGGTTGGAACTTTCAAATCAATCTCCATTCCATTTGCAGGGTTGGGGGAGGAGCTTAAGATTGAATTTGGGCATTAATTACCAATGCTTTAATTAACTATGCCTACATAATGAAGCCTCCACTAAAAACCAGAGCTTCCAGGTTGTTGTATAAATTTGTTTTATGGTGGCTTGCATGTGATATGTCCCTCATAGCTTCATACACAGTTTCCAGCTACAGGAACATTTGGGAAGTGGAGTCTTGCTAGAGGAGGTGTGGAACTGGGGGTAGAGCTTGAGGTTTGTTAGCCCAGCTTGCTAGCTGGCTCACTTTTCTGCTCCTGCCCTGCCATCTTGCTCAGACCTGCTATAGTTTCCCTAACATGATTAAGCTTCCCCTTGAAACCATAAGCTTTTGGAATAAACCTTCCCATAAGCTGCTTCTGGCTGGGTGTTTTTCCAAGCAATGAGAAGGTAGTTGCTACAGAAAATTGGTTTTAAGAAGTGGGGATGGGGTTGCTGCAATAAGTCTATGTGGGTTTCAGGCTTTTGAAACTGGCTTGCAGGAAGAATAATGATGGACTTGGAACTTTGGACTAGAGAGAACTTGTATTACTGTGAATAGAGCTTGATGAACATTCTGATGAGAGTTTAAAAGACAAAATGTAGAAAGAAGTATGGACTGTGAAGGTTTGGCTTAAGAGACTTCATATTTTAGTTTTTATTTATTTATTTGAGAGAGAGAAACACAGAAAGAGAGAGAGAGAGAAACAATTGGAGCTCCAGGGCCTCCAGCTGTTGCAAACAAACTCCACATGCATGTGCTATCTTGCACATCTGGCTTACATGGGTCCTGGGAAATCAAACCTGGGTCCTTAGGCTTCCCAGGCAAGTGCCTTAACCACTAAGCCATCTCTTCAGCCTGGTTTATGAGGTTTCATAGGGGAAAAAAGACTTTGTCAGGACTGGGCTAGTGCCAGTTTCTCTGATATTCTAGCTGGCTTCTACCCATATCTCGGGAACTTAAGAAAAGTTTAATTTAAAAGTAATGGACTGGTGTGTTTGGTAGAGAGCAATATAGAGAAGAAAGATAAGAAGTTTGGCACACAAAAAAAGTAACGGTAACAGATTTAGATGGAAGGCATAGAGACTGCCTCAGCTGTAACTGTAGAGATTAGCAGCATTGAAGACTGGGCAGCTGCTCTGTGTTGGGACAATAGGAGGAGCACTGTATCTTTTGAAAGGAGGGGGTCTGAAGGAAGAATGATGGAGTTTCCTGCTCCTGAAAGTTGGCTCCCCAACTGCTGGATTAAATTTGGTAGCCCATGGTGCTGGTTTTGGAAGGAGAACAAATACAGGAAAGAGGAATCAGGAAATGCACACAGTTTTGTGGATGGCCAATGAGTGACAAAGGGCAGGGTTGAAGTCCTCAAGTAGAAGCCCTGTGAGGTCATTGCATGGATCTGTGAAGACAAACTATAGGTTTCAGTGCAGACTCCAGGAGATGCCAGGACTATGGGATGACCATCAAGGGATGCCACTCACTTTGGCAATGGTAGATCTGCCCAGAAAGCAAGCAGCACAACTGGTGAGTCAGGTTGAAGTTCCTGTCCTGCTGCCTTGCTCAGACCTTCTATGCTTTCCACAGCACCATGAAGCTTTGTCTCAAGACCATAAGCAGAAATAAACCTTTTCCTCCCATAAGCTGCTTCTGGTCAAGTATTTTGTCCCAGCAATGAGAACACAACTGCTACCAGTGCTGAGAGGATGGGGATGTCTGGGAGGCTGATCATACTGGAAAGGGCATGGGAGCTCTACATCCCTCCCCCACACCACGCCCTGGACATCTTTTTCGTTGGTCTGTTCCTGACTCGTATCCTTTATAATAAGCTGATGGTGTTCTCAGAGTTTTCAGGCAGAAGTTTCAACTCTGGGAGTCAGAAAATACCTCAGGCTCTGCCACCCATTCTGATATGCCAATCAAAGAAACCAAGCAGTGGAGAAAGACAGAGAAAGGGATTTTAAACAATGTGTCCATCTTAGGAAGGATAGAAAAAAATGTTCAGTGACCACCAAATATGTCTTTGAGGAAGTGATAGTTCTGAAGTTTTATAGAAAAAGGGGAAGAAAAGGCAAGGGTTGGGGCTTTATGTGGCTGACAGAGCAAGTCATTCTGTAAGGCCATGTTAGTTGATCATTATCTCAGTACTGATTCTATGAGCAGTTCTGGAGAAGTCACCATTTCTGTCATCACTTGAGAGGACAGTCTGGTTCCCATGACATGACTCCTCAAGATGATTGTCCTGCTTAGGGACACACAGCCTTGGGTCCAGGGTAATTGCTCTACTTGGTAAGGGGGCAGTGTGTCTTATTGTGGGGTGCTATGTCTGTAAAGGTCACCGTTGCTCAGGGAAAGTTTTAGTTCCTTGTCATATTTTATCAATCAGTCCTGTTAGTCCTGGAATCTAAGATAGCTCAAGAAAAAAGTGACTCAATATGAAAAAAAAAAATAAAAAGCAAAATGGGCAGAATGAAGTCAGAGAGGGGCAAAAGTAGCTAATTAGGCTTGTGACTGGACCCTTCTTCAACAATACTAAGTAGAGTGAGTTCTGTGAGCCATTTTAGCAATGTACTGAACTTAAGGAGTGGTCATGGAGACCCCCATTTATAGCCAGCCAGTCAGAAGAGGAACAGGAGACCCAGGACTTCCAATTAGTTTCTGAGATAAGACTGCCTTGCAGGATTGAGGCCTTAACTTGAGGTAATTGAAAACAGTATGAAAACTGGCATCTCGGCCTTCATTTTGGGTCTTTTTTCTTTACAGGGGTTTAGACTACTGTTTGATCATAAGCGGGCATATTAATCACTCAAACAGTGTCTGCCCATCAAACTTACCATAACTGCTTCAAGGCTGAAGGCACAGAGATGAGTCATTGTCCCAAATCTGCAGTCACCTTGGATCCTAGGATGAGCAAAACTTCATAGGACAGACTAGCCCCTAGATGAAGGCAATTGTTCATAAGATGAAGATTGTAGGCCGGAGAAGTAACCATTGTGTAGGAACCCTGATCCCCTTGAGCAATGAGAGCAATAGGACTACTTTGGAGCACCTTACAGAACCAGAGCTGAAACAATTGTCAACTGGAGCACACCTTGACCAAGACTGCTTAATTATATAGCTCTTGCCCAAATTCTGATTTTATTTAAATCCAAAGCTTATATCAGTACCTCAAAAGTGGACTTGGACTCACTGAACCCATTTATGTGTTCTCAAAGTGGCCACATTAGTTGAATCTCTTCTCCCTGCTTTTCGTTATTGCTCATATTTTTAATTGGCATATTGGGATGGGTGGACGAAGCTAGCCTGTTGGGGCTGCTGGGGCCTGGGTTTTTGCTCTTAGACCCTAGTTGCAACCTCAGGCTAGTTAGTATCAGAAATGCACTAGTTGTAGGATGCTCAGTTGGTGTCTGGAGAGTTGGGAATCTGTTGGTAAAGCTTTCTCCATGTCCTAAACCAGGAGGTTAGAGAATTCTGGGTGGCTTTGTTGGGGGGTTTTGGAGGATGTCTTTGAAGGGAGCAGATTAACCAAAGGTTTGCTGCTCATATGGAAAACTAAGACAAATATCTGCTCAAATTGAAAAATTTTTTAGTAATATTGTCATCTTTACCTAAATTAAAACATAGTGATATAACACGGCCCATCTGTCTGATATTTTAAGTACATTATAAACTTTAAATGGATACATTTATTATAACTTAGAAAAATTATCCTTCTAATTTATTCTTTCAAACATTATATCTATTGTGTTGGCAACTTTGATTGCAATTTTAGATTACAATTTAATTTGTAGGTATTGAAATGACAATGTGGTAGTTTGAATGTGATAGTGTTAATGTATGGACCCACAGACTTGGGCACTTCATAAAAATTATGCTTGTAACTTAGGTCTCCAGCTGCCCGGCTGGAGGAGGTGTCACTGGGGGGTAGATCCTTGGGTATGTTTGGGGGTGGCTCTTGATCTGGGCCCAAAGATGTGTGCAGAGAAGTTTGAGCTCTGGAGGTTAGTGCTTGCTTGTGGTGCAATTTGATCTATGAAAAGGAGCCAGGTTTTTCCTATCATTGATGGTGGATTTGTAAGCTCAAATAAATACCTTCCTTCCATAAACTGTCTGGTTTGATATTTGCCCAGCAATGTGGAGCTGATTGTAACACATGGGCTATTTACCACTGAAAGGAAAACTAGTTGGCAAAGAGGGGTACTGGCCTTCCCCCTATATCTGCAGCAAGAACCTGTTGGAGCCACTGGTGCTGGTGAAGAGGCACTCCAGGGTCTCTGAAGGTAGCTTGTGGCTCATTATAATACTAAAGCATGCAGCCCTCGGTAGAGATTTAAGATGCTAGTGGGAAATGCAATTCATAGAGGTAATGTGTAGAACTGTACAAACACTCATGCATGAGAAAGTCCGCCTGTGCAAATGACCCCAAAGGCTTCCATTATAGAACTAAAACAGGCCGTCTTTTCTAGAGCTTTTTCCTTCTGTGCTGCTAACCTTCCTCTATGCTCCAGCCTGCTTCCTCCCTTAGAAATGTATGTTTTACTGATAAACTGTCTCCGCTTCTACCACTGTCTATGGGTCTCTGTCCAATTCCTTGTTCTGGAGCACAAGAAACTGGAGCCCCCCTCCAGAAGCTCCCACTGAACCCTGCTATCCACTGACATCAAAATGATGTTATGGTTATGACTGGGTCCTGAGAGATTATAATTATATCTTTTCCAGTAAGGTGCTGAATCCTGTTTCCCAGTGTGGCATGAAAGCCACAAGAGAGAGACTGTGATCAATGAGTCCTTTTGTAAGACAAAGAATCATTTTGAAACACAAGTGGTAACTCACCAACACATGTGTTTCACCAGTTACAACTTTAGCTCACTACATTTTCTTAAAACCTAGACACAATGACAGAGAATTGTAATATCACAAGTTTTTCTAGATGATGGTATAATACACAAAATTTTATCCCCCAACCATGGTATTGGTATGTGGTGTTTACAAACAACTAAGCAGGGAAAGAAATGTACATTTGGGATTTGTTTCCCTGGATTGATAGATAATAGCAAAGAAGTATTGATTTTCACTTGTCTGTTTCTTTCTCTTTCTCTGCCACATGCTTCAAAGGGGTCAGCTCCGAGCCATCTACTCTTTCACACCAAAAATTGAATCTTTGAAACACAGGGGAATATCGGCCTTTCTCCCTTTGCTCTGAGATAGAACAATGAGGGGCTAAAACCTTTGGCAAGTCATAGGGCCCTTTGTTTCTCAGTGCTTTGTGAAATGAATAAAGCATGTAAAGTTCATAAGAGAAAGAAAGACAGAGAAAGAGGAAGAGCGAGAGAGGAAGAAAAGGAGAGAGAGAGACACACAGAGAGAAAGAGAGCGAGAGACAGAGAGACTGCTCGAGAGGCTTACTTAGATTTAACTAAAAAAAAATGGAAAGGATCAGAATTTGCCATAAATCTCATATTTTCTGTCACTTAGTGGTTTAATATGTGGTTAACATAAAAATCCCTCACAGAATCTCTGGGCTTTTAGCGGTCCTCACAAAGCACAAAGGCACTTACACCATGTGGATGGGGAGGCGGAGCCTCGGTGCTGATCTGTGGATTGTGTAGGAAGGCACACTGAAACAGACGCAGGATCAGGGGTCCACATTCTCATCCAAGCCACGTGGCCCTGTGTAACTCCTCGCTATCTGTTTTCTAGGAATAATAAACAATACCTGCCCTGCTGTTTGAAACACCAGATGAGGAAGTACACGAAAGAGCTTTCAACATGGTGGAAAAAGTAGGGCTGCCACTTTGGCCAGAGAACTTGAGTGGAAAGTGTCAAGAATGTTGACAAGCTCTTCTGATGAACAGCTCTCTGAGCCCAGCATCATGAGGTAGTTTGGAAGTCCATCAAGCACAGCTATGGGGCTCCAGGAGGCCCTGAAGGCATGAAGGATACAGGAGAGTGTTGTTTCTATCTGCACTCTCCCTCCATCCTTGGCCATTGTTGCCAAGGACAGATCCTACTTCATGCTCAGAAATGGAGGCTGAGAGAATGTGGAATTTTTTCCCCCAGGGAAATCAGCATTCTTCCTTAACATCTTTTGGCCCAAGAGCTCTTTCCATAGTCTCAAATAGCATCAAAACTAGTATGATGACATGGATAGTTTGTCCCACAAAAGTTTAGATGCTAGAAGTTCAGGAGTGTGGAAGTAATGAGCTTTAAGAGATGGGGCCTCTTGGAAGGCAAGTGGCTTAAGAGAGGGTAAACTTCATGAGTGGGTTAATATTATCTTGCTGTGGGGACTGAATCAGCTCCTGAGAATGGGTTGTCATAGTGACCTTGGCATGTACCTTGAATCCCAGTTCTGCATGTGCTCCTGCCATTACGGTGTTGTCACCAGAGTCAAAGAGATGCAGATGACATGTTCTTGAACCTCTAGGTCCTCTTTTCTTTATAAGGTACCCAGCCCTGGGTATTTTGTTTGAGCAGCACACGGCAGACTACCAGTCTCCAAGAATACATGCTAATCTTCTCTTTCCTTTTCTTTCTTTCTTCCATTTTCATGTTTCTTTGTTACATTTAATTACAACAACTTTACTTTTAAACTTTTATTGTGAAAGATATCATACACTGAGAAAAGCAAGGAACATATATGTCCATTTTACTACATGATTCTAAAGAAACTCACCTGTTAAACCACTGAATGGACAGAACACTGCCACACCCATAAGATTCCTGTCCTCGTTCCAAGTCCCAGATGTCACTCTTCCCCAGAGGTAACTTCGGCCTTTTGATTGCTGATTTATTTATTTAAAAATATTTGTATTTCTTTCTAATTTTTTCTTTTCTTTTTTTGTTTGTTTATTTATTTGAGAGTGACAGAGAGAAGGAGGAAGAGAGAGAGAGAGAGACACAGAGAGAGAGACAGAGAGAGAGAGAATGGGCACGCCAGAGCTTCCAGCCTCTGTAAAAGAACTCCAGATGTGTGCGCCCCCTTGTGCATCTGGCTAACGTGGGTCCTGGAGAATCGAGCCTCGAACTGGGGTCCTTAGGCTTCACAGGCAAGCACTTAATCGCTAAGCCATCTCTCCAGCCCTGTATTTCTTTATGAGAGAGAGAGAGTGAGTATGGGTTCATTAGGGCCTCCTGCCAATGCAAACATACTCCTCAGGGTGAAAGGGTAGAAAACAACATTCCAAGAAAATGGGAATAAGAAACAATCAGGCGTAGCTATATTAATATCGGATAAAATAGACTTCAAACCAAAAATAATCAAAATAGACAAAGAAGGCCACTTCCTACTTATCAAGGGAATGATCCATCAAGAGGATATTACAATCATAAATCTGTATGCACCAAACACAGGGGCACCGCAGTTCATAAACCAAAACCTACTTGACAATAAAACAGAAATAACCACCAACACCATCATAGCTGGGGACTTCAATTCACCATTATCAGTAATAGACAGATCATCCAAACAGAAACTCAACAGGGAAGTAAGAGAGCTCAACAAAACCATAGATCACTTAGACCTAACGGACATCTACAGAACCTTCCATCCCAAATCCACAGACTACACATTCTTCTCAGCAAACATACTACAGATGCATGTGCCACTTTGTGCATCTGGCTTTACATGGGTACTGGGGAATCAAACCCAGGCCATTAGGCTTTGCAAAAGAGTGCCTTTAACTGCTGAGCCATCTCTTCAGCCTTATTTATTTATTTATTTATTTATTTTGGTTTTTTGAGGTAGGGTCTCACTCTAGCCCAGGCTGACCTGGAAGTCACTATGGAGTCTCAGGGTGGCCTCGAACTCACAGCAATCCTCCTACCTCTGCCTCCCGAGTGCTGGGATTAAAGGCGTGCTCCACCACGCCTGGCTCCCTATTTTTTTTTTTAAATATACTTACTACTTAGATTATGTCTCACCAACAAGAGAATTTAGTTCCCTTATTTTTCAAGTTTGTATACTTGAAGTACTAACATATAATGTTTATAATATGAATTGTAATTGTTGCAAATATTTATAATTGCTTTGCTTTATTGTTTTATTTTATGTACTGTATGGATCTAACACAACTTTCTTTCTTTTTTTTTTTTTTTTTTGGTTTTTCGAGGTAGGGTTTCACTCTAGCCCAGGCTGACCTGGAATTCACTATGGAGTCTCAGGGTGGCCTCGAACTCACGGCGATCCTCCTACCTCTGCCTCCCGAGTGCTGGGATTAAAGGTGTGCGCCACCACGCCCGGCCTAACACAACTTTCATACCTGTTCTGTTACCAAACAACGTTTGAGTTATTTTTGGATATGAATAAACCAGAACTTATGGGTCACAGGAGATTATCTCAAAACTATTTCACAAAATTTCACAAAATTCTTTATCAGTTTATAGCATTAGTACACAACATATAAGAAAGTCCTTTCAGCCTCTTTTTGACAAAACATCTGATATGGTCAAACTTAAAAATTACTGACAAAGTTTTTAATGTAGAATGATATATTATTGTGGTTCTAATTTTCATTTTCTGACTTTTTTGTTTTACTCAATAGTAATTATCCCAAACTTTTTCAGCCTTATTTCTCTCTGGTCATCTTCAACTCCTGGGCTTGAACCCTACTTATAGTTCCCAAGCTATTCCCCAGGCCTGGGCTCATACAGTTGCTGCTGTCTCTAACCCCTCTCCTGTCAAGATCACTTCTCTCTGTTGGGTCTTGTCTCAGGCACTGTGTTCCAAGTCCTTTAAACCTTCCTGTGTGGCCCAGGGCATCTTTTGCTCCACTCACATCACAGTACAAGGTAATTGCTGGTTTCCTTAGCTTTACTTACACTAGGCTGTGAACTCTCTCAAGGCAAGGGCCATACATCATTCATCACTTGCCTCCAACTCATAACAAAGGGCCTGGTACAGAGGGGATGAATGTAAATTGTTTAATGTTACAACTTAAATGATTCCCATGGACTAAAATGTTTAAATTCTGATTCAGGCTGAAGTCAAGGTCCAACTGAAATGAAAATGTGCTATAAATTGTTGAACTGAAGCTACTAAACCCAGCTACTCATGCCCCTTCGTCCCATTTGGACTCATACTAGACACACTAACTCTCCATACTGAATTTTGAACTAAGGTGACCTAAAGATTGTAGAGCTGCAGAGAAGTTGGCACGAATGATCAGAGGTTGCCATCCCTAGCTCTTCAACATCTCCTTTGAAGTGGTTTGTTGTTGGAAGATTTGTGTGCTTGTGATTATTGTTGTGTTTTTTAATGCCAAGGATCAAACCTAGAGCCTTGCATGTGTTGACCAAGTACTCTGCCGCTGAGTTACCTCTCTTACCCTTGGTTGCCATCTTTTTCCCTCTGAGACAAGTTCACTATTTAACCGAAGCTGACCTTGAACTCATGTTCCTCCTGCTTCAACCTCCAAGGTTCTGGCATTACAGGTGCATGCCACAGAATCATGTGGAAAATGGTTTGGGGTCTGTAATAATGTAGTGTACTTGCAAAGACATTTAGTGAGATATGACTGACTTTTTCTATGTTGGTGTAAAAAGCTATATATGAGTAGAAGCCACTAACTGTAAATCTCTGACCCAAAACACCTGATTCCATTCTGAACAGATGGTGTTTGTTCTAAGTGTATTTATTTGAAGGGTGGGGCTATGAATACTTGTCCATCTATGGAGTCCACTGAGGGAGTGATCTGAGTTCCTCTACCTATGGTGGCCCAAAAGCTGTGTGACTCCCTTATAAATGACCTATTCTCACACTCAGCACACACACACACACATACACACACACACACACATGAGTTATGACACAAGGAAAAGTGCACCTCAGCTAAACTCTGGGATCAGAGGACAGATGACTCAGAATGCTGCCTGTCAGCTTCTGTGACATGTCCATCCTTGTCAGACAATTAGGGAGACTTTTAGCAGAAAGAAATTTTTAAAAATTATTGACTGACACACTTGGGCTCCTGAACTTCTCTAATGTGTTCCTTTTGGCCTGATTGAAATTCACATTGGTTTCCAAAGAGATATTGTCTAGCCATCCCAACCCCAGGGAAAATGACTGAACAAGACTCTTAGGGGGGAAACATGCCTTGCAAATGCCAGGGGCTCCTTAGCTGTAGTGCTGCACTGGGCCATGAGTGCATTTAAGCAATGCGATAATCAAGATGCAGCTCTGGTTACCTGCTGGCACTTTGACATTAGATGGACTGTTCTGCTAATTACTCCAATTGAGTGCTGCCCACTTGACTTTTTGAGCTCCTTGATTTAGAATGCTTGAGAGGGAGTGTGTTCTCTTCCAGGCTCTACCTCAGTCATGCAACAAGCAGAGTTGGAAGCAGTAACCCAGAAACTATGCCTAAGAGTGAGATATTCTTTTTGCCTGGAGGGTACCAAAATTGGTATGGATAATGTTTTGCAAAAACCCAAAAATCATTATAGTGTTTCATTTATTGACTCCAGACACCCCTGTTCTTGGAGCTGGTTAGTAAAAGCTTATCAGTACCACATAAACATTGTAATAATCAGCTGTTAAGAAATGATAATAATAATGCAATTGTTATATATAATGATGAATGGATATCCAAATTACATTTAATGAAAAAGATTCAACGATGACTGCATCTCCTGTGTTACATCCTGCTCATGAGTTTAGAGTTATTGTATTAAATGCAAACAACTGGGTTCCTTTCTCTCCTTCTTGGACATCTCTTTCTGTGCCTTAGCAGCTCTGTCACCCCATGTAGTCACTGCCTGTCAGACCTCGCCAGTTTTCCCATGGCTTTATTTCCAGGTAAATAAAAGCAGTATGTAGCCCAAAGCTCCAGACTTCTCTACTGGAAGGAGCCCTTTGGGTGATCCTGTTGCACTGATGCTCTCCCTCCTCCATCAGCGACGCTCTCTGCTCTCAGCCACCTTCCAGTGTGTGTGCTCCTTTGTCAGCCAGTTGGAATTTGGCCTGGAAAAAAAAAAAAGACATATGGGTTTGCACGAGGTTATAGAACCTGGCTTGAAAATCCACAGCTTCTTATAAAAACACAATTTTTTTTTTACACAAAGAACCAGTTTAAGGAAGATGGTTACTAAGCAACCTGACTTAAGTTATTATGAGAAATGGGAAGAATTTCCTCCATTAGGTCTGTTTTTACTATGGTCAAAAATGTTTCTGCTTGTGTTGGTTTTCAAACTGTTCTTTTTTCAGTCTTCCTTTTTTAACACACATATTCTGTGCCAGTTTAACACTGGGTACAAGAGTAGGTGGGTCCTTGGGACTCAGTGGAGATGGCCTCTTCTACATGCTATATACCCTTAAGGAATGGGGAGGGATCTGAAGGCAGTCACAGAAACCCATTAAAACAGCCAAATAATGAAGAGGGAGGCCAGTGTGAGTGTGAAAGTCAAAGACTAAAACTAGAGCCGTGCATGTCTCCCGAGAATCCTGCTCTTGAGGGCAGGAGAAGCTTGAGCAACCTCATTTTCAGTTCTCTTGGATCTATGCCCAAGAATGGACTTGCTGGATCATATGGTAATTCCATATATAATTTTCTGAGGACTACCAAACTGTTGTCCACAGCAACTGCATCATTTCACATTCCCACCAGTAATGGAGACATGACTAACTTTTCCATATCCACTTTGGGAAAGAAAACCACATTTTGGGTTATGGATGTCCTAGGGAGCAACGTACTGTTTCACCATGGCTTTGATTTGTATTTTCCTAATGACTAATGGCATTAAGCATCTTTTCAAGAGTGTGTGGGCCATTTATTTTCTTTACAGAAATATCTATTTGTATCATTTGCTTATTCTTTACTTGGCTTGCCTTTTGTTTTTGAGTCATATGAGTTCCTTGTTCAGTGTACATCCCACACCTGTATTAAGACATATGGTTTGCAACAGTTTTCCTCCATTATGTGAGTTGTCTTTTCTTCCTTTTAACAGTGTTTTTTTTTATTCTAAAGATATTCTTAACTTGAAAGCTAAAAAACAACCTCATTTACTTTTCTAGATCCCAATTATGATATCTGGAATAGAAAACTGGTTTTGCCCACATGGAGGAAAATATCCACCTATGGCTCAATCAGCTATGGTGTGGAGAGTGGGGTCTTGTAGGACAAACACAGCTTCTGGGTTCACCTCTTTTCATTACAGAACTGGATTTCAGATACACTTAAATGAGAATGCATGACGACTGACATGGTTCATGATTTTAGCAAGTAATGCTATAAAAAGAGATGCCATAGGACTTCAGGAAGGGGCTCCTAATTGAGAGGTCAAGAGAAAATTTACTGGAGCTGGTATTCAATTGGCTTGCACAGATAGAGAAGAATTATTCAAGGCCAGAATAGAAAGAAGGCTGTTAGTACAGGCAGGAAGTGCAATGCTCAAGGTTCAAGTGGTAAGGTACAGTTTTGCTAGAGCCTCAGGTTTTTTCAAAAATAGATTTATTTATTTGTTTGTTTGTTTATTTCACATACTCACATATACACACACAGAGGAGGAGGAGGAGGAGAGAGAGAGAGAAAGAGAATAGAGAAAATGGGCCCCCCAGCACCTCTTACCACTGCAACCAAACTCCAGATGCATGAGCCACTTTGGGCGTCTGGCTTTATATGGGTACTGGGGAATCAAACTCAGTCAGCCAGGTTTTGAAAGCAAGCACCTTTGATGGCTGAGCTGTCTCCCCAGGCCAAGCCTCAGGTTTGAGAGTTTGCCTAAGGGATGTAGAAACTAAGCCATGAAAGCAAAGTAATGCTGTTAAGAGGAGACAGGAAGAAGAATCATGAGGCTAGGCAAGCGGAGTCCCAGACAGGTATGGAAAGATGCAGATGAGAAGGAGAGACGAAATCATGGAGAATGCCTACCTATCAAATTTAACTTTGGCTAACGGGTCTTCTTTCACATGTCTGGGCTATGCCTTTCCTACCTAGAAACTATGCCCACACTGCCAAAGGTCCCATATTGTCTTTCCCCCAAGAGTGCACAGAATTTCTTTTCTTAAGATTATCCTGGCTATTAGTCTGAATTGTTAATGCAATTCTTGCCTTGTATAGACTATGGGCTCTTAGAAGGTCCAATGACTCTCCCTGAACTAGTGCAGTTAGTAGAATAAATGCAAAATAATATTTTTGGTTTGTTATGAATATGTAATTCTAATAAAGCTTGGAACAACTTTCTAGGCTACTCGCGGTTATGATTCTTTAAGCTTTTTTGTTCTGTGTCATTAATTTTGTCTATTTATGACTTGCATGAAATAATCCTTGTTTTGGCATAGATGAAGACAAGTTATCTATGGCATAATTTTTTCCAATAAGTCCACTCATTCATTACCATTAATGATTTCATTCCTAAGACTATGGAGAGAGACTGGAAAGATATAACAATGAGTGTCAATGCTTTTTTTTTTTTAAAAAAAAAAAAAGAAAACATCATTTTCAATCTAAAAGATCATTAGCAATACAGTCAGTAATAAAAGCAAAACTTGAAACTTGGAATAATATATCATTACTGCTCTGAGAGGTCTAAGATAACAAATTGGAAAATTTGTCTAAAATAATTGCAGGAGAAAGATTGTTATTACCTGCTTTTGTGAAAGAAACAAAGGAAATTACTATTCTTCTTGAGGTAGATATAATTTGTGTGCATCTGGAAATTAATGATATTACAAGATATAATTGCAGAATGTCTTAATTTCATCACATAATTATCTTCTTCCAGCAATATAGTATATTAGCATGGTAAAAATTTAATCTATGGAGTTCAAAACAGACAAAAGATTTATTAATATTTTTCATCCCTTATGAAAAGTGAACAATCAAAGGGAACATGCAAAAGAAGCTTTTGCCACAAAGCAGAATGCTTCTGACAGCAGAAAGCAATCCTGAGGAGCCATAAACATCACTGCTTAGCTTAAGTGTTTACTTCTAACCATTTGCATTTTTCTCCCCCTCCCTACCTTATCTCTCCCTTTCTCCCTCCCACCCTTCTCTCTTCTCTTTTCCAGTCCTCCCTTTTTCTCTCCTCCCCCATCTCTCTCCTTCACAGGTTTGCTATGTAACCCTGGTTGGCCTCCAACTCATGCTCCTCCTGCCTCATCCTCCCAAGTGCTAGGATTACAGGTGACACCATTGCAACTGGTCCATCACTTGCCAGTATATGACCATCTGGGTTCAATTGCTAGAGTCCTGTAGAGAAATTACAAGGGTTTCACAGATGGGAAGTAGAGACTACATGGGAATTATGTCAAAGTTTGTGTCTTATCCACAGTTAACTTCCTGACTTGAAATCCATTCATGAACAGAGTCACTCCAGGCCTCTGTTTCCTCTAATGCCGTGGATGCTAGACAGTCTAAGATTATCTGAGTTAGACATGTTGGGAAAACTCCTATTAAACATCGATATCTTGGGATAGAGGGATTGGCTTAGCAGTTAAGGCACTCTCCTGTGAAGCCTAAGGAGCCAGGTTTGATTCCCCAGTACTCACATAAGCCAGATGCACATGGTGATGAATGTAGCTGGAGCTCATTTGCAATGGCTAAAGGCCCTGCTGTATCAGTTCTCTCTCCCTCTCAATTAAATAAATAAAACTAAAATGTTAAAAAAAGTAGATATCTCAAGGGTCAGAGGTAGTTTACTCAAAATAGTATTGGGTGAAAAATCCAAACTATATTTTGTGCTCTTTTGCTAAATAACAGTTAGCATGGAAAATTTCAATATAAAAATTCTGAGTCTGTTTCTTCTGTTTTTTAATGAGAGGGATGAGTTACATCCAGGATAGCAGGTCAGTTTTGCCTCAAGCGCTAACATTTTGCTTTGGAGTAGCTTTCTGGAACACTGTGTGGAGAAGCTTTCTGAATTGTTCATGGGCTCGGTGGGAAAGGCTTTGCTTGGTTGGCAGCATTGGACACAGAAAGTGGGTACATGTAGCCATTTGCTTATTGCATCTGCGTCTTATGACTCAGGAATGTGTCTGAAAAAGCCTACTTGTGTGTGTGGAAAGGCATATTTGTGACTCGGTCTTATGACCACCAGACCACTCGACATTCCACCTTCCCTTCTAATTATGAGTCTGAAATTTTGACTGCTAGTGTTTGCTGAAAGCCTGCAGTTGCCCTGCCTCATGGGAACACATACCCAGGGTGTTCTTAACATAATCCTTCTTCCTGCCTCCTTTTAGTGACTTAATTCGACAACCTTTCTATGTGATGGGCTGTCTGCTAAGAGGTTATGGTTACCTTGCAGCTGTTTGTGGATCTCCCATGCACAAAGCACAGCCCAAAAGAGACACAGCCTTCTTCCAGTGCTGTGAGGCGAAGGTTTTTATCAGCATTTTATTTTTTAAAAATCAGTAATCATCATGGCTAGGTTTCTCTGATAGCGAGAACAGACGTTTGCTCAAGGTTCATTTTCAGAAGGGGCCTGGGATGAAAAGATAGGGCAAGAATTCTTGCAAAGTTGAAGTGAAAAACTGAAAAAGTTCTGGGCTCTCAAACCGAGAATTTGAAGGGTAACAAATACTAAGATCCCTTCCCCACACTGCCTCGCACCTGCCCTTGTCCAGATCAAGGTGGGAGGCATGCAGCTGAACAGAGCCATGCTGGACTTCAGTCCCGAGATGGGGCTGAGGTGGAGCCGGCCAGCAATGATGTCTGATTCTCCCACACATGCCTCTCTGCACACCTCAGAATAGCCTTGGCACCATTACTGATACTGGGCTGTATATAGTCTCAGTGGTTCTGGAGGTGCTGATGGGGGCATGGATATGAGCAAAGTACAATGACATGCATAAAATGCCATCATTGGGAAACCCATTTTATATACTAACTAAAAAACATTAATAAAAAAGAAACAAATAAAAAGAAATACACCCCTTACTTCATAGATGATGATGATGATGATGATGATTGGTTTTTCGAGGTGGTCTCACTCTAGCCCAGGCTGACCTAGGATTCACTATGTAGTTTCAAGGTGGCCTTGAACTCACAGCGATCCTCCTATCTTTGCCTCCCAAATGCTAGGATTAAAGGGATGACAGTCTTGCAGAAGAATATCTAATCTGGAAATCTCAGATGTAAAAATGAAGTTTGTTTTCAAAATTTGAAAATTCTAATTTTTTCACCACCTATACCTATCTGCGTTTTTTTTAAATGTATTTGTAGGGGCTGAAGAGATTGCTCAGTGGTTAAAAGTGCTTGCTTGCAAAGTCTGACGGCCCCAGATTGATTCCCCAGTACCCACGCAAAGCCAGACGCACAAAGTGGTGCATACATCTGGAGTTCATTTGGTGGCAGGAGGCCCTGGCATGCCTATCTTCTTACTCTCTCTCTCCCTTTGTTTCTCCTTGCAAATAAATACATAAAAATATTCTTAAAAATGTGTCTGTAGCCCTTTCCCACTGGCAAGCCTGTCTTGCCCACAAAATCACATAGGGGACCACCTCTGCAAGATATTATCTGATGCTCAGTGTTAGCATTGAGCCTACGTTGCCTTCCTGGCCCACTTATTGGTGACTGTGACATTGAAAAATAGCTTATCATGTTTGCATTTGTTATTTTATTAAATAAAAGGAAAAAAAGAAAAGAAAGGCATGAAAATGTTGATGGTACTAATAAGAGCAGGTTTCTATTCTACTTAGTGTAATTGAGATAAAGATGAGTATTTTTAATCAAAATCTATAACCTCATTTAGAAATCCACTGGGCAAATCATTTGACTGCATTTATAGGTAAATGAAAAGCATAAAATTAAAGAACAGGTATAAACAATACAATTAGACAAGCAAAGCAATTAATAGCACAAATGGGGAAGGTTGGGGTCAAACTTTATTTGTTGACAATATCCTCTCTCTAGGAAAAGGAATCAATGGAAAATTATTATAGGCAATTAGACAATTTGATAAAATAACAAGTTATGAAAACCAACATATAAATTGATATCATATATATAATGAATAAGCAATCAGAGGATATAATGAGGGAGAAGACTTCATTTTACAAGGGCAAAACAAAATGAAACTACACATGAAAAAAGCTGTACAATTTTTTTCCTGTACAATATTTTTCATAGACAAAAGTGTAGACAGACATCCTCTGCTCTTCTCAGTCCCACAAAATGCCCCATTTTCTCGTGCAGTGCCAGCCACGTCCCTGTGGCATGATGTTGGTGGTTGGAGTGAATGAGGATGTCTGTTCGCCAGGGCTGCTTTCATCTTCTGCAAAATGGGTATTGTGAATATCAATGACCTCTTTGATGACCTCAACTGTGTGGTATCAATTTTCCACTAGAATTTCACCCATGACAATTTCCATGGGACAGACAAGGCCAAGAGCAGGTAGCTTGTCATACCTGGGAAGGCCATCTCCATCTTCTGGGACTCAGATCTTTCTGACATTGAATAGGATGATGCTGGCAGTGAGTATGTTGTGGAGTTGGCTGGTATCTCCACTACCATAGAGAAAGCCAGATCCCACTTGAAGGGTAGAGCTAGACGGGCTAGCACCTGCTCCTTCTGCTGACCATGTTTGTGATAGGCCTGAACCTAAAGTATGGCAGCTCACTCAAGATCACCAGCAGTTTCACCTATACCAGCACCTGCTGTGCTCCTGGCCAAGGTCATCCATGACAACAAAGCATCATGAAGGGACTCAGGTCACATTCCATTCCATCACTGCCAGCCAGAAGATGGTTGATGGCCCTTCTGGGAAACTATGGTGTAATGGCTGTGGGGCTGCTCAGAACATTACCTTGTATGCACTACCTTGTATGCACAGGGCCATTAGAGGTTCTTCCTCCCACAGAGATTCCTGGGTATACTGAGGACTTTCTTGTCTCTCATGATTCTACCAATAATGCCTGCTATTGTATCTATGATGCTGGAGCAAGCACTGCCTACAGCAACCACTTTGTCAAGCTCACTGCCTGTTATGACTACAAAATTTGGCTATGGCAATAGGGTGGTGGATCTCATGATCCACATGGTTTTCATGGTGTAAGAAGCCCTTGGCTGTTGATAAGGGGGAGTCCTTGCCTCAACTCAGCCCACAACACACTGACAGAATTTCTTCAGTTTTCATCTTATACATCCCTGAAGAAGAGGAGTTTAGGGAGCCCTGCTTTGTCACCTACTATCAATAAAGTTTACTGCATTCCCCAAAATCCATACTCATCAACAAGTAGAAAAACATGTTATTTTCTTGAGAATGGAGAGTTAATAATCATAATATGTCATTTTTCTTCATTTAAATTATGATTTGTGTACAGTTCATATAAAAATGCCAATACAATGAATATTTTTATTTCCTGGAGGTATTTCTAGTTAATTTTAATGTATGCTTAGAAGAACATGATGACATAGTCAGAAAATGTTAGAAAAACATGATGTGAGGAGGGATAGTCCCATTAAATAATTAATTTATAGCATTGCAGTAGATTGTAATAACTCTAAACTTAATATTTTGTGGTATTGACTCATAATTAGACAGGCTCAATAGTAAACAGAATGATCAAATAATAGATTGAAATACATACTAAAATTCAGCATATGCATGTTAAGGGCAACATCAAAAATCAATAAAGAAAAGATGGAATTTTAAATGAGAAATGTAATAATAGTTGATAAAATTTTATATAAAAGGTATAATTTCAATAAACTGTGGATCTAGAAAATGTCTTTTAAGTGTGAATTGAAAAGCAGAATCAACAAGGGAAAAATAATAAATTTGATTACATACAGATTAGAAAGCAAAAAAGTTCTGCATGACAAAAATGATAAAATACTTAAAAGCCTACATCACATTAAAGTAATGAGAAATGATAAATTTGCAGAAATAATTCTTATCATAACTGTGATTGATATTTAATATTAAAACAAAGAAAACATACCAATAATTCCATGGAAAATGTATAAGCAATTTACTTTTATCTAATGCTAAATAGACTTTTCACTAAAAAGAAATGTGAGACTTTTAAACATCAGAAAAGATGCTCAATCTTGTTTATAATATAAAATATACAAAATCAAAGTATATTTTCACCAGCACATTAGCAGAAATCCAAAAGTGTAACAGAATATACTTTGATATTCATGTAAGAACTAATATTCAAACATACAAACATTATATATCCTTATATGAAAATAAAACACTATAATAATAAACCTCAGTTTCATAAAAATGATGACTTGCTTACATGGTAAAGCATGAAACAGAGTTAGGGAACAGGTCTGGAAATTAGACTTCTTTGAGAAAACCTTTGTTTTATAATATTTTGGTTTTTTTAGTTGAGAATTTCAGTATACGAAAATGCTATAATTTGATAATATTCCCATTCCATTATTCTCTTTTATCCCTTCTTCCTCACCGTCATTCCACTAGGAACTCTCCTGTTTCTACGTAGTCCTTCCTCTGTTTTGTTGTATCATTCCTTTTGTCCTCCTCCATCCTCCATGTCAAAATGTTGATGGGGTCAGAACAGTGCAGGTCTTATGGGGTATCTGTAATCACTGTGGGGTCATGAATGGACTAGTTGGTTTGTGTGGGGAAGACAGTGCCCCAAAGTACTCCTCTCCTCCCTTACATTCTTTCTGCCCAGGATAGATATCTCATTTAGTACTGAGCTCTCAGCAGCCTCTTATTTTTTTTTGCTTTGATGAGTTTTGAGTTTCATCATGGTCTACACCCATCTCCATAGAGAAGCTTCTCTGGCTAGCAGTGAGAGCAGCACTCATATTCATTCTGTCACTTCCTCTGCAACGTTTCCTGAGCCTTGGTGGGTGTGATAGGGATAGTGCTAAGCACTGGGAATTCCCTTGTTATCATGATGTGTCTTGGATCTCTTCAGCATTCATGGACATCTTTAAAAGAAGCTTCACTGAGCAAAAGTCAGAACAACATAAATCAAAGGGCATAAACATATACATTTAGAAGAATTACATTTTTTTTACTTGTTTGCAAGCAGAGAGAGATAAAAGGAGAGATATGGACAGAATGGGCACACCAGAGCTTCCAGCCACAGCAAACTCCAGACGCATGCACCAGTTAGTGAATCTGGCTTTACATGGGTACTGGGACATCAAACCTTGGTCTTTGGCAGGCAAGTGTCTTAACTGCTCAGCCATTTCTCCAGCCCCAAGAAGGTTTTTTATTGTTGTTGTTTTTTGTTTAGAGAGTCTTTATTAGAATAAGAGAAGGCAAGAGGTAGAAGGATTATTTTTATTTTTATATATTTGTTTGAGAGAGAGAGAGAGAGAGAGAGAGAGAGAATGGGAACACCAGGGTCTTCAGCTGCTGCAAATGAACTCCAAACACATGCACCACCTTGTACATCTGGCTTATGTGGGTCCTGCAGAATTAAACCTGGGTCCTTTGGCCTTGCAGTCAAGTGCCTTAACCACTGAGCAATCTATCCAGCCCCAAGAAGGATTTTTTTTTTAATTTAAAGAGACTATATTAGAGTATGAGAAGATAAGAGGTAGAAGGATTTTTGATGAGGATAAGCTCTCCATATAGCCAAAGAGCAGTGATAGTGTCCCTCTAGGACCTTTGACATTCCAAGCCATGGGCTTTTGACTCAATTCTCAGTACCAGGCATAAATTCCAGCCTGCCGAGTGGGCCCCATATCCAACCAGAGAGCAGATGATTACCATAATTTATGTATCATTATTACCTCTGGAGGGTACATCTTGCCTGATTGGTTGATTGTGTAGCTTAAAGGGGTCACTGCTGGTTGAGAATATTGATGACCCCCCCCCCCCCAGCAGCCTGCATAGCACTTGCCAGCACTATGGCAGCTAGCCAGCTAGGAGATGGCTTCCTTCTCAGTTCCATCTTGATTCTCAGTGTCCTGCGACTGCAGCCTGTAGTGTCTGCAGCAATACTTTGACAATGGCCAGGGTTATTTGGGGGGCCTAATAGGCATCCCTGACCAAAATCTCTCCATGGGGGGTAGGTTTCCCTTCTCTGGCACTGGGGTTTACCTGAAATAACCTTTGGCTTTGAGAGTAATGCTTCTTTTTCCCAATCAGGGTACTTCTGCCCAATCTCTCTCTCACACACATGCCTCATTATATCTATTAATTAGCTAATAAAGTAGGTTTCTATAGCATTTACTCACTTATATTTATATCATCTTTAGTTTTGTGTATCCATCCCCAATATTGAAACAATGCAAAAGTTTTTCAAAATTAAGTAAAAATAACACAAGTAATTATTATGAAGTTCCAAGGGAACCAACTATATCTCTAGTTTGTTGCAAAATTAAATACAGTGGAAAGTATTTGAAAATATTTAAAGGACAGAATTTTAATGATATGTGAATATATATATATATATATATATATATATATATATATCATAAGAAAAAAAGTATTTTACAGTGCTAATTATATTCTTGACTGCAAAATAATAATATTCTTTATATTTGCTGTGGCTATTTTGAAACATATATTAACAATAAAACTCTGACCAAAATTTTAAAGAGTTCCATATAGTTTTACAGATATTCAAGACTATATAATTCTAGTCATATATAAGATCTTGTAAAAAGAAGAAAATTGGGCAGTGGTCTCTCCTATTGTGACAGTGGAATAATGGTCCCTCAAAGATATCCAAATCCTAATCTTTGGAACCCGTGAGAACTTGCCTCAGAAAACACTGCAGGTGTAACCTAAGATTTTTTTTTCTTTTTTTTTTTCTTTTCTTTTCTTTTTTTCTTTATTAGTTAGTTTTGTATTCAGCAAATACAGTCAGTTTGGTACCATTATTAGGCTCATCAGTGACCTACCCCCTCCCTTTGGCCCCTCCTTGTTGAGGTATATGGGTCATGCATTGTGGAGTTAGCCCAAAAATCAACTCCTACCAAATCAGAGAGCCAAAGTCTCAGAGGCCCCCAACACCTAACCTAAGATTTTGACAAAGGGGATTGTACTGGATGATCTAAGTGGGTCCCCTGTAATCACAAGTATCATCATAAATGAAAGAAGAAGGAGGGTGGGACAGGGTGAGCAAAGGTGATGGAACCATGAAGGGAAATTTCTAAGTGTTGGGATTCCTGGCTAGAGATCATGAGCCTGGAGTGCAGGCAGACTCTACAGAAGGTCATAAGCATGGAGAAAAGGAAGTCTCTACAAGAGATCACAAGCATAGAGTATAGGCAATCTCTACAAGAGATCGATATAAATGGGCTGGAGGGATGGCTTAGCAAGTAAGGCACTTGCCCGCAAAGTTTAAGAAGGCATGTTCTAATCTCCAGCTCCCAAGTAAGCCAGACACACAGAGCTGCAAGAATAATGTCACACATAGAAACAAGGGGGCTCTCACATGTCTGTAATTCAATCACAGTGGTTGAAGGCCATGGCTGTCTCTCTGTCTCTCTATTTCTCTCTCTCTCTTCCTCTCAGAATGAATTAAAAAAAAAACATAATTATGGAGTGCAGGGGAACTCTTAAAGACATCATAAGCATGGAGGGCAGGAGATCTCTACAAGTGATCATAGGCATGTAGTATAGGAGATCTCCACAAGACATCATAAGCATGGAGGGCAGGAGATCTCTACAAGTCATCATAGGCATGGAGTACAGGAGATCTCTCCAAGGCATCATAAGCATGGAGGGCAGGAGATCTCCCCAAGACATCATAAGCATGGAGGGCAGGAGATCTCTCCAAGACATCACAAGCATGGAGTTCAGGAGATCTCCACAAGACATCACAAGCATGGAGGGCAGGAGATCTCCACAAGACATCATAAGTATGGAGGGCAGGAGATCTCTACAAGGAAAAAAGGCAAAACAAACCAACACCAAGGGATTTTCTTCCAGGCCCTCTGTTATGAGCATGGTCCTTCTTACATTTTATTACAGACAGTGAGATTCACTTTGGTTTTCTGACCAGATAATAATTTTGTGTTGCTTTAAATTTGCAGTGAATTGTTAGCAACAATTCAAAGTAATATAGCACTGTTTTAAAAAAAGATTAATTAAATTTTGATCAAATCAAAGACAGTATGAGAAAGAAAATATATACGCTGATGATGTTCTTGAAATCACTGTGGACACCCCAAACAAAAACCTTGGTAGAATAAGTTTTACAAGTATTAAAAATAAAAAAGAAACAACCCCTCCCTCAGTATCAAGTTAGGTTTATTCCAGGCATATGAGGACCTTTTATCATTAGAAAAGTTATTAAGGTAATTCACCACCATAACAAATTGGAAAGCCACCAGATAATTTTAATAGGTGAATATATGCACTCAATAACATTTAAAATAACTTTATGATTAAAAACTAAAAACTTTTGGGCCTTAATGAAACAATTATGCCTCTCATTACAAATAAGTATAAAACTACAGAAACTATATTAATCACTATTTTTAGATGCTGGGCAAAAATAAGGCCTGACTGATTTCTAACAGAAGGGGATGAAACAAGGACCCACCCTCACCTGTCTGGTGGCATGGTCCCAAGGGAGCCAGCAGTCTTGCTGGACTAGAGAGACAGAGATTGGGCCAGGGTTCTAAGCTGGCTGCAGAGCAGGGTGCCAAAGAGGGAGCTACAGCAAAAAGAGGCTTGGATATCTCCACTGGGGAGTGTCTGATTATTTGGGCTAACAAACACTAGGGTGTGCATATGCAGAATGACATTTCACAAGTCTGGACCAAAGTTTTAAAAAAGTTAAAAAAAAAAAAAAAAAGCTAGGAAGAAAATACTGGTGACTGGGCGTCTCAGAACTCACGGAGTCAGGATGCATTTGAGCTCTGACTATCCAGAATGGGAGACTTCATTGAATCTTCTCGGCTCACCTAGGCATACCTACACTAAACCCATCCAAACAGAGCTTAAAGATAATCCTTAAAAAAAATCATTAGACTTATATAAGTTACTAAAAATGTCTGTGCCTCGCATACTGGTAGGAAATTGCTGAAGAGGCAGAGTTAGGAGGATCAGAAGTTCGAGGCCAGCCTAGGGTACACATTTTCCTAAAATTGGGCATGGTGGTACACCCCTTCAATCCCAGCTCTCAGGAGGCAGAGGTAGGAGTTCTTTATGAGTTCAAGGTCAGACTGGCCTAAAGAGAGACACTACCTTGCAAAAACAAAAGAAAAACAAAAGAAAAATACCTGTGTCTTAAACAAAGGCTACACTAAAAGAGAGTAAAATCCTTTCAGTGGACAACGTATCATTCACAATGTCTAGTACCTAAAAAGATCAGAGGAAGCTAACTCCCTTTCAGTTCATTTGGCTAGGGGTTAAACATTCTTTGGTATTGCTAATAATATTAATACCATTGATAAGTATCCTTTCATTGTAAAAATGTGTTTTTTTTTTCTTTCATAAGGTAAACTGTTAAGAGGGAGCCACTTGCCACTTGATTGACAGCTGTCAGGGCCTTCCTTTTTACTTGCCTATGCTGAGCAAAAAGCTGTTCAGCCCAGCATTACCACCTTCATCACCACCACCTCCTCCTCCTTCTTTTTTTTTTTTTTTTTTGTTTGTTTTTTTGTTTTTTGTTTTGGTTTTTCAAGGTAAGGTCTCACTCTGGTCCAGACTGACCTGGAATTAACTATGTAGTCTCAGGGTGCAGGGTGGCCTCGAACTCCTGGCGATCCTCTTACCTCTGCCTCCCAAGTGCTGGGATTAAAGGCATGCGCCACCACGCCCGGCTTTTGTTTTGGTTTTTAACCTTAAAAAGAATTAAGTTTCACTATGGTGTTTTTGTACTTTTCCCCTCCCTCTCTTTCTCTTCCCCCCATTCTCTCTTGTCCCCTTCCTCCAACTTAGCCTCCTGTCTGCTTTCATACCACGTGTTTCCTCTTATCCCTTCCTCACTGTCCGCATCCTGGCACTTTACCAGTCGGAGGAAATTCCACTTCAGCTGCAAGACCCAGTGCCACCACAGCTGCTGCTGAAACCTGGACTCTTGTTCCAGGAGGCTTTGCTTCAGTCATGGCTGCTCCGGGCAACTTCCACCGCCTTAAAAGTCTTCCCTCTGGGCAAGACCGGGTTTGGTGAACTCTTCATGGCCCTGCTTACACTGCTGTTCTCACTCAGGGAAGTATGGGCAGTGCCTCCTTAGTGCTTAAGCAAAAAGCTTGTGATTGAGCCGGGTGTGGTGGCACAAGACTTTGATCGCAGCACTGGGAAAGCAGAGGTAGGAGAATCGCTGTGAGTTTGAGGCCACTCTGAGATTACATAGTGAATTCCAGGTCAGCCTGGGTCAGAGCAAGACCCTACCTTGAAAAACCAAGAAAAAAAAAAAAAAATTATGCTTGGTGCTACTTCAAGACTTGTGAGAGGCGTGAGTGGTTCATTTGTAAGGTCTGTGACCGGTGGAATTAGAAGGTGTGCATAGGTGTGGCTGGAATTTGGTGGGATTACAATCCATGTACATTGGCCAGTTCATATAGAAATGGAAAATTTCTTGAAAATTAAAGAAAAATTATTGGGCTGGAGAGATGGTTTAGCAGTTAAGTGCTTGCCTGTGAAGTCTAAGGACCCCGGTTCGAGGCTCAATTCCCCAGGACCCATGTAAGCCAGATGCACAAGATGGTGCATGCATTTGGAGTTCGTTTGCAGTGGCTGGAGGCCACTGGCATGCCCATTCTCTCTCTCTGCCTCTTTCTCTCTCTGTTACTCTCAAATAAATAAATAAACAAAAAAAATTTTTTTAAATCATTGAAACACACAAAAGGAAATGGACAATCTGAGTAGTGTGTCACACTTAATTTGTATTTTAAGATCATAGTCACAAATTCAAGTTAAATTAGAGAATTAAAGCCAAATCTACAACAGGCTCAGATTGCTTTTCCTGCTGAATTTTATCAAATATTTACAATAAATAATTATTTTTACATTTTAAAATGTATAATTTTTTATTTTGTTGAAATTTTTCATTAAAATTTTATATAATTCCCTCCTACAACCATCCCTCCACCCACCCACTCCAATAAGCCTCCTTTTTTTTCTAACTTATAATTTATTGTTATATATAGAACTTGTGATCTATAATTTATGTAATCATAATGAAGAAAATGGTTTTGGAAACACTTAAACTTTCATTTCTGAGGGTTTTTTGGGGCGAGAGGGTGTAGAGTTTCATTATAGCCCAGGCTGACCTGGAACTCACTCTGTAGTCCCATGATGCTCTCAAACTTTCAGTGATCCTCCTACCTCTGCCTCTCAAGTACTGGGATTAAAGGCTTGTGTCAACATATCTGGCCATTTCTGAGTTTTAAAAACTCCTCAGAAAATCAAGAGCAGAAAAGAACTTCATCACCCTAATGGAAGACGTTTACAAAGAACTGCAATGAACGTTATAGTTATCACGGACGATTGAAAACAGTTCTCTTAGAGAGAGCAATCTCAGAGCTGGGGGAGGTAATCCCAGCTCTGTGATTGTTTAAAGTGGATCAAGTGTTTGCCATGCAAGTATGAGAACTTGAGTTCAGAGCCCCAGAACCCACAAAAAGCTGGACACTGTAGTGTAAGTGTCTGTAATCACAACACATCTATAGTGAGAATGCCACAGGCCATCTAGCCTGGTGAACATGGTGGTGAACATCCACAGACCACAAATGGAGTGGAAGATGAGGACCAATACCTGAAGTCCTCTGACCCCCACACATACGCTGTGACATCTCAGCACTCACATGGATACCTGCATGTGTACACACACACAAGCATACACACACACACACTACAAAAACAAAAGGAACACACACAGAGACACAAAAGAAACAGTATGACTGAGTTTTGTATATAAACAACATAACTATATGTAGAAAATCCTAAAGAATCCATAAAGATGTCTGGAATAGATGAATTTAGAAAAGCCGTGGTGTATTTGTTAATTATTCTGACATAGCATTACCTGAAAATTTAACAAAGTAACTAACAAATATTTGTTATGTCATGATTGCTATAGATCAGCCAGGTGTGGCACTACATGAATGTAATCCCAGAATTTGGGATGCTGAGACAGAAGATCATGAGATTGAGGCCAGTGTGAACTACATAATCTCTGTCTCATAAAAAGGGAGCAACTGGGCATGTACCACAGTGGTACATCACTTGGGTACCATGTACAAGACCCTGGTTTTAGTCTGCAGCAGAATAGAAAGAAAGACAGAGTTTGAGAGGAGGAAGGAGGAAGGAAAGAAAAGAGGAGAAAACAAGAAAAAGAAATTCCAGGTAGTGTAGCTGGGTTCCTGTGACTCAGGCTCTTATGAAGCTGTCACTGGTGTCAATGTCTAAGCTAGCATTAGAAATATAGAAACCAGCCTTTTAAAAAATTATTTATTTATTTGAGTGAGTGAGAAAGGTGGGGAGCCAGAGAATGGACAGGCCAGGCCCTCTAGCCACTGCAAATGAACTCCAGATGCATGTGTTACCATGTGTATCTGGCTTAGTTGGGTACTGGAGAATCAAACCTGGGTCCTTGGGCTTTGCAGACAAGCACCTTAACCACTAAGCCATCTCTCCAGCCTTTTAACAATCTAACTAGGAAGTATATCATCTCTTTGCCATATTCTGTTTAAAGGAAAGTTACTAGGTCATCTCAGGCATGAGGGGGTGGGGTTTTACAAGGACATGAATATCAAAAGAAGGATCATTGGGGACATCAGAAGCTTTATGCAAGATACATGGTCACTACATTAAGAAACTACACAATTTATGTATTAGAAAAAAACATGGGGAAAGAAATCTTTAAAATGATATTTGCAATAACGTCAGAAATATAAAACACCTAAGGAACATATTTTATGAAATACATACAAGAACTCTTAAATGAAACTGAAAACCAATAGTGAGATACAAGAAAAAAAGACCTAGGTAGATGGAGAAATATATCATGTTCATGTATTGAAAAACCTGATATTGTTATAATATCTGTTTTTTACTCAATTGACCCGTAGGTTTAATGAATTTCATCTAAGATGGTTTGTAGAGTGAACGTAATACCAATCAAATCCCAGCAGGATTTCTGTAGAAATTGCAAAGAGGCTCTAAAACTCACACGAAAATGCAAAAGACCTAGAATAGCAAAAACAATCCTGAAAAATAAGACCAAAATTGGAAGATTTAAACTATCCTATTTTAGAACATAGTATAGTCTCAGTAATTAAGGCTGTATGGTATTACTGAAAAGGTAGATTAATCGAGTGATGGAATTGATGTAGACCAGAAACAAACCAACACTTACATGACGTGTTGATTTTAAGCAAGGCAAAAAGGCACTTTTACACCTTTCAGAAAGAAATATCTTTACAGCAAACATTAGAGGAAGAATTGGATACATGAAAAAACATTTCTCACTAATACATACCATATTCAAAAATTAATTTGAGCTGAATCATATAACCTAAACATAAAATCCAAAATGTCTAGAGGAAAACATAGGAGACTACAGTGTACAACCGTAAAATTGGTAAAGACTTCTTAGAGAAAAACCCTTAGAATTCATCACAATTTTAAAAATATTGTCTATACTTCAAAAGATATTGTTCACAAAAAGGAACAGAAAATTGCATATGGGGGAAATATTTATAATACATACACCTTGCAAAGGATTTGTGCCTAGATCAGATGAGCAAATCATCCCAGCAAGCATTTCACCAAGAAAATACACGGGTAGCCAAGAAGAAAACAACAACTGCCTAGACTCATAAACCATCAGGGAAATACCAGTGAAAACTGCAGGGCATTTATCACCATTCCCCTGCTGGAATCAGCGTTATTAAAAAGACCATGTGAAGTATGGATGAGATTGTGAAGCAAGTAGGATTTTTAATACCTTTTGGTAAAGTATTAAAATATTGCCATCAATTTGAAACTGTCTGGAAATGTGTCACAAATTTATGCACAACATATTTCATGATCCAAAATTTCCACTTCTGCATATTTATCTGCCTTTTTTGAGTGATTTTTGAGGTTAATGATATGAAGATAAATTAAAGGAAGAGGTGGAAGCTGTGTGTGGTGACATACACCTGTAATCCTAGCACTCGGGAGGCTGAGGCAGGAGGATTATGAGTTTGAGGCCAGCCTGGTCTATATAGAAAGACCCTGTCTGTGGGAAGGGGGTGTAAAGAAAAATCAGTGATCCAAAGAGCCTATTTAAAAGACCTTTCTACCTATATCAAGGTATATAAAGCTTATGTACACATCTATATATCAAGGATATATAAATGAAAATTCAATGGCAAGGTTTTTTTTTTTTTAAAGTTGCAACAATACCTAGATAGGAAAATAATGTGGGAAAATAGGTATTCCTCTGCTGGGGGTTCTGTGAATTAGCATACCCTTTGGAGAATAATCTGTGATATGTGCTATGCTTGAAGGTTAGCATACTGTTTGATCCAGCAATTCTTCACCAAGTACACATCCTTGTGAAACAAAAAAGTATGTATGCATGCAGGAGTTATGTACAAGAATGTTCCTAACAGTATTGTACATAACAAAATATTCTACAAGCACATATTAACATTAAAATAAGTAACCTGTATGTTTATACCATGATGCCATAGCCAGCAATGAAAATGATCCATCCAGAGCCAATTGCAGCAATCTGGATGGGTCTCATAATCTTAAGAGAAAAAAAACAAAAACATTTTACAAAAGTCTAGAGATGTCCAGGGGCAGAACAACTTCAGGAGAGTGGTTCTTGGTGTGGCAGAAGAGAGGTGTGTAAGGCCTGGCATGTGGCTCAGTGCACATACCTAGCGTAGGCAAGGCTCTGGGGTCAGTCCTCAGCATTGCAAACAATCTCCAGAAGAAAAGTGTATGCAGAGCTCCAACTAAATTTCAAATACAAATTTTCTTAAGTCAAATAGTGGGTATGTAGATGTTTTTATTTGGGTTTTTGATTCTAGGTTTTTGTTTGGTTGGCTGGTTCTTTTGCTGTTTTGACTTTTTTTAAATTATTTTTTATTTTTATTTATTTATTTATTTGACAGAGAGAGAAAGAGAGAGAGAAAGAGAGAGTGGGCGTGACAGGGTCTCCAGCCACTGCAAACGAACTCCAGACGTGTGCGCCTTCTTGTGCATCTCACTTACGTGGGTCCTGGGGAATTGAACCTGGGTCCTGTGGCTTTGCAGGCAAGTGCCTTAACCATTAAGCCATCTCTCCAGTCTTGTTTTGACTTTTTGAGACAGATTCCCACTCTGTGAGATTAGAACTTACTATATAGCCCAAGATGGTCTTGAACTTGGAATAATCTTACTACCTCAGCCTCTAGTGTACTGAGAATATAAGCTTGAGTCACTATGCCCAACTTTTATGTTATGTTTTGAGTCAAAAATACTTCAAAATTCAAGAGTTGTTACAAGCTATTTTTAAAAATATGTAATCAAACTTGTGGCAGGCAAGGTGGAAAAGAATTATAGTCAGAATTTTTTATTAAAATATTTCAGGTATTTAGGGAATCTCCGTTAAATATATCAATCTAATCCTTTCACATTCTTTCCTATTTTCTGTTTTGTTTTGGTTTTTTGAGGCAGGGTCTCACTCTAGCCCAGGCTGACCTGAATTCACTATGTAGTCTCAGGCTGGCCTTGAACTCATGGTGATCCTCCCACCTCTGCCTCCCAAGTGCTGGGATTAAAGGTGCACATCACACACTCCTGGCTCTCGTTTTTTTGTGTGTGTGGGTGTTTTTGTTTTTCAAACAGGGTCTCATGCAGTCTAGGCTGACCTTGAACTTGCTATGTTATGTAGTCAAGAATGACCTTAAACTCATGATCTAACTGCCTCTATTGCCCCAATGCCGAAATGACTAACCTAAGGCATTATACCTGGGTTGTCTTCAGTTTGGGGACCATTTTCTGCAATATGCTGTGCCTGAAGTAGGAAACTGCTTACACCTAGTTCTAAATTTGATAGTACCCTGAAATCCAGGGGCTGTGCATCAGCATTGGAATTAAAAAAAAAAAAAAACCCTAAAGTGTGCTCTCAAGATCTCCTTCGCTGATCCATTTAGACTCTCCAGGCCAGTGTCATGCTAGTGGCAGCCTGGTGTTCCATCCTGCTCATCTGTACCACGGGTGTGTTTATTTCCACTTCTTCCACGTGGCAGGCATGGAATCCGCGTCCCTTATCTGCAGTACAAAAGGGAAAACTGGAATTCCTTCCCCGCCCTCCTCCACTGCCTTTCACTAGCTAGCAAGGAGGTTTATTTTATTTTAATGAAGCCTATGAAAGATGATTCATGCTTGAAAGAAAGCCTTTTCCCTTTACTTAATGACAGCTCCAGCTTCTGAAAGTAAGCTAAAAAGTCGAAAATCCCATGTGGCTTTCGGAATGTACAGACAAGCATATGTGCTGGGCTTTCACCAGCTCTTTGCTCACGGATCTGTTTCACACAGGAGCGGAGCAGTCTGGACCCGCAGAAGGTAAGTCCTGCAAGAAAAGTCCCCTTGCAACTTCCCATAGTTTGCTTTGCAATTCTTGTTCACTTTTTGGAAAAGAGTAACAACAGCCTGATAAGGGATGACCGCTCACCTCAGTGGGCACCCACAGGTGCGTTACTGAGCAAACGTGGATAGCTGCTTTCTCTCTGCTGTACCTGATTTCAGACTCAGGAATTATCATGGACTGAAGAATTAGACAACAACAAAAACCTGCCTCTCTTTTCCTATACCGAAGGGGATTAGGTACTGCTAAGTAAGTCTTTTTGCCCATTTGCTTGGAAAATAATAATGGGTGTCCAGGGCTGGAGGTATAGAATCCTTTCCCAGAATGCACAAGGCCCTGTATTAAAAAAAAGAAAAAAAAAGGGCAGCAATGGGCTGGAAAGATGGTTCAGTGTTTAAGGCACTTGCCTGCAAAACCTAATGACCTGATAAAGCCAGATGCACAAAGTGACTCATGCATCTGGAGTCCATTTGCAGTGACTAGAGGCCCAAGCATGTCCATTATCTCTCTCTCTCTCTCCTGGGCATAGTGGCACATGCCTTTAATCCCAGATTTCTGAAGGCAGACATAGGAGGATTGCTGTGAGTTCAAGGCCAGCTTGAGACTCCATAGTGGATTCCAAGTCAACCTGGGCTAGAGTGAAACCTAACCTCAAAAAAACCAACCAACCAAACAACCAACCAACCAAACAAACAAACAAAACAACAACAGCAAACAAAACAAAACACAACCAGCACTAAGTAAGCATGGCATATGCCTATAATTCCTGCAGGTGGGTTAAGAGGTCATCATCTTTGGCTAAACAGAAAGTTAGAGGCCATCTTGGGCTACTTGAGACTCTGTCTCAAAAAAGAAAAAGGAAAAAAGAGTGCTCACACCAGCTGGTGTGTTAGGAGCATCTACTGAAGCGTTGTTTATCTAATTGTGAAGAGGAAAGTATGTGGTCTGAAGCGCTTCACGACTCATCCCCTCCCCTCATCTCCTCCCTCTTTCACAGGTCCCATGCATCTCTGGTTGATTGATGCTCCTGAGTTCCCATCTAAACATAGGTTCATTTTCTCTGTGCTGAACTCCTACCAAATCAGAGAGCCAGAGCCTCAGAGGCTCTCAACACCTCATCACTGAAGCAGACCAAAAATGAACCCAACATGGCTCAGGGAAATTTTGCGGAAGAGGGGGCGGAAAGAATGTCAGAGCCACATGTTGGGTCAGGATATGCAGAGACATTTAGCTTACCCATAACTGTGGGCTAACTCCACAATGCATGACCCGTATACCTCAACAAGGAGGGGCCAAGGGGAGGGGGTAGGTCACGGATGAGCCTAATAATGGTACCAAACTGACTGTATTTGCTGAATACAAAACTAACTAATAAAGAAAAAAAAACATAGGTTCAAATAAAATTTAAAAAAAATAAAAGGGGCTGGAGAGATGGCTTAGTGGTTAAGGCGCTTGCCTGTAAAGCCAAAGAACCTAGGTTTGATTCCCCAGGACCCACATAAAGCCAGATGCACAAGGTGGAACACGTATCTGGAGTTCATTTGCAGTGGTCAAAGGCCCTGGCATGCCCATTCTTTCTCTCAAATAAATAAAATAAAAACAAACATAGGTTTGGTCCAGCTCAGGGCTTTTCTTATCAAGCATGATTGCTCTTTCTTCTTAAGCCCGCATATGCTTGAAGAAGAATTTAATCCTCACATTTATGATTGTTTACATTAAAGTATTGTGTTGTGAGACTGTTTAAACAGTTTAATAAAGCTCCATGCAAAACATTTTCTCCCAGAACAGGAAACCAGATTTTACCATGTGTAAATAAACAGAATGTCACTGAGCTCCAAGATCACATCCTGGTGACTCCCAATGAAATCTACACTTAAACCAGCAATCTGTTTTCCATCTTTATTGGTCTGAGTATAAAGTTCCCCACACAAAAGTACTTTCTCCTTTTGTACATTTTCCTACCATCATAATTCCGTGTTCACATTTGGACTACCCAGACTTAGGACTTTAGGATTCATTCATTCTTCAAGCAGTCATTTCGCACCCCTGAGTGTTGGGCACAGAGATATCAACACAAGTGAGGCATGTTCACTTACGATGGACCAGGGAGTCCTGGAAACAGATGGAGCCAACTAGAGCTCTTATCCTTCAGTTGCCCTAATCTCTGTCTCCATATAAATGACACCAAAGGTCTATGGCATTTAGAAATTAGGGGGTGCCCTCTGTAATTAAGAAAGAAAAAAAACCCCACTCTCCAAGAAAAGGGGATGTAAGCCCAGAAAAAAACAAAAATCAGCTGCTTAAGATGATCTTGACTCTTCCACAAATTCTCTCCAGTCCTGATCTTGATGTTCTTCCACCTTATGTCCAGATCCTTGACACTCTCTCATTCTTTATCTCTCTCTCTACTCTCTCTCCCTCTCTGTCATTGCAAAGACATAAAAATATTTAAAGTTCAGATTAAAGTGGAGCAAAACAATTGTTTTCATATTTCCTTTTTGTATAGCTGAAAAGGATAGCAATTTTCAGAAGGAACATCATTTTTAAAAGCACCAACCCCTCCCCCTCAAAAATAAATCACAAGGAAAAAGAGAGGAAAGCAACATAGGAAATATAGAAAGCTTGAAAGCAATTTTGCTTACAAAGTATAGATTTCATGTAGGCATGAAAGCTAATTTTCCTACCAAACCTGTGAACTTCAGACCATGTTCTTCCAGAAACCAGTTCTTAGGCTCTTGGCTCTGTTATTCCCTCCCGTGCCCCTTGCCCCAGCTCACAGATGTATGGAAAACTGTTCAGTCAATGCCACTGACAGGCCATCCCCTAGCTACGATGTAGCTTGGCTCTGGCTGTCCTTGCTGTCAACATTATTATAAGGAACAATCTTTCCTTCAAGACACTTTGTGGCTCCCTATGGGGATCTTAGCTCAGGTCAAAGACCCTGGACAGAGTAAGTAGGGGAATGGTATGGGACTGTCAGAGGGAAGCACCACGTTCAGCATTTCAGATATGCCTCTTATACAGCCCTTCTTTCCACCATACCCACTTTCTGTTACCTATCATGAAAGCTCTCTCTCAAATAAATAAATTAATTAATAAACATGATTTTAAAAATAAACATCTTCCTCATTCATTCTGTTACTTTTCCCAGACAAAATTATAGAGTCTTCAAAGGACAGGGATAAAACACCTTAAAGTGTGGAGGTCAAAGAAGATGATGTAAATTGACAGCAAAGAAATGAGCACATGATAGGCATTATGTCGGTGTCATCAAGGTTTGAAGCCACAGTTCTGGAGTCAGAAGCAACCAGATTTGAACTCTGACTCCATTCATTGGTTATCTTGCAATTTTTCCTACCCATCTCAGATCTCTCCTACAACCTGTGCTTCAAATCACATTAAAAACAAAACAAAACAGGGTCTTATGTATCCCAGAGTGGTCTCAAACTAAATATGCAGCTGAGTAGTTGAGATTGACCTTGAATTTATAATCCTTCTGCCTATACTGGGAGTGCTGTGATTACAGGCCTGTAGTGCTGAGAATTAAAGCCAAGGCTTTGTACATGCTAGATAAGCATTCAACCAACTGAGAAACATCTCTAGACCTTCCAAAATATCCTTAAATATTCACTCCAGAGTTGCTGACTTGGCGAGCTCTTATCTTCCTTTTGGTACTTATTTCATTCTGACTTGTGTTAAAGGGTGTGGTGGTTTGAATGTAAAAAACCCCCATAGACTCATGTGTTTGAATACTTAATGCGCAGTTGGTGATGCTGTTTGGGAAGTTTGTGGAGCCTCTAGGAGGTGGAGCCTTGATGTAAGAGGTGTATCACTGGAGGCAGGTCTTGGGGTGTTATAGTCCAGCCCCATGTGGTGCTTTTGCGCTTTCTCCTTTTGATGTGAAGATGTGACGCTGGCTGTCTGCTCTTTCCAAGCTTTCCTGACCATGTTGACTTCCTCTTGAAACTGCAAGCTGAAACTAAACCCTTTCCTTTCATAAACGATTTCTGGTCAGGTATTATATCCCAGCAATGAGAAAGTAACTTATATAGAGGGGTTTAAACCTACAAACATCTGGGTTGGTGAGAGGGCTTAGAAGTTAAGGTGCTTGCCCAAGGATGCAGATTTGATTCTCCAGAACCTATCTAAGCCAGATACTCATGATGGTGCATTCCTCTGGAGTTTGTTTATGGTGGCTAGAGGCCCTAGCAGGCCCATTTTCTCTCTGCCTCCTTCTCTCTCTCAAATAAATAAATAAATAAAAATGATTTCAAAAATAAACATCTTTCTCATTCATCCTGTTACTTTTCCCAGACAAAATTATAGAGTCCTCAAAAGACAGGAATAAGACATCTTATGAGCACATGATAGGCATTCTGTGGGTGTCATCAGGGTTTGAAGCCACAGTTCTGGAGTCAGAAGCAACCAGATTTGAACTCTGACTCCACTCACTGATTATCATGCAAATTAATCTCATGATCCCTCAGTTTTCTCACCTGCAAAAAGGGATTTTCTACTCCTATTGCTTTTCATCCTTCTGATTCACCTAAGCCTGAAGATAGCCCACTTCCACTAAAGGTTGTAAATACCTTTGCAGGGGAGGGCAGGCTCTCTGACCACTTGGGAACTTCCAGCTGTTGGTAAGTTTTTCCCTCAGCTAGGCCTGGGCTGGATTGACCCAGGCCCAGGCCCAGACCCAGCCAGGAGGACCCCCTAGCCTACATGGGCTTCTTTATCCCCTCCAGCTCCCCACATGGCAGGAGTTCCTTGAACTTTCTTTTCTTTTCTTTGCATACTCTTTTCCTTAGGCACTTCATGTGGATCTCTAGCCACATGGGTGCTTTTCCTTGGCTCTGTACTTCCCTCAACAAGTATAATTATTTAATAATTTTAAAAGGGCAAAGAGATAATAGATTAAATTTTGTCATAGACATACTTAGTCTAATGCTTGATATGGTGGTTTGATTTAGGTGTCCTCCATAAACTTAGGTGTTCTGAATGCTAGGTTCCCAGCTGATGGAGATTTGAGAATTTACACCTCCAGAAGGAAATGTATTGTTGGAAGCTGGCTTATGGGTGTTATAGCCAGCTCCCCTTGCCAGTGTTTGGCACACTCTCCTGTTGCTGTTGTCCACCTTATGTTGGCCAGGGGGTGTTGTCCACCCTATGCCCATGCTATGGTTTTCCCTTGCCATTGTGGAGCTTCCTCTTTGAGCCTATAAGCCAAAATAAACCTTTTTTTTTTTGTTCCCACAAGCTGCTCTTGGTTGGGTGATTTCTACCAGCAGTATGAACCTGACTGCAATAGTAAAGTGGTACCAAGGAGTGGGATTGCTGCTAGACACCTGACTATGTGGCTTTGGCCTTTTGGAGCTGACTTTCAAGAGGAATGTGGAAGGATTTGAAACCTTGGCCTAAGAGATGCCTTGCAGTGCTGTAAGTACAGCTTGATGGACTACTCTGGTCAGAGTTGAAAGACCTGAATGCAGTAAGAGCTATGGACTGTGAGGTTTGGCTTATGAGAGTGAGAAAGAGCTGTGCCTGAACTGGGCTAGGAGTTTGTATGGGAAACTTGCTGTTATGCCTGGGTCCTGAGAAGTTGTACAGGGTTGCTTTGTGTGGAAACAGACTGGTGTGAGCAGAGGGATATGGATGGCACAGAAATGAAATCTTTGGGTGAACTGCTGCCTGTTCAGCTGCAATTGAGAGATTACAACCTTTGAGATTGACCAGCTGACCTGCACTGGGACAACAGGAAGAATATAGACTCTTTTGAAGGGGCCTGAGTGCTCAAGGAGTGTCCTGTTCTTCTAAGTTTGCTTTATTCTCCACAATTAACAAATTGCACCCTACCTGGTATTGTGGAGTGTAAGAAATGCAGGAAAGAGAGGGTCATTGAGTTTGCAATGCAGTCTTGTGTTTTGGAAATGGCCATAGGTTGCTAGATGCCTGCATGGAGACCTGATGGAGCCATGAGGATGAACCGTGGTTTGCAGTGGAGACCCAGTGAAGATGCTGGGACCATGAGATGGCTGCTGAGGAAAGCTGCTGGCCCTGGGTGCAGTTTTCCAAGACTACGAGTCATCTAGCTGGAGGGGCAGAGTTGGAACTCCAGAGACTTGTTGCTGGACAGAATTATCAGTCTTGGAGATTTGTTGCTGACTAGAATTGTTGGATTTGAAACCACAGAGTTTGATGTTTGCCCTGTTTAAATATTGTATTGGTTGACTATTCTGTGCCATTATGGGTTTTTCAGGGATTTTTTTTTTTTTTTGTTATTATGGCTCAGTTAAAAGACCTTGGGTTATGGTAATATTTGAACATCATTAGGATTGACAAAAAATATGGGGATTTTTAAAGTTGGACTAATGCATTGCATTTTACATCATGGATGGTTATCAGTTTATGGGGGTCAGGAGTGGAATATGGTGGTTTGATTCAGGCATCCCCCATAAACTTAGTTGGTCTGAATGCTAGGTTCCAGGCTGAAGATTTGGGAATTAACACCTCCTGGAGGGAGTGTATTGTTAGGTGTGGGCTTATGGGTGTTATAGCCAGTTGCCCCTTGTCAGTGTTTGGCACACTCTCCTGTTGCTATTGTCCACCTTATGTTGGCCAGGGGTTGATGCCCACCCTCTGCTCATTTTCCCCTGCCATCATGGAGCTTCCTCCTTGAGCCTGTAAGCCAAAATAAAGCTCTTTATTTCCTACAAGCGGCTCTTGGTTGTGTGATTTCTACCAGCAATGCGAACCTGACTGCAACACTTGACATTTAGCAATCTCCTCATAAATTTGTGTTATCATCATTGGACTACATTTTGTGCATTTCCCATAGAAAGATTTGTTGAACAGATTGGGATTGGAGGCTGTGTTCCTCCTCAGTAGTGGCTGGCCTGCTGAAAAGCAGCTGAATCACCGGCATGCTTGCTGTGGTTGTCTAGGCAAGATAGAGAACACAAGTATCCAATTTTGTATTATTTAAGTTTTCATCGTTTTGGAGACAACACCAGAGGAGCTGCGCTTAGGTTCTCTGCATGTGAGGATGTTTGCACAAGTATCTATTCTGAATCAATTCAACGTGAATGAAAGATTGGATGATATTGCTAATCTCAATAAAGGAAAGAAAAGAAAGACTTGTTCCATTGTACTTCTGAGAGGATCTATGCAGCCCAGTGCATCCAGGGGGCACTCCAGAAAATGTCTCATCCAGCTGCTTTGCAGGCTGGCCCCAGTTTCCATTCCTGAAAAACTGATGCAAGTTGCCTGCTGATATTAACCAGCCATCCAATGGATAGTCTCAGTTTCCATCTCTGATCTGTGGTGAGAGCACGCAATGCCTTGCAGGAAGCCGATCAATTATTTGCAAGCAGGACACGTGATACCATCCCTAGCACTCCAACCACAGCTGAAATCCAATTCCATCAACTGGCATGGATTTGGAGAGGAAGCGAAAGTCACATGTTGGAAAAGTGGGATTGATTCTGCAGTTAGTCCTAATTGAAATAAAAAGTAACTATGGTGACATCCCTCAAATATATATATCTGGTTATCAATGGCAAGGAGTCACAGTTAAGTAACTGGTTTAGAAAATTTTTATTAACTTTTAATAAATTTGGTGAGTCTCATAGAACTTCAGTTTTCTTTTTTTTTTTTTTAAATTTATTTATGTGAGAAAGAGGGATAGGGAGAGAGAGAAGGAGAGTGAGAGAATGAAAGAGAGAGAGGGAGAGAATGGGTGTGCCAGCGCCTCCAGCCATTACAAACTCCAGATGCAGATTCCACCTTGTGCATTTGGCTTACATGGGTCCTGGGACTCGAGCCTGGGTCCTTTGGTTTTGCAGGCAATCTCCTTAACCACTAAGCCATCTCTCCAACCTGAACTTCAGTTTTCTTAACTGCAAAAAGAGATAAGGGGCTTGGGAGATGGTTCAGTCAGTTAAGCACACTCAGAGTCCCAGCATCCACTTGACAGTGGGCAGATGTGGAGACTCACCTATAATATGGGAGGCAGGGACTGGGTATCTCCAGGACAAACTCTGAGCTAGGCTGGCTGAATCCTCGAGCTCTGAGTTGAGAGACCCTGCCTTAGTAAATAAAATGAACAGCAATTGAGGAGGAGATCTGTCATCAATCTCTGGCTTCTACACACACATGTACATACACGGGCACCCACCCAGATGTGCCCACATCCACACATGAACCATATTCATACACATGCAAAAAAACAGAGATAATTGTGCATTTTGAGTGGTTGTTTCAGAACTCAAATTACAGAGCAGAAGCAGAGACAAATTTACCATGAAACTGTTGAATGAGGTCCTTATTTGCAGGAGCCCCATTCAAGGCTACTACCTGATTTCATATATTTGTATCTTATTTCCTAAAGAGGGTCGGGAATCCTCTAAGCTTCCAACTTGATTAACCTGGGTGGATGCACATGACCCTTGCTCAGAGGCAGGGTCAGATGACAGGACAAGAGACCAGAGGAGGAGGAGATGGCAATGTCTTTGGAGACAGCGGACTTTATTTCCCATTTATTAAGTGTCAGAGTATCTGGCTCTCAACTAACTGCCAGTGCTTGAGAGGGATCTGAGCAAAATATCCTGTAAAATTATTAGTTGGAGGTGACTTAAGCTGCTACTGTGCTTAGTGGGACCTGTGTGATATCTGAAAAGTGTCCCTAAGGGAATTGACCTCTCACGGCAGGATTTCAGACTCGGTGACTGGGGTCGTGAGAGACCATGGAGCAAGCCCCTCACTCAAATCCCATGAGGCTAGCGGGTGCGCAGTGCCAGCGCTGCTCTGGTTTCACAGCCTCGTGAGATCTGGAGCTGACCCAGCCTCAGCTCAGGTCCAGCTCAGGGCACCGTCGCCAATCCCCACGCCCTCCTTTCCGTCTTCCTTCTTTCTCTCCCCTCCCCCGTCTTTCTTATTCCCCTGCTTTTCTTCTTCTATGTTCGCTGTTCCATTTCACGAATCATGATACAAATTTCAATCCAAGATAAAAATGTACTTTATTTCACCCTTTTGGCTGTGATTAAGTTCTGTCCACAGCAGGGACGTCGCCGTTTCCATGACAACCGGTACACTCTAAAGCCAAGGAGGATGACAGGGTAGAAAGTATAAAGAGGGCAAAGAGGTTTGCTGCAGTGGCTTTTCACCAGCTAACAGGGGAAACCGAATTATGGAATCCTGGGGCTGGAGAGGAATTTACAAGGTCACCAAATGATTGTTCCTACCTCCAGAAGAGCAGTAATGAAACCATTCTGGAAATAAGCAAATGCAAATACCCTTTCTTTAAAGACCGGTCAGAACAGATTCCATAATCTCCTTTGAAAAGACATTCAAACTGGTGTTTTTAAGGGCAGTTATTTAGCAGATGATGCAGGCAATGCGTGGGTGCCCGAGTCAACTCCATCAGCGGCTCCATCAGAATCTGGAGAGCAGCTGATAATGCTGACGCCGACGAGCCGGCTGGCCTTCCTGGGCAGAGACCCGCAGCTTACCTTCTCCTCCAAGCCGAGGTGCTCAGCCTCTTCTCTCTTCAGCCCTGCTAAGCAACTTCATCCAAGTACCCAGGACCCCACAGACAGCAAGCAAGAAGGAAAAGTTCTTCCCTCTCTTTTATTCCCAGAAGAATACTTCACATTTCCGGCTGGTTTTTTATTTTTTTACAACATTTACACTAGCTGTAAGCATATGAATGCTGTGCAGGTAGTGTTGGGAGTGACTATTAATGGCAGCTATGAGTTTGGAAGAAAAATAGACTGATTCTCTGGCAGCTGGATGCTGGAATCAGCAGAGAGTTAAGATTCCATGCTTTGGCACAACAACACTTAGCATGTCAGGGCTCTAGATATTTGTTCACAGGAAAAGAGAAGCCAGTGGTCAGGATGCATGTGAGGTATTCAGATGATTCAGGTAATGGTTAAAGGAAAACCAATTTTTTTTCCTTCAACTGTGCAGGGAGCGCCCTTGTGCAACCACTGAGCTGTGAGCATGGGATGTGAAGAGGAGAGTAATTGACAGGAAGGGTCCTGACATGGTTCACAGTACTTTCCCCCAACACTAGAGCTTTAGCTCAGGATAGACTTTTGAGCACTGGTTCTTGGGAGTCCAAGAATTTACCTAGCAAAATCAGAGCAGCTGACTGGCTATAGGTGGACTCAAGCTTGACCTGCTTCCACTCAATTCCTGGCTTTTCTCTTGCTAGCTCTGCTTTCTTGGGCCACTCAAGCTTCCCAGCCTAAATTCCTCTTATTCAAAATGGAATGGTGACATCTGTCATCTGAGGCTGGCGGAGGAAAATAAGCAACACATTGAGTGTTACCCTGACTCATGGAAAAATGAGAACTGCTTCATAAGTCGTAGCTAATATTGTTCTGTCACTTTGCCCTCCTAATGACTGTCCCTGGAGGAAGAAAGGTGGTGACTCAGTCTCCTTGCTTCCAGCTTCTGTTGCTTGTACTGGGGTTGTGGTTCCTCCCATACATACAGGCAACTCATTCTTGATATTTTTTTTTTTCTGTTTCTAGTGGGAGATACATCCAGAGCAGATTTCATAGCCTCCTATGAAAAGGCATTCAAATTTATCTGTTGAAGTTAATTATTCAGCAGTTGATTCAGGCAATGCCTAGGTACCTTAGGCAATTCTCCTTACTCAGTCAGAGCCAACAGGACGTCTACAAAGGCATCTTAAAAACGTCTTGGGTGTGAGTCTCCCATGGAGGGGTCAGCTTTGTCTCCTTTCTGGTGAGCTCTGCTCATGTTTACACTGCTTCCTGGCCCATTCCTTTGCTCTGTCAAGAGTAGAAGATGGTAGACAGATAGTTGTGATAGAGAGAAACTTGGACAGAGGGACAGATGCTGCCTGTATCCCCTCGTCCCCCATCTTCCTGCCTTGAATGTTTACATGATGTCCAGAGAAGAAACATGAGCCCTGAAAACGTGTATGTCTCACCACTGCCAGCAGCTATTTACAGAATACTTACTGCTGTGGAGGGAGGCCTATGTTAGTTGGAAATTGTTTTTCCTGTTTTTAACAGGTAAGCCATCCTATCACTTATCATCAACATGGCTGTTGATTGTACTGACATGGATGTTTCAGTCACTAGCCTGGCCTTTTCCCTGTGAACTGGATGCCATGACATCCTTCTAACTTTCACCTGCTCAATTTCTCCCCACATCATAATCTACACCACCTCTGGACCTATGTTTTGGAAACAAAACAAGATCATATGTTTTGTGATCTAACACATCAGTGGTTCCCATCATCTGTAACGAAAGCCCAGATTCCTTTCCATACTCATTGATATGGCTCCTCTACACCTTTCTGCTCCATCTGATTTTGAGCTCCTTTCTACCTCCGAGTCATTCAGAAGCCATGTATAGTTTTCATAACATGTTGTAGGCTTTGTATCTAATGCATCTGCTCACCTCTACTCCATGGATTGACTGCCCCTTCTCTTCTCTCTTTATCCTCAGGCCTGGTGATGGCTCACCTATTCATCTCTGCATTTTTCTGTGTAGAAATCCCCAGCCCAATCTCCCTACTCAGCATATGCTCTGAACATATCTATTGATAGCTCCTATTATCCCTCCTATCTGCTAAGCTGTGCTCCCAGAGGATATCGACAGAGGCTCATTCATCTTTGTGAGCCCTGTGCTGGTCACAGCAAGAACTGAATAAATATTTTTATTGAATGAATTATTAAATAAATTTTAAATCCTCAAAGCCCAAATCAAGCCTGCACAACAAAATGCAAGCAATGACTAGACAAATAACATGAGGATCGCAAGCCCAGGTCTGAAGGTAGAAAAGAGTGAATGGAGAATCGGCTACACTAGAAGGGCAGAAGCTCCATCACCAACTTCAGGGGCCCTGGTGAGAATCCTGAGAATCACCATACTGAGCAAACTGTAGGGGAGTAAACTAAGACATATGTCCTATCCAGTGAATAGATGTATGGGTGATCCAAGTCTTTGCAGGGTCTAGGAAAATATACATGTATTTTTTTGTTGTTTGGTTTTTTTGAGGTAGGGTCTCACTCTCTAGCTCAGGCTGACCTGGAATTCACTATGTAGTCTCAGGGTGGCCTCAAACTCACAGCGATCCTCCTACCTCTGCCTCCCAAGTGCTGGAATTAAAGGTGTGCGCCGCCATGCCCAGCTAGGAAAATATTGTTTTGTAGAAACTTTTTCTATATAAATACTTTGGTTATAAATATATACTATAAAACTCATGGTCTCATGGGAGGTATAGCAATTTAATGATGAGGATTTTGAGTAGTGGACAGAGAAGAAGTATTTACAGATTTCTTTATGGTTCATTCCACGCACTTGAAGATTCTTCATAGTGTTTAGACTGTATATTTTCATGTCCAAGTTCAGGAGCAATTGTATCATGTTCTTTGTTGTCAAATTTGCGGATCATTGCTACTTTTTAATTGTTCTCTATAAGTAAAAGGCGGCTTTTCAATTGCAATGCCATGGCTCACTAGGACCTTTCATACTAAAACTCTCTATCTATCTATCTATCTATCCATCATCTATCTATCTATTTAAACTATAACTATAACAACTATAACTATATACATACATACATATATACATATATGTGGTAGTTTGAATGTATGTCACCGTAGATTCAGGTATTTCATTAAAGCTTGTAACTTGGATCTCCAGCTGCCCTGCCTGCTGGAGGAGGTGTCACTGAGGGTGGATCCTGGGGTCCAGCCCAAAGGTGTGTTTGGAGCAGATCCAAATTCCAGCCCAAAGGTATGCAGAGAGGTGTAAGCTCTGGCAGGGTCCCTGCTGCTTGCTGCTTTTGCTTTTCACAGGCTGTTTCACTGTTTCTCTCTGCTTGAATGTATTGAAGCAGCTTCTTCCACACTGATGGAACTTCACCTTAGATCTGTAGGATTGAAATAAACTTCTTCCTTTCCTAAACTGTGCCTGGTTTGGATGTTCATCCCAACAATGTGGACCTACTACAATATATATTATATATATATATATATATATATAGAGAGAGAGAGAGAGAGAGAGGCATATATGTAATATATATATATACATATTGCCTCTGCAGATCCCAAGTAATAATAACTTAGTGCTAGTCACAGCACTGCTCATGATGCAACCTGAAGCCTATGAATTCTCACTGTCAGTAGCTCTCAAAGGTGGGTACTGTGTGTCATAGGTGCTGACAAAAAAAACGAAAGAAAAAAGCAGTTTTATCTAGAGTGAATGAAAAATGTGAATAGTGGCTGGAGAGATGGCTTAGCAGTTAAGCACTTGCCCATGAAGCCTAAGGACCCCGGTTTGAGGCTCAGTTCCCCAGGACCCACATTAGCCAGATGCTCAAGGGGGTGCACGCATCTTGAGTTCGTTTGCAGTGGTTGGAAGCCCTGGCGTGCCCATTCTCTCTCTCTCTCTCTCTCTCTCTCTCTCTCTCTCTCTGCTTCCTTCTGTCTGTCGCTCTCAAATAAATAAATAAAAATAAACAAAAAATCATTAAAAAGAAAAAAATGTGAATAGTAACTTCTGTTCTGGTCATGCAAAGTTTTCCTTTCAGAATTTTACAGCACAGATACAGAATACCAGTTTTCTTTTCACTATAGTCAGTACATTTCTACGATGGCTCCCTGCACTCCTGTACACCATCATCAGACAGGATGAGAGACAAAGGGACCATGGGCTGGGTGAGAAAAGTAGCCCTGTCCCTTCTATTAGACTTTCACTGAGACTGGCTCTTAAGAGTGAGCTGCCACAGGACAATGTATAAGTTAGAAGGGCCTGCTGGGCCTATGGAGCACCACTCTCACAAGCTCTTTGGCTCATAGGAGCAGCCACCTCTGGGTCCAATGGATAGAATGGAGTCTGTGGAGATGGTTGGGCATTTGTCATGGGTGCCCACATCAGAAGGGCCACCAAGAGTAGACACCTTCTCCCCATTTTAGCACTATAGACCGGGATGGTACCATGGTCAGAACACAACTGGTTGAGAGCTATCAGGAACCCACAAATGCAAGTGAAGTTCAGGGACAGGAAGTGGACCATCCTGAATTCAGAGCTCTAAACTCATCTCATGTCCAACATTGGTGGGAGTCACCGCAAGTCAGCGCATCAGCACCATTCTGCTGGCCCCGTCCTTCAGGACTCTTGTACAATGGTGGTGATCAGCTAGCTAGATGACTGTCCAGAGCCTCACTGGGTATAAATTGGAGTAATCTCACAAATAAGACTTGTGGAATGGGCTGGAGAGATGGCTTTAGTGGTTAAAGCTCTTGCCTGCAAAGCCTAAGGACTCAGGTTCGCTTACCCAGTATCACTATAAAGCCAGATGCACAAGGTGGTATATGTGTCTGGAGTTCATTTGAAGTGGCTAGAGGCCCTGGTGTGCCTATTCTCTCTCTCTATTTCTCTCTCTCTCTCAAATGAATGAATAAATAAATAATCTGAAGATATCCAGCTGATGCCCTCCCCCAAGGGATTGATGGTAGACATTTGGCGGAAAAATGGAGATGGAACCACTTGATTATGTCTGGCTTCTTAGTTCTGCACTCTGTTGTCAAGTTCAAAAGACAGTAAAGCCCATCACAAAGTTCTATAGCAAAAAAAAAAAGATAGAGCATGTTTTACTTTTAAAACATTTAGCAGAGATTATAGAATCTCTAAGTCACATTGGAAATCTGTGAGCAATAAATTAAACATTCAATAATGCTTAGGGAGATACAAGCAAAATACAAAGAAAAATCAATAAGACAACAGGCCAGGGAAATAAGGACTCCATTCTAGGTTGGTCCTCCTAAAGGGCAGCAGGCCATTTCCCCAGTGGCCTGCCCTGCTCTGAGAAGGGGTTAAACAGGAGTCATAAAAACCTGCCTTGTCTCTTGCCATCCTGGCAACTTTTCCGGGCTACTTGGTTATGGTGGTCCAAATCTGATTTCGTGTATTCCAACAGAGTAGATCAGGAAAGTTTCTTTGCCTGTCTTCTGACACAGCATCTGCCTTGCAGATAACATTCCAAAAGTCAGTTGACACCATTTCAATAACATCATAAATGACAATCACAATCAATCAGAGTCCCTCTGTATTGGCCATTTTGAATAAAATAATACCTTGCTATTAGATGTCTCCCTTCCTGAAACAGACATGGTTAAAAAGCCTGAAGGGAGGGAGCTAGGCGCGGTGGTGCATGCCTTTAATCCCAGTACTTTAATCCCAGGAGGCAGAGGTAGGAGGATTGCCATGAGTTCAAGGCCACCCTGAGACTACAGAGTCAGCCTGGACCAGAGCAGCACCCTACCTCGTAAAACAAAAACAACAAACAACGACAACAACAAAACCCTGAGGGGTTTTGCATGTTATCTGAAACTAGATAAATTCTTAGAAGAAAACAGGAAAGAAATGCTATTTTAAAACACCGAATGAAGCCGGGCGTGGTGGTGCACGCCTTTAATCCCAGCACTCGGGAGGCAGAGGTAGGAGGATCACCATGAGTTCAAGGCCACCCTGAGACTCCATAGTGAATTCCAGGTCAGCCTGGGCTAGAGTGAGACCCTACCTCGGAAAACCAAAAAAAAAAAAAAAAAAAAAAAAAAAAAAAAAAAAAAAAAATTATTAAAACACCGAATGAGAAACTGGCATACTCCCTGACTTGTGATACTTGAAACTCTCTCTAGGATGGGATCTTAATCTCGGTTCTTCCTCAATTGTCCGGGAAACACTGGTTATGAAAATGTTTGCTGAGATACAGTTTTCCATGAATATCATTTTGAAAAGCCTGTACCTGCCTCTATTGACTTAAGGTGTAATGCATTTGAACTTGCTTTGGCTTTGTTTCCTTTTTGAGTGACTCAACAAACTGCTCACGTGACCTCACCAGCTGTTCTTTTTTGCTGCTCGTTACAGATGAGGGTTAGGGGCGCTGCTCCACCACCCCGCTTGTCTGTAGCATCAGAAGTGCAGAACCGATACTAACCTACCATTCCAAAGGCTTTTGTTTCCATGAGTTTGAACTTAGTGAATATTATATAAAAGTTGGTAGCACAGAAATAGGAAACTAAACTACCTGAACAGTATGATTCAACAAGATGCACGTGTCTCGTCTGATAACACTGCTACCATGCGAAGATGTCCTTAAAACGCTTGGGGAGACAATCCTTTCCTCTAGTTTGACATATTTCAGTCGTGTCAGAGCCCACTGACCTCTTCACCTGGGCCCTCACATCAGTGCACAGCCAGCACAGCCCCACAGAGCGGCCCTGCGCCTGCCTGTCACTAGTCCCAGACAGCTTAGGCTCTTTCTGACTGCTGCCGTTTCCAACTTAGCTGCAAATGCTGGAAGTGTGGCTTACAGAGTAGGTATATAACACATAGAAGCCGAATTAAAGAATAACTTTAAAATACTCAATGCGATACAAAAAAAAAGTTGAAAGGAAAGCGCTATAGAAGAAACACAGCAGCGAATCCAAAACATCTGATGTCATACCCAAATATTAGAAACTTTTCCATTTTTAGCATCAATTACCTCCCATAACATAACTCACCATTTTATTTTGGAAGGGTTAAATTTACAAAAAAAAAAAAAAAATCGCATAAAGTGACACTGAGGATAATGGCAGATACTTAAGTGTTAATTTCAAAGCATTTGGAGTAGAGAGGTCAAAAATCAAGAAGGCCAAGAGATGAAGGCTGCCTCCCTGATTTTCCTCTTTCTTCCTGTGAGTGGTGAGTATTATGCTTTAAAAGAGTGTAATTTAGGCCTGGCAGCAATCAGTTGCTGAGCACCATTATGTTAACACTTGTACAGAAAAAAAAAAGAGAGAGAGAGAGAGAGGGAGAGAGAGACGAGTTCTAGGAACTTGCTCTTTGGAATACTCAAAAGTAGGCTGTGGGTTACACATGGAATTTCAAACAAGGGTAGCTGGTATGCGTCGTTCCCTTCCTTTTCTAATTCCATCACTCAAAATTGAGTACCCCATGGTATTGACGTGAGAAAGAACTTGGAATAAGCCCTGACAAATAGGTTGTAAACAGGAGCTGGTGGGAAAATAAATCAGGAAAATAAATCAGGTGGCCTTGAGACTCTTGCATTTCTTATTCCTATGACAACATTGTATCTAAAAGCATATCCCTATTTGGAAAGCCGCAGTTTTACGTTTGATGAAAGCAGCAAACACTGTCTATTTCAAGCAGCTGATGTGATGTTAAGCTCTACTACTTTCACAGCCTTTGAGGCTAGATGAGACCTACACTGCCAACCCAGGACTGTAAGCTGCCTGGATGCCTGGCTACGTAGGCTAACATCCTCGCAGAATACTCTCCACACACCAAATCGTGGTTTCATTAACTCAGCCGAAAGTGCTATTAAACACTTAGAGCCATTAAAACCTAAATATGCCATTCCTCCTCAGATTGACTGCAATTTAACTTCATGAAAGTAAAGGTCCGTGTTTGTTCAACTCCTGGATCACCAGTTACTCATGTTGAAATAATGACTTCAGCCTGTTTCCCCTCATGAGGCACACAGTGCATTTCTCCTTGCTTTAAACTGGATGCATGTTAAACCAGGCTCCTGAAAGAATGAAATATCATTAACAAGATTTACCTAAGAGCTACCCAAATAGAAAAACGATGTGTGCACCGATCTGTTTCGCAGGAACGAGGCTGAATCAAACATCTGTTCAGCTTTCTCATCCTCCCTCTCTCCTCCCCAGTGGTTAATGACATCTGAAGCGCTTAAGCCTTGCACATTCCTTCACTAATTAAATTCCTGCAAAGCTGTCTCATGAATCAGGTGCTTTGTGGAGCAAGAACACAGACCCTGCTTTTGTGTTGCTGGTGGCTGCCCAAGTGCAGGTAGGAGTGTAACACACACTTGGCCTGCTCAGAAGCCTTTGCACATGCATATGCGCATGCCAGGGCCTCTTGCAAATGAACGCCAGATGCAACCACCACTTAGATGCATGCAGCCTTTTTTTTTTTTTTTTTTTTTTTTTTTTGCATACAACTTACATGAGTGGCTGGGGAACTGACACTGGGCTGGGGCAGACTTTACAAGTAAGTGCTTTTAATTGCTGAAACATCTACCTCCCCAGGCCCCTTCAAGAACCTTTTAAAGGAGGATTTAAGTGCCAGATATAGTAGAGCTTGTCTTTAATTCAGGCACTTCAGAGGTAGAGGTAGGAGGATCCTTATGAGTTCAAGGCCAATCTGGTACTAACTACATAGTGAATTCCAGGTCAGCCTGGACTAGATTGACACCCTACTTTGAAAATAACAAGAAGAACAAAAAAAATTAAAAATAAAATAAAAAATAGAAATGAAAGAGGATTCAAAAGTCCACTTTCCCCAGAGATCTTTACTTGCTTCTTACTGCCCGTCCTGTCAAGACTAAAGTGACAAAAATAAAGAAATGAGGGGTTAAGGTGCATAAGAATGTACAACTAACATCCTTAGGAGGAGAGAGGGAGGATAAGAAAGCTGAACAGATGTTAGATTCAACCTTGTTCCTGTGAAACAGATCAGTACACACATCATTTTTCTTTTTTTGAGGCAAGCCCAGCAGACTGGCCTTGTTTTTTTTTTTTTTTTTTTTTTTTTTTAATGTGAGAGAGTGACAGCAAGAGTGAGAGACAGAGAAAGAGAATTGGCACACACGCCAGGGCCTCCAGACAAACTCCAGATGTGAAAGCTACCTTGTGTGTATGTGTGACCTTGTGTGCTTGCATCACCTTGTGCGTCTGGCTTACGTGGGGCCTGGAGAGTCGAATATGGGTCCTTAGGCTTCACAGGCAAGCGCCTTAACTGCTAAGCCATCTCTCCAGCCCACACATCATTTTTCTATTTGAGTAGCTCTTAGGTAAATCTTGTTAATGATATTTAATTCTTTCAGGAGTCTGGTTTAACATGCATCCGGATTAAAGGAGGACAGAGAGATTTTGGTGACATAAGTGAAAACAAAGAGAAGCAGCTGTTCTTTTCTTTTATTTAGTTACTCACTTATTTAATTCTTTCATTCAACCAATATGTATGTATGAATGTCCCCATGTGACGTTCATTACTCTAGGCCATCTGTATTTAGACTTTATTCCCACCCTCATGGACCTTCCATTGTGCTTCAGAGACCTTGAAACCCTTGTCAAAGACCAAAATAAACTATGGATCTTTCCATGATCAAGAGGTGATATGGCTGTTGCAGTAGCCAAGGGGCTGTGGCGAGTCTTCACTTGGTTGATACCTTTTTCTAGGAATGCCCAGGGACCTTGGGGACTGAGTCCACCTCAGTTGAGAACAGTCATTAGGACTAGCTAGGAATAACACCCCAAGCTTTCTCTAGTTAAACACCCATCTCAGTGTTAGGCACTTCACATGCATGCTTTGAATATATAACAGCTCTTCTTGGCAGCGATTTTGCTCTCATTGTGCATTGAAAACCTTGATGCTTAGGGAGGGTAAGTAGGTCACAGGTTCAGGTGATTCTAAAACCCCTTCTATTGTTCCTTTTTCTTTCTTATATGCATGACTGAAGATCATAGACTGAGACATAGACGGCTCAACCCTGAGCCAAGCAGTGGATGGTGACTGGGCAACACGGGATAAAAGAGCTGGGAGAAATGGAGCACCAAGAAGACATCAGTGGAGAGAACAAAAACAAAGCTTCCAGGCTGCCTACCCTCCCTCATGGGCAGCATAGACCCCATCAACCTACCCAGCGCAGACACTCCTGAACACACATCCTCCCGGCATCCGCCCCGCCCTCATCCTCTTTGCCTCTTCCCGCTGCGCATGTGCCGCTTCTGTAACTCATTAGGACCTGTGCCCTGAGCCTCAGCTGTGATCACATTTGTGACTAAAGAAGTAGAGGTATTGAGAGGAAGTATCTGCTTTGCCCAAACCTCCCCACTGATTTGCAGAACCACCTGCAAGTCCCCGAGCACTGTGTCTACCTCCACACTCCCGTGGGTTTGCCAGACTTCTCCTTTCAGCCTCTTGTCTCCTTGCCAATTCCAAGGGATCCATCAGAATTTAGCTCAGTGGATGCTATGTAGGTTAGGATTAAGGAATTCCAAAACAATAGTAGCTAAGAGCTATAGGTTTATATCTCCCCCCACCAAAGGAATCATAAGGCAGACTCATAGTCTTTGTATTTTTCTGCTCTACCATCTGTAGTTCTTGGATCATCTAATGGTCCAAGATGGCTACTAAAAAGGAAAAAATGAGAGAAAGGAAAAAAAAAAACACCTCTTGAATTTTAATTGCATGTTTTCCTTTTTAAGGAATATCCTTGGTAAAGTCATCAGGATGTATAGATACACATTACTGCTCAGAATGTCATCACCTGTTATTAGGGCAACTAAGAAATTCTATCTTCCAGCAGAGTATATACTGAATATAAGCAGACATTATGTTACTGAGGAAAGGAGGGAGTATTGGATAGCTGGCAGCCATTGCTGAAAGTTAACCTTCTCTTGTAAACAGGCCCAGGCATATCTCTGCAGTAACGCACACTATAGCACAAAGCTGTCTTCTGTTTGCTTTCTTCTCACTTCCGGTCTCTGTGGACTCTCTGATGCAGACACCGGTCTTCCAATCTGAAACTCTTAACACAGAGTCTGGGGAATTAGTCCCGAAGCAGCATATCTCTGAACATCTCCTGGGTCTAGGTTTTCTACTTGTCTTCCATTTTTGGAACATTGGTATTTTTGCAGAGAGACCACTAAAAATACGTGGAAGATTATTTCAAAGTACTGCAAGCTTCTACTGTGATTGGTGCCCAATTTAGAGGAAGGAGCATGAGACTTCAACACAAACCAAAAATACTTTTAAAATGCTGATTTCAACTTTTACTCAAATGGGTTATCTCTTCAGTATCTGTTACTAGGGAACTGGCCATAGTAGTAGGTGGTGAGGGTATTTTGACCAGGCTGGCAAAATTTAAAGGGCTAGAATATGAATGTCAACCAATCCCATTTTGTTATCTAACGCAAAGCGTTGGAGGTGAAGGGAATGAGATGGCTGTTCACAGGGTCACGCAGCTCAACTGAACTTGTATTTTAATTATACTTATAAGTCTCTCTCACATTCTCTTTTTGTAGGAACAAGAAATAAAGAGAGAACATTTTAATGAAATATTGAAGGCCAGCACACAGGGAAATCATACTAATGTGACATAAAACCTTTACAGATTGTAGAATAAGATGCCATATAATATAACTGCACCACTGGTGACTTCTTTCTTGTTCTTCATGTCTTTTGTGAACGCTGTTTCTTTCCTAACCATTTTCCCTATCATTAAGCTCTGCCCAGGCCCTTGAAACTTTAACTTGGATGCAGCAACAACTTCCTTCCCAGTCTTCACACTTCGCACTTGTCCCTTCTAGCCCTTCCCACGCACACCAAACCATTTCACTGGCTAGTACTGATTCTTAGCTTCTTGACATCCTACAGGTTAAAGTTTCCTTTAACTACATCTCAAGTCACATCTTATACTTCTTCTTGTTCTCCCTGGCCCTGATCTCTGCTCACCATATGGGCTGAGTATCTGATGGCTAACTGATTCAGGGACCATATGTCCATTAGATGCCAGAGACACAGACTTATGACCCACAAAACTTCTCAGGGCCCATGAAAATTTCTTTGTAAGTTAGAAGAAATAACTGCATATAAGAATGATTAATATGTAATGATGTATTTGGCCTAGATTAGTATACAAAAAGTTATAAAATACAATTTTACATATTTTAATAAAGGAAGGGGCCCATGAAAGCAAAGCTCCCTGGTGGGCCCCCAAAAGTCATGCTGTCACTTTGGATTAACTTTTTAAAATATAGGTAAATAAAGGGAAAATGATTTGGGGCACTTAGTTTGAATGTGTATTTTTCTTGAAAATTCTCCTTTTTGCAGCTTCTTCTCTTGGTCCAGTGCTGATCACTAGTCCAGAAAGTGTGAAGGCTTCTTCCTGAGTCGATAAATCAATGGAAATTGAATGTGACATGTTACTGTGTTATTTTGTTCACACAATCGTCCTTTGATGGCTCAGTAAAAGGTGGAAGAGAGAAACTTCTCATGATTTCTATAAAATATACACCACATTCAGGCTGCTATATTTGAAGACATAAAGTTCCCTTTCCAGTCTCTAAAACTCTAATTTCTCTGTGTCAGGGCCAAATGGAATGTGTTTTAGTCAGCTCTTGTGTAAACACAGAAATGTAATCTTTCTCCCTTCTAAGTGGAATTTGCTCCACACACTACATCTGTGTGTGCAATGTCTACTAAGCATGCAAGTATTTGAACTTGAAAGCATTGGTGGGTGCCTCACTTAGGAATTTGGGACTAATGACCCAAGAGCTTGCAGTGTGTTAAATATTCTTAGATAATTTTTCCTTCCAGGTAATGTATATGCATTTGAGTTTGAAATTAAGAGAATTATAATTATACTTTCTTTTCTTTTTTGAGGGGTAGAAAAGGTAGGAGCACAAGGTGTTCTCTAAAGAACTGCCATTACCTTGCAAATAGGAGTTTCATATATTTTTACTTAAAGATAGTCATTGCTAACCCAAATAAAACTGAGATGAGTCATTATAATTAATGCCATCAACTACTGCTTCTTTTCTTTTTCACATGTGTATGTGTTTGTGGTGTGCATGTGTGCATGTTGTTATTGTATGTGTGGAAGTCAGAGGTTGACGTCAGGTGTCTTCCTTGATGGATCTCTATCTTATTTACTGAGGCAGGGGCTTACTGATTCATCTCGTCTACCTAGGCAGCTTGCCTGAGGAGCCCATCTCCACCTCTGAGAGCTGGGATTACAGTCAGGTTGCCATAGCAACCTGGCATCCATGTGGCTGCTGGGGATCTGAACTCTGATCCTCATGCTTACTATACAAGTGCTTTATGCACTGAGCTGTCTCCCCTGCCCCTTCCTAACATGATAGCCAAGTGACATAATTTTAATCTATTTATGAAGTCACCTTGATAGTCAGTTTTGTGTCTTCACAGAATCTCTGTGATTTGCTTTCTATCCTTCGTCTTGGGGTAACAGCATGAAAGTGATTTTCAGATGTCACCTAGCTCAGGCCTGTGCTTTGTGGTGGTTGATGCTCACGCCCTTCTCTGTAGCAAAGGGACACCTTTCTGTTCCTGGAGGGCCGGGGTCTGACTCCACGGCTCCCTCGGTGTTACTTTTCTGCTTTAACTTCCTAGCCATCAAGAAGTTCTCCCTTCAGCTCAACCAAGGATCTCTTACCCTCCTCTTTGCTGGCTTCCTTTCAAGTTGTCCTGTATAGCCAGAGAACAAAGTTCCCCAGCATCTCCCTCAAACACGGTCCAGCAAGAAGTCTCAAGGAAAACCGGGCGTCAGCTTCTTCTTTCGCAGCCAGCCACGCTTCCTACCAAGACCCATTTTCTACCCTTGAAAATACAACATGGTTTATCCCTACGGTGGAAACGAGCACGAATGAAGTGCCAGTGCGTGCCCCATTGATGAGTCCTAAGAACACTCTGCTGCGTGAAAGACGCTGTGAGTCTGCTTGTATGAAACACGCAGAAAAGGTAGAGCCATCGCTCAGAAAGTAGCTTAGCGGTTGCCAGGGGCCGAGGGGCTGGGGAAGTGGGACGCGATCGCTTGGTGGGTGTGGGTTTCCTGTGTGGGATGATGCAGATGTTCTGGAATTAGATGGTTGTATAATGTGGTGAATGTACTAAATGTTACTGAATCATACATCTTGCACGGCGAACTTCATGTTGTGTGTGATGTTAAAGAACTCTCTGATGCTCCTCCAGTTTTGCACTCAAGCTCTTAAGGTTGGTGACCGAGAAGGCAGACTTCTAAAGGCCTAAGCTGGGAGTGCAATAGATGACCCCTCCGCTGACCATGGATCGAAGACAAGGATAGAATAGGTGTTGGTTCCCATTCACTCACTCATTCAACATTTGCTCAGCACCTACAGTTGATGAGGTCTGTGGTCGGGGCTGGAAATAGGACCATGTGGAAATGTCAGATGTGTTCTCTCTTCTAAAAGTGTCAGTCTTTCTCATGACTTTGTGAGAGCATGGAGTTAGTTTATTCTTTGACCTTAATGTAGCAAATGAAATAGGAGGAATAATCATACTTCAGCATATCTAACTTTTGTAGCCCAAAGAGTTATTGCAACGATTAACTGAGACCATGTAACCATGATTTGTATTCTATAAAGTATTATACAAAATATCAGGCAGTAGTATTGTACTATGGTTTAATGCTATTTTTTCATAATAGCACCGTATTTTAGCCAGTTATGAAACTGGCATGATGGTTTAAAATTTTTATTGGTGGACTAAGGGTTCTGCTTACAAAAGTTATATATGTACATTGTAAAAAAATAGTTAGCAAATACAAAAGAGTATATTTTAACCATTATTTTTCTCAAGATATAGACACTATTAGCATTTTAATAAATCTTCTTAGGTGATAATAACTATTGGATTAAGAGCAAGGACAGAACCAGAGACAAGTAATATCATTTACTAAGCATTTAACCTTAGGGGAAGCGTCTTACATCTCTAAGCCTCAAAAATGAAGGAAATAACAGTAGCTACCATGTAGTTCTGAGGATTAAATTAAGTATCCAATGTATATCATTTGCCAAGGTACTAATAGTTTTTATTTTATTTTTTTTTAAATTTTTTTGTTTATTATTTATTCATTTGAGAGTGACAGACAGAGAAAGAGGGAGAGAGAGAGAGAGAGAACGGGCACGCCAGGGCTTCCAGCCACTGCATACAAACTCCAGACGCGTGCGCCCCCTTGTGCATCTGGCTAACGTGGGTCCTGGGGAATCGAGCCTCGAACCGGGGTCCTTAGGCTTCACAGGCAAGCGCTTAACCGCTAAGCCATCTCTCCAGCCCTTTTCTTTTATTTATTTTTAATTTTTTTGTTTAGTTTTTAATAGTATACATGCATGACAATTATATCCATATATAGTAATGTGCACAGAAACACATGAATATATATTACATATATATGCACATTGGATGCACACATGGTATGTTTGTCCATACATACAAAGTAAATACATTTGTACAAATTGCATATATAAAGCTATACATATATATTGTGTGTGTCATATATATGCACAGAGATAGATTATAAAACTTTTTGCTTGTTTTCTGTTAATGAGACAGCAATAAACACTTCTATCTTAATCAATGCCTTAGCTCATTAGGCAACTACTTAAATGAGCCTCCCAAGTGTGTTATAGTGGATCTTATTTGAAGTAAAAACATTCAACCACTTCAAAGAGTAGAAGATTTCATAAGCCACCTACAGAAGTTTCCAGAATTGTGCTGTTTATCATTCCCTTTTGCCTTATGGGAGTGTTGAACAGTTAACATTTTGATAGATGGCCACTGAGCTTTTAGAAGGAACTGATTTTATTTGTAACTCTTTGGCATGCATAGAAGATGACCTTTGAGGGCAGGATCTGAAGGGACAGTGAAACAAACCATTCAAACACAGCTCATAGGAAATGAATTGAGAGTGGAGGGAGAGGCAGAAATAAGGAGTCCAGAGTGGAGGAGACAACAGGCAAATAAGAAGGAGAAGGGACAGTCATCAAGCAGGTTGGGTTCCGGCAACTGAACTGATGGAAGTCTGTGAGTGAGAAATTTCCAGGGACAGGTTAGCCTAATGATACTTACGGACATCAGTTGCTGACATGCTAGGTTTTGATGTGTGCTGCTGAAATATTTTCTCTATGCTTCTCTTAAAAGCTTCAGTAAAGTCATTTGTGCTCACAGATACCTTGGCTGAATGGATTCAGGGCACATCAAGGAAAGGGGCCATGTCTTTCATCTGGCAAGTGTGTGCAGTAAAGAAAACAGTGGCCGGGCATGGTGGCGCATGCCTTTAATCCCAGCACTCTGGAGGCAGAGGTAGGAGGATCGTCGAGAGTTCGAGGCCACCCTGAGACTCCATAGTGAATTCCAGGTCAGCCTAAGCTAGAGTTAGACCCTACCTCGGAAAACAAAAAAAAAAAAAAAGAAAACAGTGTGTTTGTGGAAAATGAGATATAAGATTGAAAAATTAAGTTTAGTCAAGATGCAATCCACACTGACCATGATACTCTGAGCTCCTTCAGTGGGTTGAGTAGTGTTCCTCCAAATTTACATCCACCTAGCTGTGTCAAAGGTGACCTTGTGTGGAACTAGATCTTTGTAGGTGTAATTAAGGATCACGAGATGAAATCTCACTGGGTGGGCCCTAAGTGCGATGATTCATGTCCTTATAAGAAGAGGAGATGACAAAGACAGAGAGAGCCTTGTGAAGATGAAAAGTGAAAAGAAGTAGGCCACTTGAAGCCCCAGAATGCCAGAAGCCAGGGAAGCAAGAAGAAGCATTGCGTGACCCTGCCGACGTCTTGATTTCTGACTTCTGCTTTCCGAAGCTGGGGGCAATGCATTTCTGTTATTTTAAAACATCCAACTTTCAGAATGTTGTTACTGTAGCCCTGGGACATTAATGTAGCTCTAGGACACATGAAAATCTGACAGTTGGCATCATAGTTTCCATAGGACATAGACAGCGAAAGATGAACCTGACATCTCCTGCTTCTCAAAGGATGAAGTGAGGGCAGCTGTCTTATAGGCAACAGGAGGAGTTGCCATTTAATCACAAAGCTGACCATGATCTGCCAGTCATCTTCCACAAATCTGATCTTGACATCCCCTGATCAAATCAGTTTCTCAAATTATTATTATTTTTTGCTGTTGTCTTTTGTTCCCACCACCTATTAAGCCCATGCAGCCTCTCTGTGTAGTCTAACTTTTGGTAGTCCCATCACACACTTACTACATTTTAAAACATCAGATAAATAGGTCAAACTGAACCCTAAAAGTGTTATGCTTGTTCATTCCTCATACCCTCAAACATGCTGTTCTCTCTGCACTTCCTAACCTACTGTTGGTCGAGTCCATCTGGTAAGTGCCTACCCATCTTCACAATGCCACTTTCTCTGGGAGGCTTAACTTCTCCAGGCAGGCTTCTTCCAAGCACACATTAAAGGTAAAGCTGGATATAGCGGCGCACACCTTTAATCCCACCACTTGGGAAGCAGAGGTAGGAGGATCACCCATGAGTTCAAAGTCACCCTGAGACTACATAGTGAATTCCAGGTCAGCCTGAGCTAGAGTAAAACCCTACCTTGGGGCAGGGGGAGGTATATAAGCATGTGTGTAGGGTGGCGGGGTGGTGGTGGATTTTAAATTCATTTTATTTGCTTGTTTCTGTCATCTCAGCGGATTATAAATTCCTGAGGTCAGGAAATGTGATTTTTACCAGTGTGTGCAGATGTTGGTCCAGTGTCAAAGTGCTAGGCTGGTTTCAGGGAATTAAACTCATAAAACTCAATTCCCCTCAGAGAATGGGAAGGTGTGGGAGCATTGTTCTCCAGTCTCCTGCCCCAGAAACTGAGCGGTACCTGCATGACCCTGCAGTGAATGCTGATAACCCTACGAAGGAGGGCCCTCAGTGGAATAGGAGTGGGAAGGAGGGTGCATCAGAGTATAACCTGATAGGAATATTACCAATTTACATCAAAGTTTTCAATAAAAAGTGACAAGTTTGGAAGAAGAAAGGTTTCAGTAGAAGGTGGGCAGGAAGGGGATCAAGAAAAGATAATGGAGGAGGTCAAAATATGTCATATATTTGTATTAAAATTGTCAATAAATAAAATCTCAAAATAGAAATAAGGAAAGTTAAAAAAAATCAACTTGAATTATGTGTCACCACACTATTTATGTGGCTGGGACAGATGTTGGTAATGGAGTTTGTCATCCATTTTCTCTGCTAAAATATTCTCAATTCTGTTCAAGTGTGTTTCAGAGATTCTTCTAGGTCAGGAAAAGCAGAACTAGGTGACCCGGGGTCAGAATTGCATCTCAGCTCTGGATGGTGAGATGTATGAGGAAGTCTGTGAGGATTGCAGGAGAGATGTTTCCTTTAAGATGAGAGAAGTCCTCCAGCCTAAACTTGCCCTGAGATTCTGTGACCTTCTTCCATCCCTAAAAGAAGGGTCAACACAGTCGCACAGATGTGTACCGTGAGTCCTGACTTGGAACCTGACCTGATCATAGAGTCAGTAAGCAATGACAGCAATGCACCCTCCCCTAGATTTTCGTTATATGATTTTTGTTAACAGAGTATATTAGTCCTCAAAACTGAATTCACTAAAAAAAAATTGAGGCAAGCTCAACAGAATGGCCTTTTTTATCTGTTTTTGTTTATTTTTATTTATTTATTTGAGAGTGACAGAGAGAAAGAGGCAGATAGAGATAGATAGAGAGAGAGAGAGAATGGGCACACACCAGGGCCTCCAGCCACTGCAAGCGAACTCCAGATGCGTGCGCCCCCTTGTGCCTCTGGCTAACGTGGGTCCTGGGGAGTCGAGTCCAGCCTTGAACCCGGGTCCTTAGGCTTCACAGGAAAGTGCTTAACCACTAAGCCAACTCTCCAGCACCAGAATGGCCTTTTTTAAATGCAAGAGAGCGAGAGTAAGAGTGAGCGAGTGAGCGAGTAAGCGAGAGAGAGAGAGAGAGAGAGAATTGCATGCTAGGGTATACAGAACTCCAGACACATGCACCGTCTTGTGCACATGTGAGACCTTGCACACTTGTATCACTTCATGTGTCTGGCTTATGTGAGACCTGGAGAGTCAAACATGGGTTCTTAGGCTTGGCAGGCAAGACCCTTAACCACTAAGCTCTCTCCAGACTTGAATTCATTTTTACCTCATATAGTGATGTTAAATAAAGTCACTTAACCTCTCCTCACTTCAGTTTTGGGATATATAAAAATGCAGCTAGCAGGGCTGGGGTGATAGCTCAGTGGGTGGAGTACTTGTCCAACATGTATGGAGAACTGGGTTCAGCATAACCCATTGGTGTGAATGCACATTTGTAATTCCAGTACTTGGAGCGTAGAGGCAGGAGGATCAGAAGTTAAACACCATCCTCAGCTATGGTCAGCTTGGACTTCATGAGACCCTGTCTCAAAAAAAAAAAAAAAAAAAACTAATAATCCTTTTCTATGGTCTCTATTTGCTTCAAATTTTAAAAATTGCACATACTTTAATGCAATGTATACACCTAACAGTAAAAGATTACAGTTACTGAGTGTCCCATGGGTATTTGTCTAAGGGCTTTCATTATCATATTTTATTCAGTCCTCACAATAAGCTTGGTAGAATTTGCTATTAAAGCCACCAAGCTTTAAGTTTTCTTTATGAGAATTCAAGTTTGTTTCCCAAAGTTCAATTTCTTTTATACATGATAATTGTATAATCATATCTTTTCCTCTGTATTGGACAGACTATTTATCAATAATATCAATCTTAGCTGAAAAAAAGAAGCTTTTGGTGTCCTTCATTTTATTGTGTTTCTGTTTGATGTTGCATTGATTTGGCTATAATCTATATCACCTACTTTTTTCTAATACATACTTCCATTATTTCTACTACATATTTTTTTATTTTTTAATATTATATTTATTTATGAAATAGAAAGAGACAGATGGAGAGAGAATGGGCACATTAGGGCCTCTAGCCACTGTGAATGAACTCCAGGTGCATGCGCCACCTTGTGCATCTGACTTATGTGGGTACTAGGGAATCAAACCTGGATCCTTAGGCTTCACAAGCAAGTGCCTTAGCTGCTAAGCCATCTTTTGAGCCCTACACACTTTTTAAAATAATTATTTATTTGAGAGAGAGAGAGAGAATGGGCACACCAGGGCCTCCAGCCACTGCAAACGACCTTTCCAGATGTGTGGGCCACCTTGTGCATCCAGCTTATGTGGGTCCTGGGGAATTGAACCTGGGTCCTGTGGCTTTGTAGGCCAGTGCCTTAACCACTAAGCCATCTCTCCAGCCCTCTACACTTTTTAAAATAACAATAATAATCCTTATTTTCAACTGCTTTTGATTGTCCAGTTCTTTAGAAGTTGAAGTTACTGATTTGAGAAGTTCTTTTATTTAATAAAGATGTTTAGGACTATAAATTTTCCTCTAAGTACTGCTCTAACTGTATCTCACAAATTTTGATCTACTTTATTTTCAATTCATTTCCATTCCAAATGCATTCTAATTTCTCTATTGATTGCCCCATGAGATTTTTCAGAAGTATGTTACTTATTATCCAAATACAGGGGGCTTTCCTAGAGTTCCTTCTGTTTGTGATTTCAAATGCAATTCCACTGTAATCATAGGCCATGCTTTGCATGATTTAAATCCTTTAAGATTTATATAAATTTATAGCTTGGAATGACTATATCAATACATATTTTGTGTGCACTTGCAAAGAATGTACATTTTGCTGCTGGGATGGTGTTATTCTATTAATTTCTATTAGATCAGATTGTTGAAAGTATTTTTTCAAGACTTCTAAACTTGTATTTTTATTAGTAATTGATGCTGGTGTATCACTTATTGATAAAGGACTGTTGACATCTCCCAGTACAATTGCTATGTGTCTAATTGTTTTTGTAGTCCAATCAGTTTTTGCTTTACATATTTTGAAGCTCTATAATTGGGTACATAAACCTTTAGTATTATTATAGTCACTTGATGAATTGATCCCTTCAGCCATATGAAATGATTCTCACTTTCTCCAGTAATGCTTTTATTCTGAAATCAATTTAATTTGCTATTAGTTGCTCCACTCAAGCTGTCTTTTGATTATTGTTAGCATGATATATCCTTTCCATACTTATACTTGTGTCTTTATAGGCAGCAAATAGTTGAGTATTGCTTTTTAATCCAATTGGAATATTTCTGCATTTGATTGGCAGGTTTAATAGTTATCAATTGCTACATAATAAATTACTCTTCAATATGTTTTACTAACAGCAAACATGTATCATCTCACAGCTTCTGTGGGTCAAGAATACAAGTACAGCTCCATTGGCCCTTCTGTCTCGGGGCTTCTAATGTGACAAAATTAATTAAGATAATTTAAATTTAAATTTAATTTAATTTAAATTTAAATTAATGTGACAAATTAATAGTTTCTGATCTTATAAAAAGAAAAATACTAAGCTATCATCGTGTCTTATATTCCATATATTCTATCCAGATGTATTTATTTATTAACTTGGAGCTTTGTCATCTATTATATTACGTGTGATCATTCTCTAATCCTCACTTCTGGATCTTCTGCCTCTATCCATCCATTTTTAGTGAACGTTATAGCATCAGCTGTCAGGAAGTAGAAATGCTTCTAAATATGAAGAAATGGAGCATAGAACTCAGACTTCCACTGTAGCAGCTGAAATGACCAATCTCACTCCCCATCCCTATCAAGCTGGGCTGGGAATGTGGGACCTTGACTCACTCAATTCCATGCATGCACTAGGTCTTTGACTTGTATGGAGCTGTGGCAGTCAGGTTCACATTGCTGGCAAAAATCACCCGACCAAGAGCAGCTTGTGTTTTAAAAAAAGGGGTTATTTTTTTTTTTTTTTTTTTGGTTTTTCGAGGTAGGGTCTCACTCTGGTCCAGGCTGACCTGGAATTAACTATGTAGTCTCAGGGTGGCCTCGAACTCACAGCAATCCTCCTACCTCTGCCTCCCAAGTGCTGGGATTAAAGGCGTGCGCCACCACGCCCAGCTTAAAAGGGGTTATTTTTGCTTACTGACTCGAGGGGAAGCTCCATGATGACAGGGGAAAACAATGGCATGAGCAGAGGGTGGACATCACCTCCTGGGCAACATCAGGTGGACAACAGGAACAGGAGAGTGTGCCCAACACTGGCAAGGGGACACTGGCTATAATACCCATAAGCCTGTCCCCAACAACACACTGCCTCCAGGATGTGTTAATTCCCAAATCTCCGTCAGCTGGGAACCTAGCATCAGAACACCTAAGTTTATGGGGGACACCTGAAGCAAACCACCAAAGGAGCATTCTGTTTGGATGGAAGGAACTGCAGTTGTGTGCACTACTCAAGGGTAGTGGTGGCCTCAGTACTATCCACAGTCTAGGGCCTGCTGCAGCACTTAGTGAAGACTGGTAGCAGTAGGGGTATCCTTGCCCTGGACCACATCTCTGGCATGAGCTTGCTCATGGTTCCAGGTGGCTATCCTCATAGCATTCCTCATCAATACACTGAACTGTTATTGCCTCTTACAACCTTTAGCTTTTTTTCTTCAAAATTACATCTGGTTATAATATTTTTAATAAGAATTATCTGCTTTTAAGTAGCCAATATGTATTGTAACTTACTAAGCAAGATAAAAATATACTGGAAACGTGGTAGTACCTCTTAGAATTGAAAGGACAGCTGAAAAACTAGGCTTGAGAAGAGACATCAGTCTAGGTAAAAGAGAGAACAAGAACTAAGTTATTGGGCACATTCTCCTGTTGCTGTGGTCCATCTGATGTTGGCCAGGAGGTGATGTCCACCCTCTGCTTATGTCATCATGTTCCCCTGCCATCATTGAGCTTCTTCCTCGAGTCTATAAGCCAAAATAAATCTTTTGTTCCCCCACAAAAAAAAGAACTAAGTCATACTTCTAACTAGAGCTTGCCTTGTCAGGGTCCCAGCCCTGTGATGGGTCAGCCAATTATTTTATTGTCAGTGAAATCAACATTGGTCTACCTAGTTCATATGCTTGCTGCAGAAGGGCAGCATGCCTTGATAGATAGTCCCATCAGGGGCCCGCAAGGTAGGGAGAAGTAATTAGTCAAAAGAATACCAGGAGCTATTGTTTAAAAAAGAGGGGAGGGCAAAGGGAAGGAGTTAGATTCTAGATGGGAAAACAGAATAAAAAATTAAAGCCATGGGCTGTAGAGATGGTTCAATGGTTAAAGGTACTTGTATGCAAAGCTTGACCGCCTGGGTTCAATTCTCCAGTACTCACAAAAGGCCAGGTGCACAAGATGTCACATACATCTGGAGTTCATTTGCAGAGTCAGGAGGCCCTAGTGTACCCATATTCATTCCCTCTCTCTGTCTGCCTCTTTGTCTCTCTCCCTCTCTCTCTCTCTCTCTTAAATAAATAAATACAAATATTTAAAAAATTCTAGCCACAATAAAGCAGCAATGATTACATGTATTCACAAACCTTTAAAGTAATACACACCTTGGTAGCTCTTCTTATGTTTCCAGTGGTGAAACTCTCAGAAACAAATTGCTTTTCATTCTGGTTAAGAAAAAAGTTGTTGAGAGAACTTTAAAAAGGGTAAACCATGATTCTCTCCACCTATGTGGCCTTGGGAGGAACAAAAGTCATTGTCACAGATGCCTGGGGGTCAGTGCAAGACTCAGGGCCATGCCTGTATATTTTGCAAGAGTGTGGCTCATTCTTAAAGTGTCTCCCTCCTCAGAGAGGAAAGCTGAAATGTAGCCAACAGGTAAGTGCCATGCGTTTATTTTGCTGTTTGCAATCTCAGGTAGTTTAGCAGAAATTAAAATTTTCAGTAACTTGCCTGTGGCTATGAAAGGATCATTAGGTTTGCAAGGATTCAGTAAATTTTCTGAAATCACTTTGGTTCCATCTGGAAGGAAAAACCAGGATGGGGATATTTTGATCACAGTCCTGAAGCATGAAACCTGATTTAACACCTACAGGTCACTGCACTGTGTCATTGTAGGGAGCATTTCACTTCATGTTAAGAAGTTACAAGAGCCAGATGTGGTGGCGCACGCCTTTAATCCCAGCACTTGGGAAGCAGAGGTAGGAGGATCGCTGAGAGTTGGAGGCCACCCTGAGACTACATAATTAATTCCAGGTCAGAGCCTGGACCAGAGTGAGACCCTACCTTGAAAAACCAAAATAAATAAATAAATAAATAAATAAATAAATAAATAAGTTACAAGAAGAAACCAACTGCATTGAGGTGAGTCCGTACTCAGGGGGAGCGGCTGCTGTTTAGGCTGCCTGTCCCTCTTCACATTGTTCATCCTGTCCTGAAGAGTTCTGGAATGAAACCGTCTAGCAGCTGTTTTCCCCCAAATTTTCTCTGGAAATAAGATATACATCTCATGTGGCTCTCACAGCAAAAAAGCATTTGAAATAAATAAATATCCCATCTGTTTCCATCCATCAGTGCTTTCTAATCTCTGCGGATTTCTCTGCGCTGGCCTCACACTGTGTGAGACTTGGTGTCAGGCAGTTGAAGGTGTGCCAGAGAGCCCTGGCAGATTTTCTTTGACATGGTAGACTCTCCAAATCTTGTTTGTTTGATGTTATAGCAACACATCTCTTTTGTGTACTGGTTTGAGAGGAGTTATGAAAGCTGTTGTCTCAGGGACATTATCAGTCCAAAGTCTGAACAAAAGCTTTGGGAAGGAATTGTCATTTAACTTGAAGTGTAAGGCACAAGCAGGGTTCATTGTGGAACATGAAGACAGTGGAGATGGAACAGGGAAGAGCTCTGAAAATAGGGGTTCAGCTTGTGCTGGAAACTGGAAGAGGCCTCGCCTGCAATCTCCTGTGATGTGTATGGATGTATGAATGTGTATATGTGATAAATGTAGCTGTATGTATATGTGTAGTGGTTTGAATGTAGCATGACCATCATGGCCTCATTGTTTCTGATTGAGCCTCATAGCTATCACTAGTTGGCGGAGCCTTGCTGGAGGAGGTGGGTTGTGGGGGTAGGCCTGAGGTTTGTTAATCCAGCCCCACCGGGTGTTCATAGCTCACTCCCTCTCTGTTTCCTCTCTGCTGCTGTGGAGCTGGAACGCCCAGCTGTGTACTCCTGCAAGGCTTTCCCTGCCACAAGGAAGCTTCCTCTCAAAACTGTAAGCTGAAATAAACCATTTCCTTCCAAAAGCTGTTTCCACTTGGGTGTTTTGTCTAGCAATAAGAAGGTAACTACAATATGAATATTCACATGTGTGAGCCTGTATACAAGGATATGTATGTGCCAGTGTGTATGTATGAATGTGCATGAGCATATGATGTATATGTGTGTTTATGAGCACATATTCAAGGATGTGTCTAGAGTCATGGAGGTTGGTAAAGAATGAGGTTAGCCCAGAAGCTCAGGAACTTAAACACTCAACCTTTGGGTTCTCATGAAGCTAAACAGTTTCTTCACAGACAAACATACAATAAGCAGAGCCAATAGACTAACCAGAGAATGGGAGAAAATTTTTGCTGGCTATCCAAATGACAGAGGCCTAATTTCTAGAATCTACAAAGAACTCAAAAACCTAAACAATAAAAAGTCAAACAACCCACTCACAAAATGAGGCAAAGAACTGGACAGGGAGTTTACAGAGGAAGAAATACAAATGGCAAACATACACTTAAGAAAATTTTCATCATCCCTAATCATCAGGGAAATGCAAATTAAAACAACTATGAGATTCCACCTTACCCCATTCAGGATAGCAAACATTAAAAAATCAAATGAAAACAAATGCTGGTGAGAATGTGAAGGAAAAGGAACCCTCATTCACTGCTGGTGGGGATGTAAGATGGTACAACCACTATGGAAAGCAGGATGGAGACTCCTAAAAAGGTTGACTATAGAGTTACCTACAGATCCAGTTATTCCCTTACTTGGCATTTACCCTAAAAGCTCCATGCCTCAGTTCAGACAGATTTGCTCAACCATGCTTATAGCTGCTCAGGTCATAATAGCTAAGAGCTGGAATCAACCCAGATGTCCATCATTAGATGAATGGATAACCAAGATGTGGTACATCTACATGATGGAATTCTATACAACAGTAAGGAAAAAATGACACAATGAAATTTAAAGAAAAATGGTTGAACCTGGAACAGACCATTTTCAGTGAACTCACCCAATCACAGAAAGATAATCATAGCATGGTCTCACTCATTTGTGGTTCCTTCCCAAGATGCTTACATACCTAATAAGCATCTTGAGGACTGGACAATAGGGAAGGTGGGGTGGGTGGGGAGGGCAAGGGTAGGGGTAGGGTGACACAAAACTGGACCCAAATGGCAATGGTACCATAAAATTCTGCATCCTAAAAGGCAGACTAAATGGTTGAACCTTCATCAGGTACTTAGAGGGAACACCTGAATCACAGGGCCCAGGAGAGGGTATGATGAAGACTAATCTTAATCTTTTCCTATTTTTGTTTTTCTCTCTCTCCCTCCTCTTCTATCTATCTCTTTTATATTACTTACCTTTTTCCTCCTTCTTTTCCTTGGTGCTGGCCTGTAATTCCCAGTACCAGCATGTGGTTAGCATCCACAATGAGCTGTTGATCAAAGAGACCTACAAGATTTCCCAAAAGGAGACAGATTTCTGTCAGAGCACTTGATGACCCACCAAAGGTTAGTGGTAAGACCCTACTGCCAAAGACACCATATTATATTGGTACGGAACTTGGAGTGACCTGGCTGGAATCTGGAAGAGAGTCAGTCCCCAATCAGTTAGCTCATCTAATGCCAGAAGGTGCTATATGAGTGACTAGGGGAAAATGACCAACATCTGCCCAAGCAACTCATGGTCTAAGCTACTCAGCAGCAAACAACCTGATGTGATGCTCACCCAATAGTGGCACACAACAATGGTAGGTAAGCAACTACTCTTGATTTGGCTAACTGATCCTCTCAGTGGAATGGAACCCATAGCTGGGGCTGGGAAACAAGTCAGAACCATATCCAAAAATGAGCCCACTCTCCATTATCAAGCTCCCACCAATTGTGAGCTACAAGAGGGCCTACACCTATTAAATTCTCCCTAAAATAATAATGGTTATCCCATTTATCTGGTGCTGACTTGACTCTCCATTGGAGAATTTGCTTCCCTTTTTCAGATGGATATAGATCCTGAGGAGAAAATCAGGCCATTGCACCTCACCAGAGCCCCAACTGAAACCCTAGAGTAATTGGGGGAAACAAGCAAGAGTGCTGCTTTCTTGGTGAACCTGGTACCAGCACAAGGGTGAAGGAGATAGACACAGAGAACACTCAACTCCTACCAAACCAGATATCCAGAGACACAGAGGCTCCCAATACCTCATCACTAAAGTAGACCTAAAACAAACTCAACATGGCTCAGGGAAATTTGCGAAAGAGGGGGCAGAAAGATAGAGCCACAAGTTGGGACATTATGCACAGAGGCATCGCCTCTTATCCATGTGGCTAACCCCACAATGCATGACCCATATTCCCCAACCAGGAGGGTTCCTGCAGAGGGGGGAGGACAGGGAGGCTAACGGTGGTACCAACATGGCTGGTATACACACTGTGTACATAACTAATAAAAATAAAAAAGGAAGCTGTAGCCAATTACAGGTGCTACTCTAGTATGTCTTTGCCCAAATAATTTACATAAGAAGCTAGATATCAATGAGTTACAGCAAGACATTGGGGCAAGGGTATTTTAACTTTATCTATTAAAGCAGATTTGATCATGAAAAAAAAAAATGAGGTTAGAGAGAAAAGGAGTGGCTTATCTAGCTCCCAGAGATAAATATGTGGTTTTAGTTCTTTGCCCATAGGATAAGAACCCTTAGCATCTGTCATCTCCCCTCCCCAGTGAACAAATGAGACTTGAAATTACCTTTAAGTATTAGTTCGTTTTATAAGCAGATGCTTTGTTTAAAGTCAGACCAGCCTCCTCACTCAGAAACAGACCTCCAGCTCCTCAAGGCGGTTGTTATAGGACACTTTTCTTATGACAATGTGCTCCAGCCTGCTTTCTCACAGTCCTGAGTTCTGCCCCTGCTCAACTGATACATTATGGAACTGAAATAGATCAATTTCTACTTGCTCGGATTTACTGAATTTTTAAATATTTTATATGTAATAGCTTTTACTCTTAATTTAAAAAGAAGTATAGAATGATTGTATCTATCCATCTTAACAACAAAAACGCACAATACATTAAGTTGTCCTTGATTTATATGAAGTCCTCAATTAAATTTTGGGCAAGTCAGTAGTCTGTAGGAACACAAAGGATTTTCCACACTTGCTGCTGACACTTACCCTGTACTGCATTTCTCATGGGGAGGGTTATGGTTCACTCCTTTTCTATGCCTTATCTGGATGCAAACATGATCTGCAGCATTATCCTGACCCAAGAGGGCAAGACTCAGAGTGGTGCCACATTCCAGCCACAGCCTCTCTCCATGTTGTACCTCTCTGCACGTTCCTCTTTTGTCTTTCAAATATTTCTAATTTATGACACCTTGCTATTTTTCTTGTACCCTTGTAAAGTCTAAAGCCCCTTAAATCCTTCCTGGGACGAGGTAATGTATAAATTTTAAAAAGTATGTAGTATGAAAAAAATAAAAGAAACCGTGTAATATATATTTAAGAACAACTGTTTTTCAATGTTGTGAAGGAGTTTAGGTTATTTTACAGTCAAGGGGCTGAAATCTGAGAAAGGAAGCGCCCTGCCAGGTTTCCAGGATACCAGTCCTCTATTTCCATCACAGTTTGTTGTGTAGATGATTTCCTCTTAGGATGTGGAGAAATGTGTACAAACATCCCAAAGAAGATACCATGCTCAGGAAGGGCTTTCCTCCACTCCACTCTAATTCTGCAAGCCCACCAATGCCACAGTTGACTCCATATAGGAAAGAAGCCAGTGGAATCTATAGCCTCCATGAAGAGTAAGCCCCCAGTTCACCACAGTGGTGACCCTCCAGGGACCTGACCTGCTCTTAGGGCTGGGCTACTTCTCTACCAGCCATCAGCTGATAGGATGAAAAAGACCCTTTGCCCCTCCAGTGTGACGGGATAAGAGAGAGAAGAGGGGCCTGTCTCCGGGTCTGGGAGGATAATCAACTTCTTTCAGGGCTGCCAAATGCCCAGGAAGCAGCTGTTAGGAGATGGCTGTTCATTTGGATTATGGGTTAGGGCAGTGCTTAGGTGATGAGGATATAATGTGCTCAAAAAATAATGCTATAGGGAGGCAGGCAGACTTGAAAAATAACAACGCAAATAGGGTGAGGGTTCTATTCCTTCCTATGGACTTAAAGCAATATTTCTATTTATAAACATTTTTGTTGTTTTAAAGGGAGAAATGCTCTTTTGGAAAGGAAAATGTGTATTCATAGGTCTTGTTTTGTAAAACACTGATTCACATTGTACTTCACCTAAGAGCCACTGCTGGTTCTAGGGAGGCAACCATGTACATCTGTGTTTCTATAAGCATGTTATATGTCTGTTTTCATGCTGAGGTGTGATGTATGTATGTGTACAATCTGTTTGTGTAAGTGGTATTGTGGTGGTTTGATTCAGGTGTTCCCCCATAAACTTAGGTGTTCTGCATGCTAGGGTCCCAGCTGATGGAAATTTGTGGATTAATGTCTCCTGGAGGCAGTGTATTGTTGAGGAGGGGTGGGCTTATGGGTATTATAGCCAGTGTCCTCTTGCCAGTGTTTGGCACACTATCCTGTTGCTGTTGTCCACCTTATGTGGGCCAGGAGGTGATGTCTACCCTCTGCTCATGCCATCATTTTCCCCTGCCATCGTGGAGCTTCCCCTCAAGCCTGTAAGCCAAAATAAACCTCTGTTTCCCACAAGCTTCTCTTGGTTGGGTGATTTCTACCAGCAATGTGAACCTGAATGCAACAGGCGTAAATGTGTGGTGATGTTCATGTTCTAAGTATCTGTGTTGAACGTGGTATGTATGTGATGCACATGTATGGGGTAGGTGTGTTGTGCTGAATCTGGGTGGTGTGCATCCCACCACAACAGGTTCCCTTGTAGACAATGGACTCCTCATGATGAGGACTGGTGTGGAATGAGGCTTTTCATCACACTCTGCATGAAGGCTTTGGCAGAGGGCTCTTCAGCACACACAGATCACTGTTGCCCACAACCCTGTCTCTATCCCAAATGATGCAAGAGTAGTGGTGTGAGAAGACCATGCATCGTGTGGAGTGATGTGCAAGTAGGTAACTCAGAGGAGAGAGCAGACAGGCTTGCCTCTTTCCCAAGTATTCTAGAAAGAGTTGACCTTACATGAGGAAACAAAACTGATCTTTGAACTGCAGAAACGTGTTTTCCCTTCTCAGGGAGAAAAGAAAGTGAGGAAAAGAAGGGCAATGGGCAATTGGAGTAGCAGGCCTTTAGCTTTGTCAACAGTACAGCATTTTGTCCCCTTCATTCTGGTGACAATAGGGGACATGAAGCAAACTGAGACGTTCACATTTGGTGTTTTTACTTCGTTGCTGTTGCAGTCAGGTTCACACTGCTGGTAGAAATCACCCAACCAAGAGCAGCTTGTGGGAAAAAAAGAGGTTTATTTTGACTTCCAGGCTTGAGGGGAAACTCCATGATGGCAGGGGAAAACAATGGCATGAGCAGAGGGTGGACATCACCTTCTGGCCAACATAAGGTGGACAACAGGAACAGGAGAGTGTGCCAAACACTGGCATGGAGAAACTGGCTATAACATCCATAAACCCACCCCCAACAACACACTGCCTCCAGGAGGCATTAATTCCCAAATCTCCATCAGCTGGGAACCTAGCATTCAGAACGCCTAAGTTTATGGAGGACACCTGAATCAAACCACCACAGTTGCTATGTTGCCTTGCCTACAGAATATCAAGAGAACAGTCAGGAGAAATGAATATTTCCAAAGTCAAATTTTATAGGAGATATAAAAGAAATTTAAACATGTTAATATATCATTTAATATTGAAGCCTGAAGACAAAGTCCTCTTGCAAAAAAAAAAAATTAGCTCACAAATGAGATTTAGAAGAGTATACATTATGTACATAGGATCATCTGTGAGTCTTGTATAATGTAGGTCCTCACTGGGTAAATCCAGGCTCAGGCTGAGATTCTGCATTTCTTGTGCATTCCCGGGGGTGCAGAGGCATCTGGCCAATGGACCACATACTGTGAATAGAAAATGTTACTTTTGTTTCAAACCCCATGCACTTCTAGTAGATTTCTAGTAGATCCTGCATACATGCTTTCTCCAGAAATCTTAATCTTGTCCTGTTATTGTACAAAGTTGGTTATTTTATTTGCAAATTTTAATTACACTATAATATACATCAAATGCTTACCACCTGCCATGGACTGTTTATGTAATCTATTTAAACTAATCCATGTAATCCTCACAGCAACCCCGAGTGAGGGGGGGGATAGCTATTATTATTACCCCCATTTTACAGATAAGGAAACCAAAAGAAACTGAGAAGGACAGCATACTTCCATTAACTGTGTTTGTCTTTTACAAAGTGAACCCAATTTTAATCTGTATTTGTAATTCAAATATAATAGGTAAATCTAATGTAACAGTTAAGATTGTCATTTTGAAAATAAAATTCAATACTTTTGTCCTTTCGGGGCAGTCTATTAAGCTACCTAACAAATATCTCTGTTTTGAACGTTCAATGACAATAACTTAGCCTGATTCATCCAGATAAATTAGAGAAATTATCAAGCCTTGTTTTGGCCTCCACATATATCAAATAGGCTGTGAAGTTTCTAATTGATCATCTGGTGCCACACTTTTTTGCTCAAAAAAAAGAAGAAGAAGAAGAAAAAGCAAAACAAATCAAAAGGCATTTTTCCACATTAAGCATCCATACCTAGTGTCTTGTATGTTGTGTGAAACAAACAATGCCATTCAGGCCAAAATAATGTGACCAAGTACTGATGTGTGGACCAAAGCCACGCTTATGGACTTCACTGAAGCCCCCAACACAGCTTGACCTGAATGCTCATCTAAAGGCAATTCTGTATGGCATAGAGGTGGAACATCCGCACTGGATCTTTGCCTTGAGGGAACACAGATCCTAACTTAAAAGGTGAAGATAGGTGCTGCGGACGGACTGAAAGTTTCTATTTTTTATGCAGTATCTTCTTCCAGCTTGAAAGGTCTAGAACAAAGAATGTTGGTTAGCTAAAGTGATCATATTCTCTGGTATTTTTATCATGAGTTCTTGCTGTTGAGAAAAATTGATACATCTTTCTCAGAGTCCTTCAAAGTCAAACTAATATGCAGAACCAATAGAACTTGTTGGGTTATATAGACAGACTGCTGTGCCTCTTATTGTCTCTTTGTCCCTTTGTTTGCATATGTGTATATGGCTCTGTGCATACTTGTATGTGCATGTGTGTCGACAGGTGCACATTTGTGCACATTCAGGTGGAGGCCGGAGGGTAATGCTAGGTGTCGCCCTCAAGACCATGATCCACCTCCTTTGAGACAAGCTCTCTCATTGTCCTGGAACTCACCAGTTAAGCTAGAGTGGCTGGCAAGCAAGCCTCTGATACCTGCCTGGTTCTGCCTCCTCAATGGTGGGATTACAGGCACATAGCACCACAGTTGACATTTATGTAGTAGTGGAGATTGAACTCAGGTCCTCATGATTGTGAGGCAAGCCTTCCCACTGTCCTTTAGAATCAAGAAAGATGGAAAAGCATGTCTCTTCAGTTATTATGGCTCTATTTGGAATTATTTTATATGAAAACTTTCCCCCAACATTTGTTTAGGGCAGGTGAGAATTGTTTTTGTGTCTTAGTGGGCTTAATTTCATGGAAAATGTAAGGTGTTTATAAGGTCACACAGACTCTCCATAATGTTGGATGTGAAAGACTAATTCATGACTATCTTGTTCTTTAAGCCATGACCTTCTTTTCCGTTTGTTCATTCTGTATGAGAAAATGATTAAATCCAATTAGAAAGAGTTTACAATGCCTCTATACTTACCAGAAAGGTCATGCATATTCAAATTTCCTAGGTTATGAAAAATATATTCAGATTTCCTAGGTTATAAAAACCATGAGTTCAGGTGTCTTTACCTGGATAGAATCTCAACATTGACTATGTCATGCCAATCAGAAACTTGGATTGACAGCTATATACTTTTGATGATCTTTACAGTGGCAGGAGGAACTAATAATATTTATTTAAGTGAAATGGTAGACAAAAAAAATTATCTGTAAACATGGTATTTAGTAAGGGAAATGATTTTTAAGGTCTTTGTAGGTGGAAAAAATAAACCTCTCTGAATAAAAATATTAATCAAAGCTAATGCAAATTATTCTTACAATTAAGTTTTTAAAAGACACTGAGAAAAATTCAAAGAGATACAAGGTCATACCAAGGAAATCTGAGAAGGTCACAATGGAAGCAAGTGAGAGCTTGAGAGGAAAATAAAATGATGGAAGACTATAATAAAAAGTGGTAACCCTCACTACCCCAAAGGGACTGACTGAGGACTTCACACCCCACAGTGAATACCATAATACCATTGAGGAGGATCTCTAGGGTAATTGGAGCCAGGGTGAGGGGATAAAAGAGTACAACCTATTATATTATATATAAAATAAAATTTTTTAAAAGGCTAGGAGAGAACTTTGTTATTATTTATTTTCCACATCTTATTTAATGAATGAGAAATCAATGCATAATTTAAGTAAATCTTCTCTGGCCCTAGAGTGAAGACCATCCCCAAAAGACATGATCGGGGCTGGAGAGATGGCTTAGCACTTAAGATGTTTGCCTGCAAAGCCAAAGGACCCAGGTTTGATTCCTCAGGACCTATGTAAGCCAGATGCACAAGGTGGTGCATGCGTTCAGAGTTCATTTACAGTGGCTGAAAGCCCTGGCACACACACACTCTCTCTCTCTCTCTCTCTCTGTCTCTCTCTCTCTCTATTTCTCTGTCTGTCTCTCTCTCTCTCTAGTAACTAGATAAAAATTAAAATAAAATACATGATCAGAATTAGCTTTAACTATGTAGGCATAAGTGTCCAGCCAGGCATAGACTTAACACTCACCAAAAGGGCACATATTGAATCTGAATCACTCATACAATCCAAGATCCCAATCCTGGGAAATTTCCATTTAAACTCTTATCAGGAAAGGCATGAGCCAAAGCTTATTTTACTAAAAAGTTGGATGTGAAAATTTTTACTCTTGCCTATGTGTATATAACACATATTACTGCATATAAAAATAATTGATTCAGATAAATATTTTATTTTATCATTAAGGCCTGCTGAAGAAAAGAAACAATTTCCATCTGCAGTGATTTTGTTTTGCAAAAATTATTCACCTTATTTAAAATAGAGATGAACTTCAAAACCCTATTCTCAACAAAAAGGGACCTGACACAAAATACCACACGTTATATAATTCCAATTGCATGCAGGTCAAGGAAAGGCGAGTCTGTGAAGACGGCAGGTACCTCAGCCACCATCTTGCTCTGGTCAATGTCTACAAATCAGGTTCTGTTTTGGTGTCTCCAAACAAGGTGTTGCAGTCAGGTTCACATTGCTGGTAGAAATCACCCAACCAAGAGCAGCTTGTGGAGAAAGAAAAAGGTTTACTTTGGCTTACAGACTGAAGGGGAAGAACCATGATGGCAGGGGAAAGTGATGGCATGAGCAGAGGGTGGACATCACCCCTGGCCAACATCAAATGGACAGCATCAATAGGAGAGTGTGTCAAACACTGCCAAGGGGAAACTGGCTATAACACCCATAAGTCTTCCTCCAACAATACACAGCCTACAGAGAACATTAATTCCCAAATCTATCAGCTGGGAATCTAGCATTCAGAACACCTAAGTTTATGGGGGGACACCTGAATCAAAGTACCACATTCTGCCCCTGCCCCCCATAAACTGTATAACCATATATGATGTGAAATGCAATGCATTCAACACAACTTTAAAAGTCCCTGTATTTTTTTTTAAATCAATCCTAATGACATTCAAACATCCCTACAATCCAGCCATAATACCAAAAAATAAGCGCCCACAACTAAAACCCATAGTGGCACAGAATAAACATTTACACTGCAAAAGATGGCACTGGGCATTGCAAAGAAATAGTCAACCAATACAAGATTTAAAACAACCAGCACAAACATCAAACTGTGTAATTCCAAGTCCAACAACTCTAGTCAGTGACAAATCTCCAAGTCTAATAATTTTAACCAGCAACAAGTCTCTGGAGTTCTAGTTCCACCCCTCCAGCTAGACTACTCACAGTCCTGGAAAACTTCATTGGGGCTGGCAGCTCTCCTTAGCTGCCCTCTAGTGGTCCTAGCCTCTCCAGTGGGTCTTCACTGCAATCCACTGTTCATCCTCACAGGCCCATTGGGTCTCCATGAAGGCATCCAGCAAACCTGCTTCACACTGCCCATGACCATTTCTAAAACACAAGACCATGGTGCAAACTCAATGACCCTCTCTTTTCTGCATTTCTTATACTCCATAATACGAGGCAGGGTGCTACTTTGTAAATCCAGGGGGCAATAAAGCAGACTTTGAAGAGCAAGATATTCCTTGAGCATTCAGGCTCCTTCAAAAAAGTCTACATACATTCTTCCTGATGCCCCAATGCTGGCTCAGTCTCAAAGGTTGTAATCTCTCATATAAATATAACTGAATGGGAAGAAGTTTCAGCCTAAAGATTTCATTTCTGCACCATAGCCCTCTGCTCACATCACTCTGTTTCTACATAAAGCAACCCTGCACAAGGTCTCAGGATATGGGCATAACAGCAAGCCTCTCACACAAACAGCTTCTAGCCCAGACCAAGCAAAGCTCTTTCTCACCCTCACAAGCCAAACCTCAGAGTCCGTAGTTCTTACTGCTTTCAGGTCTTTCAACCCTAACCAGAATAGTCCATCAAGCTGTACTTACAGCACTGCAAGGCATGTCTTAGGCCAAGGTTTCAAATTCTTCCTCATTCTTTCCTCAAAAAATCAGCTCCAAAAGGCCAAAAGCCACATACTCAGTGTCTAGCAGCAATGACCCCAACTATTGGTACCAAATTACTGCTGCAGTCAGATTCACATTGCTGCCAGAAAACCCCCAACCAAGAGCAGCTTTTTTTTTGGGGGGGGGGGAAAGGGTTTATTTTGGCTTACAGACTCAAGGGGAATCTCCATGATGGTAGGGGGAAACGATTGCATGAGCAGAGGGTGGACATCACCTCCTGACAACTTCAGATGGACAACAGCAACAGGAGAGTGTGCCAAACACTGGCAAGGGGACACTGGCTATATACCCATAAGCCCACCCCCACAATACACTGTCTCCAGGAGGCATTAATTCCCACATCTCTATCAGCTAGGAACCTAGCACTCAGAACACCTAAGTTCATGGGGTATCAAAATGCCACAAGGTTCTCATGACAATATTGGTAATCAAAGTGGTGATGGTTACACAAATATTTGAATATAACAGTGATCATTGAAATGAACACTGAAAGGGAAAGTCTTATAGCATAAGAATTAAACTCAGTAAAACTTAAGCTGTATATTCTTTAACTTTTTCGGTAAATAATCTTTAATACATTAACTTGCTATTTTAAGCACAACCTTCTGGTACTATTCAACTGCTTGAAATTAAATATATTTTCTCTGAGATAATTAAGGATATGCTGTAAGTCCTATCCAATATAGTTTAAAAATTTTTAAAGCCCTCCATTTGAATTTATAGTTTTGGCTACCTCATTTACTTCAAAGCCTGCTTGCTATTCTAACTTTCCTATTAGAGAGAATACTTATAATGAAATTCCTGAATTATTTTAATTTTTTTATTCCTTTGTTTTATTTATTTTTTGAGGTAGGGTCTCACTCTAGTTCAGGCTGACCTAGAATTCACTATTTAGTCTCAGGGTGGCTTTGAACTCACAGTGATCCTTCTACCTCTGCCTCCCAAGTGCTGGGATTAAAGGCATGTGCCACCACACCCAACTTCTTCATTATTTTAAATATTAACATCTTCCTTTGTATTCTTCAAAGATCTTATTTCTTATTATCTAAAAGGTGGTTTTCTGCAGAAATTTTCCAAATATCTAGTTTTGATCACCAATTTTATCTGTCTACCTCTTCTCTTGCCTTGAACAGATGTTTATTTACATATTATGTCAAATTTATAAAACTTGATGAAAAGAAAAATAGTCCTAATCTGAAAATTTTTATATACTGCTACACTTTCTCTTCTTTTGTCAATCTGTGGTTGAGTTTCCTCAATGATCTGGAGTAACCTTTAATAATTGTAATCATCATACTTAATAACTGACAATCTAGTGCCATATTAATATAATATTGAGAGAGTATTTCCTTTCAACTTTCACAGGAACTGTTGATCCCAGCTCATTGTGATGTAGTGTGAAATGAGCTCTTGAATTGACGGTTTGATCTCTCAAAAGCCGGTCTTTTCTTTTGGTCAACATAATTCATTAAGTGTCATCCTCAGTATATTGAATTTTGTAATGGATTAGTTCTCTACAATATTTTCACTTACCTTTCTAATGGTACACTATGAGAAATTTCAAGGGCTTATTGAAAGTTGAAAGTCTGCCTTTTCTTTGCTGTAATACTTTGTATATGATTATGCATGATATTTTCATCTCTTTTAAAAAGATGTGAACCACTTGTGGGTGTGTGTGGCAGAATTGTTGGTACTCTGGGAATCCAAACTTCAGTGGAAGTTGGTAAAAATCATGACCAAGAGGGATCCCTACATTTAATTTACGACCCTGTAATGAGCTGTGGCTTGGGGGTAGTGTATTAATTAAAGTAGCCATGAAATTCCTTCTAAACTATGATATAGGGTGGACAAAGTGAGCTCAAGGGACTTCTCTTCCCTCACATTACTACAAAGCTCTCCTCTTAACTTTCTTCTGCCAACTTTGTGGGAACTTTAAAAAAAATTATTTTTCATTAAGTAGAAACTTTGTATGGATACACAACATGTTGGTACCATCATTTCCCTCTTCCCTGTCGACACTCCATGGAGAATCTCCTCAGTGGGATTGCTAGTATTCAGCATGGAGCTGTGAGTTATGATTTGTCAGAGCAGCAGATCGGCCTATTGGGGATGGGGCAAAGCCTCTGGATAGGCCCTCCCACCCTGTAGTTCTTACATTCTTTCCAACCCATCTTCCACAAAGTGCTTTAAGCCTTGGTGGGTGTGTTTGAAGTCTACATTAGTATTTAGCTCTCAGCAGCTCCTGGATTTCTGCTTTGGTGCATTTTGAGTATCCTCAGTGTCTGTCTCTATCACCGTGGCACAGGTTGTCAGGCTTGCCTTGGAAGCAACACTCTTGTTCATCTAGCCAGTTGCTCTGTGGTTTCACCTAGGACCTAACTGCAGTGCAAGGGGTAGTTTATCTCTTGCCAGGGAGTCAGCTATCCTTGTCTTGTTGATAGATTTTGGTTGTCCTCAGTACTTGCTGCTTTCTGAAAAAGAAAAACAATAAACAGACTCTCCAATGGAAAGTAAGATCAGCATAAGTTGAAGGGGATAAACATTGACAATTTATAGTGATTTTGATGGGTGTAACCTCACATTTGGACAAAGACTGGCAGGAGCTTCTCACTGGAGTCCACAGTCTTGGTCTTCATAGGACTCTGACTTGGTTCCCAGTTCCAGGTATGGGTTCCTTTCCACTGAGTGGATCTCATAGCCAATCAGAGAGCCATTGGTTACCAACCTAGACTGTGTGCCACTATTTCACAGGTGTGTACATCTTGTCAGACTGATTTCTTTATTATTATTATTATTATTATTATTATTATTATTATTATTTGACAGAGAAAGAGAAGGAGAGAGAGAATGGATGTGCCAGGGCCTCCAGCCACTGCAAATGAACTACAGACTTGTGTGCCCCCTTGTGCATCTGGCTAATGTGGGTCCAGGGGAATCAAACCTGGGTCCTTTGGTTTTGCAGGCAAATGCCTTCACCGCTAAGCCATCCCTCCAGCCCCAGCCTGAATTGTTTCATATAGCAGTGTCCCCTGCTTATTCACAAAATTGTTGGCCATTTCCCTGCCCCTGCCCAACCCCTGCCCCAGCACCTCAGTAGTGCTTTTCAGCACCATCTGAGAATTGGCTTCCTTCAAGGTTCAGCTGGATCTCTTGATGTTCTGTGTTGACAGCATGTGGTTCTTCAGCAATTGGGTCTAACCTTTTACCCCAGGTGGGTAATCAAATGCTTTGACAGAAGCCAGTCTTGTTTTGGGGGAACTTGTAGGTCTCTCGAATCAACAGCTCAACATGGATTGTAACCAATTTCTGGTACTACGAGTTACAAGCTAGAGCCCAATGTTTTAAAGGTTCGGCTTAATCCCACCCTCTCTAGAACACTTCTTACCTGACAATCCTTCTTTGTCTCTACTGAGGGTTATATCTTTTAGTCTACTATCCAGGAGGAAGGTTTCTATGGTACTAATTCATTTTGGATTTCCTTTTGTGTATATCTACCTCCTTCCTCCAATTCCCCTCCCCACAAACCCACCCATCCCTCTTATCTGTCCTTTGAGTTATCTGTCAGATTTGCCTGCAACTCAAGCTGTTCCAATTTAGGAACCACAGATGAAGGAGAACATGCAGTGTTTGTCTTTCTGTGCTTGTATGAGTTCAGTTAGTATGATTTGTTCCAAGTCTGCCCATTTTCCTAAAACTTTCATTATATCATTTTTCCCTACTGTTGAGTAAAATTCCACTGTATGAATGTACCATGTCTTCATTATCAATTCATCAAATGTTGGGCATCTGGGTTGATTTCAGTTAACTATTGTGAATTGAGCAGCTATAAACATGGTTGAGCAAATATCTCTATAGGGAAGAGTGGAGCCTTTAGAGGAGATGCCAGGAGAGGAATGGCTGGGTCACTTGGTAACTCTATTTTCATCTTTTTCAGGAGTCTCCATATTGATTTCCATAGTGGTTGTACAAGGTTGCACTCCCACCAGCAGTGAATGAGGGCTCCTCTTTCCCCACATCCTCACCACCATTTATTATCATTTGATTTTTTTTAAAGATTACCATCCTTTCTGGAGTAAGGTGAAATCTCATAGTTGTTTTAATTTGCATTTTCCTGATGGTTAAGGATGTTGAACATTTTCTTATGTGGGCATTTGCCATTTTTATTTCTTCCTTTGAGACTTTCCTATTCAGATCTCTGCCCCATTTTTTTTGAGTGGATTGTTTGATTTTTTTTATTGCTGAGTTTTTTGAGTTCTTTGTAGATTCTAGATATTAGGCCTCTGTCCGTGGCATAGCTGGCAAAGATTTCCTCCCATTCTGTTGGCTCTGTTTATGGTGTGTTTGTCTACGCAAAACCTTTTTAGCTTCATGAGATCCATGGACACTTTTTGAGAAGAATAATCTGTAAATAATTTTGAGTATAACTTCCTCAACATAAATAATTTACATATATACTTACTCATAAAACATATTTAGGAAATGAAAAAAAATTGAAAGATAAAATAAATCACCAAATAATTACAAATTACGTATGGTACATCTATTTTCTGTTCACTAAGAAATGAACTGTTTTTTGTTGTTGTATTTTTGTTGTCACTTTTTGCTTTTTGAGACTATCTTGTTGTAGCCCAGGCTGGCCTTGAACTTGCAGTGCTCCTCCTGCCTTAGCCTCTCAAGGACTGGGATTATAGGCTTCATCCATGTCTCTTGGCTAATACCTTTCTTTGAGATATCCAGGGACTACTGATATGGCACAAAATACTTTCAGAATCATTCACCAATTTTATTATATAATATTATAATAAGCACTTTTTGTGGAGGGAATGCCATTTATAATACACCAGAGATATGGAGCCAGACACCATTCCAACCTGGGCCAGGAATGCCAAGCCTTGGAATGCTGCAACCTGAAATCACAGAGCTGCAGCCCAGTGCCCTGTGGGCAGACCCTTTGACCAACATTGCCCTTAAGTATATGATTCCTTTTTGCATGTCAGAGATGGCACACTTAAAAATTCAACTGGGAGTTATGTACATAGCAGCTCATGCTAGCCTCCCAGAACTGTACACTAATCAACGAGGACTGTACTCCTTTGGTACAGTCTACACTAATGGCACTAATAGCATACAGGAAACTGTATCAAATAGACTTACCCTGGTAAGTACTTCTTCCAAACAGAGACACACAACCCCCTCTGCACAGCCCACTGCACAGTGCTGCAAGTGGTATTCTAGTGTCTGCCCAGCTTACAGTATACCAAATAAAGTATTTTCCTTTTAAAAAAAAAAGTGGTAAGGAACAGACATGTCCCCCTTCCTTCTAAATTACCTATACTGACAGGTGTTTTTGGTTTGCCATCTTTATCCAAAGATACAAGTTGGGATGACCTGTGCTCATCAGCATCGATTCTAATGCTACTCAATCTGAAAAAGATACTCTATGGGTATTCGGAGTCTGGCTGGGAAGTGGTGGACGTAATTGTGGTCTCGGATAGTTACAGAATACGGAGACCCCTGGTGCTGCCTCTTTGTACTAACAAAGCAGCTGAGCAGCATGACAGCACAAAGATGTTTGGTTGAGTTGGAAGAACAATGAGAATGACTTCATATGTGGATTATCAGCCTTTATCGTGTATTTGGCTTTGCTTGATCTTAACATGATCTTCCCACAGCAATGGGCTTTTTCTGCTTAGATGCTGAAACGTCATTTTAACACTCTGATGGTTTGAAAACCATTTATGCTAGCCTGTCCTGCTCACATATGATCATAACAAAGAAAATAAGCAACCATCTTTAGAATATTATAGTCAGTGTCTCAAGTTGAGCCAAATAGCTGTCATTCATTCAACAGGATTCATTCAGCAAATATGTACTAAATGCCTGAAATATGCCAGCTGCTGTTCTAGGAAGTAGGGATTCAGTCATCAACAAAAATCAAAAAGTCCCTGATTGTGGGGTATTTACAGAAACCCAATGGGAAGATTGCCTTTTTAGCCTGGTACAAAACTAATTGACTTGCTCTCAGAGTCACCCTCAAAGCTTTTTTACTTTTCAAAGAGCTTCAAAACTTCTTCAGTAGGGAACAGTAGTGAGTAAAGAGAAATGATCTTGGAAAAGGGCTCAAAGAAACAAACAAACAAGAACCAGGATCCCATGGGCCAACCATAGCCAGGAGCGTAATTCCTCCCATGCAAGATTGTGTGACTTTCAACGCGGTGGACAGTTCCCTAGCTAATGGAAAATGTGAAGGACACAGAAGATCATTTAATAGGATTACACCTAAACCTGTTATAGATTAAATTCTCTGGCTGTTTGATACCCTAGTTACTAGGCCAGATTTGTAGCCACAAACAAAAATGATAAGGAAAATACCATCCTGATAAGAACAAAAGGACAGAGTGTCCTACTTCTCCCATTGGAGGAGGAAGGGAGAATAAAGGGAACATAAAGCCCACCTCTGATGCACTGTTCACCAGGTTCAAATGCACCGGGAAAATACACAGAGCAACACCACTCCCATACTCCCTGATGCACAACCCTACTGGCCGTTGTTTCCAAAGGCCCAGCGTCAAAATATAATATTTTCCCTGAACCTTCACAACAATAAATATCCACTGTAGGTGACACTAATGGTTAAACATTGACAGAATTTAAAACAGAAAGTACTGAGATCCCTGCCCCTGGTTGCAAACTTGCATTTCCACCTGTAAATGGGTTATTGGGGGAGGTGACCCAGAGAGCATGAAAGTAGAACACACGAGCAATGCTCTTTTCAATCATGTCAGATAGTTTACGCAGATGTATGTTTGCCTTCAAGCTAGTTAATATTCACATGAAGCTGATGTCCTAACCTTGGTATAAGAAATACAGGCATTCATAAATAGAAGCTGTTTGAGTAAGGGTCCAAGCAAGCTGGTCTCCCTTACACATACGAGAGGCCTAAGACTTAGTCCTGTATTGATTTTTATCACTTGGGAAAATATTCTGTAACTGCTAAAGCAGTTTCCCATAAGGGTGAGTCTGTATTCAGGGTTTATCACAAACTGTCTACTAGAAGGTTTGAGAGCAGGAGAAACCACAGGGGTTAATTCACCCTTAGCTGGGACTGCTGATTCATTCCAGATGGCTTATATTTGCACAAGTCTAGTAGCTTATTCTCACTTGCAGCATTTTTGAGTTTGACTTTATGCTTACTATTAGAAAGCTCTCCTAAGTTCACTTATTTACTGCTAAATTGATACTGTAAGCTAGTACTGAAGTACAGATTTAAAATAAACAGTGTCACCATTGAAGTGTAAGATGGCACCTTGTGTTTGGCACTCTGTATTAGAAGACAGGAGTGAACTATGCTCTGCCGCTCTCAGGAGACGTGACTTGACTGAACCTGTCACATTCAAAGGTGCTTTGTCACCGTTTTACCGTTGGTAGCATACACAGCTCCACAAACACCTCTCCCATTGTACAAATATTTACAACATTTGACATGTCATTTTATAATAGATATTCATGTGCATTATTTACAAGCACTAGTGCCTGCTCACATTTAATTTGCCTTTCTCATAAACAGGATACACACTAAAATACATTGTGAGGTGCTCTCTAAAGTTTTCCCCAAATCCACAGCCCTGCAATAATGTGCATGTCCTAAGAAATTGCTATTGCTGCTTTCTTTGTACAGTAGTTGATGGCACAGGCTCAAATTAATCAAAAAGTCTGGTTCTGTCAATAACTATTCTCCCTATATCCTGGTTTCCTTATATGAAACATGAGAATAATCATATTTTGCTTATGGAGCTGTTATAAAAATAACATAAATTGACGCAGATATAGGTGAGACAGTGCATGCAATGTTCCTTATACAGTGCCTTGGAAAAATAAGGACTCAATTTGTTCAGTGTTATTGTTGCATCTATGTCATTAAATTTAGTATGCCGGTGGTTGAGAGATGCACCACAGTTGACGATACCATCAGGAAGGAAAACTCAACTCTCCAAGCTCAACCTGTGCAACTGTGATGCAACACTTTTGGTATCTCATTATTTAGAAATTTTATTTTATATTACCAAGCAAGTCTTTTCAGATGAAAACATAGATTGTTGTCATAGAGCACCTTTAGGCATGTAAAGTAAATGCTGCTAAGAATAACTGACTGTTGAGTGCTTAGCTCTATATGGGACATCTATATCCCTCCCTCCAGGGCTCAGAGAACATCATGGAAGAGGAAGCGGAAAGAACGTAGGAGCTGCAAGATGAGGAGGAGTTCTGCAAAATGCTGTCCCCTGGAAATAACTTGGCCTGCAGGAAACTTGCCCCCAAGACTGGGTCCTTGAACATTCCAGCAAGGATGGATGAGAGACGTGGATAAGGACAGTCATGTTCTGCGATGGAGTAGCTACTGGATATTTGCCTACTTTCAAGTCAATAACCTGCTGCCCATATTCATGCAAGCAGCTCTAATTATACTCAGTGCTCTCACAAAGGACATGACAGTAGGAGGAAAACTTGTTGGGAAGAAAGAGTTCAATGGAGCAGAGAGTGGTGTTACACGCCTTTAATCCCAGCACTTGGAAGGCAGTGATAGGAGGATCACAGTGAATTTGAGACTACCCTGAGACTGCGTAGTGAATTCCAAGTCAGCCTAGGCTAGAGTGAAACGCTACCACAAAAAGAAGAAAGAGTCCAATGGGAATGGGGGTAAGAGTGGGTAGCAGAGGGTGTGTATGTTCAACATACACCATATACATGTATGGAATTGTCAAAGAACAAATCAAAAGATCTTGAAAACAAACAATTACAAAAGAAAACTACAAGTGAAAGGTGGTGAATATATTTCTCAACTTACATCCACAGTCTGACTCCCTCATTGGCTCTTGAGGTTTTTTGTTGATTTTTTTTTTTCCCACAGTATATTCTCTGGGCATAAAGTGTCTGGTGATCCTGACACCCTTCCTACAAGTGTTCATGCCATTGCCTTCCAGAACTTATGAAATGATGAAGAGACAGGGCTTTCATTCAACAGTCAAGGAGGCGAGTTCTTTCTCAACAATGAATCATTCATGGACTGAAACACAAGGAATCTCCTTTGTTTTGTTCCCCCCCCCCCCCCACCATCAGGAATAGTAACCCAGTTGGTATATGCACAGCAATGACCCCTAAAACTGGTATGTTACAGCTGATGAACTATACAATTTTTTTCCTGTCACTTTCTACTCTTTACTATGAGCAAGCTAATGTATGTCAGTATCCATGTTCAAAATGAGAATGAAAGTTAGAAACTCTCCTACTGAATCGAAGTATTAATTTTAACAGCGCCCACAAAAATCCAACACTTTACTTGTTATTCATTTACCAAACATTTATTGCAAGTCTGTTCTATTGATCTTTGTTAGGTGCGGTGTAGAATTTAAAGAGAATAAGCCTTAGTCACAAGACAAAGTGAAAGACCCACCCCTGGGTGAGTGAGGGAAAGCAAATACTGACTGCAATGAGCTAAGGGACACAAGGAACGCACGCACGTGGTACACTGAGAGCTGATGGCACCAAGGAGAGTCCGTGGGTTTGGGCTGAGTCTGAGACAGAAATATTACATCTCAGTGCTTCAGGCCTGCGAAGGAGGATGAAACATTGTGAGCAAAGGGAACATTTCTCAAAAAATAAAATAAAATAGAATAAAGGCCAGGCTTCCTGATACATTTCTTTTTCAGTTTTAAGCCTCCTACCTTGTTCCTTGCTCTGAAAGATTAAAACCAGCCAATTCTCTTTTTGTCTTCTGGAAATAACTTTTACCTATTTTTTCTTCTTGGGCTATGTTTGCTTATTGACTTACAAAAACTTTTTTTGTATAATATAGACATCAACCCATAATAATTATGTATTTTGCAAACATTATTCCATCCTACTGCTTACTTCTTAAAATTTTTTTATTTTTTAGAGAGTGAGACGCACATACAGAGAGAGAGAGAGAGAGAGAGAGAGAGAGAATTGGCTCGCCACAACCTCAGCCACTGAAATAGAACTCCAGTTGCTTGTGCCACCTAATGGGCATGTGTGACCTTATGCTTGCCTCACCTTTGTGCATCTGACTTATGCAGGATCTACAGAGTCAAACATGGGTCCTTAGGCTTTGCAGGCAAGCACCTTAACTGCTAATCCATCTCTCCAGCCCTTTTTTATTTTTATTTTTTTAGAGAAAGTGAGAGAGACATAGAGAGAGAGAGAGAGAGAGAGAGAGAGAGAGAATTTTGCTATCCTTTTAAATTGTTAGTAGCAACTTATCAGTCTTCAGTATCTCCCTAGCCAAATCTGTCAACATTTTTTCTTTATAGTTTTTGGGTATATTTGCTTATGAAGGCTTTCCCTGTCCCACTCTTAACTTTCCAATTGATTTTCTTCTATAGCCCCCTTTTTCACATTTAAGCCTAATGCTCAGATTTAGTTTTGAATATAGCATGATGTTGGTGTAATTTTCCCTACAATTTCATACTGAATTTAAATCTAGTCTTAGATATTCTTTTGGCACTTATGAAATTGATGCTAACATAGACAATTACCAGCAGAAAAATTTCAATGACCTAAGCTAGTGAAGAAAAGTAGTGTCTCAAAACCAAACTATTCTTGTAGTTTTAAGTGTCAAAAGCTTGTATTTAAATAAATTTAGTTAGTGATACTTTTTTTTTTGTTGTTGTTCTTATAATGAAAGGTGAAGGATGTGTCTGTGCTCAAAAATGGGTGGGTCTAGGGAAGACAAGTCTGTCATCTCTCTCTCTCTCTCTCTCTCTCTCTCTCTCTCTCTCTGTGTGTGTGTGTCTTTCATTTATCCTACTGAAAATAGATTTCCCCCATATGGCAAAATAAATCGTTACAGAGCATCCCAGGCACACACATCCTCCCGGTTCAGTAACTAGAGAGGGTAACATGCTCCTCCCCATGTATAATAAGAAGCAAATTTTCTTATAAAAAATTGGAATCTAGGGCTGGAGGGATGGCTTAGCAGTTAAGGCGTTTGCCTCCAAAGCCAAAGGATCTTGGTTCGATTCCCCAGGACCCACGTTAGTCTGATGCATAAGGGGGGTGCATGCATCTGGAGTTCATTTGCAGTGGCTGGAGGCCCTGGTGTGCCCATTGTTCTCTCTCTCACTCACTCACTCTTTCTCTGTCAAATAAATAAATAAATAAATAAAAAGAAGATGGGAATCTAATTTTACTACCTTGTAATTCCCTGGTTATTTCTTTACCAGATAGTGATCTGCCCATTCCTGGACCCATCTCTGTAGCCAGGTAGACCCAGTGCTGACTGAACAGGCTGGGTCATATTTCCAGCCCCATTGGCAATACTGTAGGAAGAGACAGCACAAGAAAGATACTGAAAGTCATGACTGCCAAGAAAGTCACCAAGACAAGTTGTCCTTCCAATTTGTGATTTGCTACAATCAATAATCATAAACGCAATATAAGCATTTACATTTCCCTATTGACCATACTAGATTTTTAGACATAAAATGTTGTGTTTCTCATTTTTATTATCTTGGGCATGTATTAAGTTAATTTGTATAACCTTAGTACCTAATAATTGATTCAAAACATGGGTTAATGCCATATGATCGAAGACAAGTTGTTTAACTTCTTCTTGATGACAACTTTTCATCTGTACAACAAGGCCTTTGGTTTTATTATCTAGGGAAGTAGAGAGAAACAATACAAAACCAGAGACAAAGGCAGAGGCTCTAACATCTGTGCATGGAGAATAAGGATGTCATACCCCTGAATCCTGAACACCATCCTGATTCTACACATGTCACTTAAGGACAAGGTAAACCTAGGAACATATATGCCTCAGGAGCTCTTTTAAGATCAAGTGTTCATCCCAGTAGGCAGATTCATGAATAAACAGTGATTGTCACCACATGAATGTGGCTTCATGTAAAGAGTGGGAAGGAAATTCATTATATTTTAAAAATTCTACTTAAGAAATTCCTCTATTGGGCTGGAGAGATGGCTTAGCAGTTAAGATATTACCTGCAAAGCCAAAGGACCCAGGTTCTATTCCCCCAGGAACCACATAAGCCATATGCAGAAGGTGGTACATGTGTCTGGAGTCTGTTTGCAGTGGCTGGAGGCCCTGGTGTGCCCATTCTGTCTTCCACTCCTCTCTCTGTCTCTCTCTCCCTCCCTTCCTCTTTCTCTCTTTCTCATAGATAAATAAACAAATAAGTGTATTTAAAAACAAAATAAAATAAGTTCCTTTAGAACTTTTCTTGTGGCTACCATACCTCTTTCATAGGCGCATAGAATTTTAGAGCTTGATGCATCTATTAGCCATCAAGCTGCATTTTCATCAGCCTCACAGAATTATAGAGCTTAAGTGAGGCCTGGAAGTCCTGTCTGATTCTCTCATGTAATGTGTACATGTGGGAAAAACTTCAAGAAATCCATGCAAAGTCACTTCTTGGCGATGAGTCCTTATGAATTAAGCGTATAGGGAATGTAAGGAGAGAGACGGGAGAGGAGGGAGATGAGTTGGGAGGTGGGCAATACAAAGGAGCATTGATCAGTGAGGTGCCAGCGACGGGACTTCAGCAGAAGCCTGACAAGGCTTGGCTGAGGCTCGGAGCAGTCACTGTCGTGGTGATGGAGAGGAGACACTATGAGCTGTAAGAATAGAGGGAACCAAGCAGCTGGATGGGGAAGCTGTGAGATTGGTCCCATGAGAGGACGTTGAGGGCTCCCAAAGCTGTAGTGGAGAAAGGGTAGAAAAGAATGGAGGGAAAGGGACGCCGTTTAAAGAGCTCAGAGAAAGGTAAGTCAGCAGGAATCAGTGATTGAGTTCTTATATTCAATATCACTCCTGCTTTGATCTTGAACCAGTGACGTGCCGTCAGTTTCTTTGCTGTCAAGCACCTGTAGGCAGCACACACACTGATTTTTCAAATGCTCGATTCACATATTCTGAAGACATCGCACAATTAGCAAGTTTATCATGTTCTCCCCATTCTAACGATGGTTTGGAGTGAAGGCACTTGGCAGACATCTGTCCTCTTAGAGTTTATTTTTACTGTGGGAGTTATAGACCCAGGGACAATTCCACCATAGTGCCGGTTTAAGAGTGACTTTTAGAAACTCTGAAATGATCCAAATTCATTATTATTTTCACGTATTCGATTCTTGTTTTGATCGTATCTCCAGGGTGGTGACGTAAGGCGGGTGCTGGACCGAGCGTTGGCTGACGTGGTTCTGCTCACTTCCTCTGGTCATCTAAGTGACCATGGGCATGGGGATCATCCTGCTGCCACACCCTTGCAAGACGGGTGACCATTCAGGTCCTTCCAAATGTTGTCGCGGATTCTGCGTCTAGGTCAGTCATGATCACAAAGCGATGGAGACTTAACGTCAGTCTCCGATGCACACTAAGGGCTGCACGCTCAGATCTGCACCCTGCTCCTGTCACCGCCTCGCGTCCTCCCTGAGCAAGCTTCCATCTACGCATGTCTGAGACCAAAAACAAACATCTAGTTCACAATGATATCACACAGAGTGCAAGAGAAGAGGCATGGGGGACACTTGGACATGGGGCTCTGGACCTACTGCAAACCCCATGCCTAGGAGGAGGGGCTGCTCTTCATTTCATTCTGTGTCCCAGAGGCGGGGGGGGGGGTGTCAACACAGAACTAAAAACATCATTCCCACCACTCATTCACTCAAGCAGTCATTCAGCTATTCATTCAGTATATACTACTTAAAAAATTATTTATTTATTTGCAAGCAGAGAGAGACAGAAAGAAGAGAGACAGGTAGAGAGAATGGGCATGCCAGGGCCTCTAGCCCCTGCAGACAAACTCCAGGCCAGTGTGCCCCTTGTGCATCTGGCTTATGTGGGTCCTGGGGAATTGAACCTGTGTCTTTTGGCTTTATAGGAAAACACCTTAACCGCTAAGCCATCTCTCCAGCCCCAGTTCATACTACCTTTGACCAATAAATATTTGCCTGAGCACATAAATAGTTAGGGCTTCTAGCTACAGTCTTACATGGGGCCGTTTCTCTACTCTCACTGCCTGGCTTTCACCAATAGACATTACAAGAATGAGGAACATTTTAGAATGGCTAGCCCTAGGTTATCTTTAAAAGTAACAAGATCCCGCTTTTAATTAATCTTGGCCCCTGACTTTTGCATGAAAAGGAGAGTCAGTGAGTGAGCTCATGCTGCTGCATCTATTTCCAGAGCTGAAGTGTTTAGTCACTTGTGTGTGAAACAGCCAAAGGCAGACTGGGTTACTGTCCTGCGGAACATCTGCACCGTGTTTATCATCTTGGCATTCGGGAACTATGTAAATACGTGCAGACCCGTGACAACCCCAGGATTTTGTTTCCAAATGTGCCATCGATGAATAATGGCACAAATGAGCAAAGGCATGCAGACAACAATTTGGGTGGGGAGTAAGGATGGGAATTACAATGTGTTCCAAGTGCTCTAGGGGTAAAAAAAAAAATCTCTTCCTATCATTGTAAAACAATAAAGCCAGTGGAGGCACAATAATGTATAAGATGGCTTTAGAATCAGACAACTTGCTTTTGTTTTGAAAATTCAAGTCTCTCCTAGGATAATCGCTGGCAGAATCAGTCTTTTTGGTGAAGTCAGGCTCCTGAAAGGACATGAGTCTTTATTACAGAGCATAGCCTCCTAATTCCCACCTTAGCGCAGAAGCTGAGTTTAGCCCTCGGCTGAGCTAGGGGCTCTCTCCGGCGAGAGCTCAGTCCCTCCATTTGAACCACTGGTAATTTGAGATAAATTCAACTCAAGCTGTCTATGTGAGTGCCCCAGTAGTTCTGTCTCCTTGCAAAAGATTCAATCTTTTGTCTTCACCGCTGTCTTAGAGATGTGCAAAGGCACTAAGGCAATTATTTCTGACTGTCTCCTAGAACTCAGAAACTCTGTCATAGAAGGTTGAAACTATGCTTGGTCATTTAGTCTGACTAGACTTTAAAAGGCATAAAATACAAATAGATTCTGGGAAATAAATCAACTTTAGGCCTTTTACTGCTGAAGGCGGAAAATAAGTCCCAAAAAGGCTAATTATGTCTTTCTTTGCTCAGTAGTTGGGCTTAATAATAAGCAGCAAACATATGGTGGAGATTGAGCTGCATAATCCATCATGGCCTTCTGCTGAGCAGCAGGGACATTGGTCTTAAAGGAAATTATATGCAGAAAGCTTACACATATTGATAGCTGTGGAACCTACCATTGTCAGAAGTGATAACCACTAGTCTGTCTTCTAAAAATTTCTCTCAACTTGCTAAGAATCAAAGGAGCCTAGTATAAAACACCATTGGCAACTTATTTTATTTTTTATTTTTATTTATTTGTCAGAGAAAGAGGGAGAGAGAGAGAGAGAGAGAGAGAGAGAGAATGGGTGCACCAGGGCTTCCAGCCACTACAAACAAACTCCAGACACATGCACCCCCTTGTGCATCTGGCTAATGTGGGTCTTGGGGAATCAAGCCTGGGTCCTTTGGCTTTGCAGGAAAACACTCAACCACTAAGCCATCTATCCAGCCCCCAACTTATTTTTCAACTATCAGATTAAGAGAGATTTTTAAATGATGAAGCAAGCATATTTCTATCTTCTGTTGAGAAAATAAATAAATGTGGATAATTCTTTCTAGACAGTAATTTGGCCAGAGGTCCAAGGACCACAAAAATGTTTACATATTTTTGAGCTAGTCATTTTATATCCAGAAATCTATCTCAAGACAATAGTATAAAGTGTGGACAAGAATTTAAGTATGAATGCTCATTGAAACCATACTTATAATAGCAAAATACACAATGAGCAAATGATTAAGCAAATCATGTACAACTTCCATATTCTATGGTACATTATGTTGTCATTAAAAATCACATTGACAAATATTTTCAAAGGAAAAAGGAAATGAAAATTGGATACAGATCAATGGAGACACCTTGTCTTGATTATGTAAAATGACATGTTTGGTACCTATTGGAGATGAAAGATGTTATTTTTAAAACTGCTGCACTTTTGAATCTCAGGACAAAACCAGAAATTTGTGCATGTGAGGGATTTGGGGTAGGGGAATATTGCAGTCAGGTTCGCATTGCTGGTAGAAATCACCCAACCAAGAGCAGCTTATGGGAAAAAGAGATTTATTTTGGCTTACAGGCTCAAAGGGGGAAGCTCTACGATGGCAGGGGAAAATGATGGTATGAGCAGAGGGTGCACATCACCCCCCTGACCAACATAAGGTGGACAACAGGAACAGGAGAGTGTACCAAACACTGGCAAGGGGGAGCTAGCTATAATACCCATAAGCTGGCCTCCAACAATACACTGCCTCCAAGAGGCACTAATTTCCAAATCTCCATCAGCTGGGGACCTAGCATTCAGAACACTTAAGTTTATGGGGGACACCTGAATCAAACCACCACAGGGTGGATAATGCCTGGACAGTTAGCCTTAGGGAAACTCTGAATCAGCAGGATAGCCCAAATTCAAGCAGAAATGGTGTTGTGTTTTATATTACCAAGATGGGTCTTTGTTGTGGGCAGCATTGACCTTTGACCTGTACAGAACTCCATGCATGCGTTCAAGAGAGAAGTATTAATGAAGTCCCCACTGCGTGTGAACGCACTGTGTCAGGTGACGATGGGACAGTATTATCAGGCAACCATTCTGCCTTCACAGAGCTCCAAATGTCCACCATGCTGTCTCCTGCTATCTTCTCATCTTCGGTAGCATGTAGTCAGTGTTTCAGGGCAAGGACACCCAGAGGGATAGTAACAGCAAATGTCTGATTCTCAGTTGTAGGGTTCTACCTTCACATTCTCTGGTGTGGTCCTCCAGCATTTAAAGAATGTTAAACACAACTTTGCCTTGTGTTGTCTGGGCTCTAGGGAATGACAGGAGGGACTGCCCCCCCCACCCCCACCCTAGCATTATCAACGAGTGATGAAACCTAGAGAAGTTCTTACAAGAGGTGCTAAGGGAGCAGCCCAGGCAGCCCAGAGCAAGAGGTGAGGAGAGCATCCAGGCAAGGGCAGGGCCTCAGGCCAGGCAGTGTTACCCTGGGCTCGTGGAAGTATTTAAGACAGGACGGGCCCCTTGTGATCCACCTTGAGTGAAGCACAAAGAATTGCTGCTATTAAGGGGCAAGCTGGAAAATCTATGAAGTATTTTCATAATACATGGAAGGAAAAAGACAGAGATGCAAAATCTAGGAAAGAAATAAGCAAAAATGCTCAGGAACATGTAGGGTAACAGGAGGATTCATTCTTTAATCTGCATACATTATCATCTCTCATGTAATGTCATTTACAAAACCCTGTCCTGGCTGTGCTCATGTCGTTCATGTACATTTCACTTCTGTTTCTTCCTTCTTCATCTTTCCAATTACCATTCTGGTTTTCTTCCTTTCTTTTCTCCTCTCCCTGTCCTCTGAACGCAGGTCTTGTCAGTGAGTTGATGTATTAGCCACCCCCTTTTTTTGCAACCTGTCTTTGATGTTAAAAATAGTAAAATATCATCATTCATTTCATGCATGTTTCATTTGCACAGTGACCCCCATAAGTAGTAAAATGATTATGTTTGTTTAGCAGGTATGAAGCTGAGGTACAGAGACACTCACCAATCTGTCCAGACTCAAGCAAGTAGGAGGACTGAGATCTGAACCCATGCCCTGGGGTGCCTGAACACACCCACACCTCGTCACTCCCTTTCATAGCTCTGAAGAAAACATAATGGGCATCAGTCACAACTCTTGGCCCCAGACTGCTTATAGAAAGTTGATGTTCTAATGCTCAGAGTCTGAGCGCATGCATTTCCCAAGTGATGCACCACAAATGCAGTTTAGTGTGTTGGAGTTGCTAACCACTGCACCATGCCCTCACAGCCAAAAAGGCAAGTCATAGGACTCTGTGCTCCTTTGATCTTGAATAAGTTACTTAAGATTTCTGAGTATAGTTCCTCAATCTACAAAATGGGGATCTAATAATACCTGCCCCGTCAGACAATATTTGTATAGTTAGGATATAACCCAGCATATAATATGTTCTCTATTATTTCCTTATTAATCATTAGCAAACACTTTGTGCCCCACAAGCTCCAGAAGGAGTAAAAGGAGACTCTGACTCAAAATAAGACAAACAAGTAGCTTAGACTCTAAGTGATCTATACCAGAGGAAAGCAAACTACAGCCCATAGACTGGATGATCTGGCCTGCTACTTGCTCTTGTAAATAACTTTTTTATTGGAACAGTGCCACATTCATATACATTGTATGCATTTTCATATTAAATAATAGCACAGCCAACTAATTACAATGAAAACCATATGGCCTGAAAAGCCTAAAATATCCTTTTATTGACCTTTTACTGAAAATATTTATCAATCCTTGTTATAGATAGACACAGTAGCAAAACAAATACATAATTAAGTATTTTTGTCATATTTTAGGTAAATACCCATGTTGTGTTTATTTTATTAGAGGTTAGTGTGGGAAGGTTTAATTTCTTGGGAAACATATAATACAGAACTAAGAAAAGGTGAAATAAAATTTTGAAAATCACAAATGTGCAAAATCATTTGGTAAGATATGAAATCCTTTACAAATTCCCCACATCCTTTGTCTTTGGATGTATTGTTTTTAACTTTGTGACTGGGGACACTTTTACTAGGCACTGATTCTCTATTACGGAGGCACTAATATTTGGTCCCAATTCTTCTGTTCATACATTCGGGGTGTCATCTGCCTTACCCTGAGATAAATCGAAATGAAACACGATACAAGCTTGGATGGCAGAAGTTATAGCTTCCAGAATACAACAGCAGCCTAGCAATCTAGAGATGTCTCCAAAGGATATTAAATTAATCACCCAAGGATTATTGTGTTTTCCTGAACATGTGAGGGCTGTTTCTTTAGGGTGTTTTGGATGGAGTTTCCACCCTGAGACTGTGGCGGGGAAGGCAGGGTTACTGTCATGTGGACAGTGACTCTGGGTGGGCAACGGGGACTCAGCATTCAGAAGTTCAGCAAATTTTCTGGAAACATTGGTACATGCTGGTCCAGGCTAGAGAGCCTGAGTTCTATGATTTGGTTAAAGAAGGCATAAGCTGTGCTGGAGAGACGGCTCCAAGGTTAAGTGTGATTCTGCACCAGCATGAGGGCCTGCGGAGACCTGAGCTCAAATCTCCAGATCTAAAGTAAACAGCTGGACATGGTCACGCACAGCTGTAACCACAGCTCCGCGGGAGGGCAGAGGCTGGAGAGTCAGCAGTGCCAAACAAGCTCCATGATGTGTAAAGGAGACTCCAACGTAAAACAAGACCAGGTGGAAGAAGAGCACTGGAGCAGGACATCTGTGTTCTACTCTGGCCAGCACAGGTGAGCAATCCGCCACAGGTGAGCATGTGAGGTTCCACAGGGCACATATGTATGTATATACCACACACACCCCTCACCTACTACATTCCACATGCAAATACACACACGCACACACGTGCACACACACACACATGCAAAACAAAAAATATACGAAAGCTTAAGTTGGTAGGAATAGAAAATTTATTTTCCTTATTGTGTGCCTTCAGAATCAAATAACAACCTCAAATCTTGGAAGGAAACGGAAATGAGGTCTCCCTTTAAGAGGACTGAGGAGAAGAATAGGCTGACCAAAAATTGATGGCAGTTGTACACAGTCCCCACAAAAAGTGAGACGTTCCTCCCAAGTTAAAGTTTTCACTGGGCAACAAGGATCAGAGAGTCTAACTAGCCAGGGACTCTGGGAGTGCAGTTTGGAAGCAAAGAGATGACTGCCGAGAAGTGGTAACAATTTAGTTTAATGTAAAAAGCTGTCGTGTCTCTAGCATCCATCAAATTAATTGTGACAAAAATTACTTTTCAAGGAGGACACTTAACTAGAAAGGCATAATATCAGGGTTTCATTAGACAATATTGCACAGAGGAAAGACAGGGAATGCTATTGCTGAAGTCAGAAAAAAGAAATAAAACACAGGCTTTGGACTGAGACAGACCTCAGTGTGCTGCTCAGATCTGCCACTTACGATTGGTGACACTCAAAAAAATCATTTTCCTCCCAGAACCTCCCTCCTCACACTCCATACCAGCAAGCCCCATGATCTATGGTGTTGAGAAAACAATGATGTGAATCCAGTCAATGCAACTTCAGACTCATCTGCATCCACACCTTTGCTATGTCCCTACCCTTCTACCCCACTCTCCATAAACAGAAACAAAACATCCTGTCACTCCCCTAACATCTGCTGCTTCTCCATTTTGCTCCTAAGTATGCAGATGCTTTTCTGAATATTCTTTTCTATTTCAATAATTTTCTAAATATTTTCCTTGCATTGTTCATTTTACCCCCATATTTTTACAATAGAGTCATAAAAAAAAAACAGGCAAAACTGTATTCAAAGCCCATCTCCACCACTTACTGCCTACATGAACATCAATACTTTATTCATTCTTTAATGTCAATTAGTTTCTTTGAAAATTTAAGATGAGAGTACCTTTTTTGATTTCAAGACTAATAAGAAAATACAAAAGAATAAATATACAAACAAATTCACCCAAGATATTTATATGCCAAAAAAGCAAAAGATAATGATTTCTGGCATGCATATTTGTTAAGGAAGATACATTTTAGAGATTGTGTTTATAAAATATACATAAACTTTCTCCCTGTGTTGACATGATTTGACTTTTTCCTTGAAAAACTAATCTTTCCCTTTCCCTCCTCTTGAAACTCACTGTCCTTAGATATCAGTGCATCGTAAATAAATGTACTTTCCCAGTGGGATATGGAAAGGGGTAAACTTTGCATATTAGAATTATCTGGCGTCCCACACTCATTCTCAATCCCATCACCAGAAGTTCTGACTCAGTAAGCCCTGAGTGGGCCCTGAGGAAATTGCACTGTAGAAATATTCTCCAGGTGGTTCAAATGTTTACATTTTCTACTCCATCCCACTGACAATCACTGCTTTGAACTCAGGTGGGTATCCCAGTCAGGTTTGAGGTCATTCACAAGATAACCAAGGTTACAGCCACATCCTTTGTCTGTTGTCTTAGTTCTGTGTCCTTATAACGGTCTACCGCCATCAGGTACCTTCTAGTACTTCTGAAGAGTCTAGACCACTGTGATGAGTGAAGGGCTCATTTCATAGCTTTTGGAAGGGTCTCTGTAGGTCCTAAGCCAATTAAATAATTTTATATAATATGTCCCACTCTCATGCAAGCAGTTTTCAAGGTGGCTCACTTGTTTATAATTCCTGATATTTTTCTTTTCTTCTCTTGTTCCAGCCTCCCTCCCTGGGTGCTGCCCCTGAGTATGCTGGCTCTGAAGAGGCTTCCCTGGGACTCTTTGTTTCTGTCCTTTTTGTTGGGCTCCTGTCCGGGACACCATCACCACTCTACCATCTATCCAAAATGCTCTGCTGTCCCCTCTGCCCAACTCAGCAAAGCTCAGGCTTCTAGTTTGCTCAAAAGGAATTTACCTCCAGGCTGCTGTTGGGAAGCAGGGGAAAGTGCCTTTCCCTTTTTAGTATAATACTTTCTTGGTGGAACAGTAAAGCAATGTGACTATTAACTGGCAAAGAACACACTAGAATTTTTTTGGAAGTGGAAATCATGGTTTTCAAGATATACACTTGATTTGATTTTGATAAGGATATTTGGGGTACATTCTTAACCATTTCTGGAGCTTGAACGGAAAATTAGCATATTTTTGAATGCTAACTAACCAATATGCTAACCTTTAGGTATGGGTTGAAATTAATCTACATACACACACATATCACGTCCATACTGAACTATTTTGAAGTAAAATACCACAGGTAATACAGCAAACACAGGGTCTATATATCTAAGGAACAAATCCAAGGTAAGCATTCTACTGTGCTCAGAATGGCTATTCCCATCCATGTTTAAGAATGCATAAGTTGATAAGTTTCTCAGAGTTATTTAAATAGGCTTAAGTGGATAGTAGCCTACCCAACATTGCCCAATTATGCCCAAACTTGGTGTTGTACCTATATATAGTTCTTGAAATTTAGCTCCACACACCAGTGTGTATATACTCTCCTTCCTTCCTTTTTTCTTTTCTTTTTTTATTAAATATTTTATTTTTATATATTTGCTTGAGAGAGGGAAAGAGAGAGAGAGAGAAAGAGAGAGAGAATCGGCATGCCAGGGCTTCCAGCCACTGCAAAAGAACTCCAGATGCATGTGCTACCTTGTGCATCTGGCTTACGTGGGTCCTGGGGAATTGAACCGAGGTCCTTTGGCTTTGCAGGCAAGCACCTTAACCATTCAGCCATCTCTCCAGCCATTCCTTCCTTTTCTTCATCCAGATTTATTTCCTCTCAATAATTGGGCTGGGCCCTTCTCTTCCAAGGGTTATCACATTTGGGGTTCAGTGGCACTGCTGTTATGACTTTACTGCTGGAAGCTGAGTGGGACTAATCATTCATTCATTATTTATCCGTTCTAACCAAATTATGAATAGACTCACAAAGCCAAACTTAGAACAAAGTACTGAGAGTGATTTGGGTAACAGCAGAAATACTGTATCTCCTCCTCCAGGTTGAACCTACCTACCAATGAGATTCACTGGCTGGATAAATGCAGATCTTCCTGAGGCTGAAACTGTAAAGCTGCAGCTGCATCTGAAGGGAGGCAAGTCCAGGAGAGGGAAAACAAGTGAGCCACTGAATCAAAGCCTTTAGCATGTCAGTCCCAACCACTGGAAACCCAACAGACATCAGCTTCCACCACAGTCCTGCTCGTGCTCCTGGGGGTTGAGATATGAGCAAGGGCACAGAAGAATTCTCTCCCCAAACACTATTTTTAAAAAATATTTATTATGGGGACTGGAGAGATGGCTTATTGGTTAAGCGCTTGCCTACGAAGTTTGAGGACCCTGGTTCGAGGCTCCATTCCCCAGGACCCACGTTAGCCATATGCACAAGAAGGCACACACATCTGGAGGTCGTTTGCAGTGGCTGGAAGCCCTGGCGCACCCATTCTCTCTCTCTATCTGCCTCTTTCTCTCTCTGTCTGTCGCTCTCAAATAAATAAATGAAAATAAACACCAAAACTTTAAAAAATACAGAGCCGGGCGTGGTGGTGCACGCCTTTAATCCCAGCACTTAGGGAGGCAGAGGTAGGAGGATCGTTGAGAGTTCGAGGCCACCCTGAGACTACAGAGTGAATTCCAGGTCAGCCCTGAGCTAGAGTGAGACCCTACCTCGAAAAACCAATATATATATATATATATATATATATATATATATATATATATATATATATATATATGGGCTGGAGAGATATCATAGCAGCCAAGTCGCTTGCCTGTAAAGCCAAAGGACCCAGGTTCTATTCCCCAGGACCTACATAAGCCAGATGCACAAGGTGTGCATGGGTCTGGAATTTGTTTGCAGTGGCTAGAGGCCCTGGCATACCCATTTTCTCTCTCTTTCTGCCTCTTTCTCTCTTTCTTTCTCTCTCTCTCTCTCAAGTAAATACATATAAATTAAAAATATTTTAAAATATTTTATTTGTATATTTGCTAGGGGAGAGAGAGAATGAAGGAATGAGGGCCTCTGGCCACTGCAAATGAACTCCAGATGCTTGCACCACTTTGTGCATCTGGCTTTATGAAAGTACTGAGGAACCGAATCCAGATTGGCCGGGGTTTACAAGCAAGCGCCTCTAATTTCTGAGCCATCTCTCCAGCTTCCCCCCCGCCCCAACAATACTTTATCCAATACTAGATCCTTATGTATCTTCTGACTTTCCTTCCCTCATACTCACTTTCCTTGAAGGGAGGACAAAATAGCGTTGTCAAGAGAACATAACTGCTCATCTGTACTAACAGTTAAACATGCTCTTGGGTTTTCTCCACTTTCTTCCTTCTATATCACTGGTGACTAAAGTATGGATAGTTGAGAGGATCATGCCTTGTCTTAAAGGCCTTGTGAACAAAAATGGTCCCGGAGAAAGGGAGGGCTGGAGCTAGCTGTCAGTCCTGTCCATCAAGACTGAAGTTCATGAAGGCAAACAAGAGTTGTTAAAATTCCATTGTCAGTCCACTCCACCAGTGTTAGAAGTTAAAGAGGTTTGGGCCTAAAGACCAGGAGAATATTAGAAAGCTAGCATTTTCCAGGAGTAACTTGGGCATCCACAAACTAGGTTTAGCTAGCAACAGCCCTCCGAAGCCCATGGAGAACAGTGTTTTACATGAGGAGCCTTTTCTGAAGCACCTGCTTACGTTTCTAAATATATCCAGCATTAATTATCCATTGACCTCAACCTCATTATTGTAGAATGACAATTTGTCCTTTAGCCAAGACTGTGTGCCATTTTTGTCCCTGCATACTCATGTAACAACAATGGGGCTTAGGTGCATGCTTGATTGCTTCGAATACGAACACTAGTAACTATTTTGGAGAACTGGCAGTTGCACTTCGGATTCTCTCCTAATGGACTAATGTTATAGTGTTGAAAGAACTTCTTAAGAGATGATTACCTTGTTTGAATCTTCAATAGACTTTGACCTCTTTTGCTCACTACCAATATATGAGTCCTTCAGAACTATCATATGATTACATTCCTTAAGCCCACTAGCACTCCTTCAGCACCGAGAAAACCAAGGCCCAGACAGTTGGAGCACTACCTTCCTGAGGACCTCAAGGGAGCTGTTTCATTTGCTGCTCATTTCTCTAAGCCACACATTTTAATCCTATTGTCTATTACTTACGCAAATATGCGCAAATTTTCATTTGATGTGTGAAATTCCGTTAGTCGCTTCTATGGAGAGGATTGAAATAGAAAGAAAATACAAAAGTAAATTATTGCTGATTATAATAGACCAAGAAACCCTATCTTTCTTTTATTTTTAGAGAGAGCAAGAGAGAGAGAGAGAGAGAGAGAGAGAGAAAAATTTGTGTGCCAGGGCCTCAGCCACTGTAATCAAACTCCAGATGCTTGTACCACCTAGTGGGCATGTGTGGCCTTGTGCCTGCCTCACCTTTGTGATTCTGGCTTATGTGGGACCTGGAGAGTTGAACATGGGTCCTTAGGCTTCGCAGGCAAGCACCTTAACTGTTAAGCCATCTCTCCAACCTGAAACCCTGTCTTAAAGGAGGTGGGCAGTGTTCTTAAAGATGACACCTGAGATTGTCATGTGGCCTCCACACATATGCACACACACATACACACAAAACCACATACAAAAAAATAAAAATAAAACATAGTTTGGCTTGGTGCTTTTTCCCCATGCTGGGAACCCCACACCTTGGGCATCACCTGTGAATTTGGGGAGCTGATGGAGAGGGGGATATGTGCATCCTAATGCTCTCACCTCACCCAAGATACCCTGAGGGATGCCTGGCCCACTGGAGGGGGGTGGGGATTGGTACCCAAAGTCATTGCCCTGGTACCTGGCCAGGAAGAAGGTGAGGGGGGCTCCAAGCAGAGTTATTACCTCAGGGCTCAAACCCCTCAGGGCCACCAGCACTGCAGCAGCCGTAAACATGTTTGTGTAGCAGCCTTGCCCCTCGCCGCCCCCAAGGAGCCCTTCCAGAGTGTGCAAGTGGACATTGATCCACGCACCTGCCTGGCCACTATGACTGTTCCTACTGCCTAACTGGACGCACACCTAGACAGCCCCTCCACTTTTCATCTCACCCCACTCGACTACAACACCCCTCTTCCAGACCCCCTCCCACCAGTGATCCTCAAGTCCAGGCCAGCTTGTGGGTGAGTGGGAGCGATTTTTAGCTCCCTGCAGACTTTAGATGTTGGTCCACAGTGGAGTTCAGCACTTAGTGAGACATCTCTTTCACACCCTGCAAGGCTGAGGGACCACTGTGGAAGAGGTGGTGGGAAGAGTGTAAAAGTCAAAGGAAGAGGAGGAGTGCTTTGCAATACTGTCTTACATATACAAAGTGGTCATGACACTCATGACCTCACAGTGGCTGATACTGCCTACACAAGACCTGCATAATGGTGGGGGGGGGGGATGATAACTTCAAAACAGAACAGAACCTAGTAGGAAAGAAGAAGGGATTCAGTAGAAAGGGGGATGGGGTGGAGAAAAGGGGAAGGTGGTTTAATGGATTATGACCATGGTATACTGATATGATATTGTGTCTATGTATGGTGGTTGTCAATAAAATGTTGTTTTTATAGATGATCCCAATCAGGGTCACCAGGCAGACCATTTCCGGGAACTCCCTCTTGATATACATCTCTCCTTCTCTTAAGCTCTATAATAAAATCTTTCCAAACTTCAAAGAAAACAAAAGAAATTAGTTGGTTATTTGATTATGATTTTTTTTTTTTTTTTTGGTTATTTGAGAGGTTGGGCTTAGCAGTCAGGTGTGCTTCCTGCACAAGCAGAGTGCCTGAGGGAACCTGAGTGCCCAAGTTCAAATCTTCAGATCCTGTGTTGCAGGAGGGCAAGAAACAGAGAATCAGCGGAGCCCTGCAAGCTTCACAAACAGTAAAAAGAGACTCTAGCTCAAAAACAAGACCAGGCAGAACAGGAGGCCCAGTGTTCCACTCTGCCAAGCGCAGGTAAGTATATGGGATGCTATAGAGGCCATACACCACACCACTACACACAACACAAGCACGAATTAAATTAAAAACAAAAAGTTAAGGCTTTGCTATAAGAAACATGAGTTTGGGCTGAGAAGATGGCTCAGCAGTTAAAGAACATGTATTAGCTATATAATTTAAACTGGAAGAATCATATGGTTTATAAACTTCTGGAGTCAGATTTTTAAACTTAGCATAATTCATTTGAGAGCCATCCCAGTTGCGCATACCAAACCCCGACTGCTGCCAAGCCGGGCTTCATCACAGCCTGTTCATCGTGCACTCACTGAAGGATGTTAGGCTTTTCTCTAGGATTTGGACATGACAAATAAAACTGCTATGAACATTTATGTACATGTTTTTATGTGGACACCAGTTTTTATTTCTCTGAGATAAATGCCTAAAAGCTTGTTTGTTTGTTTTTTTGTAATCTTTAAAACTTAAAACATACAAAGTTGAAATCATGTATCTGATCCAGCTCTCACAAAACAGCCTGGGAGCCTGGCTTGAACCTTCATCCTCACGTTACAGATGAAGCAACTGGAATTACCGCCAGTTATTGATTCAGCACAGTTACTCTAAATCTAAACTTGAAAGCTGAACTTTTCCTCAGTTGACACTGTACTTGTCCCTTCAGGCGGTGCTTTCCGAAGAGGTTTCCCTGTGTCTGGAAATAAGCTGTCTGCTACCTCCGAGGTTTATCCGGATGCCTAGCAACTTCGGCTTTAGACACTTGTGTCCAAAATAGCCAAATTCTGAACACATTTAGATGTATGATTTCAGAAATGGATCCCTGGCTTTTCTCTTAATGAAGCGAGCAGTCCAGTGACCACAGACAATGGGGAATGCATTAGTGCCAACTGGGGAAGAGCAGGAAGTCTGTAAAGCCCCAAGGTGGAGCTAGCTAGCAGCCAGAAATCCCTCCTCCCAGTAAGCTTAAAAGCAGCTGTCCCAGAAGGTTGCTGTTCCTCCCTCTTCCTTCACAGACATGATTAATGCCTGGGCAAGTGCAGGCTGTGCCATGTCTATTCATTTGCAAAGGGAAAATTTAGTAGCCCCAACATCCAGGTGGCTCCAATTTGCAAAAAACAAAAACAAAAACAAAAACAAAAACAAGAGCCATCCCATCACCTTTTCTGATTCATTTTGTTCAAGTAAGATATTCACTGCTTACATTTTGTCTATGTTTATATGTGGAAGAGGAGATGAAAAGACTTAATGACTTAAACTTAGGGTGAAAAAAAACTTGAAAAAATTCTAAATCCATCAATCCAAAATGTGCATTTCAGAAGATAGGGAGCCAGGCCAATTTAACAGTATGCTAAATAGGTAAAACATTTCATCTTAGAATTAAACTCGTCGGCAGTGAAATATGTAGCTTCTCTGCTCTTTCTGGAAAAGACAAGAAATGCTCTGGTCCACCATGGGAGTTGTGAATTCAGCCCACAGCAGGCAGGAGTGCAAATAACCCTAATCCACCACTTCCTACAAATAATTCAGATAAAGTGAAACTTCCACCTTTCCTGGGCACTGGGTAGGCTTTCCATGAGTATAGCTGATCAATGCCAACCAACTGGTATTTCAATAAGTAATACAGACAATTATGACAAAGCAACCAACATTTGTTTAATGCCAGCTTGGGGCTAACTGCTTTATGGGAATTACATTATTGACTCTTTGTGACAATCATATAATGTAGGTATTATGCCTTCTGTTTTACAGACAAGGAAACCAAGGCTGAGAACGAGAAAGTTGCTTACTTAAGATTCCATAGCATTTAACTTATTATGGATCCAGGATATAAGCCAGCATGTGCAATTATAGAGTCCAAGTTCTAACACATGCTCAGTGCTTCACCCAATTTAACTATTAAGTCATCTTTTGGAATAAGATTCAGTCCTTATTAAATATTTTCTCCTTTGGAAGGTATTACATGTTGAGATATTAACAGTCACCAATTCTGATGTCAGTGAATTCTTCAAACCTGAATAAGCTTGTAGAATATCCAGAGAAAATGTTTCAAGGAAGAAAAGGAGAATAGATGTGGGGTGGCTAATGGAAGGCAATGAGATTGGGAGATGTTTTGTTGTAAGAGTGCTGACAATCCTGTCCAAAGAGATTTGGAGCAAGCCCACTCTAGTCTTGCCCCTGTCAGGCATCCACCCCCAAACAGGATTGAACTATTCAGTATTTTATGCTTTAATTAACTTCACTGATATTTCTAAGAGATAATCATGCACATCTCCATCTACTTCTTTGGGTCTCACATTCCAAAAACATCTAGTCATCTCACCTCTTCTTATGTTCAATAATCTTTGATGAGCAAGCAACCCATTTATAAATTAAAGGGATGAGTGGGATGAGGATTAACATGAAATAGGATATACTGCTCCCCAGACATGGTGCCAGGGCTTGATATACAAGATCTCATTAAGTGGCTACAAGCAGCCTTCCTAAGAAAGTATGTCATCTCCACTTTATAGGAAAGGACACCATTATCCAGAGCCTCTGTACAGGCTCAAAGCCAGGGTTCAATATCTCCACTCTCCAACCTCCAGCTTTTAGCCACTATGAGATAATGTAATTTGACTACAAAATAAATGTCTTAGACAGACTCTTTATTGAAATTAAAGACAATAGTCAAAGAGGAACCGAAAGGAGCTGATGCCTCTTATACACCCTAGGGTCAGATATAAAAGAAGTGGGAGCCAGGCATGGTGGCACACACCTTTAATCCTAGCACTTGGGAGGCAGAGGTAGGAGGATGGTCATGAGTTCAAGGCTGCCCTGATATGTGGACATGCACAGTTAACATTGCAGAGAAGGCACAATTTAATCACAAACTTGGTTTGAGCTGTAATAGTTAGGCTTTTCATTGTTACAACAAAATGCCTGGTGCGTTTACCATCTTGTTGCTGGGAAAAAACACTCAAGGTGAGGCAGTTTATGGAAGGACAGGGTTTACTTCAGCTTATAGCCTCTTGGAGAAGTTTCATCATAGCAGGGAAAACATGGCAGAGTAGAGACTGGGCATCATATCTTGTCACATCAGCCAGAAGGTAGCGGCAAGAGTCAGCTGGCTAGTGAGCCAGTCCAGTAGGGCTGAACTAAAAAACTCTTAAGCACAAAGTGGAAGAGAATACCCAGAGGCACAGCCCTGCCCCTCACAATTACTGACTGATGCTCTCAGATCTCAAAACCCTGAAACCTAGGGGGAATACCAGCAATCCCACTGAGGAGGGCCCTCTGTGGAATGGGGACAGGGTAAGAGGGAAATGATGGTACTAACATATGTTGTATCCATGTAACTTTCTACTTAATTTAAAAAAATCTCTCAAAGTCCACCCCCAGTGACACACCTTCTCCAGCAAGGCTCCACCTCCCACAGGCTCCACCAGCTGGAGATTGGGCATGAGGCTTACTCACAAACACATGAGGCTATAGGGGACATTTCACATTCAAACCACCACAATATATGAGAAAAAAAAAAGTTCAAGATAGGAAAGACCTATCTTAGCTCAGGACTTCAGAAGTTTCAGGTTATAGTCATTTGACTCTGTGTTTGGGCTTATAGTGAAGCAGTACATCATGGTAGTAGCATGTGACAGATACAACAGCCTCTCTTATAGTGGCCAGGAAGCAGAGAGATGGCAGTAAGAAGCCAGTGGAAGGTATACCCTTCAAAGGCATATCCCCCAGCAATCTACCTTCTCTGTCTTCCACAGTTACACCTGCTGATTAGACCAGCATTCTCATAGTCTAATCATCTCTGGAGACACCCTCAGAGATATGATTAGAGGTGCACTCCACTAATCTCTCAAGCATCCTCAGAGCAATTGAGCTAAGAACAAGAGTAACCATCACCAGCCCTAAAGCTCAATGTGTCTCTTGGTGAGGTACAGTGGGCCACTTGAACTCTGTCTGCCACCAAATAGTCTGAGGATTTCTCAAGTTATAAATGAGGCTCTCTGTAGATAGTGGGACCTTTGCATTTTTGCTTCCCTCAATGGAGATTTTGCTATAATTCTTAGTTTTTTTTTTTCCTAAAAGAAGGAAAGAGTAGATAATGGAAAGACTGCGTTCATGTTGTAGCTTCATTTTATGCTCAAGTATAAGCCTTGAGCTCCTACAGTGGTAATTGTCTTAGTCATTTTCTATCCACCCATTGGTAAAGGAGTTATTCCCATCTTAGGAAGGACATGCTGAGAACCCAGGACACTTGGCAAGGCACAAGTGAAACTGACAGCAGTTATTAGTCACATATTCTCATGACTCAGTAAAAGAGATGCCACACATCACCACATGCACATGGTGGGAGGAGGGGGCTGTTCTCAGGAGCATAGTAAATACCAGGGGCTATGGGAGGCAAACTTTGTAGTATCAGGTAGGTGACATATCCTTGATTCTAGTGCAAGGATGTGATTGGCTGGTTTGAATAATTCCATAGGCTACCAGAAAATAGAAGCCTGTTACACAGGGATAAACAGGAAGTGTGCCAGGTACCCTGGACACAGGCTATTGGGCTAGACAGCCTCATCTATAGTAGCAGAATTCTAGTTGCACCATTTGAGGGCTTCTTGACTTTCTTTACATGTCAAGGCAAGTTTTTCTAGTTTTTATAGCATCATGGACTATGTCACTAATAGAACAAACAAAAATAGGGAAATAACTATATAACCAATAGAACAAACAAAAATAGAGAAAGAATTATACAAGTTCTGATTTGTATGCATACTATTTGTTCTTTAATACAAAGATAGGTACTTGTTCCCTAACTTTTTCTACCTTACTGAAGTTTTGGAGGACGTTGTTCTTGTTGATGAAGTACCACAATAACTGAACACTTATTGTGTGAGGAAGCCAATTTTATTTGAGATGTTGCATCCAAAGTTTTTATTAATTTATCAAATATTTATAGGAAATCTAAATATATATCATTTGTATTGGAGCTGTACTTGTCAAAGTTCTTGGTTGCAGGCAACAGAAATTGAGTTGTTTCACATTAGCAGAACAGGAAATTGTTGGGCTAGATTCAAGTAACTCTGGAGAGGAAGGGAGGGAACTTAAAGAATGGAAACTCAGAAAGGAACAGTCAGGGCAGATATGTAGAGAATGGTTGTGGAATTTAATGGATATTCTATTGAGGGAATCATAGAAGAAATGAGTTAACTTTAATCCTTATGGTTTTCATATAAGATTCAAATTCTAGAAAGACCCTGATTGTCATGGCTTCAGCTTTGGCCAAGGAAAGGGATCCTATTGTTAGAAAATATCACCAATTCTGCAACAGGTACAATGGTTTTTCAAAGGTAAACTAGATGGCTAATAACCCAAAGAAAGTGGAAGGTATTCCAGGCACGCAAAGCTAAAAACATACATGTTACCTTATATCAATTCGAATCAATTATTAGACAACATATGCAAGTCCTACCTTAACTCACTCAGTTGTATTTTCTACTGTATATAATTATGTTTGTATTTGTGTATATGTTTTCTTGTGTCATTAAAATGAAACCTGGCCATAGGGTAGATCTGTTGTGGATTTAATCCTCAAATTGGCCAGAGTGCCTTCAAGTCTTTGCTCTCCCCTATCCACCTATATCACAAGGATGGGACTTTTTCATAAGGATGTGAATGGACCAGTAGAAACTAATATGCTATCTGATTTTAAGACTATGTGGACATGTAAATAAACCACACTTTCTATACCTAGGGAGTTTATAATGAACACATGCTCACATTAATGACTGACAGTTCAAAGAACAAATATGTAACCCAGATGTCAGCGGAAACTCCATGTTCCTTTCCCTCCCAAGGTTTTCTGAAGAATTCCAGAGACTTCTATCTTGATGTTAACTTAAAATCTTAGTTCCTGCTAGCCCTACACCTATTTCACTTTTGTTTCTACTACAAAATGCTATCTTTGCTCTCTTCCAAACTAGTGACAGCTCACTAAAACATAGGGCTGTTTGAGAACAGTAAACCTCACGCAGACTTTGGAGAGCACCAGAGGTTTCACATCAGGAAAAGTTAACAGGTTTGCTGGACATGGTGGCACACGCCTTTAGTCCCAGCACTCAGGAGGCAGAGGTAAGAGGATCACCATGAGTTCAAGGCCACCCTGAGACTACATAGTGAATTCCAGGTCAGCCTGGACTAGAGTGAAACCCTACCTGGGGAAAAAAAGGAGGGGGGGGGGGAACAGGTTAAAAACATCTTTTAGTCCTTCAGTAATTTTGACCGATTTCGGAGGTGGCATGCTGCCCTTTTCTGTCCTTCCTCACCAGTAGTTTGCACCTTGTGACCATGCAAAGCAATTCAGCTCTCCTTAGAACAGCTCGGGGCCTCTGCTGACACATTCAGACACTGTCCAGCTGTTAAACTCTCAGTGATCTACTTTCCCATTGATCTCTATTACTGGACCATTATAACTATTTTTCAAGAGATATTAAACTTGCTGCCCATCCTGGGAGGCTTATAGCTGGGGAGTGGGGACAGAAGCTGCTATAATTGGCTTGCCTCTTCAATAACATCTTTCTCTTTTGTCAAAACTGATCTGTGCAAGCCCATGAGGAAGGGAAGATTTTGGGCTCAAGTGATAAACTTTGCAGGAAGGACCATGGCTTGAATCATGAGTATGACTTTAGAGCAGGGGTAGAACTTAAACTGAAAATGTCACATCAAGATTTTCTGGCCAAAAAAAAAAAAAAAATCTCTATTCTAGGGGCTGGAGAGATGACATAGAAGTTAAGATGCTTGCCTGCAAAGCCTAAAGACCTGAGTTTGATTCTACAGCATCCCTGTAAAGCCAGATGCACAAGGTGGCACATGCATCTGGAATTCATTTACAGTGGTCAGAGGCCCTGCTATGCCCATTCTCTCTCTGTCTATGCCTCTGTCTCTCAAATAAATAAATAGAAATACTTTAAAAGCATCTCTCTTCTAAATCCCAACAAGATATCATAAACAAGATCAAAATTAAAAAAAAAAATCCATTGCTGTCCTGAAAAAAAAAAGTGAGGTAACTTGAGGCAAGTAAAGAATTTCGGGAAATAGAAAGTAGGTGGCAAATCCCCTCCAAACTGAAGAACGTACAACTGCATGTAGTGCGGAGAAGGTGCTGGGTTCCAGCTCTCCCAGGACAAGAAAGAGAAAAGGAAAGGAGCAATGTTAGCAAAGAACAAAGGACAGAGGGGGAAGCAAGTGGGGGAGAGAGGGAGGGAAAGGGGGAAGGAACAAAAGCAAGTTTCTGAGAAGTACATTAAGATCAAGGGCAGTAGGAATTAAAAGAGGAATGGACTAAGGTTTAGTAGGCTGGGTGAGTAATTAAAGACCTGCAGAGTATCTGCACCAGCCTCTCCTCTCAGGATCACCGATTGTGTGGTTTGTCCACAGGTTAGTAGTCTTCCACTTGCCAAACAGATGAGAAATTAAATGCAGAGAATTCCGAGGATGGTTGTTGGAACCAGAAAGGCAGGGAGCTTTCTAAATAATATATGATGACCATGAGATCACAATGAAAGAGTCAAGTGATTTAAATAACTACAGAATGTACGTCTTTTCTGCTTCCTTTATCAGTTGCCCAAAGAAAAATTCACAAAGTTGACCAGAGAAGCAGTGATTATTCAGTCGGAGTAAGTAAATCTACTTTAACAACCAATCCAAGTCAATACCAAACTTTAATAAATATGAATATACCACCAGCAATAATCAATCATTAAAAAAAAACAAAAACAAATAGCATGGGACAGAGGAGATGAAAGAGCAGAAGAACTAATTCCCGAAGAAATAGAGTTAATCGAAAAACCGAGTCAGGAGCATTCACATCACAAAAAGAACAGATGGTCGTGAAAAATAATCTACCAGAATCCTTGCAAATTAAAAATAGGATCACCAAAATAAATAACAGATGGTGCAAAGAACAGAATTTACATAACATAAGATAGAACTAGTAAATTAAAATATGTGGCCAAAGAAATCTCCTAAGGTAAAATGAAAAATAATGGGCTGAAAATAAGTGCCAAATTGAGACAGGAAAGACAGAGGCAGAAGATCCAGTCAATATCCATCTAACTGGAGTTCTAGTTGAGGCGACCACAAGGAAATAAATAATTACATAAGCACCAACCAGCATGACCAATCATGAGGGAAATGCAAATCAAAATCACAATGAGATACCATTCCATATTCATTGGGATGGTGAATATAACAAATAAAAATTGTTTAAAAAAAACTGCCACAAATGTTAGGAAGGGTGTGGAGAAATTGGCACCCTTGCACATGCTAATGGGAATGTAAGAATATTACCACTGTGGAAACAGTATAATGGCTATTCAAAAAAATTAAACATAAAATTATCATGCAACCTAGCAATTCTACTTCCATGTATATACATAAAAGGCAGGGATGCAAACCAATATTTTATTCACAATAGCCCCAAAAATGTGAAAATACCCCAAATGTTCACAGATGGGTGAATAGAACAAAATGTGGTTATCCATACAATGAAATACTATTCAGCCTTAGGAAAGAATGAAATTCCAATACAAGCTACAGCATGAATGAATCTTAAAAACACGCTTCAATAAAAGAATCCAAACACAAAAAAAGGACAATTTTGTATAATCCTGTTTAAATGAGGTGCTTAGTGTAGTAGTCCAATCCATAGAGCCAGAAAGCAGTTACTAGATGATGAGAAGGAAAGCAGAGAATTGTTGTTTAAGAGTGTAGAATGTAAGCTTGGTTTGCTGAAAAACTTCTGGAGATGAATGATGGTGATGATTCCACCATAATGCAAATACATAAGGCTTTACAAGTATTAATTGACTAAATCAGACATACAGTATCTCAATAAATGTGAATGGGTTAAATTCCTCGTTAAGAAAGGTTCTCTGGTCTTAAGTTGTGTCAAAACAAAGGGAGCAGGAATGAAAGCAAGAGAAGGACTACCTTAAAATGATTAGATACATCTGATGTTGGGAGAGCTGATAGGCTCATGAGAGGAAGGTGGAAAAGTCATTTATTTAGATCCCATTGAGTCTGGATCCATGGACCATATTTGACCAGCAGATCAACTTGACACATTCTTAAATTTTCTCATGTAGCCCCTTTAAAACAACAGCACCTAAAGAAGGGTCTCTGTATGTTTGTGGTGGCTGCAGGGACCTCTGTTCATGTGGTCACTCACGTCACTCTACCTGGCAATGTTTTCTGCCCCGGGTGTCCAGATGCAGCTGATGGCAATACCTTATGGCCATGAAACTGAGCAGAAAGACTGGGATTTCTTGCATGATCTCTCTTTCCAGGAGCTTGCCTGGGCTCTGTTCTGCTGTTGTACATTGCTATCAATCCCAGTATGCTTCTCATTCACCTTCATGGGTACAGTGACAATCTTCACTTGTTTCACCCTGAGTGCATTGTGCGCCAGGTTCTGGGTGAGTGTCAGCCATGATGAGCCTGGTGCTCCTGTCTTCACTGAGGAAATTGGATCTCTTTGACATCCTCAGGCAAGCCTGCACAGAAGGCTGGTCTACATATGTGGTGTTATCCTTTTTGATGTTCAACTTACTATTAAAAAGGCTGAAAATGGGACTGGATAGATGGCTGAACAGTTAAGACGCTTGCCTGCAAAACCAAAAGACCCAGGTTTAGTTCCTCGAGGGCCCAATAAGCCAGATGCACAAGGTAGCATGTGTGTCTGGAACTGGTTTACAGTGGCTGGAGGTTCTGGTGCACCCATTCTTATTCTCTCTCTCAAATAATAAATAAAATATGTTTTAAAAGGCTGAAATGGATATAAGAAGTTTCTGACATTGGATTGATTGTTTTCTTATATTTTGTATCTCTTTTCAGGTATGGGTAAGAAGAATAAGAAAAAGACGGCTGAGGGTGGTGGCACACGCCTTTAATCCCAGCACTTGGGAGGCAGAGGTAGGAGGATTGCCATGAGTGAGTGTGAGGCCACGCTGAGATTACATAGTAAATTTCAGGTCAGCCTGGGTTACAGTGAGAGCCTACCTTGAAAAAACAAAACAAAAAAATAATAATAAAAATAAATCAATAAATAATAATAAGAAGAAGTGAAATGCCCATCCCACACCTTCCCAGTTTGACTTCCTCTCAATCCACACCTTGATTCCTATTTGTAGCACTACATGTGGCATAGTCTATGTTAATAAAAAGCATCAGAAAAGCTTTTGTACACCAAAAAAATAAAATGATTGAATGTATTAAAACAAAGAGCTATAAACACTGCACACACACACACAAAAACCACAAGCAATCAAAATAGAGTGGCAACAGTATTACTCAATAATGTGAAATTCAAATTCAGTAGGATTAAATGGAAGAAAAAGTTGTATTTTTCTAATGGGAAAGTCAATAAACCATAAAAATATTTGTTTGTGCTGATCTACAAGCCTCCAAATAATGTCAAAACATGCTAATCCAAAACTGTCTAGATTTGAATGGATTCAAGGGATTGAAAAGGGAAAGGTGGAATTTTTGGCCAAAAGAAATTAGCCAGTCATTGGTCACAGCAGGGCTGTATTCAGGCCTCTGACAAAAACTGACAGTGCACAGAGAAGCAGACTGTTGAAATAAGATTAGGAGATGGCTTGAAAGCCAACGTGATGGTTAATCTCTTGTAAATTTGATTGGATGCAGAATCACCTAGGAGACAAGTCTCTGGGCATGTCTGTGAGGAGGCTGTTAGATTAGGTTAATTGAAGTGGGAGGATTCACCTTCGCTGTGGCTGGCACCATCCCGTGGGCTGGTGTCCCAGACTAAATAGAAAGGAAAATGCTGGCTAAGCATTAGCACTCATTGGTCTGTTCTTCCTACTGTGGATGCAATGTGGCCAGTTGCCTCTTGCTCCTGCCATGGTGGACTGTATCCTTTGAGCTATAAGCCAAAATAAGCTCTTCCTCCATGAAGCAGATTTGTGTCAGGCATTTGGTAACAGCAACAGGAAAAGTAACTAGACAAAGAAATTGAGATTGCACGTTCAAGAAAGGTGATGAGGAGCAAGAGTGATGTGGTCAAGAGCACTCCTCAGGGAGGTCAATGAGGCAGCAGCTTGCAAGACTGGCTAGAGGAGGGACAGTATTGTCAGAATGGACCAAAGTTCACCTTCAGTATTTTAGACCCACTGTATATTTCTGTATTAGCCTCATGTCTTGGACTGTCACAGAAAAGGACTTGAAAGTTGAACTCAATAATATATATTAAAGTCTTCTAAAAATTGAGGTGCCATAAATATGTAATACTAGTATTAATTATTCTCATTTATAGTATAGTACTATATTTAAGTACTTTGACTTTCCAAATTATTATTGTAAGTTGGTGTCTGTAATTCTTATCCTGTAGGTAATTGGAAGCTTTGAAGTTGATCAAAGTGAATTATTTCACCAAGTAGCCAAGAACAGCCAGTATGAGCAATTACAGAGGCTATCCAAGCATATTTACTTCTCCTCCCCTGTCTTTGTACCATATCCGATTTTCTACACAGAGGGCTAGGAGATGGGAACTTTGGAAAGGTTAATAAACTGGGAGGATACTGTCTTCTACGGGAGAATCGGCCTTTTCTATATTAAATGAGTTTTCTAATTCTAAGAACATTTTTGATACTGATGTTTTTGAGGAAATTATATTTTCGACTCTAGTGCTTAGGATATGCATAAGAGCAAACCAAGGAGAATGGATTTCTATGGTTTTAGGAACTGTTGTTATTACGGCACTCCTTCAATCACCTGCATCAGTGGAGGGAAGCCAAGATGGCGATAATCCCAGTAGCAGATCCTACAGGAACACATTGCTCTTTGGTTTGGGAGTACACTCAATTACTTTCCTTTCTTGCAGCTAGGTCTTTCTAATTGTGTGTTCTCTAAGTTAATGTTAGATTAATTTGCTATCCCTGGTCACACACTCATTTGTAAATGAGAGAAATGGTTCAAGTGGGCTGGTGGGCAGCAGAAGAACAGCCCAGGATTAACCATTTGTTATAGATAATTACAAATGGGTAAGCCACAGACAGAAAATTGAGAATTCATATATATATATAAAATGTTATGAGCCAACTGTAAAATTCCTATGATTTTTGTGATTATATGTTTGTGAAAGAAGTTATGGTAATTTATGGTAATAAGTTAACACTAAAATGGAATTACTAAGGTGTTGCATTTAGGAATTGAAGTAACTATCTTTATCACCTGTCTAACTTTTGAGATGTGAGAATTTTTATTTTTAAAGGAAAATATTCAGTCATAATCTCTAGGCTCAGTAAATGATTTTAGTGTCACATACTAGAAAAAGAACATACAAAGATGACACTTATTCCTAAGCTAGTTTTGAGAATTATTATGTTTAACTCATAAATTCTGAGAAGGTATACAATTAATCATTAAACTGAAGTTTCATCTTAGCTTCAAACATTATCACTGATAACTAGAGAGTAAATATAGACAAATGTAATTATCTTTCTGGCTTCATCAAACACCATGCTGAGGTATTAAGACAGACATTTAAAAAATTTTAACTTTATTTATTTGAGAGAGAGAATGGGCACACCAGAACCTCTAGCCACTGCAAACAAACTCCAGATGCATGTGCCACCTTGTGCATCTGGCTTATGTGAGTTCTGGGGAACTGAACGTGGATCCTTAGGCTTCACAGGCAAGCACTTTAACTGCTACGCCATCTCTCCAGCCTGACAGTCATGTTTCATTTTTATTTTTTATTATTTTGGTTTTTGAAATAGGGTCTGACTGTAGCCCAGACTGACCTGGAATTCGCTATGTAGTCTCAGAGTGGCCTCAAACTCACAGTGATCCTCCTACCTCTGCCTCCCGAATGCTGGGATTAAAGGCATGCACCACCACACCCGGTTTGACAGTCATGTTTTTTAATGGAAGGATATAGCCTACTTATCATTCATAATGTCTATGACATAAATTATTTGGAAGAATAATTAAAATGTATAGATAATAACATTCTATTAATAGGTGAGACTAGATGTGTGTCTGTTCTTAGGTGAATCCATCTCACTTTATTAAGGACAAGGATAAGATTACTATTGACATTTGGTTAAAAGCAATCAACAAATAAGTGTCAGCTTGTCAAAATCCAGTATTGGAGATGAGCGCTAGTCTGTGTTTCCATCTATCAGTTATCTGTGGCCTATACCTCGTAATTGGAAATCATATCTGGCACTCACTGGCAACTTCAATAAGGTGCCCTTGCCTAACACTTTGAGCTGATTGGATCAAGGCTGAAGTCTTACTGAAGCTGAGCCCATCCCACTCACTTACCTGGTTTTAGATATGTAGACTGAAAAGCCATCTGTAATCAGGAATGGTGACACTTGTAACGGGTATTTTTCCAAAGACAAAAGATTGAATCATGTTCAGTAGAGACATGGGACTACGTGGCAAAGTGGGCAGGGACAAGACAAACCAGGAGCCACAAACAGAATTTACTGATAACTTGCTGGCTTTGTAGAATCCTGCTGTACTTACTAAAATTGGATGCCTTAAGATGCTTTAGTATGCTTGCAATAGACTTCTCTTTAATTAGTCCAGCTTAAATGGATATTTTTTTTTCTTGTAACCATGCATAACTAACTGTTCGACCACTATGTTAATTTTTAAGAATTCTAAAGATGGAATCAACTTTGCATTTCCTGCCAAAGCTTCAGAGGAAAGCAAGAATTTCTGACATCAAAAATGCCACTGTCTCACTTTTGGTTTAAATCCCAAATCAGTTTAGAAAAACAGTAGGTAAGCATTATTAATATGTAGCCTACTCAAATGTGAACCACGGATGTGGTCAAGCGTTTTAAAATGCACTCTGCCTTACAAAGTGGTGGTTTGGGGTCTGGGGGGATGACTCTGATTTTTTAAAATATTTTTTATTTTTATTTATTTATTAGAGTTGGAGAGAGAAAGAAAGAGAGGGAGAGAGAGAGAGCGAAAGTGAGAATGGGTGCGCCAGAGCTTCCAGCTGTAAACGAACTCCAGACGCGTGCACCCCCTTATGTATCTGGCTAACATGGGTCCTGGGGAATTGAACCTGGGTCCTCTGGCTTTGCAGGCGAGTGCCTTAACCACTAACCCATCTCTCCAGCCAGACTCTGTGATTTTTTAAGTAGTCTAGTTTACTTGTTCACTTGCTGCACAAGTGTGTTGACCAGACTTTGGAGCCCCAGAATCCACATAAAGTCAGATGCAAGTCATGCATGTATCTGTAGTCCTAATGTGCCTATGGGAGGCAGAGTTAAAAGTGAATTATGAAGCTTGAGGGCCAATTAGTCTGATTTACAACAGCAAACAAGAGAGACCCTGTCTCAAACAAGGTAGGAGGCAAGGGCCAACACCCCAATGTTGTTCTCTGACCTCCACATGCATACTGTGGGATGCAGGGTGCCCAACATACACATACACACCATATACACACATACAAAACACACACATTCACACACACAAAAGTAGTAGTTTTGATGTAAAATAATCAGTCAGTGAAAGACCTTTGATTGACTGCTAGAGAGTGAGAAAAAGGAGGATAGAGAGGGTATGAGTTCCATAGCATGAAAAAAAGTCAGAAGGTTCCTGAATCACAGAGCTAGTTTGTGTCTGTGATGATGTGCTGCCTTGTGTGTGTCTCAGTATACTATAAGAAGCATAAATCTTCTGTTTGGCCTGTTAAGACAGGTTTAAAGAAAACGCTGAATCGTTCAAGTCAAGAACACTTAGGAAACAATTGAAGAATGAAAATTATTAGGAGCTATGTGTGCAATTAGCAAGCTGAGGTCAGGAACACTGAAGAAATAGAAAGGATCATACAGGCTGGGGAAATAGTTCAGTAGATAAAGTACTTTGCTATGCAAGCATGAGGACCTGAGTTTAAACCCCAAGACCCTTGAGGAAAAAGCCAAATGTGGTGGCACACACTTGTAATATCAGCGCTGGAGAGAATGAGACAGGTGGATCCCTGAGGCTCACTAGCCAGCCAGTCTAGTCTAGTTTACGTGGCAAGCTTCAGGCCAATAAGAAATCCTGTTTCAAAAGCAGTGGATGCCACCTGAAGAAGGACACCTGAGGTTGTCTTCTGGCCTCTGTGTAGTGTATGTATTATGCACCTGCACACATATGTGCATGCATACACACACACAGCACAGAAGATAACAAAAAGAAATCCAAAGGGAGAGACTTAAGATGCAAAGGACCTAGATGACTTTTATTACCATAGTAATACCATAAAAGTTCAAATAATAGTAAAGTTCCACTTAGGGGACAATACAAGAGTGGTAGACACAGAAAATCTTGATGAACTGATGTGTAACAGAGAGAACCCCTTTATGGGTAAGCAAGCTCCAGTAGTTTCTAAGGTAAATCCTGAGTCTAGTTACTGCCAGGCTGATGAGGAGACCTGCCCAAAACGTGGTGGGTTAATCAGAGAAAAAGCCATCTGACCTGTTGGCAATGGTGGAAAGCAAGCAGGACGGATGTGGTCTGAAAGATGCTTAATGGCAACGTGAATTTTTTTTGAGTAGTAATTTTCCTCATTCTTTCCTCCCACAGTTGTGGAAAGAAAAGCTGAACTTATCAAAGCAGGTTGTAGGAATTTGAGTAAATAAGATATTAACCTGAAATTTTATGATGATCTATAATTTGGACTATTTAATGTTTGCTATAGGTATAGCTGGTAGTGGTTTTGAATTCCTCTGGTATTTTCATTCCTGTCCCATTCTTGACTTTGGTCTACCATAAGCAATTACTTGTTCTCAAAGTGAACTGCGTCTTGTGGCTCTTTTAGTTGTGATCCATGATTGTATGGGGTCCTGTTGGTGGTAGTCAGGGAGCATTTTGCACTCTTCTGCGTGACACCTCTGTGATTGGTTTGGCCCCCCTCCTTTGCCAGCTTTTCTCTGGTGGTATAGATTTCCCTCCTCCTTTCTCTTCCCCATTCCTTTCCCTTACTGTGACATTCCCAGTTTATTTCCTTGATCCTTGTCTCTTACTATGTTTACCTCCTTCATATGAGGTAAAAACTTAGTACTCCAGTGGGGAAAATGCCCTCTGCTCAACTGGGGTAAGTTTCTGGAAAAGTCTTTTCTCATGGTGCACAGGCCATTGTGTCAGGGGTCACTCTGGGTGTGCTTCCCAGTGGTGATTCCTTCCCTCCTTCCACAGGCTCCAGGAGATCTTTCTGGGATTTTCTCTGTGAGGGCCTCATGCAGTCCCTGGAGACAGAGTCGACCAGGGTAGAGGGTCCTTCTGACCACGGTACCCAGAACTCATCATTCTAGTACATTCAGCCTCCAGCAATTTCTCAAAGTATGATTTAAGTGGTTTCTCCTAGTTTATGGCTTGAGTGGCTTCTGCTTCAAACAAGCAGATCTATGATATACATCAAGAAATATAAAACACCTGGGAATGAATTTAATAAAGATACACAAGTCAGCTAGACTGACAACTATAAAACACACTGAGAGGAAAAATTTTTAAATAAATGGAGAGCCACACCATGGTCATAGATTGAAAAATTTAATATTATGTAACAATCAATTATGCCTGTATCAATTATAGCAGTTTGCTGTGGCCTCTGTGACAAATTGCTACAAACTTAGAGGCTTCAAATCACACGAATTTATTATCTTACTGCTGTGTGGGTGAAGAAGCCAGACATGGGTCTCATCAAATCAAATGTCAAGACTGAATTCTTTCTGGGGATGCTAAGGGGGAACTCATTTTCTTACCTTCTCTTACCAGCTTCTAGAGCCCACCCACTTTCCTTCACAAATCCCCCTCCACCTTCAAAGCCAGTAACAGCATATCAGTTTCCTCTCTTACTACATCAGATACACCTCCTCTTCTGCATCCCTGTTCTGTGTGTGAGGACCATGTGACTACACTGAGCCCACCCAGAAAAGCCAGATCAATCTCCCTGTTTTAAAGTCAGCTGAGTAGCAAGCTGAATTCCATCTCTGCCATATGTCCTAACATATTTACAAATTCCAAGGATTAGGACTTGAACATTTTTGGCAGTGAGTGAGAGAAAAGGGAAAAAAATTAGTCTCACTTTCCACAGATATCTGCAGATTCAATGTAATTCCAACAAAATGCTAGTGTACCTTTTGCAGAAACTGACAAGCTGCTACTAATATATATGAAGCATACTAAACAAGCTAGAATAATAGACTAAACAATCTTTTAAAAAAACCCAAATCTGTTAGATTTATCCTATCAGATTGTAAGATTGTCTGTAAAGCCAGAGTGATTAAGACAGCGCGTACTTCCATGGGAATAGGCCAACAAATCAATAGCAAATGGTGCTTGAATTTTTTAATATGTATATGGAAGAAACTGAACCATGGTGAACACCTTAGAGCATTACTAAAAATTAACTAGAGATGGATTGCACACTTTTAAATTAAACTATGACATTTCTAGAAAAAAAAAAACATTGAGAACTACCTCTTAGACTTTGGGAAATGTCTTAGACTATGAAAACCATTTGTTGTAAGGGGAAAAATGATGAACTAATGACATGGATTTTTTAAAAAATTCTGCTCATCAAATGGCACTGTTAAGAAACTTGGGCTGGATAAATGGCTTAGCAGTTAAGACACTTTGCCTGTGAAGAATAAGGACCCAGGTTTGACTCCCCAGAGCCCACATAAGCCAGATGCGCATGGTGACACATGCATCTGGAGTTTATTTGCAGTGGCTGGAAACCTTGGCACACCCTTTTTCTCTACCTTTCTCTCCCATACACACACACTCTCTCTCATAAGTAAACAAAATTAAAATATTTTTTAAAAATAAACTAAAATTTGAGGCTAGGGATGTAGCAAACTAATGAGTATTTGGCTAGCATGTGCAAGACCCTAGGTTCCTAGGTTTGAATCCTAGCAGGAGCAGACACACATGCATACACATGCACATGCATGCGCACGCACACACACACACACACACACACACACTCACATACAGAGAGAGAGAGAGAGACCTGAACCATAGACTTGGAGAAAATACTTGCAATCCATAATACAGATTTCCAACTCTCATAGATACTCATTGCATTGCCTAGACCCTAATTTCAGACTGAAGTGCTTTTGCTCTGGCTCAACCCATCTCTCCCACTATTTCTGAGACCCTAGGCATATTAGTTATTCTCTTAGGTATAAAGTGGAGGATGTCAACAATATGGGCCATTTTGAGGATTAAATGACTTAATACATGCAAAACTCCTAAAAAGTACTTGGTGTATGGACTATTAGTATCTTATAGTTCACTTTTACAAAAGAGAAAAGGAACTCTTAAAAAGTGCAGATTTGCTATTGTACAAGTGTTAAGATATTCAAATAAGAAAGGAAATGCAGACCTTTGAAAACTTGAATCTGCCTGTGTATTTCTCTGAATGTCATTGGCGCCTTTGTAGGGATCCAGCAGTGATGATTTCTGTTCAAGGAAGAGGCATCTCTGAACTCAATAAGACTGTTTTCAGGGAATCAAGGGGCTAGATATGCTATCAAAGTGAGCAGTAAAGGAGCTATTGTAGCTAAGAGCCTTTCTTCTCACACCAGCACTTGCAAAATGAACATCCCATCAGCTGACTGTGACTGCTACTGTATCTGTTTGTTTTCTCCCATTTCCATAAAGTACTACTAGTCAGGATACCAGGATAATACTGAGTAGAACATTTGCTCTTGCTGGTTCATCCTTCATTTGATCAAAGGCTGTGAATATCTTCATTTCACTTTAGATTATACCAAACACACCCATGAATTAGACTTCAAAATGACTACATTGCTACAAACTGCATTAACTTAGCCAGAATGTATTGCTGGCTACGGTTTATCTTTGTTCTGAGATAAATATACTGCCCTAAAAATATGATATAGCTTGCTTGAAAAAAAGTTTGATGAATTCTCTGGTAGCATACAGCAACCCAGAGACAGCACTATCTGAAATGGATGCTGCTGTGTAATGTCTTATTGAATCAGAAGCATTTCCCAGTTGAGTATCGGATGAATAAATCCAATCAAAATTATCACCTATCGAACTGCAAACAGTAAACTTACAAACCCAAATGGATCACCTGGTGAATCATAAATATTGCCGTGGCATTTACATATTGGCACTGTGTTATGCTGAGTTAGAGGAAGAAATGTTAACTGTTTCAGGTAGCAAGGAGTAGATAGAGCCCCGCCTGCCTCATCAGTCCTAGGGGGCCACACTGCCTTCACTCCAAAAAGACACATTCCAAGCAATCCAGGACAAAAAGACTCTTCCATCGTCTCTCCCAGAAAAAGTGACTTCCAGAACTGTTGACAATGCAGCTTTTCTGCTGCATGTAAAATAAACAAATAGTACCAGAAGGTAACCCAGCATGACTGAGAGAATACGAGGTGTTCTCAGTGACCATAGGAATGTAAAGTTGAACCCTTATTAATATACCATTCTCGCTTTCCTCCTGGGAGAAGGTTGAACTTGGGGTTGCCAGGGGAAGACAGCACCAGCTCCTGGTGAGGCAAAGCAACTTTTTTGGTTGTTGTTTTAACTTTACAGTGACTTGTCAAGGCTCGTCTTATCCTCTGCCTCTCTGCCTGGTTCTGCTTCCCTTGGTGTTATATGCGCACTCCCGTGTAATGCAATCAAACGCGTTCGTAGACACTGCGTTCAAATGTGTTTTATTGTTTTCCCCATACTCATATTCATACCAGTCAGATCACATTTCCTACTTTTTCACATGAAAGCCAATATCATCAGTACACTCTTATGTTTGCCCTCTTCTCTGCTGGCTGTCTGTCTTCATTCCCCTGTCACTAAGTGTGGCAGACATTTTGCAACATTGGTATTCTCTGTCATGGTCTATATGTTAGTTAACATTCTTTTGGTTGCAGGTGATAGAAACGGTCTCTTGCTAAGTTAAGTGAAGGAGGTAATTTATTGAAAGGATACTGAGGCAGCTCTTCATAAACAAGCACAGGGGAATAGCCGGCTCTTCTGAGCAAAGCCTCAGCAGCAAGTGTGTGTGCTCGATCTCTAGAACCCTGCCATTGATATGAGTCAGCTCTGAGGGGTCCCTTCTGTGTGTGCCTTCCAAAGTGGAAACTGCGGAGGGGATCTGGTTGCTCACTTAGATCAGGTGTCCAAAGTCACATGGGGGGGGGACATGGCTGCTGGGGACCTCTCTTTTATTCCTCTGGAGTAGTTCTAGTTCACAAAGGGGAAAATGGCCAGAAACTCAATGTGGACAAGAAGAGTTATTTAAAGCCAAGACCTTTCTTTGTTTAGAAAAAAAAGGTATATGAAAACTTTCCTTGATATTTTGCTATGAAACTTCCAACAATAGCTATTTCTCTCTTCATCCCCACAAAAATAAAAGATATGTTCTTAAGTCCAAGTATTTCCATGGTTTTAAAAACATCATGAGGCTTACTCTGGCAAGGGAGAGAAAGCATGAAGCTGAGTGTTGTGGTTTTCATATGAAATGTCTCCAAAGGCTTGTGTGTGGAAGGCTTCAATGCAATTCAGAGGCAGGGCTTTGGGGAAAGTATTGGGTCACTATGACTCTGACCTCATCACTGGGGGAATTCAGAATTTGATACATATTTAGGGTTGGTGGAAACGAGGCTGTGTGGAGTTGTTGGAGGAAGTAGGCCACATGGGATGTGACTCTGAAAGGAATAACCTGTCCCTGGCCCCTTCCTTTCACTTTCTCCCTCCCCTTTGCTCTCTCTCTCTCTCTCTCTCTCCCCCCTTCCTGGCTGCCATGAGATGAGCATCTCTCCTCAGCCATGGCCTCATGTCAGCCGTTTCTTTCTGCTTCTTCTCTGCCTAGAAGCACTGGAGCCAGCCAGCCTCTGAAACATCTGAAACTGTGATTCAAAATAAATTACCCCTCCCTTCAGTTGTCTTTCTCAGATATTTTGTCACAGTAATGCGAAACTGTAACACATATAAATGGGTTAAAATAGACCTATGAGTATGACCAGTACAGTTTTGAAAAGGAAAAATTCTGTAGCCAAGTAAGACGCATCCACCTCCCAAAAAGATATAATTTAGGATAGAAGAAAGAAAGGCTGTTTTCAAATGCCAGCTGGGAAGTTTATGGCCTCTATCACTGCTGCAGAGATGGAAAAGGAAGGTGTCTAAAAAGTAAAATAGCTGATTTACTATTTACAAAAAGATTAATAGCTTTGCTGGGCCCAGGCAAATATGGAGGCAAAGTGGAGTGAAATGTTCCCCTTTGGACCCACACTGATGAAAAAGGGCTGGGCGCACAGACTGACCTCTGTGCTGTGGGAAAGCGTGCCATCCATCACGACTGGGTCTCATCAGGCTGGGAGATGTTTGTGGATACAACTTGTCTAAGGTTTATTTTCATAAGCTGAGAGAAACAAATTATTCTTGGAGTAAATCATAACCCAATTCCTCCTACCTGTCTATGCTAGGGATAACACTGTAAGGATTTATTCAAGTTCCCACTTAGGGAGCAGGGGGTACAAAATATCCACAGCTTTGGCGAAGGCAAGCACTGGTAGAGTTAACCAAATTCAGGAACTAAGAAGTTAGCCAGACTTGACTCCGTAGCTCAATGGGAAGTGTATTGGACTTCTAGACAGAAGTTAGCCAATATTGGAGCACGCCACTGTCAGAGCCTACAGTGCCTTGTCCTAGCCCTGGAGCGACTGACCTTTTCCTGAGTGCTGAGAGGCTAGTTCCTGCACAGGGACTGCAGGGCCTTCTCATTGGGGGGGGGGGGGCTGACAGGAAAATGGTCAGCAGTGGAGGCAAGAACTGCATTGACATCATCAAGCCTGACTCCACATGTAGAGAGCGAGGTACTGGGCACAACACAGTTGCCTCCCACATCCAGGATCTAAGGCCATTGACTGAAGGAATTTGAGCAGGTCATAAGCACATGGCTACATTCTAGGGCAGATTGCAATGAAAATTAATAATCACATGTCTTCTTAAAGCCACAAAAATTTTTGAAAATAATTTGCTCTCCTACAGTACTATGCAAACCTATGAATGTCTCACCTAGTTTTTAGGGGCAAACCAGGCACCTATTTCCCAATATTAAATCCATATTTTTGTCTACCCATGACCCTGGGTTCAAGTTCATGGAATGAGATGCCTCTCTTCTGCTTGAACTGTGCTCTTCTATGTCTGCATGAGATATTCTACTCTAAGTTTGTGTCAGGGCAGTGCTTCTAAACACTATTAAACACAAGTTCTCCTCTTAGAGCAAGTGTTTGATAATACCTTCGCGACTATCATGAGATTAAAGTCACAGATGGTATATCTTACCTTCAGATATAATGTTTTAAAAAGCAATACAAAGCCATACCTGTAGTTTAAAGAAGAAATAAAAGGAAGGTTATTTACAACAAGATAGAACATTCCAATACCTAGACACCCAGACATGATTGCATTAGAAGGTAAAATGAAGAAGTCACAAGTTTGTAGCTAAATGTAGCATTAGGGTGATTGCCAACGTTGAATGTGCCAGCTGGGAGAGGTGCAGAATTGGCAAGTGGAGGGCCCCAAGTGACATTGTCATCAGGGATACAGTTTCCTGACGTGGCAAACAACTCTTGGTTAACCCCCAACAAAGTAAAGTATATCCTCTCCAATTACATGGTAGTTGCACTCATGGGAAATTCAGTATATATTTAAACTGTATCCAAAATAGTCTGTGTTTATGTGAACATAGAGTTGGGTTTTAAGCTTTGGTCATTATATACAGATTTTTCACCTTCTTTAATGTCTCCTGAGACACTTTAAAAAATATTTTATTTATTTGTTTGAAAGGGAGAAAGAGGCAAATAGAGTGAGAATGAGCATGCCAGGGCCTCTAGCCACTACAAATGAACTCTATATGCATGTGTCACCTTGTCCATCTGGCTTTACATGGGTACTGGGGAATCAAACTCAGGTTGTTAGGCTTTGCAGGTAAGTGCCTTAACCACTGAGCAATCTTCCCAGCCCATTGTGGGACATTTTAGTATCATAGAGATCATGTGTCAGTTCACCACTGTTCAAGACCATCCTGCAACTAGCAGAGCATACCAAAGCCTCAACACTCGCCCAGTGAGTGAAAATTGCACTTCTCAAATATTGTGACAAACAAATTGTGCCCTGCATTTTTCAAACGGCCTCTAGAAGAAGGTCTCTGGGAGACTTACTAAGTCATGACTTAAAATACGAGGAGCATTTAGCTAGTGTTTTCTTCAGTATAAAGTACTGTATCTTTTTGCAGTGTGCAGTATTGTAATGTTGAAAACAGAAGCCACATACCAACCAATACAGTCCCAAACTACCAGGTTTTAACCAAAGTCTAAGAATGAAAAGTATTCATTCCATTGAAATAGTTTCATCCACCTGAGTGGTCACTACCATGCTGTCAGATGCTAATCTGTCCTGTGCTCCTGTCCTTTTGAAGCACTTTATTTCTGCAGAATAAACATGCATTACTAACAATTTGTGACTTGTGCTTAATTCTAAGTATTAAGCCCTTTTCTAATGTACCTTGTGTTTCCTTAAAGGAGCTTGTACCAGGCAATGGACTGACAGGGGAATACGTCCACGGAGCAATGGAGAACTCTGGGTGGAAAAAGTACCACCAGGGCGCAGAGTCAGGCCTGGCTCAAGAATATTTGCTACCTCCAAGAAGGGAGTTCTGGTGGCGAGTGCCCAGCTGGGTTGCAGAATTTCTGTGAACAAGTGACTGCTACGTGCTTCCTGCTCTCCCATTGTTAACCGAGAGTGCTCATGTGGTTACTCTTCCCTGCATCTGCATCACACTGGAGCAGGGGGCGGGTATGGGAGACATTTGTCTTCCTAGTTCATAGAAGTCCAGCTCAAGACACGCGGCCCTTTGAAGAGTCATGTCTGAGAAGCCTCATTTGCAGTCAGACTGCAGTTAGACAACAACAGCCTGAACATTGAATCTGACGTCAAGAGGTAAGACTTTCAGGGGCTTTCAAAGACAATAAATGATGTTTGTCCACACCTCCCTAGGAAAAGTTGATGGCCACATGTGACTCATCACTGTTATGTTTTAATAGCTAAGACTGGAGGTTGGTTTGTTACACAGCACGGATTAACTCCTACTTGACAGCAGAGTCAGAGGGACGTTTCCTATGAGGGCTACATAAGGCTTCAGCTTCTTGCTCTCTGGAGACATCAAAGGTGCCAGTTTATCAGGAGAACCACAGCCCTTTGATTACTGACTTACTTTACACATCTAACTTCCAAACAGAAAATTTCCAATTTTGCTAAATTATCAGATTCTGAAACCACCAGAGAAAAAAGTAACTTCAAGGTTCAGTACACTTACCTGACATTTTTTGGCAGTTTCTCTAACTTTAATTTTTACCTTTGGCTTCTGAAATCTTATAGAATGAATCATTTGTGCACTATAAAAGCTTTGAGATTTTATCAAATTACATGGTTTTGGTTGATCCCTCTGCATTTCTCCCCATTAGCTTGGCCTACTGCAAGGTACATGTGATTAAATATCATTAGCCAACCAGAGTAAAGAAGCCTCATAAATAGACGTGTCAACCTTTGGCCCATAGGTCTCGGGTACTTTCTGGAAAAAAAGGCTAGAGTTTTCTTTTGGCATTTCTGCCTTTTTGAATTCAATTGGGTCTATGTGGAGTGAAAAGGGCAGTGGAACATGATTCAAAAGGCCTAGATCCCACCCAGACCCTTCCTTCTATTTGCTGGGAGATCCTGGGGTGATTCAACCTCACTGAGCCTGGCTTTTCTCATCCACTGATGGAATGATGAAACCCGCCTTCTCTACTCTCACAGAGTAAGTGTGAGGAATAGACAAGGCAATGCCTTTCAAGGGATTGTGAGACTGCAAGATGGCCTGCATAGGTCAACATCAGCAGTGTCAGGCACAGTCTGGCCCCAAGGCCTTGCTTTTGCATGTATAATGATAATGCTTAGCTTATTCACAGTTCTGTAGTGGTAAAGTAGCAATTGCAATGCTTACCTGAGAGAAGAAAATGCAAAGAGTACCTGTGCAAAGCCCTCCTTATCCTGATCCTCAGGTTGTTAAGACACTATCAGATGTTAATCAGAAACAATGGATGGGAAGAAATACCTCAGCTGGTCTCCCAAAAACCTAACCAGCCTCTGATCAGGCTATGGAAGGGCTTTACAGTGTGTACTAGAGTCATTCATCACATAAAACTGAAGGTAGCATTTCTATACCTACAGGCTAGACTTGGGTCAAAAGGCTTCCTGTGTTCTTTCTTTTAATTCACATATATGTGTGTGTGTGTGTGTGTGTGTGTGTGTGTGTGTGTGTGTATGGAAGGTTATATACTATTATTCCCTCCCCCAACTCCCATTATCCTGAGGGTCCTCCTCACTGGGGTTATGGTAATCACTGTGGGGTTATGAAGGCCTCAGTCAGTTCCTATGGGGCAGTAGGGGATCATGCCTCAGGGTATTCCTACCCAATGTGACTCATACAATCTTTCCACCCCCTTTTCAACAATGTTCCCTGAGCTATGGCAGACCTGTTGGAAGTCTGATTTAGTATTGAGTTGTTTGTAGTCTCATGTTTTTGCTTTCTTAGGTTTTGATTATTCGAAGTGTCTGTCACTATCACTCTGGGGCTAGTTGTCAGGTTAGCAGTAAGAGCAGTGTTCATGATGTCACTTCCCCTGCAATTTCTACTGGGCCCTGGCAGATGTGTTCTTTTTATATAGACCCCTAATATTTGTGGAGCCCAGGGTAAGAGGACAAATGGAAACACACATACTGTACTATTTGAAACTATGTAAAAGTATCAAGAAAGATGATATGTAATAGCTTTGTATCAACTTCATACTGATCTTGAAAGCTATTTTAAAATAGAGGATTCCTCAGACTTCTCAGATTCCTCTCACCCCCACAATATGGTGGTCCCTGGCCCACTTTCTCTACTCTATCCCAAGCTTTGAGAAGTCTGAAGTTACATAGTTGGATACATTTTCCCTCCCATCCAAGCTCTATCCACACACTCCACACATGCCTACCATTTTGTTACTGGTCATGCTGGCAGGGGCGTGGGTGAAGGAATGGATCACAACCAGAGTACACAGGCCCTAGAAATGGGCTCAGAACCATTTAGACAGAGACTTCCAAGGTCCTGAACACTGGAGTGTGGCTCTGAAGGAGAGAGGGACTCCATTGAATATGTTCCCTTCATCATCTCAAAATTTTCACTCTTACAGGATCCTACGGGCTCTGTTCCCAGATTCTCCACCCTCTCCATTCAGCTTCCAAAGCAAGCCATGGCCCAAAAAGCAAGTGTGTTGCAAGTAGGGGTGACTTTAAGAGGTAGTTTTATTTTTTTTAATTTATTTGAGAGAGAGAGAGAGAGAGAGAGAGAGAGAGAGAGAGAGAATGGGCATGCCAGGGTCTCCAGCTACTACAAATGTTTTTTTTTTTTTTTTTTTTTTTTTTCGAGGTAGGGTCTCACTGTAGCTCAGGCTGACCTGGAATTCACTATGTAGTCTCAGGGTGGCCTCGGACTCTTGGTGATCCTCCTACCTCTGCCTCCTGAGTGCTGGGATTAAAGGCGTGCGCCACCACACCCGGCTCAGCTACCACAAATGAACTCCAGACATATGTGCTACCTTGTGCATCTGGCTTACGCGGGTCATGGAGAGTTGAACTGAGATCCTTTGGCTTTGAAGGCAACGCCTTAACCGCTAAGCCATCTCTCTAGCCCTAAGAGTTGTTTTTAAAATAAACACTGTATGAGTACCACCCAATCATCTGACTATTCAACTAGTAAAAAATAGACCCAGATTATGAGCAATTTCTATGACCATAGATCCACTTAGAGCCTGACATTACCATGCATATGATGTTGGTTCCTAGCTCCCCCTCTCCCTGTTACACTGGCAAAGCGCACACTACTGGTGTTCTGCCACAGTCAACTGACTGGGATTGGAATTCTTCCCCCAAGCCCCATCGTTGACTGAGGCAGGCTCAGAGACACACTCAAGTTCTTCCCAGCTCCTTTTTTTTTTTTCCCATGGCCATCCACTGAAAAAAAAAATTCTACACGGGATAGTATCACTCTCTGACACAATTGGTGCCTGTATCCCATTGCTGCTTCCCACTCCCTGGCAGGTGGATAGGGGATGTTCTGGAGGCATGCCACCACTGCTGACCCTGGGCAGCAGACAGCAGTTGAGCCTGCTGGGTTAGGATAGGCAAGGGGCAAACACAGAGCAGTAATAAGCAAGGCTTTGGTTCAAGCAGGTCCCATACTCACCTTGTGTCCTACCAACTTCCAACCGTGACGTTTCCTGCCTTCAGCTTCTGTGAGCAGAAGCTCCTCGTGTTTCATCCCACTCACCTGGAACTCCTCTGTCCCCTGCTCCTTGCTTTCTTCTCCTGATCATCACACTTGGCACATTTTTTCTTCCTCTCCCTGCTTCTAGCCAAAGCTGTCCTCAGGCTTCACTTAAGTCTAGCACTCTTTCTTGCTCACCCTCTTGGAGCATCTGGCTAGTCATCCTCCAAGCCCTAGTTGAGTGGATCTTTCTCACACATGCCTCTCCCAGGGCAAATAAGCCTCTACATCCCAGGCACTGTCATATGAAGTATCCAGGGCAGAAGCACAAACAGAATCCCACATAACAGCCATCTAAATATTTTTTAAAAGTTACACATTAAGATGAGCTATTGTTAAATAAAACGTATCTTATTTTGTTACTTTGACAAATATACCTTCATGGTATCCTTGAGGTCCAGGTTGAAAGTGTAATTTATTGGATTCCTTAGGTTTTAACACCTAATTGTGGACAGGAGAACCAGCTCCAGACTTTGGTCCCTACCTGTTGTATAAGCCTGATTTCATTTTGGCTTTGCCACAAGATAGAGAGGGGCCCTGCGAGGACTGGTGTGGACATCTCATACCTAAATTCCATTCACGTTCTCTGGAAGCTACCCTATCCTCAGAGAGCCCTGGCAGGAAGATGGAGGCTATCTGGATAGGTACCTCTGGGTTCCTGGGTGCTTAGAATGGGCTTTAAAGGAGGGGTGGCTGAGAGCTTTAAGAGGGGGGCATCTTTTCGACCCTTGCCTGTGGGAACTGGAGCTCTGAGGGAGGGTGAGAATGAGGTCTTCCGAAGCTTGAGGCTGGAGCAGGAGTTCCTCCTTCCCGTTCTGAGGGAGAGGGAGAGAGTGGTGTTGACTCAGATGTGCCAAGAGTGAGAAGCTGGTGAAACCCCTGTGGGGTGTCCTGTAGGCCCGTAAAAATCGCAATATGACTTAACCAAAGAACCAACATAGCGGAAACCTGAGTATTGCAGAGCGGAAGTTGTGAAACTAAGTGGGATTTCCCATACAACTGATAGTTGGGAGAAAATTAAAGATAGCAGAACTTCATGATGCCCCCCAAATCCCTGCCCCTAGTAGTGTAAAGGTCCCTGCCGCTCCCTCTCTTGATAAGGCTGTTTAGTGAATACATGGCTTTCCAGGGGCCACAGGGACATGGAGGAACCTAGTGTCATCCCTTTGTCCAGAACATAGGTGCATGACAACATCCAACTGGAAGAGATGGGGAATACATACAGTTAACCACAATCCTTCCCTAAAAGCTAAGGTTTTTACTACTAAAGAAGTGGACAATGGGCCGGGCGTGGAGGCGCACACCTTTAATCCCAGCACTCAGGAGGCAGAGGTAGGAGGATCCCCATGAGTTTGAGGCCACCCTGAGACTACATAGTGAATTCCAGGTCAGCCTGGACCAGAGTGAGACCCTACCTCAAAAAAAAAAAAAGTGGATAATGGAAACTTGGGAACAATTATGTGACTCTGCCATAGGTTTGAAAAGAAGAGATCGCAGCAAGAGTCGCCTTTGCAACATGCTGCATTGCTTCAGAAACAGTGGGACTGCTCTTTAGGAGGTGTGGCCGAAGCCACCTCAGTCTCCTGCCCCCAACCCATTTCTTTTCAGGTAAAGCCTACAACAGCGGGCCACTCTCGGGATATTGGGTGAGAGTCACGTCTTAATTCGTCCTTGCACAGCTCATCAAAGGCTATTTCTCTCTTTGAATAAGCTGTAGCTATAGCCATTATTATGCCTGGAAAGGCTGTGAAGTTTCCACGGATCAGCAGTTTTGGTAGTTGACTCTGCCTGATCAGATGTAGAGCAAATCATAAACTATTCAACATGTAAACACCGGAGGATACGCTTTGCATGGCTAATTCACATGAAGTTTGGCTTGGCTAACTGGGTCTCAGGAGGGTCAGAGGGCTGCAACGCAGCCCAGCTGGCTACAAGGATAATTTTGCACATCCTTATCTGTCCAATGTGACAAAGTTGGGAAGGAAAGATATACTGAAATGGGGGAAAAGGTAGAAGAACAATGAGTGAAGAGTCTGTATTTTAATTTAATTTGTTTTTTAATTTTATATGTGTATGGAGCGGGGAGCACCAGGGACTCTTCCTGCTGCAGATGAATGCCCATCTAGATTTACATGGGTGGCTAGGGAATTGAATATGGGCAGGCAGGCTTTGAAATCAAAGGCCTTTAACTGCTGAGCCATCTCCCCAGCCCCAGGAGTCTGTTTTTTCATAGCCAAATCTTCCCTAGGAGATTCTGTTCTCTTTCTTTCTTATTAGGCATACACATTCAAAGACTCCTTGGGAGCCCATGGAGGAGTCCTCAGAATCCTGTCATACAGCCATTTAAGGGAAGAAAGATGGCACCAGGAACCTCTCAAGGAGTGACCACCACACCAGTCAGGCTAAATCCTAGCACTAACATGCTTCACCTGGCTGACTATTTTACCAGAACTAGTTGATCTGTCCTGTCAATCAATTACCACTCACTGAAGGACCAGCAGGGCAGAACGCCTTTCTGGTAAATGGAGGAGATGTGGTATCAGGTAGATTCATGTTAAAATTCCACATCTTCTATGTACTAGTTAGAAACACTTAAACATATGAACTTTCTGAGCCTGGATTTGCTTACGTATAAATTTAAAAGGAGAAAGAAAAACCTGCTTCACAGGTTTGTTGTGGGTTCAAGTGAGATATGATGATCATCCGGTATATTTCAGATCAAAGTATCATTTCCTTATGTCTTTTCTGCTGGAACGCAGAATCCTATGGGACCTGCCATTAAAACCTGCTATCACAATATTCCTTGCCCATCCTGTGTGCCCCAGCAACATACTTGCTTTCTGGTTGAACCTCGCCTCATCCAATTCTTCTCTCTCCAGTTATAGAACGTCCTCAACAGCTGTCTGTCCTCCATAAAGTTCTTCCCGCCCTATAGAAAATGGAGGAAGGTTTGAATGCCTCTTATGACCAAACATCTGCTTCTTGGGCAAATGTCTTCTCAGCCCGGGTGACCTAGGTCTGATTAGTTAGAGAGTAAGACAATGCACAATGTGGAAACATCCTGAGACACTCTAGTACAATTGAAATGACCAACTGAAGATGCTGAAAACCTCTTGAGTCAGAGAACGATGGGGAACTGAATGGGGAGACCCAAGTTAGCTGTTGTCTTTCTTTGCAGTTTAAAACCCCATTCTCTTCTCACTGGCCTCTTCTCAGGACCAAAACAGCCTGGCCACACTGACTTCAGTCAGCACTGGAAGGCTGAGTGCAGCAGGAATAAAAGAGCTTGCTATTCATCCTCTCCCTCTCCCCCACCCTCTTTCTTTTGTTTTTTTTCAGGTAGGGTGTCACTCTAGCCCAGGATGACCTGGAGTTCACTATGTAGTCTCAGGATGGCCTCAAACTTACGGGGCTGTGATTAAAAGCATGCGCCACCATGCCTGGCCCCCACCTGCCTTCTTAATAAGACAAACCTGGTGAGGCTGCACTTGCCTATCTTCTTCTCCCTCCATTATCGTGGAAGGTGCTTCCTAAAGACTGCCTGCCCGGGGCTGTATCCAGTGCTTTCTCCTGCACTTACCCCACCTCTCTTCCTCATTATTGATGCTTCCTCTGAATTAGATCATTCTCGCAGCAGGCAAAGGTACTTTATCAAAAACAAATGAAAAACAAAAGTCTGTCAGCTTCAGACCATTCTCCAACCCCTATTGCATTTCCCTCTTAGGAGGAATGTCAGTCCACTTTGTTTCTAGTTTTTTACTCCTGATCAACCACTACACAATCCATTCTTTCCACACTGCTGAAAGTGTTCTGTTATGATTTCTAGAAATCTCCATAGACAATCCAAGCTATGTTTTCTGTCTTCATCTTCTTGACGTAACATTGGCTTTCAGTGAAGTTGGCCACTCTGTCTTTCTTCCAGCCTTCTCTTCTCAGCCTGAATGACACCACTGTCTCCTGGTTTTCTTTCCTTCCCTCCTAGGGAGTCTTTCTCTCTTTCTTTCTCTCTCTCTCTCCTAACATACCTTTTTCTATTTAAGCATTAAATATTGGAGCTGTTCATTAATCAGCTCAGAGTTTTAGGTTTCATCTTTTCATGCTCTATGTATTAGTTACATTTTCTGTCACTGTGACAAAATACCAGAAAAAAGTCAACTTAAGGAAGGAGGGATTCATTCTGCCTCATGATTTCAAAGGGTCCCACCATGACCAAGTTGCTCCATGGCTATGGGGACTGTGGTGAGGTAAAATATCATGGCAGCAGAAAGGCATGGAGGAACAAATCTGCTCACTTCATGGTGGCTAAGAAGCAGAGAAAGAAAGTGGAGGGAGTCTTGGACAAAGCCATGCCCCTAGTGACCCATTACCTCTAACTTGGTTCCATCTCCTAATAGTCCATTCAGCTATGAATCCATCAGTCAATCAATTCAATGATGAAGTTAATGATGTTATGATCCAATAGCTCCACCAGCTATGGACCATTTCATATCTAAACCATAATACCCTACCAGAGGCCAGATCAGTTGTGTCCAGTCTCATGGGTTTAGGCATCTTTTTTTTCTTAAGTTTCTTCAAGGTAGGGTCTCTCTAGCCCAGGCTAACCTGGAACTTACTCTGCAGTCCCAGGCTGGCCTCAAACTCACAGTGATTCTCATAACTCTGCCTCCCAAGTGCTGGGATTAAAGACATGCACCACCACACCTGACAGGTTTAGATATCATTTTTTAGAGAGACAGAGAGAGAGAGAGAGAGAGAGAGAGAAAATTGGCACACCAGGGCCTCAGCCACTGCAATCAAACTCCAGATGCTTGTGCCATCTAGTGGACATGTGTGATCTTTCACTTGCCTTACCTTTGTGTGTCTGCCTTACATGGGATCTGGAGAGTCAAACATGGGTCCTTAGGCTTCACAGGCAAGCGCTTTAACCACTAAGCCATCTCTCCAACCCAGGTTTAGATATCTTTAAATGCCATTTCTATGATAATTATTCCTTAATTCACAAATATTCCTTAAACTGTTCTTCTGAGATCTAGACTCCACTGAGTACTAGAATTCTCCATTAGATGTCTTACTAGTATGTTAAAATGGCCAAATTTATTCCTCTTATTCCCTTCAACCTGTTTCTTCCTCAGTCTTCCTCAAGCTAGAAATAGGTATTACAATGCTGCCCAGTGAGTTGTTCAAGCCAGTGATCATTGATGAATGTGAGTGCCACAAGGGAAGGGGCTTTGGTCTATATTCATTGTTGATGTTCCCAGACCAATCACAGGGATTGACAAAGGTAGGCACTCAACATTTAGTTGTTGAATGAATGATTCCCTTAATTTTTTATGCCTCCACCCAACCCCCCAAAAGTCTGATTAGTTAATAACTTCAATGGCACCCCCACTGCCCATACCACTTCATTTCCATGGCTGTCTTCCGATCACATCTCACCTGATGTCTGAGGTTCCTTTTCGGTCACATTGCTTCTACTTTTGCTCCTGGTTAATCTGTTCTTTATGGCAGCAGATGATGTCACTACTCTGTTTAAAATCCTTCAGTGTTCTCACTGGGCTTAAAAGCATATCTGAACTCCAATCCTTGACCTACAAAGTTTTAAATAGCCATTATCCAACTCTTAATCTCCACTCGTGACCCTTTTCAACCTCTTCATTAAGTTTTAGTCATCAGTCTTTCATGAATTCCTGGAATTTTTCAGGGTTCTATTTTTTTTTTTTTCCACCCGAGGGTCTTTGTACCTGCTATGTCTTCTCTTTGTACTGAGTGTTCCTCCCTTTGCTCACTATGTGGAGCTCTTTCTTAGCCTTTAGATTTCAATGTACATCTGACTTTCATTGACTACCATGCCATACAGCTTACCTTGGTATTTTCTATTAGATCATTCTATTATTAATATTGAATAGAATCTATCATTATTTTCCACTTATGTGTTTATTTATAGTTTCTTACCACCTTCTCCTATTCCTCCACACTAATGTCAATGCTATAAAGTCTGGGTGCATCTATGCGACCCATCCGATCCCACTGGTTCAGGCACAAAGCACTTGCTCTGTATTTATCAACAATGAATGAATGATTGGAATGGGCTTCACCTGGCAAATGACATGTGGATTCTTGAGACATCTGATCCTAGATTTACAGTCATTTGGATGTTAATAACTTAGGCATTAGCAGAGGTTTCCACTCAAGATTCTCATATAGTGGAAAAAGATAAACTCTCTTTCCAGCAGAAGCACAATGCCCTCCTCAGGACATTTGTGGATTCTTGGAATCTTACACTGTCAAAAGTGCTTCTGGTTTTAATTTGCTGCTTCTATAAATTCTTGGTCTCATTCACATCTTTTCTCGTAGCTGTTCTCAGCCTTTGCTCCAACATACAGAGATGACTCCCTTTCTTATTGGCATCAGATACCACTGACCAGGCATTTGGGGATAAGACTGGACTTTCTTGAAGTACTGGAGCACTGGCAAGGATGAAGAAGAGGCAGCCAGGGGACAGAGTGTTCACGCCACTAGGAAATCAACAACTTTTCTCAGTATTAAGTATTCCTGTCCTTAAAAGTCCTTCAGTGTTCACCACCACCACCCTGCTATTAATGATTTTTCACTGGTGACATTTCCCAGCCCCTCTCCTTTCCATTAAGATCTCCCTCTCATTTGTTTTAGAAAGCAGCTTCATGCTGTCTATTCATTCAGACCAACAAGGTGATGGGAGTAGAAAGGAAACAAACACTCACCTTTCAGAGAAACAAAGAGCAATCTATTCCTGAAGTAATAGGTCAGGGCCTTAGAAATAGAGTGGCTTTAGGTTTTAAAGGACATATCCTTTAGCTCCACCTTACCTACACATTCTGTGAACCAATTAAGGGATTTTTCATTTATTGCTGTTGTATTAATGATTTTCGTTGTTTCTCAAAGAATTCTTCTGGAGGAGTGGCTCATGCATTTAACCACACCTGAGGTAGGAGGATCACTGTGGGTTCACGGTTGGCCTGGGCCACAGAGTGAGTTTTGAGACCCTGCCTCAAGACAAAACAAAATGGTACAATCCAAAGAACTCTATGGTTAAGCCAGACTCTGGTGGACCCCACTCCATCAGAAGAAATTTTTTTGGATTGGGCAGGCCTCCTTCCTCACCTCCTTAATCCTAATATACATTACAGATTGATTCAGGTCGACTAACAAGAAAGCTGGTAGAGTAAACTAGGGGAAAAAATAAGGACTATTATACATGTTCTAGTTAAGAGCAGAAATAAAGAAGAATAAGGACATTTCCATTTGTTGAATATAAAGTACTTCACACCAATGGGAACGGCCTGAATTGATTTCCAAAGAATGGGTTTGAGCACATAGAAACTTCACACATCTTAGACACAATGAAGAAAATAATAAAAAGGCTCTACTCCTCTGGTGAAAGAGATTGAAACCATTTTCTCTAGATGAAAACATTGGGAAAGGTCAGGCTTAGATTACCTGAGGAACATTTTAGCTGACGCCCCAGAGCTCAGAGAAAAGTATACTCTCAGACTTCAAGGTTCTCTTTCACTCTAAGCTGATGTATTCTAGAGGCCATTCAGGTCAGAAGAAAAAAAATGTCCTTGATTTCCGAATACAGAATTTATTCTTTAGAAAGACTGCTCTGACCCATTGTTAACTTGCTTACATTATTAGAAGTGGAGCTGTAATTAGAAAGATCTGCATCTACTTTTCTATGGATTACTGAGTGAGATACATGCCAAGAATTCTAGAAGGGCCAGAGCTAAGGCCGATGTCCAACCATCTGGGGTAGGACAGAGAACTAAGAGACTGCACTCTCTTCCTATCCACAGCTGTGCTCACAACGGCTGCACCCTAAGTCACTGGCTCTGTGGAAAAGTCTTCTCTGGAAGCCAGGTCTGAGAACTATGGGAAACGGGTGAATTCTTTGTCTGGATAAGAAGCTGAACCCATCCAATTGAGCTGTCCCAGCTGCTTTGCTGAGGAGAGCTGCACACTAGCTCTGAATGATTCCTTTTCCCTACCCGCCCTCCTTTGCATCTTGCCTCAGTGCTACCACCCCGGTTGAGGTCAGTGGAGCTCACTTGGTGAGCGGTCATGGCTAGATGAACAATCTTACTCCTCTTCCATTAGGTGTGACTCGCTTGGGAGACATAGAAATGAAGATGTAAGGTCTTTCTAGACTGATGCTTGTGGTAAACTTATGGTTCAAAGCCCTTTCAGCCTTGCTATGGAGTAATTGTGAAGCACAGGCCTGGGGGTGACTGCTCCTTTTCCCAAACTCCCCCCAAATACAACCTATGACATGCAGCCAGGAGAGCTCCTTCCCTCCAGCCACACTGCCACCAGCCTAGCCCAAAACGAAGCTACTGTGACAGCCAAACCCAGTGTCATCTTCACCTTCTTGTTCAGTCAGTTTTGTACATACCAGCCAAATGATCTTCAAAACGCCCATCAGGTCATGTCATTGTCCTGCCAAAGCATCTCACACCGAAGCAGCCTCAGAATTTCTGTGTAGGTTGGAAGAGGGACTGCCGTGTGAAATTTGCCCAATATTGAGAAACAGTGAATGAAGGAGCAGGGGCTGGTCGATGGAGACAACAGAGGTGGGGAAGTGTCAGTGTACTTTGAACACAACTTATTTTCCATGGCTTTACATGACAAGGCAGCCTTCCTTCTTCTCTCTGCCGTGGATAGTCACACTTTCCTTCACTAGCTGGGGATGGCTGTACCTGCCCCTTCCTGAAACTGAGCTGCAGATCCTTCATCCACGATCACCCCTCCATTGCTGGTGTTGTGTCACTGTCTTCCACAGACTGAATTCTGTCTCCTCAGGGATGCCTTCTTTGTCTTCAACTAAATTAAGAACAAGTTCCTATCTCCCGCCATTCCTGCCCTACTCTTCTGTATCAACACACTGTCTTCCTGACCAGAATGTAAATTATAAAAATTATAAAAATGGGGGAACCCCAAATAAATCCGTTTCATTCATTTTGGTAACCTCTGACTTAATATAGTGCCTATATGACTAGGCACTCACAAAATGAATGAATAACTGGCTGTAGTCTTCCTTTTCCAGTATGCAACTATAAAGAAAGTAACAAGGGTTAATAGCAAAGTTTGACTCCGCACATGTAATCTCAACCATTCAGATGCATACTCATAAAAGTGGAGTTAAGACTATAGGTATATTGGGCTGGAGAGATGTTAAGTGGTTAGAGACACTTGTTTACAATGTCTGATGGCCAAGGTCCAATTCTCCAGTACCCACAAAAAGTCAGATACACAAAGTGGTGCATGTGTCTGAAGTTCATTTTCAGTGGCAAGATGCCCTGGTGCACCCATTCCTTCTCATTCTCATTCTCTCACCCTTTCTCCATCCCTCTCTATGCTTGCAAGTAAGTAAATAATGCTTTTTTAAAAAGAACATAGGTGTGTTATCAAAGGGTTGTTTCTGACTATGACCTGGATCCAGAGAACAAGTATCAGGGATCTGGGAAGGCACATTCATAGATATCTTGTTGCCATATTCAAGGACATCAAGCATTCTTTCATGTAGTGCAAAGGTTTCTCAAGTTCAGCCCTGCCAGAAGTTGAGAACGAATAATGTGCTACCTTATGGGAGCCGCCCTGCACATTGTAAAATGCTTAGTAGCAGTTCTAGCTTCTACCCAGCAGAGGCCAGTTACACCCAACCCCCAGTTAGAAACAATTAAAAATGTTTCTAGAAATTGCCAAATGTGTCCTGGGAGGTAAAGTAGCCCTGCTTGAGAACCACTAGTCTAAAAGAACACTTAGCATGGGTTTCAGTGATTAGGCAGTTCTTGGGCATTACAAAAGAAAGAGAAAAGAAAGTTAGATTGTCAATAGGTGGCATCTGATTCTTGGTAGGAGAATCAGCACAAAGTATTCAAAGGTCCAAATGTGTAATCAATCTAGCTTAATCTTCAGAAATAGACAAAAGATCTACAAGACGAAGCCTGGAGCTCACTGGAGATTTCTAAAAGAAGAAGGAGGTAAATTAAATATGACTAGATAAAATAATTCATGCAACACTGACAGGATTTAATTATGGGTGACTGCAGACTATGAATGTGAATCAAAAAAGTGCCAAAGGCACGTCGTGTGGTGATGACTGAAATCATGCTCACCATAAATGACTGCCTTGTGTGGAAAGAGCCACATCTCGCGGTGGCCCTAACCCACAGGCAAGGCTCGGGAAGTGGTTGAGAAGCTGCTCAACTGATGGTATCATTGGCCCGTGGCACTGGGACGCGAGTGCTTTATAAATCATCTTGACATCCATCCAAGCACTAGAAAACCAAAACTGAGGTGAGGTCTAGAAGGCTGTGACAAGTGTTTAGATCAACTGAGTACAGAAAACTGATAGGGAAGGGACAGAAGCAAAAGTATGTCTTTCTCATGTGAAACCATCTTCAAAACCGTATTGCAGAAATGCAAATGTAGACACCAGGAAGGTGTTAAAAACAGTTAAGCAAATCAGCCCAGGAGAACTTGGAATGGAAAAATGATTACAGAACAGAGTCCTCCCAAGGAAAACAGGAAACACGCGGCACTGGGGGAGAAGCACAAAGCTTTTCTCAGACAATCCCACATGCAAGTGGAAACTTGAAAGGAGATACAGAGCCGCAAACACTCAGTAACCACCTAACAGCTGCCTGGTGCAGAGCAGACTCTGTGAATATGTCTTTGAAATTATCAGCGGCGACAGCTGAATAGGACCGAAGCTGTGAAGGCTTCTCCTCTGTTAAGAGAGGCTTTGAGAAAAGAGCTGGGAGACCATGGACTTCATGATTTCAACAGCAGGGGAAAAGTGTTTTGAAGCTCTAAACCACAGCTTGAACGTAAGCATCTCTAAAAAGTTAGGGTTTAATTACAAAGAAATCAGCACAGTTTTGCAGTGGGGAAACTGTCCTGCAAATCCGTGAGAGGTTAAACTGCAAAGGAAATTGTTAATGGATGAAGCAGCTGAGCCAAATAATTTAAACACCTTTCTGGAAAGCACTTGACACCATTCTTCACAAAACCCCTAATCTGCAAAAATATATTTTGGCATTTACAAGGCAAGCTATTTTAACTACAATGAGAAAAAGAATCCCACAAACCAATTTTGAGATAGGCTATCATATTACAGTCAATACTCTGGCATGGCAGGAAGAACACTGAGGCTCATTTGAAATACGGTGTGCGGCTCTGATAAGGACATAAATATGGAGAAGGTGGAGCAGAGAGCAGCCAAGTGACAAAGAGACTCAAAGGAGACATTCTTTACATTAGCACGGATCCTGCAAAATCAGCAACTGCACTGCACTCGGTCAGCAAGGAAGGGGATTTATGAGAGAATTTCATTGAGATGTTAAGGAAAATAAAAAGGGATTACAAATGATAACGGAACGGGGCTGCTTGGCTTTGACTGTAAGACCAGGGGCCCAACTCTCAAGTGAACCAAAAAATAAATTAAAAATATTTTGTTTGTTTGTTTGTTTGTTGAGAGAGGGTTTGTAGGGAAAGGGGCCTGGAGCAGTGCTGAATGGAAAGAGAGAGAGCAAGGATCTGCCAGTGCTGTGGAGAGGGATTCACAAGGAAGAAACACATGTCTCTGCATCTGGTCTGCCTCAGAGAAGCCGCCCACCTCAGAATGCAGAAAGCCGCTCTCGGTCTTGGACCTGCTGCTTGCTTTATGTATATCACTTCCTTCTTGGGTCCATCTCAGAGGTGCTAGGACTCAGAAAGCAACTGATTTCACTGATGGAGAATCTGGATTATATAGGTCAAGATTCTTTTTATTTTTTTTTTCTAGTTTTATGATGTATTTGTGTATATAAATGGGGTGTGTGTGTGTGTGTGTACGTGAATGTACGTGGAGGTCAGAGTACAACCTTGGGGTGTTTCGCCTCTCCTTCTACCTTCCTTTGAGACAAGGTGTCTGCTTGAGAGATGCTAGATTCTCCTGGCTCTGCCTCTCATTGCTATAGGCACCTTGGGATTTCAGACACATGTGCCACTTTCTGTCTGGCTTTCTGTGGGCACTGAGGGAGACTGAACAGGTCAGTAAGCTAGCAAGAAGCTGTTTTAACTGCTGAGCTGTCTTCCCAGACCCCTAGGGCAGGCTTCTTCTTCTTCTTCTTCTTTTTTTTTAGACCAGGATTCTTAATGTTCTTTCTGGCTTCTGTTTTCTGATTCAAGTCCCTGATTATATATATATATATATATGGAACAAAGCTGGAGATATCACTTACCCTGATTTCAATTTTATTACATAGTTATAGTAATCTAAGTAGTATGACACCATCCTACACACAATGGAACAAGAGAGCTCAGAAATAAACCTATGCATATACAGTCAACTAATCTTTTAACGAAATGCCAAGAATACATAATAAGGAAAATATAGTCTCTTCAGCACATGATGCTAGAAATGCAAAAGACCAAGATGAGATCCTTAGCTATCTCATATATAAAAATCAACTGAAATTGTATTACTTAAACATAAGACACGAAATGATAAAGCTTATAGAAGAGAACATGGGAGAAAGTCTCTGCTGTAGTCAACTTCTTGTTGCTGGCAGAAAACACTCAACCAAGAGCAGCTTTTGGGAAGAAAGGGTTTATTTTGGCTTACAGACTCAATGAGAAGTTCGATGATGGCTGGGGAAAATGATGGCATGAGCAGAGGGTGGACATCACTTCCTGACCAACAACAGATGGACAACAGCAGCAGGAGAATGTGCCAAAGGCTGGTAAGGGAAAGCTGGCTATCACACCCATAAGCCTACCCCCAACAAAACATCATGTGCAGGAGGCTCCAATTCCCAAATTGCTACCAACTGGGGACCTAGCATTCAGAACACATAAGTTTATGGGGGACACCTGAATCAAACCACTATAATCTCCTTGAGAGTGGCCTAGGAGATGACTTTGGGATTTGACACCACAGCACAGACAATGAAAGCAAAAGCAAGTATGTAGGAGTACCTTAGACTAAAAGACACAGGGAAGGAACCAACAAAGAAAATGAAAATAACCCATGGAGTGGGTGAGAAGATTTCTAAATCTTCTTTCTGGGAATGGATTAATTTGATTGTGGTAATTATTTCCAGAGCATCATGTTGCATCTCTTAAATATATGCAGTTGTGTCATTCATGCTTCAATAAAGATGGAAGAAATTTTTTAAAAAAAATACTAAAATGCTGGGTGTGATGGTACATGCCTTTAATCCCAGCATTCAAGAGGCAGAGGTAAAAGGATCACTATGAGTTCGAGACCAGCCTGAGACTACAGAGTGAGTTTCAGGTCAGCCTGAGCTAGAGTGAGACCCTACCTCAACCAAAAATAAATAAATAAATAAATAAATAAATAAATAAATAGAAGGCTAATATGTAATGTGTGGTAAATTTATTTTAAATTGTGTTAGTTTTCATAAATTTGAAAAAAAGAGAGCTGGATATATATAGTTCAGTGGTAGAGTAATTGTCTATCTGGCATAGGTGAGGCCCCAGATTCAATCCCAAGTACTGCATAAGTAAGTAAGTAAATAAATAAATTTACAATTCATCTGTATCATAGTCACAAAAGTCAGAAATAGCCTCAAAAAAGTTAGAAACAGACTTGCTGCTTGTGTGTAAGTAGGTACATTAGTGTGGTAGAACTCATACATAGTTAACAGTCAAAAATGTTTATTATTTTGTTTACTTTTCTGATACTAACTGGGAAATCTCATAAAAGCCGTATCATCTCTTTTGAAATAATCATATATGAGGATTAAGTTCTGCATAGCACGTACACATGGCAGCTGTGAATGTTTTATGCACATTGAGTAATGGAACCCTTCCAACCACCCTGTGAAGAACAAAATCAGTAAGAAATTCACCCAAGGCCATAAAATAGTAAGGACAGGGCAGGAAATGAACCCAGCAGTCTGAAAGTCTCTTCATTACCATGCTTTGCTGTCTCTCAAACACCAACAGGGGCTTAAACGCCAGGCACCAGATTCCCTCCCCAAAATCCAGAACAAGGCAAGCACTCTCATGCCAGTGTTTCAGATGAAGAGAAGGAACTCTAAAGACAGTGACACTCTGAGCTCTCCATTCACTCCCTGTCAAGACAGGTGAGACCAGCTAGTATGTGGTCTATTCTTCAAGACACTTTGACTTTAACCCTAGGAAGTTCAAGTAGCCTGGCTCAAACATGACTAGAAATAAAGACTCTTCTCATGTATTCCTAGGTCCCTGACCTCACAAGACTGACATAAAACAGTCTTGTTCATAGTACAAAAAAGAAATGCCAACTTGGCATAGGTTTTATTTCCACCACTTATTCTCATGGTAAGAATTAGGTTGGGGAAAAAAAAAGAATTAGGTTGGGCAGGGAACGGGAATTAACAGCTTAAAAAAAAACTCATTAAGGAAAATCTGCTGCTGCTCATTTCTGACAAGGAGCTCTGCAGTCATATCCACATCTGATTATAACTCTTCCTATTAAACTGAGGGGAACATGGGGATGACACATTTTTATTGCTCTGCTTTTTCTCGTTTTTATTTTATTTCCTGTTTGACTTAAGTGTTCGGTCTAGCAGACACATTTGAGATGGGCTAATGTTGTCACAGCGTTTGTCTGAGGATACCAACCTGATAAGGCCTGAGCTGGGATTTGAACTGGTGATGAGTTTTACCTAAAATGACAGGTTCAGGACTGCCAAGGCTAAAACTGCTCTTGTCTCAGAAACTCTATTTTTTAAATGAAAACTTCCAGTCAGTATGAACCTGGTAACTCTTGACAAGCTGGGGATAGAGATATTAACAAAGTGCTAGCCCCTCAGACAAGTGACATGACATCATCGAACCCCTGACAACAACATTGCATGATGTCACAGGCCAGCCACACAGCACGTGGACACCATCTGAGGTTTACTTTTGAGAGCACCCTAGAACCCACATGCAGTCCTGAGGGGTTAGAACCTACACGACTGACTTTGATGAGAAAGAGCTCCATTTTATTATACATGACCCCTGAAGCAGGGGTTGGTGGTGCACACGTATAATCCCAGCACTTGGGAGGACCAGAAATTCAAGGCCAGCCTTGGCTACCTAAGACTCTGACTAAAATAAAAAAGCAAGAAAGCAAGAAGAAAGAGATAAGAAAATAGAGAAGATGCTGCAGCTACCTTCTTGTTGCTAGGACAAAGCACCCAACCAAAAGCAGCTATGGGGGGGGGGGGCTGTTGATTTTGGCTTATAGTCTCAAAGGGAAGCTCCATGATAGCAAGGGAAAATATGGCCTGAGCAGAGGCTGGACATCACCTCTGCCGCAGCAGGTGGACAACAGCAGCAGGAGGGTGAGCAAGGGGAAGCTGGCTATAATACCCGTAAGCTCTCCCCCAGTAACACACCTTCTCCAACAAGGCTCCAATTCCCAATTATCACCATCTAGGGACCTAGCATTAAAAACACACGAGTTTATGTGGGACACCTAATTCAACCATCATAGAAGAGGAGAGGCTAGTAGAAGAGAGGAGAGGAGGATGGAAGGGAGAAGGGAGGGGAGGAGAGTAGAGGGGAGGAAAACAAAGAAGGGTATGTGTGGAAACAAGAAATTATGCCCCAGGATGGAAGGCGTCCTCTGCTCTCCACCAACAGATGACTGTGGTAAGCACTTTTATAGAGCCACTCTGTCTTATTAAAATGTCCCTAACACATCTATCTATCTATCTATCTATCTATCTATCTATCTATCTATCATCTATCTATCTATCTATCTATCTATCATCTATCTATCTATCTATCATCTATCTATCTATCTATCATCTATCTATCTATCTATCTATCAATCATCTATCTATCTATCTGTTTTTCTATCTATCTATCTATCTATCTATCTATCATCTATCTATCTATCTATCTATCTATCTATCTACATAATCTTCTGGGGAAATAGGAAGCTTGCTGTGATGATCAGAAGCTTGCCTTACAGAAGGCTCTTCACCTTCATGAGAACATCACTGGAAGCCGGGCGTGGTGGCGCATGCCTTTAATCTCAGCACTCAGGGGGCAGAGGTAGGAGGATTGCTGTGAGTTTGAGGCCACCCTGAGACGACATGGTGAATTCAAGGACAGTCTGAGCTAGAGTGAAACCCTACCTCGAAAAACAAAACAAAACAAAAACTGAACATCTTTGGAGCCCTTTACAAAAGACTCGCTAGGAATGGTGGCAAAGGGATAAGAGTAATCAATCCAGGGGCAGTACTGGAGTGCAGATGCCTGTGGTTATGCCAAGGGGAGTTAAGCAAAAAGCAGTGGGGAGCTGCTCCTTTCTCAGCCCTTCCCTTCCCCAGGTAAGCTAGCAGTGCTTTGCAGTCTCTGATGCTCTTCCCAACAAAGCTTCCACAGGTTGTGTCCAGGGGCACTCCTCACACTGATTTGTGAATCACTTTAACCAGCCGTCACACTCAACACTTAATTAGATCCAACACTAAGGGAGGGTGGAATGTACTGGGCCTACTTAGCTCTGAGTTCCAATCCCAGCTCTCCACTGACTATTCAAATCTTTTCAAGTACTCCTTGCATTTCTTCAGTTGACAGATGAGGGTAATAAGCCATTTTATTGGCTGGTGTGTTTGTTTCCTGCAGATGTGAGAAGCTACTAGTGGTTTAAAACAGCAGGAACTTTTTCTTTCATTGTTCTGGAGGCTGTAAATCCAAAATCAAGTGCTGGAAAGACAGTTTAGCTGTTAAAAGCACTTTCTGTGCAAACATAGGACCTGAGGAAACCACGGAGACTGCTAGAGTTTGGTTCCCACATAAACAGCTGGGCGTGGCCATGCACAATTGTAACCACAGTCCTGCAGGGAACAGACACCCAAGCAGTCCTGGGATCAGTAAGAGAATCTGGATTAAATAAGAATGAGTGAAAGAGAGATGGAGTGGGACACCTGATATTCCATACCATGGACGAATGTACCCTACCGCATAAACACACACACACACACACAAAATCAATATACTAGCAGGCCCATCTTCCCTTTTCTAGCTTATGGCTACCCCAAGCCTCGGTGTCTTCGGTAGCACACTTTAATCTTTACCTCCATTGTCACATTGCAGCCTTCTCTCTGTGTCTTCTGTCTTAAAAGGACATCAGTCACTGGACTCAGGGCCCACCTTAAATCTGGAATAGTCTTTTCCTACCTTATGTGTAATGCATCTGCCAAGACCCAAATAAGGTAGGTTTTGAGATTCCATATGATCATGTGGCACATGCCTTTAATCTCAGTCCTTGGGAGGCAGAGGTAGAAGGATTGCCATGAGTCTGAGGCCAACTTTAGACTACAGAGTTAATTCCAGGTCAGCCTTGGCTAGAGTGAGACCCTACCTCAAAACAAAAAAAACAACAAAAAAAATGATCATGGATTTTGGAGCACACTATAAATACATAAAAGCTGATTTGGAGGTTTCATGAACAAAAATGCAGGACCTGTATGTTAAATATCTTTAATAAATAGTCTTATTGCTTTTGTTACTTTGCCAATGCAGAAATTATTGTTCATTTAGAAGATGAGAGAAAAGGGTCTGATTTGGGGATGGGAGGGCAAGGTCTGGGAGTGAGGGGAGAAGGCAGCATACAAACCCAGCTGAGATAAAGGAGGGCTTCAGAAAGGGGAGGGCCAGTGCTGAGATGGCAATCCTTGCCAGTGGCCTCATTTTGGTTTCCCGGCTCTCAGATGTTAAGTGTTATGGTTTGAATGCAAAATGTCCCCCATAGGCTCCTATGTTTGGACATGACCCCCAGCTGGTGGTGCTGTTTGGGAAGACTGTGGAATCTTTAGGGTGTGGAATGTTGCTGGAGGAAGTAGGCCACTCTGGTGGAGACTGTGTGGCCTGGATTCACTTCCTGTCTACCCTCTGCTTCTTGACTGCCAGTGTGATACCAGCTTCCTGCTCTGCTGGTCATACCTTCCCTGCCATGATGAGACTTCCTATCAAAACTGTAAGTCAAATGACACATTTTTCCTTCCACAAATTGCTTCTGTTTGGGTATTTGTTCACAGCAAGTAACTGACACACAAAACCTAGGAAAGCTGGACCAGGCTGACTCTGCCCCTCCAGTGTGGTCTTTCCTGAAAGAAGAGAAGCAGAAGAATAGAGGAGAAGAAACCGCGTTAAGTCCCCACGTCCTCCTCTCCTTCTGTTAAAGGTATTTCAGAACTTTTCTTATGAGAGTGAGAGGAGAGAGAGTCCAGAAGCAGCGCCGCCAAAATGCCGAGGGCGTCTCACTTAAAAGTAAGTAATGCTCAGTGATTTCAGAAGATTCCTGAGTCCTGGAAATAACTGAAGCATAACAAAACTGTGAAAGCAGCTGGGAAAAAGCTAGGCCTCTTCCTTTGTAAAGCCAAGATGGCAGGCATCCTAGAAGCTGTAAAGGTTAGTCAGTAACAAGAAATACACCAAAATTTCATCCTGAGGTCAGCTGTGGCTGTGTCTGCTAAGCGTCGTGGCTAATCATTTTGATGTAGATGAGGAATGTGTTTATGTCACCAGAAAAGATGGAAGGACAAGAGTTGAATCATGACTAAAAATTACTGAGTACAAATATTCCTTTGAGACTTCTTTTCTCCAGAGTTCACCCTAGTAGTCTAGTAGCCCCCGGTTCCTAACATTTTGTGTGTGTATGTGTGTGTGTGTGTGTATTATGTGTGAACTCTTTGACAGACTTTGCCTTATGATAATGTTTTAAGTAAATATGTTTTCAACTAAATAAAATAATACCCAACAATATGAAGCAAACCAATAATATCAAGACAGTTATTAAAATGTCAAAACAAAACCAGATTTGTGACTTGGTTCTTCATGCACTTCTTTATTAATGCATTAAATAACAAGAGCCAACAGCCAGCTCTATAGCTACTGTAATTTTACAGCAATGAGGGATGTAAGCAGTATTTCAAGCTATCTGCTTCAACAGTAATGGGATCTGCAAATATCTATGATTCCTTGCCTCTATTCATAATTGAATAAAATTCTAAAGTTCAGTAGGAAATGAATGAAAATAGACTCGGTATCCCCCCACCCCACCCCACCCAAGTTCTCGGACTTCTCTCCGTGGAGACTTTGCAGTTCCCAGGTATAGAAGCTGCTCCTGGCAAACTTGGCCACATCCAGTTTCTGGTGGCGCTCTGCCTGCCGGCTGAGCACCAACACAGTTGTTTGTAAAGGACACCCCCTGCTGGTCTAAAGGCTCAGGCTCGTCACCCCAAAACTCACTTTAATTGGCTATGTTAGAAAACAATAGACAGTTGGGCAATTAATTCACTGACTCGCATCAAGAAATAGAGCAGGAGGCTACTTGTCAACCAGGCCCCATGACAACTAATCAGTGCAGATTTAAAAGCCCCCTTGGCTCGACGGGAAAGTGATGATGGCTGGTGCTGTTGGTCATTAGTGAAGCAGGACATGATGTCAGCGTGGCAGGCTGTTTTGGAGGCTGCTCTCCCCACTTCTGGTCAGAAAGAGAAACTCTCCGTTGCTTAGAGAGATTTCCCGGGGGGGCTTGTCTGACCGAGGTCTTTAGGACCTCTCTCAGTGCTTGCAGCTTGGAGCCAGGCTACGGGAAACGAACGCAGACCTGCTATGTGCCAGAAACCAGCTAAGTGTTTCCACATGTGCTGTTGCCTTTAATTTCTAACACAACCCTGCGTGGATTTGCTGTTATTATTATTTTGTGTGTGTGTGGTGATAATAGAGAGAGGCAGCTAAGGCTTAGAGAGGAAAGTGGTCACTGGCCCACGGTCACTCTAAATGCATGGCTGTGTGGGTTGGGGTGTGTGGGCAGCCCAGTTTCTTCACCAGAGGTGAGGCAAAGACTCCCACAGCAATGCTTACTCTGGTTAGCACAGAGTCCCGGATCCTTCTGTCTGATTCGAATCTCAGGTTTTACCACTTGCTGGTGGCATGAACCTACATCAGCTTCCTAATCATTTCATGCCTCAGTTTCCCTGTCTGTGCAAAGAGGATGATAATGACACTTCTTGTAAGGGTTGTTGTAAAGGCTAAGGGTAAATCCCTAGAACAGTACTGCAGGTACTCGATGGCTATTACTGCTCTGAGACAGATTTTTTTCTTTTTCTTTCCTTCCTTCCTTCCTTCCTTCCTCTCTCTCTCTCTCTCTCTCTCTCTTTCTTTCTCTTTTCGAGGTAGGGTCTTGCTCTAGCCCAGGCTGATCTGGAATTTACTGTGTAGTCTCAGTGGCCTTAAACTCATGGCGATCCCCTATTTCGGCCTCCCGAGTGCTGGGACTAAAGCCGCGCTCCACCACCCCTGCCTCCCAGGCAGTTTTGCCTCCTGGGAACCACCGCAGCAACATAGCAGCTAACAGCTCAAACAAGTACTTTTTAATCACATGCAAGGACACATTTGTCACTGTCTGGAGACGCTTTGGTGAGTGAGAAAGGCATCTAACAGATAGAGGTCAGAGATATCGTTAAATATTCTACAGTGTACAGGCCAACCCTCACCCCATGAAGGCTTACATGGCTCCAAATGTCAGCAGTCTGAGGCCGAGAAACCCCACCCTGAATGGAACAGTCCTGGGGTTGAGAGGATCATTACTGACATGCTGAGGTGGAATTCTAATGAGTGGAGGGAAGACAGTAAGCAAATAAATAACAATTAGGTGAAAACTACTATGGTAAAAATAAAAGTTTGTTAAGAGTCAGGAGTGATGGGCTGGGGTTGCTGTCAATTGGGTGGTGGGGAAAGGCTTTGCAGAGGAGGTGGAATTTAAATGGGCATTGGATGACAGGAAGTGACCAGCCCTTGAAGATCTCAGCAAAGCGAACAGCTATCAAGGGAGATCTTTCCTTAAAAAGAGCCAGGGTAGGGCTGGAAGGATGGCTTAGCGGGTAAGGTGTTTGCCTGCAAAGCCAAAGGACCCAGGGTCGATTCCCCAGGACCTACGTTAGCCAGCTGCACAAGGGGAATGCATCTGGAATTCGTTTGCAATGGCTGGAGGCTCTGGCACACCCATTCTCTCTCTCTCTTTTTCTCTCTCCCTCTTTCTCTGTCAAATAAATAAAACATTTTTTTGGGGAAAAAAAAATAACCAGGATGGGGGCAGCTGGAGATAGCAAGGAAGAAAACAAAAACAAAAAACAAGGCGTCAAAGAAAATTCTAACTCCTCGTAGGATGGCTGACTTTGGGCAATGCCACTTTGTGGTATGCTTGCCAAAAACAAAAATCACCTCAAAGCCACCTGATGCTGACTGAAATATGTGATTTACATGGTATAATTTTACATTGCTTTCTAAAATTCTTTTGGTGTTATTTTTATCTTTTTTTTTTTAAATGTTTGTTGCTTTGCTCTATGGTACAGTAACAGAAAGTCTCTTTCCTAGCAAGTGAATTGGTTGACAAGGTTAATTATTGGACTTGGATACTTAGGATTTGAGACAAAACCACTTTAAGTCTTCTTGCTCCCTGGAACGCAGGGTTATTCAGAATCGGTATGATAAGCAGGAGGTTAAAAAGAAGGAATGCCAGAACACAATCCCACTTTTCCTTGTAGAAGCTTCCCAGCTTCCTGAGGCAGGTGTAATATTGCAATGCACTTAGCAGAGTCAATAAAGCCAGGATGGAGAGTAGTAGGCAGGGCAGGCCAGGTGTTCTCTGAAACCCATACAACTTTGTCCATGGCTCTCTGTGCCACAGTCAGAGTTAAGTGTGTTAGTCAGCCTTCCCTCTGTCACAAGTATCTGAGATAGTTGGCTTGCATAGAGGAAAGCTTAATTTTGTCTCCTAGTCTTGGAGGATTCAGTCCATTGTCAGATGGTCCTGTTGCTTTGGGCTCTGTGGTGAGACAGCACATCAGAGTGGAGAAAGTGCAAGATAGCAGTACTGCTCAACTCATGGCCAGGATGTGAAAAAAAGAAAGAAGGAAGGAGGGGAGGAAGGAAGGAAGGAAGGAATAAACTGAGTGGGCTGGAGAGGTGGCTCTGTGGAGAAAGGGCTAGTCATTTAAGCCTGAGGAGCCAGGCTCCATCCTTTTCCAGACCTCACGTAAAAATCTGGAAGCCAGATTTCCAAGAAGCAAGTAGCAATCACAGCAAAGAACAATGATAGCAAAGCAAAATCTGCACAGCAGAGCAAGATGGAGAGATTGAAGTCCTGCCTCCAGTGAGGTGGAAAGGCAAGGACCTCCCCTCTGACATCCACACACACGCTCTAGCATGCATGGGCCTGCACTCTCACATGCACACAAACATGAGCACACACACAATTTAAAAATATTAAGGGCTGGAGAGATGGCTTAGTGGTTAAGGCGCTTGCCCATGAAGCCTAAGAATCCATGTTCTATTCTCCAGATCCCACATGAGCCAGATGCACAAAAGTGAGGCAAGCACAAGGTCGCACACATGCAGAAGGTGGTGCATAAGTCTGGAGTTTGGTTGCAGTGGCTAGAGGCCCTGACATGCTAATTCTCCCTCTGTCTCTCTTTCTCCCTCTCTTTCTCCCACCAAAAAATTACAAAAAAATATGGGCTACAAAGATGGCTCAGCAATTAAGGCACTTGCCTGCAGAGCCTGATGACCAGAGTTCAATTCCCTAGTACACATGGAAAGCCAGATGTACAAAGTGGCACATGCATCTGGAATTTGCAGTGGCTAGAGGCCCTGGCACTCTTATATTCTCTCTCTCTCTTTCCTTGCAAATAAATAAATAATAAATAAATAAATAAAATGTTTTTAAAAATTAAAATAACAGAGGAAGAGATTGGCATCCCATAGTTCTCCTCAAGATTACACCCTATTGAACTACAAGTATACACTTAGCCCCATTCCTTAGTTTTCCCTTCCTTCCAATAATACTGTGGCCAACCTTTAATGCCTGCCTTAAAGGGGAAGCAAGTCAGATCCATACTATGTAGACTACAGCAGTACGGAGGGAGGAATGGAAGGAACTGATCCTCCAACACCACACTACTCCTGGTGGGTTTCTAAACATGAATGCAGGGCTGGAGAGACTGCTTAGTGTTTAAGGAATTTGGCTGTGAAGCCAAAAGACCCAGGTTTGATTCCTAAGGACCCAGATAAGCCAGATGCACAAGGTGGCACATGGACCTGGAGTTCATTTACAGTGGTTGAAGGCCCTGGTGTACCCATTTTCTATCTACATCTTTCTTTCTCTCAAATGAATAAAATAACCAACTAAATAAAAAATAATTAAACATGAAAGCAAAACGTTCCATAGGACACTTTGTCTACTTCTTGCATAAGATAGAATAGTGAGGTACCAGGATAGCCATTACATAAGAGTTGCACCTTACACAAATAATTACACAAACTCTTGTAGAATGCTAGCAGACCGGTTGCTTTATAAAATGGGAGGAAAGGATGAGGTTTATGAAGATGGCATGAACTGCATCTAGGCTTCTCTAGCAGGAAGGTGTGCATGGTGGGAATTCCAGAATGTGAATCATCAGAGATCTGGACATGATATTTGGAGCAGTCCTTAAAGAGCTCTGGAATTGAGACATTTTTTTTCGGGTATTCTATTGTGTGTAAGTCTTTAAAATTAGCTGGGCAACGTTCAGTACTATTTCCACACCAGCTAGAAGCCACCATGGGATCTCTAAAAGCTGGTCTCAGCAAAGCCAGGAAAAGCAGGCCTGGCAGCCATATGCCAGGGTCTGCACTGGCTCATAACTCAAACACGCCAATTAGGGGGAAATGTTAGTTGACTAAATCCAGTAGCAAATCTTTCTCTCCTATTTCGTTTATTTGAAGAAACACGACAGACTCAGCTAAAAAGACTGCATTTCTCAGCCCTGCCAAAAGTAGGCAAGTCATATGATTAATTCTTGGTCAATGAAATTAATTGGTTTTGTTTTTGTGACTTCTGGACAGCAGTTTACAGATAGCTGATGCATATGCCCTTTATGCATTCCTTCTTCTCCTCTGTCTATGCCTGGAATATGGTGCTCTACCAGTCATACCCAAGAAAGACAGTGGTCACAACAAGGAGCCTGGATCCATGAGGACTTTGAGTTTGTGAAGTTAGCATACCAGCCCACAGCATCATGTCTCTGGACTCCATTAGTGAAGAGAAAGGAACCACTTCTATGTTATTTAGGTCACCATTGTGTGTGTGTGTGTGTGTGTGTGTGTGTGTGTGTGATGTTGTTTTAAGACATGGTCTTGCTATGTAGCCTGGCTGGACTTGAGTTCACTATATAGTCCAGGCTGATGTCAAAGTCATGGCAATTCTCCTGCCTCAGTCTCCCAAGTGCTAGAATGCTAGGCATGAACTACCATTCCCAGCTCATGTCACCATTTTTAAAAGTCTCAGTTTCATCCAGTCATCATGTCTGCCCATATTGTGAGATTAGGTAACAAAGATCAAACAGTCATATAAGTTCTTTTTTTAAAGATCTAAGCTTCTTAAAATCATTACTTTGAAACAACAAACAATTTATAAGCAGATTTGCATTATATAAGGTGTCACATGAACAATTTTGGCATCACATGGTGCTGCATTAATCTAAGGTCTATTTTACCATGCCTAAATAGGTCTCTAGTGAAGTGAATGGAATTCAAGCTCTCTGTGGCCTTTGATGTAAACCTTAAGGGTCTGTAGCAGCGTATTCACTAATTCTCAACAAGCAATACCAAAGCGGAAGGACTAGAAGGCTCCTCTTTTTCCTAAGCCTTCTTATTCCTCTGATGTAATGGAGAAGTCTCCAAGGAACTTAGCAGAATTGGACTTCCTGTATTGCAATGGGTGATAGAATCTATGGTTCTAGCAATTAAAGAAAGAAGGGGAAAGCTGCTCTGCTTTGCCTCATGCATGTCGACCTTGTAACATCAACAAGTTAACATTTGTAAAACATTTTTGTGAAACAATTTCTTTGTGTGTGTGTGTGTGTGTGTGTGTGTGTATGCGTGTGGGTACATATGTGTGTGGGGAGTATGCATACACATGCATGTATGTGCATGTGGAGGCCAGAGGTCGACATTGTCTTCATCAACCACTTTACTTTACTTACTGAGGGAGGGTCTCTCATTGGCACCCAGAGCTCACCCATTCAACTAGCCTAGGTGGCCCTGTGGCCCTGGTGATCCCACCTCCCCTCCTCCGGAACCCTGGCATTACAGGTGTGCCGCCATGCTCACTCTGCAGGATCTGAACTCGGGTCTCAACATCTGCATGACTGTTGGGAGCCTTAAAGCAAAAGCCTCTCCATTTTGCTTGGGCCTGTTCTTAAGTTGACTCATTCACCAGAAAGCTGGTCCATCCAGCTTGCAGTTAGGAATGTGGTCTGCACAGGCCACATTTGCAAAAGGCCAGTTTATGATCAGGATGTCAAGCCGTTAAGGCAAGATTAGGAAAACACCCGGATACATCTCCTCTAGGTTCCCTAAGATTAGATAAACACCCAGTTTCACCTCCTCTTAGTTTCCTAACAATTCCGGCCCTAAGTCACGTCAGGCAGCTTACTCCCCCCTTTTCTTCCCCTATATAACCACTGTGTAAAAAATAATAAAACAGACCTTGACAACTCTTTGCTTGGTCTCGTTCCTTCTTTCTCACCCATCTTTTCACAGGCCTGGTCCCCCTCGCGTTCCCCGAATAACTGAGTCCTGCTGGACGGGACAAGTGGCGCCCAACGTGGGGCTCGAGGTACGGACCATTCGCCGGGACGGACCATACATTTCAGCATCCCGGGACATCATCGCCGATCGCGGCTTCGATTTGAGAACGTCCTCACCGCTCATGAAGTGACGGATCTCTGGTGAGTAGCTTCATCCGTCCTATCAAAGATGGGTCATTCTATTTCTAAAGAGGCACTCTTTATTAAGGATATTAAGGCCTCTCTCAGGGAAAGAGGAATTAGAGTATCAAAAAAGGAATTGTCACAGTTTTTTATATTTATTTCTGATGTCTGTCCATGGATTGTTATTAATGGTCCTAGTATTCACCCGTATACTTGGGCAAAAGTAAGTTGAGAACTTAATGAGTTGTTACATAAGGAGGGTCCTGACGCTGTCCCTCACCATGCTTTCACTTATTGGAATGTTATTAATAGCCTTCTGCATGGCCCTCATTCTACCAAAATTTTGTTGTCTGCAGAAGAATTTCTCAAACTTCTTTCTCACGCTACTTCTGATATCTCCCTCAAAACCTCTGGCTCACTCTCCCTTCATAGAACTACAATCTGCCACATTAGCTTCTCCATAGGGCACTACAGGATAAAAAACTTCAGCTGCAGCTTCTCCAGGAACTTGATTCTGTCACAAAAGAACTTGCTGCCTTTTCTAATCCTTCCTCTAACAGCCGTAGGTGCAAAACAGAAGCAGACCCACACACCTGCAATAGTGGCCTTCTTGCTTTTCCTGTTATGGTGCACTGAATTTAATGAAAACTGCTCTGACTTTGCTCGCCATAATTTACAAAAGGCTGTTTCTAAAAATTGGACAAAACAAAAATTGTTGGGGGAACATCCCTACGATTCCAACGAATGGCAAGCACGCTACCCCCCTGGACTTTTAGCCCAAATACAACAAGCAGGCCTTGCCGCCTGGCGGCTCCTCCCTCTTAAAGGGGCCGCCACCGCCTCCCTGGCTAATATTAGACAGGGTCCAAAAGAGCCTTACAGTGACTTTATTAGTAGACTTAATGAAACTGCTGAGCGCCTTTTTGGTGTTGGGGAAACCAACAGCCCCTTTATCAAACACCTGGCCTTTGCGAATGCTAATCCTGCTTGTCAGTCTATTCTCCGCTCTCACAAGCGGGAGTCCATATCTGATTATATCAAGTTATGTGCAGGCGTGGGCTCCTCCCACGCCATGGGCTTAGCAATTGGAACTGCTCTCCGTTCTGCTGGTCTCATTCAGGGTACGAAAACATGTTATAATTGTAAACAACCTGGACACTTCTCTCGTGAATGCACCACTCCTAAACCGCTCTCTGCTTCTTTCACAAATGTATATGGTTCTTTGTAGCCCCAATAGTGTTGTCACTTCCCAAATGCTTAGTCAGGGTTTTATTCCAGGGAAAGGACTTGGAAAAAACTTACAAGGCATAACAGAGCCCATTTCTCCTTCCCAGAAACTCGATCGCTCTGGCCTTGGGTATGCCCCTGGGTCTTCTTTTCCCTAGCGGCCGTTGCCATCCCTGCACCCCATGCTGATAAAATTACTTGGAAAACCCAAAGCCCTGTATGGTTTGACCAATGGCTGCTTTCACATGAGAAAACAGAGGCTGCAATGTTGTTAGTGCAGGAATAACTTGCCGCTGGCCACGTCGAACCTTCTACCTCCCCCTGAACTCCCCTATTTTTGTCATTCAGAAAAAATCTGGCAAATGGCGCTTGCTACAGGACCTGAGAGCTGTTAATAAAGCCATGGTCCCCATGGGGGCACTCCAACCAGGACTTCCTTCCCCGGTGGCCATTCCAAGGGTTCCTTCAAAATAGTTATTGATCTAAAGGATTGCTTTTTTACCATCCCTCTACACCCTGAGGATAGGCCCTGCTTTGCCTTCAGTGTCCCGCAAGTAAATTTTCGTGGCCCTATGCCTCGCTTTCAATGGAAGGTTTTACTCCAAGGTATGGCTAACAGCCCCACCCTCTGTCAAAAGTTTGTGGCCATGGCCATTGACCCCCTCAGGGAGACTTTTCCCTCTGTCTACATTCTTCATTACATGGATGGCATTCTTTTAGCTGCCTGTGACCAGAACCTGCTTTTCTCCTGCCTCCAGCACCTACTGTCCAATTTGCAGTCATATGGGCCTCGTTGGCTCCCAGAACGTCTAGTTCGTCGATGGACACCACCCTCACCCCTTAAAAATTCACCCTCTCCCAGGGAAGGCTCCCCGCCCCCCTGAGGATTTGTCCTTTCCTTTTCAGGACTATGGCTGCCCTGCCTTCGTTGGCCTCTTGCTCCTGGCATCTGGATTGATCACCACTGACCATCGACCCATGAATTTCACCTGGACTGTGCTCAGTGAAGTCAGTGATGTGAACTGGGCCCACTGTATGGTTTCTCAGACATCCCCTGGCCGACTTTGGAAGTGGACGTCTGCAAGTTAGCACTAGGAGCTGATTGGGGAACACCTGATTCCTTCATCCCACAACTTAAAGCACTCGAGTTACAGGACTCTAGCACAGACCCAGGATGCAGCACTACTGTAAGGAGGGCTGCCCTTGCCTTGTCTAAAGGATTCTATGTCTACCCTGGGAATCATCGAAACCGTGCTCTTGCTAGGACATGTGGGTTTGACTTGGACTTCTTTTGTAAAGCCTGGGGTTGTGAGACCACTGGTGACACCTATTGGAAAACATCCCCTAGGTGCCCCTCAGGGCGCTCCTAAGTTAGATTTCTCAGTCCTGGCCACAGAGCATCATTCCTCCTGGTTTGGCAAATTGCTCAAACGATAAAACAAAACAGTGTTCTCAAATCTTTGGGTGTTTTGGGCATTCTCCTTGCTCAGTTATCCGGTTCATGGGTCTTTTCCTTCCTTTACTCCTTAAACTCGCATATATGATTCCCTCCTACAAAGGAGCTGCTTAGGCGCCAGACCTATGCATACTGACTCACCTCAGTGAGTACAGTATGGGCACCGACATGGGTGCGAGGCAAAGCACCGCAAGGGAAGGTCCCCAATCTGACCATTTCTGGATTCCCTGAGAGTAACACCTGATTTGCAAGGAGGTTGGTACCATAGTACATGTCATCACAATGTCGGCCCTGCCTCCCCTCCCCAAAAGGTACCAAGGGCCCAAATTGTGGGTAGTTCAAAGCCCACGGGAGGAATCAGGTCCCTGCTCCCCCAGTCGGTTATAAGCCCACCAGGGTATCCTGGTCCATCGGAATCAATAATACAAAAAAGGGGGAAAAATGTTGGAGACCGAGACCGAAACTGTAGCTTGTGAAAATGACCATTACAGGAACACTGTGACCTTTTGTTGGTTAAAGCCCACCGCTGAAAAGCGGGCCTCCCCCCTCTTTTGTATAAAAGAAGGGAGGAGATGTTGGGAGCCATAAAGCAAAAGCCTCTCCATTTTGCTTGGGCCTGTTCTTAAGTTGACTCATTCACCAGAAAGCTGGTCCATCCAGCTTGCAGTTAGGAATGTGGTCTGCACAGGCCACATTTGCAAAAGGCCAGTTTATGATCAGGATGTCAAGCCGTTAAGGCAAGATTAGGAAAACACCCGGATACATCTCCTCTAGGTTCCCTAAGATTAGATAAACACCCAGTTTCACCTCCTCTTAGTTTCCTAACAATTCCGGCCCTAAGTCACGTCAGGCAGCTTACTCCCCCCTTTTCTTCCCCTATATAACCACTGTGTAAAAAATAATAAAACAGACCTTGACAACTCTTTGCTTGGTCTCGTTCCTTCTTTCTCACCCATCTTTTCACAGGCCTGGTCCCCCTCGCGTTCCCCGAATAACTGAGTCCTGCTGGACGGGACACATGACAACTGGTTTATCCACTGAGTCATCTCTCCAGCCCCCAAAGAATGCTATTTCAGATTTTAACTAGAAAATTATGTCCATAAGCAAAGCAATTCTTCCATTCCTCAGTGGCTTCAGACTCTCAAACTTACTGCCAATACTGACATTTAGATTCTATAAACAACTAGCTCCACCAAGTGGTATTTGGGATAAATGACATTTATTATAAAATCATAAGCATGGTCACATATTCAATGAGACCATATAGTCTTTGAGAGAAGGACTACATATATATATATATATATATATATATATATATATATATATATATAGAGAGAGAGAGAGAGAGAGAGAGAGGGATGGATTCCCAATACCCACTTAAAAGCCAGGCATGTCAGTGTATCTTTAATCCCAGCACTCAGGAGGTACAGACAGAAGGATCACTGGAGCTTGCTGGCTAGCTAGTCTAGCAGAACCTGTGTGCTCCAGGTTCAGTGAGAGACTATCTTAAAAAAAAATGTGGACAGCAGTTGAGGAAGACACCTGATGTGAACCTTTGCCTCCACACTCATGTGCACACAGACATAAAGATATGCATGCATGCATATCCCACATGTACAAAAATTCACATGCAGCTTGCTATGGTATCAGATTAAAAGCAAGAGGGGAAATATCCCTATCACTGAACTAGTTATTCAGATAATATTTACTGAATTCTACCACATACCCAATACTATTCCAGGCCCTGGGAATACAGCAGTGAGCAATTCCATGTCTTAGTTCAAAATCACTGGAATAAATAAAAGGAACACATACTACAAGGTCGGGCAGTGAGAGCTGCTATGAACAAATAAACAAAAATCAGTTTTAAGGTATAGGGAGTGATGGGAAGTGATTAATTTAAATAAAGTTGACAAAAGTATAGGCAAATAGTGCACATTTTACTTGCCCAGTAGGAACATTCTTTATATATTTAAAAGATGACAAGTCATCGAGATGTGTAAATCTTAGTTGTGAAATTTATCACACTGAAAAGGAACCAGAACTCACTGGAAAAATCGCTGATTTCCAGACTGTGACAGAAAATGGGCAAGAACATCCTGGGATTTTTTTTTTGAGTGGGGGGATATATTTTGAGGTAGGGTCTCATTCTAGCTCAGGGTGACCTGGAATTCACTCTGTAGTCTCAGGGTGGCCTTGAACTCACTGTGATCTTCCTACCTCTGCCTCCCAAGTGCTGGGATTAGAGGTGTGCGCCACCATACCCGTCCCCTGGGATGTATCTTTATGCCAGAAAATACACGAGCACTCAGACTAGTATCAGGTCACACCAGTTTTTAATCCAGCATGCAGACAGGTCACATGGGCTTCTGTTGGCAAACTAAGCAGTAAGTAAGCATCAACAAGAAAAATACCTATAATTGATACTGTATCAGGTTCAAAACTCAATGAGTTTGTAGCGATCATTCAGAAAAATAAAGGAACTGGGCATAGTGCACACCTTTAATCCCAGCACTTGGGTGGCTGAGGTAGGAGGAACCCTGTGAGTTTGAGGCTAGCCTGGGACTACAGAGTGAGTCAGCCTGGGATAGAGTGAGACCTGGGGTGGGGTGGGGGGAGAAAAATAAAGGGCCAGGGTCCTGTCTTATACAATAATGACAGAATATAGAATTAATGAGTAACGTATCTCATGCTGACCTGCCTGTTTCCTATTATAAAGCCACCCATGAGAACACTGAGCCCACCTGCAGAATCCCGGATAACACACCTCACGCAAGATTTCATCATCCCTCCAGAGCCCTGTCTTGCTATGTGAGACATGCTCACAGACTCCAGGGATAAGGCTGTGCATATGCTGAGGTGGGATGCGAGCGCTGTTCCACCTACCACAGCTTAGGAAAGGCTGCTTGCATGCAGAGTACTTAAAAGGCGTGAAATATTACCTCACAGACTGCTTGTTAATTTGTAAAGGGGAAAATGACTTCATAACTAAGGATTCTCATTATTGCCTTCTCAAACAATGGGACAATGAGAAATTATGTAACAGTTAATTTTATACAGTATGAGGTATACTAAAAAGCTCATGTTATTCTTCCTCAAAATTGTTTAAGCAGAATCTAATTAAGGCATTAGCCCTGCTTCCAGCTAACAGGAATGATTCAATGAAAGCATAATTAAGCACATTCTGGACATGCTGTACGCCTACTACCCTAGACTACTCAAAATTGCAAAGTCATATGAAAAAGATCAGGGATATTCTAAATTTTTAAAAAGGACTAAAGTGACATAACAAATTGTGATATGTAGAGCTCAGCTAGATCTTAAGTCATTTTAAAGATAGGTGGAATTTTAAATACAGGTTAAGCCTTAGACATTGTGGGATTATCGTTAATTTCGTTATGTAGGATAACATACCTGTTTTTTGGAAATACAGGTTGAAATATTCAGGATTCAAGTTTATAATGAAATTCTATAAAGTCATAGTGATAAGTCTGGTGGACAAAACACTTTTCAGAAATCCTAGAGTTCTGGGAACTCAGGTGAATTTCTTCCAGCTCTCATAGTCTTACCCTGTTTGATCATTCAGTACATCCAATAGAGATCCCATAAATGCTATTATTACTAATGCGATCAAACTCCATAGAGTAAAACCTACTTTAGATAGACCCTAGCAAAATTTAACAAATTCCTTAAAAGGATCAAATTGAACCACAAATGACCTTATCCAATGCAACATGAGCAAAAAGTTACCAAGTCAAATCTGCCCAAGTTCACAACAGATTCACAAGTAAAATTAGTGGTTTTAAGCTATGAAGTTTTTTGATTTGTGCAACAATGCAACATGATAAATGTTGAACTCTTAATTCTGATCAAATTTTATAGCAATGAAATCAGTTGGTGACCTAGTGGCTACCCAAGGTACCAAAAATATTTTTTGTTTGGAATTTTATTAGGAACTAATTGCTTTTAAGAACATTATACATTTTAGGGCTGGAGAGATGGCTTAGTGGCTAAGGTGCTTGCCTTCAAAGCCAAAGGACCTCGGTTCAATTCCCCAGTACCCTCATAAGCCAGATGCACAAGGTGGCACATGCATCTGGAATTCGTTTGCAGTGGCTGGAAGCCCTGGCCTGCCCATTCTCTCTCTCTCTCACTCAGTCTGCCTCTTTCCCTCTCTCAAATTAAAAAAAAAAAAAAAAAAAGAACATGATACATTTCAGTACATGGGGAGCTGTTGCTTTTTTTTTTTTTTTTTTATACTCACTGGCCCATTTTCCCTAGAACACCTTTCAAGTTGACCTTTGTATCTATTATTCTACAAATTTATGATTGTCTTTGCTTTCTACTCCAAAATATTTCTCAGGTTAAACTTGTTTCTTGTCTGCACAGACCTGGAATGAATGACAAGGAATGGCTCCTTTTATGGAGAAATTCTATGCAAAGACCATATCTAGGCATTAGATACCCCCTGGCTTTACCAAAGTGTAACTACAATAGAAATCCATAATGATTGTAAACCACATTACTCATCCATTGCAAAATCTTTGAAGATGCATCTTAAAATTGATAACAAGTGATAACTTAATTGGCTTCATCTTTATTTTATCATTTGTCTTATCTATTATGCATTTCGTATACAATTTCATCTAGGTGGATTAGATGGATTACCTGAAGATGTAATTAGGATGTATTTCATCTAAGATTAGATGGAATGCAAAATGCTTTTTTATATTTTACAGAAATAAGTCATTTCAGATTTTTTATGCAACTTTTCTTGCAAATCATTTTCTTGATATATACTTTATTTAGGCATGATTTGCATAAACCACAAACATAGCAAAATTCTCCTATTTAAGCCCAGTTTTATGAGTCACAACTATGTGAAGTCATGTAATCACCACTAGTTGACAATTTTTATCATTACTTTGTGCACCTTAGCTGTCAGACCTTCCTACTTCATGTTCTACCCACCCCTGAGCCTCCATAGTTCCAGGCACCTACTGACTTGCAGTAATAAACCAGTTTACCTTTTCTAAAATTTTACAGAAATACGCTGATACAGCTAGTGAAACAGTCTTTTGTTTAGTTTACCTCATTCCCTTGAATATCCTTTCACCACTGATGAAAGTGTCCAGGTATAAATGTAGATGTTATTTTCACTTCTCTTGGGTAAATGTCTGAGAATAGAATGGCTGGATCCTATGGTAAACCTATATTTAACCTCAGAAGAAACTGCCTAGCTGTCTTCCAAAGTGCTGCAAGATTTTACACTCCTCCCAGCAATGTACAAGAACACTAGCTGCTCTGTCTCCACCAACACTTGGTATCAGCAATTGTAATGGGTGGTATATGGTCTGAACATTCTGCAAATCTTCATCTATGGAAATTGAATCCCCACTGTGACTTGGTGGGGGGAGGCTTAATCTATGGTGCTTGACTGCAAGGCCTTGGATAAGGTCATGAGAGTGGAGACCCCATGACTGAACCTTGTAGCTTCATAAGAAGAGATGAGATACACACATACATGTGGGTGACCAATGTCTCAGCATGACATGTCCTCCAAGTCCCATCACCAGACATCCAGAAATGATCCAAAATAAACTTGTTCTTGACAACTCACAAAATCTCGTTTTGTGTTATAAGCAGCAGGAAACAAACTAATGTCCATTGCCAGATATTTATATTTTCTCACAATCTATAAACTGCTTTTTGACTCTTACTGGTATCTTTCAAAAAGAAATTTCAAATTTATTAAGTTATAGTTTAAAAATTACTCTCACTATTATGGGAGCAACCAACTATTTTTTGATTGGATTTGAGGCTTACTCCACAAAAGTGAATTTATGCCTGGTACTGAAAACATACTAAAAAAAGAAAAATATGGCTGGGAAGATCATAGGCTCTAGGAGGGAAGCTACTACTGCTGTTTGGCCAAATGATTATGTTGTGCTTGTCAAATTGCCCTCTAAATATTCTGTTTATACCCATAAATTAGTGCTGATTTCACCTTTAGTCAGAGAAGCTTCTTTTGGCAGCTATTACTTGGGGGACTAAAAACTTGTCAAAGTGCTGAGAATAAGTGAATGTTAAGTGCTCAGCACTAAATAAGAAATCTCTTTCACACCCCATGAGGCTCAGAGAGCATTGCAGAACAATGGAAACAATGTAAGTGCCAGAGAATGGGAAGGAGTGCTTTGTTATGCTGACTTCCAGACATGAAGCAGACATTGCATTCACCACCTCACAGTGACTGTCATGATCTGCATACTATTGAGTCCATCAACAATTCTGTTATGCATGGTAGATGAGGGCAAAAAAAGAAAAAGTTATTGAATCAGTTAGCTTTCTGTTGCTGTAATAAAATGCCTGACAAAAATTAGTTTAAGAAAGGAGAGGTTTATTTCAGCTTCCAGTTCATCATGGTGGGAAGGCATGGGTTAACTTCAGGCATCTGGTCACATTCAGTCCACAGTGAGGAAGCAGAGTGATGCATACTGGTACTCAGCCAGCCTTCTCCTTTTTATGCAGCTCAGGATCCTGCCCAGTTAAGGTGGGTCTTCCCACCTCAATTAACCTAATCACAGACATGCCCAGAGACTAGCCTAATCTAGATGCTTCATAGGTGATTGTCAGTCCTCTCAAGTTGACAACGTAGAAACCCAAGTAATAGAGGGGCTAGGAGCTAGTTGGAAAGGAGTTCACTGCAAGGATAGTAGGGGGATAAGAAAGGGCAGCAGATTATGATCAAAACATGTATCTTAGGTGCCCTACCTTTGTAAGCATGAGGCTCTGAGGGGCCTGAGACTTCTCAAGTTCCAATCCCCAGCACCCATGGAAATAGCTGGGGGCACATGCATAACTGTAACACCAGTCCTGTAGGGAGCAGAGACCAAAGAATTGCTGAATAAGAGACTTTGTCTCAAGGAAAATAGGCAGGTGAGTGATTGGGGTGGGGAGGTGGGGGACCTGATGTTCTCCTCTGGCCCTTACAGGCATATGTCTGGGATACAACATTAGCACATCTACATGCATACAACAAACACACCACACCACGCTACAAAGACAAAGACACACAATTTTTTTTTCATGGTCATTCTTTATATATCCTAAAAAATTCCTCCTATCCCAAGACAGCAAATGCCTTTTCCTGCTTCTTTCTAGAATTTCTAATTTTACCTTTTTTTTAGGTTGATGATCCATGTTACAATCTAAAGTTTGCACTAAAATTATGCATGGTGCAAAGCAACGGTTTAGTTCATTTCCTGTATGAACATACATTCTATTTGTTAAGAAGACAGCCTTGTCCCTCTATGCATGGGTCAATTTCTGAACTCCCATCTGCTCATTAGTCCTTAATTCTCTTCCTCTCCCCAAAAACACCCACTTCTGCTTTCACATCACATGTATCCCATTACCTCTTCCCCAAGATCCTTTCCTCCCCTCAGAATCCTTTCTACACTCGGGTCTTATAAACATGCCCAAATTTAAACCTAGATTCCACATACAAGAAAACAGACAGCAGGGCGTGGTGGCGCACGCCTTTAATTCCAGCGCTCGGGAGGCAGAGGTAGGAGGATCACCGTCAGTTCGAGGCCACCCTGAGACTACATAGAGAATTACAGGTCAGCTTGAGCTAAAGTGAGAACCTACCTCAAAAAACAAAAACAAAAACAAAAAAGACAGTATTTGTCTTTTTTTCTTTGATATAACCTCCAATACTACTTTCCTGCAAATGTTTTAATTTTCTTTTTCTTTACAGTTGAATAAAATTCTGTTGTATATATGTACTATTTTCTTTATCCATTCATCTGGGGATAGACATTTTAAGTTGCTTCTATTTCTTAGCTACTGTGACTAGTGAATAAACATAGATTTTCTGCAGAGGTCAGCTGCTACAATCCTAGTGAGTGACTAAAATATGTCAAGCAACATTGACTTTTAATAACCAATCTTTTAGTTTTGATAATTTACACACACAATGTATTTTTCTTACTTCTTCTTGTATGTGTGTATTACCCACTGAACTTAATCTGGGTGTCTGTATAAGCGTGGGCGTGGAATTATTCACCAAAGCACATTAAATTTACCAGTGGTTCCACTACTGCAGAAAATGTCTCCCACTCCTCCAGCAATCAGCCATTAACTTCTCAGGGAGGGGTGGGGGCCTCACGCCCTCATCACCATCCATGATGGAATATTAATAGGACCAATATTAAAATAAATCTTACACATTCTTTTTATTAAAGTCTTAAAAATTTATTTTTATTTTTATTTATTTATTTGAGAGTGACAGACAAAGAAAGAGGCAGGTAGAGAGAGAGAGAGAGAGCATGGACGTGCCAGGGCCTCCAGCCACTGCAAATGAACTCCAGACGCATGCGACCCCTTGTGCATCTGGCTAACGTGGGTCCTGGGGAATCGAGCCTCGAACCGAGGTCCTTAGGCTTCACAGGCAAGCGCTTAACGGCAGAGCCATCTCCCCAGCCCAGAAAATGTCTCCCATTCCTCCAGCAATCAGCCATTAACTTCTCAGGGAGGGGTGGGGGCCTCACGCCCTCGTCACCATCCATGACGGAATATTAATAGGACCAATATTAAAATAAATCTTACACATTCTTGAATAAAGGGTATAAATGTGCCAGCCATGATAGAATATATTCAATAACTTAATTTAGAGATACATATGTTGTTTTAGAGCTTTATTATGTTTATAAAATTAGTTTGTATATAAATATATATGTGTGTATGTGTATATATATATATAAAACATTGAAAATAATACTAAATATGACACCAGTATGGTGATCTAGGTTTTTTTTTTACTTTGACCTCTTCTAAAGAACACTAGTAATCTGTGGAAAATGCTTTATTGTATCATTTTAATATACAGCAATGAGTATTTCCAAATAATACAAAAGTAATCCTCAGACTTGATTGAGTAAAGATAAAATGTCCCAGAATTTTTCTTCCTTAGTTTTTCACAGCAATTACTAAAAGTCCATAGCTGATTTTTCCATGAAAGATTATTCTAATAACTTTGAGTGTTCAATCCGTGCAATAGTCCAGTCAGGCTTTACTCCTTTTGTAAACTCCCTCTGAAATCTAGGAAAAACATTACAAATAATATGACTCTTCCATCAGCCCCAACACTTTTTACATAACTATGCAACCTTTAAGAAACAGAATTTAACAATAAGCTAAGTTAATGGTAAATCAAAACCTCCTAATTCAGTCATCAAAAATGTACCCTAGCCGGGTGGCGCACACCTTTAATCCCAGCACTCGGGAGGCAGAGGTAGGAGGATTGCCATGAGTTCGAGGCCAGCCTGAGACTACATAGTGAATTCAAGGTCAGCCTGGGCTACAGTAAGACCCTACCTCAGACACCCCCCCCCCCAAAAAAAAGTACCCAAGGAAAGGAAGTGCATTCTGAACTCTATAGTATTTTTTTAATAGACTGTTCTTACATTCAACATCTGCTTGCTCTTGAAAGATACTTGGATATTGTTCTTTTTCAAAATACTAGTTAAAACATGCCTAATATAAGCAGGAATAAATCAAACTCTGTTAGCGCAAACCAAACTTTATATATGTAATCCTACATACAGGGAAAGCTGTTTTTCAAGTCACACTGTTGCCAGCTAAGTAATAAATAGGGGAATTCAGTTTGGTTTATAGGTACTAAATCTATCTTTTGTTTGTTTGTTTTTGTTTTTCAAAGTGGGGTTTCACACTAGCCCAGGCTGATCTGGAACTCACTATGTAGTCTCAGGATGGCCTTGAACTCACGGTGATCCTCCTACCTCTGCCTCCAGAGTGCTGAGATTAAAGGTGTGCACCACGATGCCTGGCTTAAATCAATCTTTAAAATATTAGTGTTTCTGTGCTGTTCAAGGTCTTAATAAGGAATATCAAGAGAGGCAAAGTTAAGTAATGATACTAATAATTAATTATAAAGGTACCTTTAAAAAGACACAACTCAGTGGATTTAAATTAAATGTGTGTGTGTGTGTGTGTGTGTAATATTTTTGGTAATTATAACCAAAGCATAAAAAATTTCTTTAAGAAAAGTAATGAAGATATAAACTTATAAATCTGTGGTATGATGTATTTTCTTTCTGAGGACATATTTGGGGTTTGTTTGTTATTTTTAAGTATTGTAACTTTCAGTGAATTAATAGTAACATTTTCATCTCTTTATTTGAGAGAGACAGAGAAACATTATATATATGTATGACTATGAGGGAGAGAGCAAGCGCATGCAAGCATGGGCACATTGGGGCCAGCTGCCGCAAACCAATTCTAGACACCTGCACCACTTTGTGTGTCTAGCTTTAAGTGGGTACTGGGGAATTGAACCCAGGCCATAGCTTTACAAGCAAGTGCCTTTAACCACTAAGTCATCTCTCCAGCCCCAATACTCTTTTAAATAAATATTGCATCTTCACTGACTTGTTCTAGTTGTTCATGGTTCCAAAATTATTAGTACAAAAGTACAATATAATGTCTTTTAAAATATTTGCTAACTTAAAAGCAGAAGGATCACATTACGGACAAACAGTATGCTTTCAATTTTGCATCTGAACCTGGGTTCCTGACAGATAAGTTCCTAGTAAACAGGCAATCTTCGTGTGAACCATGTCAAACTTTACTTTCTCATTTGTTATTTAGTTTTTCAAGGTAGGGTCTCGCTCTAGCCCAGGCTGACCTGGAATTCACTATGTAGTCTCAGAGTGGCCTTGAACTCATGATGATCCTCCTACCTTTGCCTCCCAAGCGCTGGGATTAGAGGCATGTGCCACCACGCCCGGGCAAACTTTATTTTTTAAAGACAGACGCACTGTACATCCCATCTGACACATTCTTCTGCTACAGGACCTTGCTATTTATTGTTCCCCAAAGCGTTGGGTCTCTTGGCACCTTTAAATTGTGCAGGTCCTGTGACTACTTTGACCAGTAGACTTTCTTTGCTCTTCTAGCAGTTTCCAATTTGTACCTCTTAGTATCTGTTTAAATTTATGTGTCCCAATAGACTCAGGAGTTTACTCAAGTCTGTAACTTGATTTCCAGCTGTGTAGCTAGAGGAGGTGTCTTATGGGTGGATCCTGGGCTCCACCCCTAAGTGGTTACTGGGGGTGGATCTGAATTCCAGCCTAAGGTACTGGATTCAGCTCAGCAGTATTACCTCTTTCTAATTTTTAACACTCCAGTTTACTCAGTATGTCTTTATGACCTGTTCTCTTCACAAATTAATGGTCAAATTTCGATCCTTTCTTCCTGCAGCTCCTTTTAGTTTTTACACCTTCACACCGTCTTTCGTTTTCTGGAAAGGAAATGATAATGTGCTGATCATTTACTTACTCATAACTTGCACTAAGAAGTTGTTTAGTTTCCACATTCTGATCCCCCAGCTTCACTTGGAAGACACTGGCTCCACTTAAAGTTTCACTGGGGATGTTGGCACTGGTTAGATACCAAAAGCACATCAGGATATTAACAAACTTCCTTCCTTAGAGAGAAAACACACACACATACACATAAATCATTATAACCTATCATCCATATGTCCAAATGAAATTAGATAAGCTGACAGTAGTTATATACTTACTGAAGATCACACATAAGAATACCTGTTAATAATACTACCTTAGCATTATTCATTAGTTACCCTTTAGTATTATTGCTCTTAGGTCTGACATCCTCCTCTCTGCAACTCAGTAATACAGGCACTATTTATCAAGCAAGCTCTTTACTAAATGTACTACATGGGTTATTCTTAATTTATAGCACTTTCTGAAATGCTCATGACAAGTATCTGTTATCAAGGAAACTGAAGGGGAAACCTATATCTTTTTTTGATACCCCAACTGTCCAAAAGAAGAAAGGACTCTTTTCTTCTACGCTAATTTACTCTTCTGTGCCTAGAAAGCCACACAATATACCTGGAAAATCAGACAGTAATCACAATGCTAAAATGGAATGAGATGTTAGAAAAAAATATTCATCATCATAAATACCTTACATACCTTAAAGATACTTCAAATTAGCTTGCATCTAACCATCAAGAGTCTCCTATCATTACCTTGGGAAATAGGTGAGCATAGGTTACACTTTTTAATTTTTTTTTGATTTTTCGAGGTAGGGTTTCACTCTAGCTCAGGCTGACCTGGAATTCACTATGTAGTCTCAGGGTGGCCTCGAACTCATGGTGATCTTCCTACCTCTGCCTCCCGAGTGCTGAGATTAAAGGCATGCTCTACCACGCCTGGCAAGGTTACACTTTCTGTGTGCATGCTGCACAACACATGCAAATATGTGTAAAAGGAATTTACTGATCAATGAATGTTCAGGCATGCTACTGGAATATAATGCAATGTAAAAGGAAATGAACCAGATAACCACTAAAGTTCCTTCCATCTTTTCCCATTACTCCCTAATTCAATATGGGAGTTCTGTAGTCAACCCTTTTTTCATATCAGTCTTTAGCTGATAATATCTACTTTTCATTTTCTTTTATAATATATTCTTTCTACATATAACATGCAATAGAAATTTAAAATGCTTAATGGTTTCTTACAGGTCAAGAAATCTGAAACATAAATATTTTAAGACAGGAGAGCAAACTTGTCCTAAACCATTTTTATCAGCATAAGTTATGATTTTCTGTACTGGGTATTAAATAATAGTGGGGACAAGAAAAGATCTACATAGCAAGGTATTCAAAACTATCACCTACATCAACTCTTTCAGAGCTAGGTCTTTAAACAATGAATATATCATTTTCCTTAAAGCGCTACAAATGTTTGCTTTATAGACCAACTCTATTTTGTAATTACTCACAGTTTAGCTTGTCTAGATAATTGCAGGCTATTTAAAGTTGCCTATGCCCCAGTATTACCTTTCTCATCATAATAAATGGAGATGTCTCCTGTTGATGTATAAACGATTTCATCTATGTCAGCAGCAAGGGCATTTTTGTGGTTATCAGACAGTGAAGCAACCTTTTCTTTTAGTACCTGTAGCACCTAAATTTGGGAAAAAAACTATTAGTGACAAGCAGTTTTTTTTTGTTTATTTGTTTTTTTTTTTGAGGTGGGGTCTCATTCTAGACTAGGCTGACATGGAACTCACTCTGTGGTCCCAGGCTGCTCTCAAAGTCACAGTAATCCTCCTACCTCCCTAGTGCTTGGATTAAAGGTATGTGCCACCATGCCAGCTCATTCCAACTTTTATACAACCCCAAATACTCATAAACACATAAGGAAAAAAAGTCTTTCTATCGGCACATATACTATTTATAAGAATAAATTAGATTGTGTATCATTCTAGTGCAAAAGGGTCATGCTTTATTTTAAAATATTTTTATTTTTAATTATTTTTGTTTTTTGTGGTAGGGTCTCGCCTCTAGCCCAGGCTGACCTGGAATTCACTATGCAGTCTCAGGCTGGCCTTTAACTCACAGTGGTCCTCTACCTTAGCCTCCTGAGTGCTGGGATTAAAGGCATGTGCCACCACACCCAGCCAGACATTAATTTTTTAAAGAAAAATTAAAACTACACTTTACCTCGTTGGCCACAAGTTCTTCCAATAGGTCAAATTTACACTGTGACAGCAACTTGGATACACGAGCAAAAGCCTTGAGAAAAATAGTAGTGGAAGGATAACAATTATTATTTCAAAATACCATGCAAAGTGCAACACAATGTTCACACTTCTTTTTTCAAGGTAGGATCTCACTAGACCAGACTGACCTGGAATTCACTCTATAGTTACAGACTGGCCTTGAACTCATAGCAATCCTCCTACCTCTGCCTCCCGAGTGCTGGGATTAAAGGTGTGTGCCACCATACCTGGCTACAATGTTCATACTTAAATGGCTAAAGCATAACAAAGTCTTATTTTAGGGTAAATATAATGAATAATGTAAATGCTTAATATAACAATGTTATGCCTGACTACATTGAAGTTGGTTGGCATTTCTTCAATGGCATGTCCACACATATAGTAGCAAGTGACCTGAATGCTAATTATGTGTCTATTCTTAGGACCTGGGAAACGACAGTGTGTGGTATATATACTAGACACTTGATTACAAGTAATTATATCTCTATACATGTATATAGATATAACAAAATAATGATGAGGTAAACAACCATTTGACTATGTGGGCCACCTCTCACTCATGCAGATGGCAGTTGGAAAGTGGGACAATTAAGACTTTACCAGGAGTCTAGAGATCTGGACTGTGCCCTGCACCTCACTAAAGGACGTTTAGGAAAGTGAGAGAACAGAGAAGAAGCTTACAATCTAAAACAGTGGGTTACAACTTGAAGTATGAGGTCTCCTTTTAAGGATGGGGGAGGAACTACAATTCTCTATATTCCTAGCAATGAGAAATGGAACTATGCATTAAGATCCTATCTGCCGGGGCTGGAGAGATGGCTTACTGGTTAAGGGCTTGCTTGTGAAGCCCAAGGACCCTGGTTCGAGGCTCAATTCCCCAGTACCTGCGTACACCAGATGCACAAAGTGGCGAATGCATCTGGAGTCTGGAGTTCCCTTGCTGTGTCTGGAGGCCCTGGTGTGCCCATTCTCTCTCTCTCTCTCTCTCTCTCTCTCTGCCTCTTTCTCTCTGTGTCTGTCTGTTGGCCTCAAATAAATAAATAAAAATAATAAAAAAAAAAAGATCCTATCTGTCTTCCAGGAGCTTTCAGTCTGTTTGGGAAGGGAGACACATTAATTGACAATTATGCCAGGGGTAAGAACTGGATGATAGAGAGCATAAAGAAAAGCCATCTCTGGGCTGCAGACATGGCTCAGCAGTTACGGCACTTGCCTGCAACACCTAACTACCTGGGTTCAATTCCCCAGTACCCATGTAAAGCCAGATGCACAAGGTGGCACATGTGTCTGGAGTTTGTTTGCAGTGGCTGGGGGCCCTGGCATACCCATTCTCTGTCTGTCTCTTTCTTCCTTTGTCTTTCTCTCTGCTTACAAATAAATAAATAAAAACATTTTTTTGAAAAGCCATGTTGGCTGGAGAGATGGCTTACAGGTTAAGACACTTGCCTGCAAAGCCTAAGAACCCAGGTTTGACTCCCCAGAACCCACATAAGACAGATGCACAAGGTACCACATACGTACAAGGTGATACATGTGCACAAGGTGGCACACACGTCTAGAGTTTGAATGCAGTGGCTAGAGGCCCTGGTGCATCAATTCTCTCTCTTTCTCATAAAAAAATAAAAAGCCATGTCATTTAATCAGACAGAACCACAGAGAGCTTTCTGAAGGAAGTAATATCTAAGCTGAAATCTGAAGAACTGGCTAGAGAGAGGCACATAAGACAGAGAACACTGCAAATTATTTTAGGCCGCACTGTCCTTCCACTCATCTGCTGAAGCCCCAACCTCTAGTACCTTGGAATGTGACTACATTTGGAAAGAGGGCCTTTAAAGCAGTGATTAAGTTAAAATAAGGCTGTTAGGATAAGCCCTAATCCAATCTCATTGGTGTTCTTACAACAGGAGGAAGTGTGGATACATGGATGTCAGGGATACAAACTAATGCAAAGGAAAGTCCATGCAAAGGCACAACCAGACAGGGAGAGACCTCAGAAGAAACTAATGCTTCTGATATTTTTTTAAAAGTTTATTTATTTGCAAGCAGAGAGAGAGACAGAGAGAAGAGAGACAGGGAGAAAGAGAATGGGCATGTCAGGACCTTCAGCTGCTGCAAAGGAGCTCCAGATGAATGTGTCACTTTGTGCATCTTTGTGGGTACTGGGGAATTGAACCCTTGGTCATTAGGCTTTGCAGGCCAAGTGCCTTAATTGCTGAGCCATTTTTCCAGTCCCATCCTTCTAATATTTTATACTGAGATACTGTTGTTTAAGCAACCCAGTCTGTGGTACTCTGACATAACAGCCCTAGCAAACAGACATAACAGGAACTTTTGAAGACGGGCATGTTGGCACATGCCTTTAATCCCAGCACTTGGGAGGCAGAGGTGAGAGGATCACTATGAGTTTGAGGCCACCCTGAGACTACATAGTGAATTCCAGATCAGCCTGGGCTAGAGCAAGACCCTAACTCAAAGTATAAAATAAAATAAATAAAATTTTAAAAATTGGAGCTTTTGAGAAAATGTACACATCCACATGTATTCAACAACTCTGAACCCTTTAGAGGTGTTCAGTGTTCAGAGATTTTATGTGTTTTGGGAAGCTTTCATGTGGAATATGGTGATCATTTTGAAAAAAGAAACAACTATCATAACTAGCATGCTGAAACCCAACCATTAGCCTCTAGTCTGTGTAGCCAAGATCACAACTGAGCTAATTATCCTAAAAAGTAAAAATGCATCATGATACAGCTGCATGATAACATCCCAATGACACAGGAATGTCCCTCTCAAGCTTATAGGAATAGCCTTCTTTCTGTATTAATGACTGAAATTTTTTAGAAAGATGTAAGAAACAAACAAGATGGTTCACAATAACAGTGACAATAACAGTGAAGTAACAGATCATATGCAATTATAAATGGCAAGCAGGGTCTATGGAACACTGGACCACCTATTTCCTTTAGTGATAAATGTCTGCCAAAATCATATGTAACCACACAACTTGGGAAAAAGACCCTGTCTGGGGTGTGTGTGTGTATGTATGTATGTATATATATACATATACATATACATATACATACATACATACATACACTTTACATACATACATACACACACACACACACACACACACACACACACATCTGGCTTATGTGGGTACTGCAGATTAATCTATGACAAAAGGGAACACAATGTTCAGATTACCTAGTTGATTTTGCACCAGGTTATTATTCTCAAGTACTAGAATTATACTCAAATCATGGAAGTGAGTTAGGAAAGTATTTTTAGCCATTTCCTTGTATAAAAACATGTATGTTACCTTAAGTGTTGAAGAACTGATCTGAATGGTATGCTCTGTAACCATAGGTTTAAGGGAACAGTGATTTGAGTATTTGTTATAGCTGATCCCAAATATTCTTTTTGGACGTCAACACGGTTAACTGAATAGAAAAAAAAAAAAACAACAACAAAACTTAGAGGGCTAGAGAGATGGCTTAGCCATTAAGGTGCTTGCTGGCAAAGCCAAAGGACCCACGTTTGATTCCCCAGGACCCACATTAGCCTGATGCACAAGGTGCATGCATGCAAGGTGGTGCATGCATCTGGAGTTCCTTTACAGAGACTAGAGTCCCTGCCATGCCCATTCTCTCTATCTGCCTCTTCCCCTTTCTCTGTCTCCCTCTCTTAAATAAATAAAATATATTTAAAAAGAAAAAAATATAACTTAGATAAGGCAATAGTACCTTCAACTGGAAACAGTTTGACTGTGAGGAAGGAGATTAAAATAGCTAACAACTAGGATCAGAGAGTGACCTAAAAGGTCCTCCAAACTTTTGTATGTACAGAAGAAAAAGGGACAAGGATGTACTAAATGCTGATAGGGAGATGATTTCAGGTCCTTACTGACACGTAAATGAGCTGGTATATAACTGAGTCCTATATGTTATGGGTTAGATACACTCCCATGTATCAATGGACATAGTGAAGAATAGTAGGATCATTCCATTTACCTCTATATGCACCACTTGGACATTAAAAATAAACACAAGTAGACATTTATTTGTCCCTTCACTATGATGTTGAGTTAGGCATCTAAATCAAACTTTCTCCTTTTTATTCTATTTTTAATATTTTATTTATTGATTGGAGAGAGGGTGGGGGAGAAAGAATGGGTGTGCCAGGGCCTCTAGTCACTGCAAAGGAACTCCCGATGCATGCACCACCTTGTTCTTCTGCCTTATGTGGGTACTGGGGACTCGAACCTGGGTCTTTGCTTCACAGTCAAGTACCTTAACTACTAAGCCATCCCTTTTATTTATTTATTTATTTTAATTTAACTTAATTTATTTATTATTATTATTTTTGGTTTTTCGCAGTAGGGTTTCACTGTAGCTCAGGCTGACCTGGAATTTACTATGTAGTCTCAGGGTGGCCTCGAACTCACAGTGATCCTCCTACCTCTGCCTCCCAAGTGCTGGGATTAAAGGCGTGCGCCACCACACCCAACTCTTCCCTTTTATTTTTATGTAAACATATTCATTAGGTAAAAGTTGACTCAGAAAAAGGAAGCAGGATTAAATTGATAACGTTTAACTTATAGGTCACATGAATAAGTAAACGGCTGTGATGATATGAATAATTTGAAGTTAGGAGTAAAAAGTACCAGTATAGCCAATATTATAAAATTATGCTGATGAAGAATGTCTGTGGAAATACGAATTGGGGAATAAACTATAGCTTCTATTGTTTATTAACAGTTCTGCAATGTTTGTGAATGACTAAGAAAATCCAAAGGTTCAGGTAACCTTTCAACCTCAAAAAATACATGTACACACACACACACACACACACACACACACACACACACAATCTGCAAATAATCTCAGGACGTTATTATCTGCTCAGAAACGAGTTCATGATGGAGAAATTAGGGCTATAAATCACTAAAGCCTAAGTATTCCCAGCCAAGGAGTGCTGTGCACTTATCAGTGAGCACAGCAAGTAGCCTCTTCAAACTTTCTGAGAGGGAAAAACTGCTAACCTCCACCCCCAAACCCATTATCCTTTAAGTAATATGGGAGGTGAGGCTGGCACTAGCGCTGTGTCAAGTAGCTGGCTGAGAGTTCTGCACTTCTACCAGAAACTATACTTCAGTACTTCGGAAATGTTATCTTGTTCCTCACTATTTTACCCACTCAATTTATTTATCAAATGTTTACCGAGTGCCTACTATGTGCCAAGCACTGTTTTCTCCATTTTCTAAATTTGGAAAATCACGACCAGAAAGGAGCCGAGTATCTTTAAAAGAGGCAGAAATGAGCTTGGAATCTGTCTTTGAAAAAGACAACTGGAGGGACTTCACCTTAGTCTCTTAACGGAATCGCTCCTCCTTGATTGATGACCATGAGAACACACTAAGAGACTTACTTTGGCTATGGCTAAGAGATTCGGTGTCTGGGTCACTAGGAACATTTGATACCTTAGGTCGCAGGGAAGACACTTCAAGGCTAAACACTTGGGCGTGTGGCAGGCACGAGAGACAGACAGACAGATACACGGATTGGTCATGTAGGGAAGCAAACAAACCTGCTTCGCCCCCTCGGAGAATTCTGCGATGCTAAACTCTTTGTCGAAATAGGCCCAAATGAGGAAGGCGTAAATCCGAGTTCGGACCCAGTTGATGGGGTTGGAGAATCCCAGAATGATCATCTTGGTTTTCTGGCGCGGCTGGGGCTGCTCCTCGGTGCCGTAGCTACGCCGAGGGCCGGCGGGGGAGCAAGCGAGGGCTGCGTGGGGCGCTGCCCCGCCGCGCCGGGGCCGCCAGGAGCCGCGGGCACCCAGCGCCGGGACCCAGGCGCCGCGAGGAAACGGGGCCGCTCCCGAGCCCAGGCGACGGCGACACAAGCAGCAACATCCGGCCAACGACAGCCTCACCTCGGCAGCACCGAGAGTCCCGAGTCGGGTGGTCCTGCACGACAGCGTCCGAGAGAGCAGAGGACGGGGCAGCAGGCGGGCGCACAGCGCCATGTTGGTGACCTTTCACCCCTCGGCTCGCCTGTGCCGCAGCGAAAGGAACCCGGAGGGAAACCGCCTCGGCGGGCATTAGAGAAGCGGACTCGAGAGCCAAGCTGGCCTGTTGCTGGCACCTCTGTGGAGTCCTATCCCCTGCTCCGCAGAGAGAGGACCTGGGTTACCGGCCCCGGCACTCAAAAACCAGCCTACCTTCTGACCTTCAGCAACCCCTGCCCCCCGGCGGACCTTTTTCTCCCCGGGTGGTGTTTCCAGGCGGATCGCACACGGACGAACCCGTCGCAGCCAAAGTTAACAGGCGCTTTGAAAGCTAAGCTGAGCTGCCATGGACGGCCAGCCCCTTGCGGTACCCCGACTCCAGGGCGTTTCACGCGAGCACTTTCTGGAGCACCTCTACCCACAGGTGAGGAGGCCCTCGCCGCCGACCCAATCGCGGGATGCCCGGGGAGATTTCGCCCGGAATATGCCGGAGCCTCCCAGCTGGTCTCTTGCGACCCAGGCTGTGCGGAGGAGGCTTTCAGGCTGCAGCAGATGAATGGTTGGCTTAGCTGCTGCGAGGGAGAGGAGGGCACCAGGGCCTTGCCGACCGGCTCGGGAAATGAAAGCGGCCCACATCGGTGAGAAGCATTTTGCCAAAAAGAAAGGCATATATTGGTCATATATGCTTAGACTCTAGGCATGCTTCATGGCTATTTTTTTTTTAATATTTATTTGAGAGAGGGAGAAAGAAATGGCTCCACATGCATGCGCTACGTTGTGCATCTGGCTTTACGTCGATACTGGGAAATCGAATCTGGGTCCTTTTGGCTTTGCAGGCAAGTGCCCTAACCGCTAAGCTATATCTCCAGCCCTTTGTGGTTTTTTTTAAACTTTCGTATTTAAAATATCTTTTTAAAATATACATATATTTTTATTTATTTATTTCAGACAGAGAGAGATAAGAGAGAATGGGTGCGCCAGGGCCTTCAGCCACTGCAAACAAACTCCAGATGCATGCATCACCACCTTGTGCATTTGCCTTACGTGGGACCTGGGGAATCGAACCTGGGTCCTTTGGCTTTGCAGGCAAGCGCCTTAACCCCCAAGCCATCCCTCCAGCCCTGAAATACCTCTTTATTAAAACAGTATCGTCTCTATATAGGTGGCAGTCACAGCCAAGGTGTGGTCGTTGTGCTGCAATTGTTGACTCTCAGCTAGTGAAGCTTCAACCAAGTTCCTTTCCCTTCCCAGGTCCTTCTACCCTGCCTCAGTTACCCTAAACAAAAAGACACCTAACCGCTTTCTTTTTTGGTATTCATGTCTGTAAGGGTGTTCACAAACCAGCCATAGTGACTCACTCCTGTAAATCCCAGGCTGAGGAGGCTGAGGCAGGTTGGGCAACACAGCATCAGACCTTGAATTAAAAAGAAAAAGGGAACATGTGGTCGTAAAAATACAGGGTTGAGGATTACAAGTCAGGAATTTGTTTCATTTTGGTAGCTAACCTGCAGATAAGGATTCCTTCCCCATCTTTGTAATGGGACTGGTACTATCTCTCTCAGTCCCCTACCTCAGCATATGTTAGGTATATGATGCCTACACTACTCTACTCCATTGGGTTATGAAGATTCTAAGATGAATAGCAAAAGGTATTTTTTATAACATATTATCCGAACCAGTCATAATATGTCACAAAGGAGGCCAAAGCATTTCATACTTAATGCATATATGGATGAATCATGCTATGTCAAGGTTAACTCAAGCCTTTATTATTTATATAACTTCATTTTCTGTGTGTGTATAGTCTGCATGGCATGTGTGTAAGCATGTGGTGGTGTGCAAAATGTGCCAATATATATATTATGCATTATATATGTGCCAATATATATATTATGCAATATATATGCATTAAGTATGAAATGCAGTGTAGTAAAACTAGAAATTAATAGCAAAATTAGGAAAAAAAAAAGAATTTTTTTACCTGGGAGCAATAAAAAGGAAAATGTGATTTTAAAAAAATATCTTCTAAAAAACCTTATATAATAAACTACATGTGGTACATGTGCATGAATAGACAGAACAGAATAGAATATAAAATAAAGCAGTATCTCCCCATATGTACATATGTATATATATATATATATATTTTTTTTTTTGTTTTCAGAAATAAGTTCCTATTCATGTAAAAATTTAGTATATATTCAACATGGCATTTCAAAAATCACTGGGTCAACAATTGCCTTTTTGACTTTATATTTTAGAGAAATTTTAGCTTCATAGCAAAACTGGCCAGGAAGTACAGAAATTTTTTGTGCTTCCTCAATCTCCTCCATTATCACCAATTCTCACTAAAGCAGTTCAATCTATTTATTAAAATTAATGAACCTGTATTAACACATCATCTTCATCCAAAATCCATAGTGTAGGATTCACTCATAGTGTCATATTTCTATGGGCTTAGAAAAGTTTGTGACGTGTACTTACCATTATACAGTAGTGTCACTGCTCTAATGGTGCTCAGATAACTGAGTAGTCATCTCGAAAACAGTAAAATGAAATTTATGTATCTTATTATATGCAGAAATACGTGGATTAGAAAAATATAAAGAAATTACAGGGCATGGAGCTTAGCTGATAGAGGTGCTTGCTTGAAAAGCCTGACAGTCCAGGTTCGATTCCCCAGTGCCCATGTAAAGGTGGTGCCTACATCTGGAGCTTGTTTGCAGTGACAAGAGACCCTGGTATGCCCATTCTCTGTCTCTCTCTTTCTCCTAGCAAATAAATAAAATTTTTAAAAGAAATTTCATAAATACTAAAAGCAAATATAAGTAAATTCTTCTAAAATCTAAGTGTATATGTATATATTAATTACTTTCTCATTGCTTTGAACAAATACCTAGCCAGAAGAAACTTAGCGAAGGAAAAGGTTTATTGTTGCTTAAAGTGTTGAGAAATTTCATTTCAGGGAAGGAATGATGGACTGGCTTGCCACATTTTAGTCAGACTCAGAAACAGAACAAGTAAGAAGTGAGGTCAGTTGTAAAGTCTTAAGACCTGCCCCAGTGACCAACTTCCTTCAGCAAGGTTCTACCTCTTAAGGTTATCCAACCTTTCAGAACAGGGCTACCAGTTGGGGCCTAAGTGTTCAAACACTTGAGCTTATTTTGCACATTTTGCACACCACCACATGCTTACACACATGCCATGCAGACTATACACACACAGAAAATGAAGTTATATAAATAATAAAGGCTTGAGTTAACCTTGACATAGCATGATTCATCCATATATGCATTAAGTATGAAATAAGTACATATATGCATATAAGGGGGGGTGTGTGTTTGGGGGTGTACACACACCCTGCCATATTCTCAGTTTGGACTACTGAGAAGACAGAAATAATGACACGACGAAAACTTTCTTGTTGAGGTGGGGTAGATATGATCAAAATACATTATATATTGTATAAAACAATGCCAACAATAAGAAAGACCCCCGCTTAAAAGAACCAGAGTTTCCTAAAGAAATGGCTGGGCAGAGAAAGGAAAAGATACTAGATTGTCTTATTTTGCCATAAAGTAATGGAATGTTTAGGTTACAATGTCACAAGAAGCAGCCTTAAGAATCCTACTGGCCAAATCTGGCATAATTTGCACATCAACCTTGCATCAATGAAGTTAGACCTGGTGGTGCATGCCTATTATGCCCACCCCTCAGGAGTTTGAGGCTAGAGGATCACAGAAATGCTAGGACAGAATATCAGGTGCCACACGATGTGCCCCGGTTGGGCATTAGCATCCTTTTTGTGTAACATTTCTTCCTCAGTAACGTTCCTTCCTCAAAATGCATAAAAACTGTTCATGAAGAAAATCAGATCCAAGGGCATTCAACAAAATAGCTGGCCTGTATGCTTAAAAATATCAAGGTCATAGACAAACAAAGGCTGATGAACTAACTGTTCCAGAGTAAATGAGACATGGCAACTGAATGCAATGTGGCATCTCAGACTAAATTCTAGGCCAGGAAAATAAGGGAAATTATTGGGACAATTAGTGAAATTTGAATGTGGGCAGTGTGTTACATAATAATGTGTCAGTATGCAGCAGAATTTCGATAATTACTCTAGCTATGTAAGACTGTCTTTGTTTTCAGAGTATTCTCAGGCTTTTCAAGATAAAAGGACATGATGTCAGCTATTTAACCTTGAAGTGGTTCAGAACAGTTAAATTACTTCTAATATGTTTATCTCTAAACACTGAGATTAAGAGCAAATGATAAATGGTGAATCAGGCTGAAGAGTATATGGAAATTCTTTTAAATGTTCTTGTAACTGTTTTAAAAGGGGTGAAATGGGAAGTTGGGTTTGGTGGCTGACACCTTTAACCCTAGCACTCAGGAAGTTGATGCAGATTGCTATGAGTTCAAGACCAACCCGAGTTACTGAGTTTCAGGACAGCCTAGGTTAGAGTGAAACCCTGCCTGAAAAATCCCTCTCAAAATAATAAAATTTTTAAAAAGTTTAAAATGGTATCAAAATAAGATTCAAAAATATTTCAGGGTTGGAGAGATGGCTCAGCAATTAAGGCACCTACCTGCAAAGCCTAAGGACCCAGGTTCAGTTCCCTGGAACCCACATAAAGCCAAATGCACAAAGTGGTACATGCATTTGCAGTCTGTTTGCAGTGGCTGGAGGCCCTGGCATGCCCATTCTCTATCTCTGCCTGTAAGTAGATTTAAAAAAAAAAATTTTTTTTTAATAAGATGAAAATATTTTAATATTTTAATTTCTCTTACCATACTATCTTGCCAATCTTAATTTTTTGTTTGAGGTATATTACAAGGGCCTTTTACATGTTTTAGTGATAGCACAACCTGTCAAAAACTTAACGATTGAGTATCATGGACTTATGAATCAGTCTTGTCTGTCCTTCTGTTACTAAATATAGTGCCTGATATATTGCTAGTTTTCACAGTTTGCTGCTGTTGTATTTTTACCTCCCTTACAGAGAAAACCTCTTGTGTTGGAAGGAATGGACTTGGGGGCATGTACAAGCAAGTGGACAGTGGATTACTTGTGCCAAGTTGGAGGGACTAAGGAAGTAAAGATCCATGTGGCTGCAGTTGCACAGATGGACTTCATTAGTAAGAACTTTGTATATAGGTATTTTCTTTTGAGGTTACTCTGGGGATAAAAAACAACTTTTTAAGAACTTTAAAAATGTCTTTATATTATGCAAAGACCATATGGCATTTCATCTTTAGTCTGGTTTATGTAATCATAGAATAGCTTACTGCTTTTTAATGAGTGGTTTAAAAGACAAGAATTTGAGTTTATGTAACTGTATAGAGACATTTTCCCTATTTTTTAAAAAATGGTTGGTGGCCCCAGACCTTGTAGAGTCATAAAAGAGTGAATTTCTATAACTATAGTTAAAATACTTCTAAAGTTGGGTCTGCTGTATTCATCTAGTCCTTTTTTAAAAAGATATTTTATTTTATTTTTATTTATTTGAGAGAAGGAGGGTGGAGAGAATAGGAGCACTGGGGCCTCCAGCTGCTGCAAACAAACTATAGACACATGCGCCACCTTGTGCATCTGGCTTATGTGGATTCTAAGGAATTGAACCTTCTTTCTTTGGCTTTGCAGGCAGGCACCTTAATCACTAAGCCATCTCCCAGCCCCTCATCTAGTCTTGATTAATCTGTTTATATTATGAATTAGTAATTTACCAGTGGAGGACATTTTCTGAAGGGCTCATGTTTCTTTTTCTGCCCTGTCTAGAAATAAAGGGCAACCTGTGTTTGGAATAATTGTTCATTTACTTGGTTGACTTTTTTTTTTTTTTTTTGGTTTTTCGAGGTAGGGTCTCAGTCTAGCCCAGGCTGACGTGGAATTCACTCTGTAGTCTCAGGGTGGCCTCAAACTCATAGTGATCCTCCTGCCTCTGTCTCCCAAGTGCTGGGATTAAAGGTGTGCGTCACCACGCCCAGCTTGGATGACATTTTTAAGAAATCATATTAATTTCCTCTTTTGATGAAATAAAGTTGAATACCTCCAGCTATTCTCATGGTTGTCATTTTATTCTGTGGAATCTCTTAAAAGAAAATGAGCTGCTGAATGTCTGAACTTGAAAGCTTTAAATGTCATCTTGCAGACTTCATATGCTATTTATTCTTGTGAGATTCATTAAAAATGTTAAGAAAACGAAAAACAACTTTCACATTCTGAACATGTGCAGTTCCTAGCAAACTAAATCTATTGAAAAACCATGTTGTCCGCAAAAGATTTCAATGTCAAGATGATTAAACAGAGTTTCTAATGTCCAGGGGCATTCCTTTCACATCAGCGTTTTCTAAGCTCATATAACTGTTGTAAAAGCCTTTCTCAATTTTGGTTCTTCAAGTATTCACCATTATAGTTTTATTGTTTGTATTTTTATTTACTTATTTGAGAGAGAGAAAGATGGAGAGAGAGAAAACAAAATGGGCCTGCCAGGTACTTTGGCTGCTGCAAATGAACTCCAGATGCATGTGCCCCCTTGTGCATCTGGCTAACATGGGTCCTGGGGAATGAAACCTGGGTTCCTTGGCTTTGGAGGCAAGTGCCTTAACTGGTAAGCCATCTCACTAGCCCTATAGTTTTATTTTTAAAGAAGCCATTAGTTGATTTTAATTTTCAAGTGTAAGAACTTTGTACTTTTTTTAAGTCAAGGAAATGAAAGAAACCATTGGAAAAATGATTTCCAGCCTAAAGTTAACATTGTTCATATTCAGTCAAATGCCATAATAAATGGGTATTGAAGCTTCATCTTGAATTGCCTTAATTTTTGTCATGTCTTTTAAACTTTTCAAAACTTGTTTTTGAAACACATACATTATGTAATTATATCTGTTCCAGCTTCCTCAGAGCTTTTCACTGGAGCTACTAAAAAAATGCAGCATTATTTTTCTGCAAGGGAAAAAAACAGATTTAGTTTTCTTTAGCACTTACTCGATAATAGGAAAAAAGGGAGAGAGATCTAAACCAGAGATAATTAGGAAGTAAGAAGTCCTACAGACACGTACACATATTTCTGTCACTTCAATTTGACTTTGCTTTAAAAAATTTATTTATTTGTTTGTTTGAGACACAGAGGTGGGGGGAGAGAATGAGAATGGGTACTCCAGGGCCTCTAGTCTCTGCACATGAACTCCAGACACATGTGCCACCTTGTGCATCTGGCTTATGTGGGTCCTAAAGAATTGAACCTGGGTCCTTAGGCTTTGCAGGCAAGCACCCTAACTGCTAAGTCATCTTTCTAGTCCTAAAGTTGCTTTTATTCTTTATCCAGTATCTGGGAAGATCAGTGCATTAACTTAACATTTTTTTCTCTGGTTAGCTCCTGTTGTTCATTCCAGAATCAGGATACTGTCAACAAGAGAACCTTGGGTGGTGGAAGAATGTTGGTAGTTTTTAGTCAGAGATTTAGTATCAAAGAAAAAGACAGGCAAAGTCACATAATGAGGTTTGCTTTGCTGCTTCCGCCTGTTGTATTGTATAATTCTGTCAGCATTTCCTCTAGTACTGTGTATTATACTTTCCTCAGTCCTCTTCTTGAGTTTGTAAAGTAGCCTTTCTAAAACCAGGGAACGGGACACTGAGAGGATGCCCCTCCGCACACATACTTTTTACATGTTATTGACTACTTGCTTGTGGATAAGTTGTCATTGTTGCAACCCCAGTGTCTGTCTTTTCCTAAACATATTACTGTATATCAGCTACTGGGTCAAGCCTTCTAGATTATGTTTCTCATGTAAACTATAAGATACTGTGACAGAGATACTGTTTGTAATGATTTTACAGATAGAAAATGACTGTTTACAAATGTTAAGTAACTTTTCCAAGATCATGTAGTTTCAAATGTTAAAACTTCACAGAGATTATAATAACCTTTCTCTGATACTGCCTCCCTTAATGTTCTAGCAGTTGACACTAATAGATGATCTTCTGTTTGTAACATGATTGGGACAGATGAGACGTCTAGACTGAGGAACTTTAACTACTGCCCAAGGGTGCAAGGTTGCCAATAGGATCCTGGTTCTGCCTCTCAGGATTGAGCTACTTTATCTGCTCCTGCAGGATCACTGTTCTGCCCTATTTTTGGGAAGTTAACCCTAGTAACAAACCTAGCCTGGGCAACTGTACCAATCACACAGGTTGCTATGGGACACATCAGCTTCCCAGCTGGTTCAGACTCTTCAGAGATGCTTTGAGTGGGGTGAAGGGTATAAATATGGCAAGCCTGAGATGGAAAGCATTCAAGAAGAGAAGTAAATTGTTGATTAAGTTGATCAGGAGCTATGTATAGAAGACAGCTGTGTCTTGCATTGGTCTGAGTAGGTAGCATCCTCCTCTTTCGTGTCTGCAGTGCTCACTGTTCACAATTCCCAGCAGTAGTTTCTTGTTCAGATTGGCATACACGTTACAGGACCCGTCAGTCCATGATCTGGTATGAGATGCACTCAGCTTTTGCCTTTGAATTATATGAATCTAAGAGCATTTTCTTTGGCTCATCAAGTAACAACTTAGTTGTAAGAAAACAAGACTATAGAGGTGGTATAGATATGTACTATAGTCTAGGTAAGTGGAATGGTTCCCAAAAACTAGTAGCTTGAAACAGCCCAAGAACTTAATTTGTAGGTTTCTCTCAGGGGTTTACTCACTTGAGAGTTACATTGCACACAGGGAGGCCACATTCTTTGTCTTCTATTTTGGGCCCTAAAATATTGCTATTTTAGTATTTTTATTTTCTTAAGCCTTCTAGTGTAGACATAGTTTGGCACGGATAATTTTTTTAAATTAAATTTATTTACTTGAGAGAGAGAGAGAAAGAGAGAGTCTGGGTGTACCAGGGCCTCCAGCCACTGCTAATGAATTCCAGATGCATGTGCCACCTTGTGCATCTGGCTTACATGGGTCCTGAGGAACTGAGCCTGAGTCCTTTGGCTTTGCAGGCAAGTGCCTTAATTGCTAAGCCATCTCTACAACCCAAGGATAACTTATAGTAGTATTGCCTTGTATCACAGCTGACATTAAACATTTAACTTTACCTAGTATGTTTCTAGGAAAACAATAGTCCTAGGAGAAAATAAGCTATCCCAAGGATATAATTTTTTTAAAAAAATGTTTTATGTATTTGTGAGAGAGTGAGTACAGACATGCCAGGGCCTCTTAGTGCTTCAGACAAACTCCAAATACATGTACTACTTTGTACATTTGGCTTTAAATAGGTTCTGGAGACTTGGACCCAGGTGGGGAAGCTTTGCAAGCAAGCACCTTGAACCACTGGAGCTACCTCCCCAGCTCATATATATATATATATTCTTTTTTTTCTTGGCAGGGGGAGGGGGTTGAGGTAGGGCTTCACAGTAGCCCAGGCTGACCTGGAATTTACTATGTAGTCTCAGGGCGGCCTCAAACTCACAGTGATCCTTCTACCTCTGCCTCCTGAGTGCTGGGATTAAAGGTGTGCACTACCACGCCTGACTGGCTCATGATTTTTATAGATCGAAAGAAGAAATAGTTTCTTCCGGTTGGAAGGAAACAGACTTTGGAACAGAAACATTGAAGAATAAAACGATGACTTCATTGGAATTCTTGATTTATTCATTCAGAAGCTGTGAAGCGACAGGGCGGAACTGGAGGGTGCGAGCAGTGTCGCAGGGCTCTGCAGTGGTGTCGAAGGGCAGGAATATGGGGATCTTAGGTCTTCACTGGGCTGCATGCCAGCTCTCTTCCAGTATAGCACTAGTAGTTGGGCCCATTCATCCCAAGATTGGATTTGCTGTGCCACTTTTTTCAAGTGCCCATCAGAGCCTTAAAATTTGAGACATTGTCAAAGGTAATCAGATACCATGGAAACATTTCTCTCTTAGTAGCTTGGAATACTAGGATATTGACCCATAAGATCCATCGGTAACATCAGTTTAAAATCACTAAATACAAAATTTCAGTTAGCTTAGTCAAATAAACATACTGCTAAATGAATTTTAGATATTCAGAATTTCATCCACATAAGGGATCATCATAAAAATAAGGGGAGCCATGTGTGGTGGCGCACGCCTTTAATCCTAGCACTTGGGAGGCAGAGGTAGGCGGATCACCATGAGTTCGATGCCACCCTGAGACTGAATAACAGGTCAGCCTGGGCTAGAATGAGACCCTACCTCAAACAACCAAAACAAACAAACAAAAAACCTATATGGTTATCACAAAGCAGATGATACCCATTTGTACCAAGCCTTTATGTATAGTAATTGTGTTATTAGTAATTGGTTGGTTTTTGTGTCTAAGGGTTTTTTATGTTTATTTCAGAACTTTGCCTTTTGACAAGTTGGTCCAGAGGGCAGCTGAAGAAAAGCATAAAGAATTCTTTATTTCAGAGGTAATTGTTTTTAACATTATTTATAGTGTCAATTAATATCTGTATGCGAAATTAATTTTGTTAGAAAACATTAGGCCATTTTTATGAAAGACCTTATAAGTTATTTTATATACACAAACGCATTCATAAGATAGTCATTCTTTTTTTGGTGGGGGGGAGTTCACTGTAGCTCAGGCTGACCTGGAATTCACTATGTAGTCTCAGGGTGGCCTCAAACTCATGGCAATCCTCCTACCTCTCTCTCCCGAGTGCTGGGATTAAAGGTGTGTGCCACCACTCCAGGTTAAGATAGTCATTCTTAAATATTCCACAGACTCTAGCTCTGCTGTTGCTTTGCTGTCCAAGCTTGGCCAGATTATTTTTCTTTACTTAAATATGCTCATCTATAAGTGATGACGATACCTACTTATTTTACAAGGATTTTGTGAAGATTGCCAAAGTAAAATCTATAAAGTACTTAGCAGTATGCCTGAGCCAGGAACTAGTAATTGTTAGTCATGAATCCTACTTTCTTTGAAAATAATGTTGATATGCCAAATTCAAATACTAATGGAAAACTTTATTTTTATATCCACCATTAAACTGTTTCCACATTGTATTGCTAGTTATTAATGTGATTTCTGGACTGAAGAGATGGTTTAGTGGTTAAGGCACTTGCCTGCAAAGCCAAAGGATCTAGGTTCAAGTCCCCAGGACCCACATAAGCCAGATGCACAAGTGGGTACATGTGTCTGGAGTTCATTTACAGTGGCTGGAGGCCCTGATGTGCCATTCTCTGTCTCTTTCTCTCTCCTTCTCTGTCTCTCAAATAAATTAATAAAAATAAAATAGCCGGGCATGGTAGCACACACCTTTAATCCCAGCACTCGGGAGACAGAGGTAGGAGAATTGCCCTGAGTTCAAGGCCACCCTGAGGCTACACAGAGAACCTAGGTCAGCCCAGGCTAGAATGAGACCCTACCTTGAAAAACAAACGAAGTAAGTAAAATAAACTTTAATGTGAATTCTTTTGTCTGCACATAGTATAACATTTGTTCAAAATTACAGCAGAATTCTTATACTATAGTCTAACTTTGAATAATTCAGTGTAAACACTTTGAGATAATGCTAATCAATAAATACATTTTAAAATTCACTGTATTATAATAAAAGTGCATTTGAGAAACAATATTTTAAAGTTTTAAATAAAGCTATTTTGTTTGAGCCAGCAGGACTAGGCAGTTTGTTTTAAAAGGTTTCTATTTTTGCAGTGCTTTCATCAGCTGATGATTTCTTTATGTCCTTGCATACTCTAGGGAATCTTCGGTTTCTGTATTGTGACTAGAAAGTCATTTAAAACCAATCCCCATTAATTATTACTGAGAATAGAAACTCTGTAAAATAATCAAATTTCAGTGATCATGATAGCCTTTTAGACTGATGAAATCGGGAGGAGTGCATCAGTAAAGAAGTGGTAGGAAGCAGGACTAGGTGGGGGGAAGCCATCAGGCTAAGTATACACACTGCACAGTCTCTGCTAGCTGCCCTGCAGCCCTGAGCAGACTGCCCATCAAGAGTCCTGTAGAGTGACAGCATCTAAACAGACCTCTTGACATCTTCCTTGGTTGGTTGGGCCTATCTTTGGAAGAATGTAACATTGGTTCAAATGCTGAGGTGAACCTGAAGAAGTTGACTGTGGACAGCCCCAAATTAACCATATTCCTTGCAATTAATCAGTGAGCCCCCCCGTTTTTGAAATTTTATTTACTTATGTACACATGTGTGTAGGAGTGTGTGCATATGTGTGTGGACAAACCAGGGCTTGTTGCTGCCGCAGATGAATGGCAGGTAATTGGAAATCAAACCCAGCCTGCAGGCTCTGCAAGCAAGTGCCTGTAACAGATGAGCCATCTTCCCAAAATTACCTTTTTGTTTGCTTTTTATGTATTTATTATTTGGTTTTTATTGTAATACTGGGGATTGCTCTCAAGTTTTCCTGCATGCTAGTCCAGTACTCTACCACTGAGCTAACACCTCAAGCTCTAATGAGTCTTTTATAGTAGCAGTATGTGATGTTATAGTCTGTATCGATTCAGAGGTACAGAATTCCTGAGTTGGATTGTCACTGTACTGACATGGTCTGTCTTAGTTTTCTAAGTCTCCTAGGAAGTTTAGGCAACAGTGAATGCTATTATTTGTGGTGCTGAATCAGAACTAGGGCCTCACAAATGCTTGGCAAGTGTTCTACTACTCAGTTACACCCTAAGCCTTACAGTAAATGCTTTATAACTCAGTTCTGTAACCACTTAGGGATAACTGATAGCTTTTAAAACTATTCATGCAGTTTTATTGTCATGAACATATTTTTAGTTGATACATGAGCTGAAAAACAATTTTGTGTTAGAATGTATATTGTCAGGGATAGGCTTAGTCAGATGAAATGCAGTGTACCAATTTTCTAAAACATACTACAAGTATGAGGTATTCTTATTTATTTCTAATATTTGTATGTTAAGAAGTTTGTTGTTGGCTGTTGGTAAATTTTGAGATCATGTCACCTATATATAAGGGGATCTTTTTATTAAATATTATGATATGGTTAAAGTCTTTGGAGTATAAGGGTTTAAGTCTTAGGTGTAGTTCTGTATGTGCTACCTTGGGGATTTGTATTATTTAGTGTTTTGTAGATCCAGCCATTATGAGCAACATAGAAACACATTTCTTCATATGGCCACCAGGGAGCATTAGTAGAAAGGGTAAGATAATTGATCTTTTGGAAAGGTGCCTTAAATGGGTCAGATTTTAAGACATTTCATTCCTTTTGTGTTTCCTCATATTTTAAATAAATGCTGATGTTATTTTTCTTTGGCCTATTTAAGGATGAGAAATACTACTTACGATCCCTTGGAGAAGACCCTAGAAAGGTAAACAATGTGGATTTAAAACAATTTCATAAAGCCTATTTGTGTTAATTGCCTTTATGGGTTTTATATTACTGATTGACATTAACCTATGTCACCTTGTTCTATTTTTTCACAAATCTTTGTGCCCTTAAATCAGAAATTATTAAAAAGTTGATTACTTATTCAGAAGTATAGAATCTTAGTGTTTAAAGTTATCTAATCTCTACTTACTAAAGAATCCTTTCTGCTATGTGTTTTATAGACGCCCATTTTAGCAAATAAAATACTAATCTAGTTATTAAAATTCAGAATGCTTTATCCTCAATGAACTTTTGCATGTATTCAGAGCCAAATAAACATGACTACAGTAGATATGTATAAATCTTGCTTAAAATAGGAAGAACCTTTCTATGAGCGAAGCATATTGAGCTTGACAGTGGTGATACTTTATTATTCCTTCATTAGAAAGATCAAGTATGGTTGATGGGCAACACTGAATTTCAAAGTGGCCAAAGTTTTCCCCTTGCTTCATTAATGATCTATAGATCAACATCCATAAAGTAACCATTATGCCATTATTATGTTAGTAAAATGCTGTAGAGATAGATTTCATCTTTTTTTTTTTCTTGTGTATCTATCAATGCAGGATGTTGCAGATATCAGAAAGCAGTTTCCATTATTGGAAGGAGATATTAAGTTTCCAAATTTCTTCAAAGAAGAACAATTCTTCTCCAGTGTTTTTCGAATTAGTTCACCAGGATTACAACTTTGGACTCACTATGATGTATGTTATGTAAATGAGAACTCTAAAGCTTCAGAGGTTTCTAGCATCTATAGCTTTAATAATATTCATGGTTTGAACTTCATAGTTACCCTAAGGATGTGTGCAGTATAATTTGCTGAAATACTGAATTTTGAAAGTAGGCAGTTTGTAAGGCAGTGATAGGGGAGTAAACTAATAGCAAAGCCTCATGTTTCACACATGTATTTCTCTGTGGTCTTTCTGTCTGTTCAGCATTATAAATATACAGTTATCTTATGTGAGGATGATTTTTAAAAATTTTTTATGTTTTTGGCTTGTAAAAAATTGCTATCAGATAGGTGGGTGAAAGGTTAAGGTGAAAAGTGGTGTGCCTTTGGTAGGGAAATGTATAAATGATACAGGTGAGTTGCCAGTGGGTGTAGGTTAATTTTGGAGAAAGACAGAATCTTATGGGGAGTTTTTTTCTAAGAATAATATTTGAGGGTGTGTGAAGATTTTAGGATTTAAATCCCTTGGGGACATCAAATATCTGCTGCCTTCATAGATGAGCAATATGTAGAATATTAATTTTGGTTATTTATACTATTATTACTAACTTCATTTGCTGATATACATAAGTAAGCACATTAAAAGTATTATGTTGTATATAGTTTAGTGTTGGCAGGGGAGTGAGAGGGAGCTAATATAATGCCTAATAAGTTTCCAAAGGCTTTTTTGTTTGTGTTTTGTTTTGGTGTTTAAGACAATCTTGCTGTGAAGTCCAGGCTGGCCTTAAACTTCTTCAGCCTCCCAACTGATGGGATTATAGGCATGTGCCACCATATTGTTCTAAGAATTTTTTGAAAAGTTTTAAGTCAAATTCTTATGTCTCATACATTTATTTTTATAATTCATTTAAAAAGTTATAGGGGATTTAAAAATTGTCAGTAAATCTATAATTAAATGAGACAGACATGAAATCTTAGCATATTTTTAAAGGTTTTATATGAATGACATGGTGAGAATATGATATGATGATTCATACATTTTTAACTATATCCTATGACTATGTGTTAAATTTAAGTAGTTTCCCTTTTACCTTGACTTAGAATATATAAAGCTCTTCTTAAAAATAAATCAGTGCTGGGTGTGATGGTGCATGGGAGGCAGAGGTGGGAGGTTCACCGTGAGTTCAACGCCACCCTGAAACGACATAGTGAATTCCAGGTTGGCCTGAGTTAGAGCAAGACCCTACCTCAGAAAACCAAAAAAAAAAAATAATAATAATAATAATAATAATTAATTAATTAATAAATCAGAGGGAGGAAGGCGTGGTGGCACATGCCTTTAAACCAAGCAGTCTGGAGGCAGAGGTAGGGGGATCACTGAGTTTAAGACCACTCTGAGCTTACATAGTGAATTCTAGGTCAGCCTAGGCTAGAGTGAGAAAAACCTAAAAAATAAAATAAAAAGAATCAGAAGAACACACTAGTTATATATTAAAGTTTACATAATGAAGGGTTAGTACTAAAAACAGAATTGTTTCAGAAGTAAATAATTTTTCATCTTGCTCAGTGTATATCTTAATGCTGTAGCTGTAAATCATGTGGCTCTGCCTTTTAACATTTTCCCCAATCTGTACCAAATGAAGGTGCCCTTGTGCATACAGGATTGAGCCATTGAAAAGCATACAAAGGAAATTTTCCAGATTAAATTCCTATACAGATAATTCCATAATCATGATTCATATGAGATTGTGGTTGGGCCTATAGTAAGAGTTTAATAATGCTTTCTGTTGGTTCTCTAATTTTGGGCTTAGAACTTTACTTGACAACTAAGGAAAATAAGTATTAGTTAAGGGGAGCCTCAAATACACTTAACTGTCATGTCAGTTAATGGTGGGACAAGGAAAATGGTTTCCAATTCTACTTGTCTTGATTTGTCATCTTTCCCATTTTAAGGCAGCATTTATAGAATGTCTAAAGTAAATGCATAGTTATATTTGTAAAAATTTTTATTGTTTGATTCGAATATGACTATGGGTTTTATATAATGTAAGTCAAGTCTTACAAAAGATAAGTTAAATAGCATATACTTGTAGTCCTGGCTACTGAGGAGGCAAAGGAAGGAGTATAGTGAGGTTAAGGCCAGCTTAAGCAACATAGTAAGACCCTGTGTCCAAAATATAAAAGAATACAGTTTAAAATAAACTGTGTAGAATTCAATGGTTCCATTTATTTGAAGATTAAATACTGTTTACCCATAAGTTTTTATTGGTCTTTAGGTAATGGATAACTTCTTAATACAAGTAACAGGAAAAAAGCGTGTTACACTGTTCAGTCCTCGAGATGCCCAGTATTTATATTTATCAGGTATGACTTAAGTTTATATTTCTAAAGTCTTTTTAGTTACTCCATTTGAAAAACATGAAGGGGAAAATATTTTAGGACACATCTTTCTAATTATAGGGATTGTATTTTCTATTGCATATGTGTAACACATAGGATAGTCTATATGAGGAATAAGCATTTCAGTCTTTATTGATTATATTATGTTCAGTGACCTTATTTAAAGAGATCATTGAAAACTATCTTAGAATTCAGGAGAATAGTCACTTCTCACTGTGTATTTAGTAAATGAACAGAAAAAAGTTAATTTTCACATTTACATTTGTGATTACTTTTTTAAAAATGCAAACATGGTTCAATCTGTTTCAGGTTCTAAATCAGAAGTATTGAATATAGACAGCCCAGACTTGGTTAAATATCCACTCTTTTCCAAGGCAAGAAGGTATGAATGTTCCCTTGAAGCTGGTGATATATTATTCATTCCCGGTAAGATTTCTAGACTACAGTAATGTATCATCTTTATTTAGATATGTTTAGATATATAGATAGTTACCCCTGTGTCACAGTTGCTGTAGTCTTCCATAACACTAACCTGGCACAAGTTTATACCTCACAGCAGTAGGCCCTACTATGTAACCTAGGCGTATAGTAAGACATGCCATCTACGTTATTTCCACAGTTAGGAAATTGCCTGTTATATTTCTCAGAATATAGAGTGATGTGCTACTATTTAATACTGAACTTTGTTATTTTACTAAATAATATCAAATAATTTACTTTATATCTGATAAAAATTATACCTTTTGAAAATCATTTTAGCCGGGCGTGGTGGCGCACGCCTTTAATCCCAGCACTCGGGAGGCAGAGATAGGAGGATCGCCGTGAGTTCGAGGCCACCCTGAGAATGCAGAGTGAATTCCAGGTCAGCCTGAGCTAGAGTGAGACCCTACCTTGAAAAACCAAAAAAAAAAAAAAAAAAGAAAATCATTTTATTTTTAAAATATGGAGGTATTTTACAAATGGCAAATATTATTCAAGGACAGGTAGATTATATTTTATCAAATATAAAAAATATTATAATCTAGCTGGGCATGGTGGCACATGCCTTTAATCCCAGCACTCCAGAGGCTGAAGTGGGAGGATAGCTGTGAGTTTGAGGCCAGCCTGGGAATACAGAATGAGTTCTAGGTCAGCCTGGGCTAAAGTGAGACCCTACCTGAAAAGAACAAACAAACAAAAAAATTATAATCTCAACACCTACAAAAACTTTTGTATCTTATTTTCTTTCTTTCCTTTTTATTTTATTTTTTTTATTTTTCGAGGTAGGGTGTCACTCTAGCCCATGCTGACCTGGAGTTCACTATGTAGTCTCAGGGTGGCCTCAAACTCATGGCAATCCTCCTACCTTTGCCTCCCGAGTGCTGGGATTAAAGGCATGTGGCACCATGCCTGGCTGTATCTTATTTTCTAAACATAGTTTCTTTGTTCAGTAAATAGTTGTTTTTCCATAAAATTTACATGTTGTTAGTAATCATAGTGATATAAGTAACATCTGAAATTAATACTTAAAAGTGAATCCCTGAAGATTATAAAAGTCACAATTAAGAGTAAAGGGATTTCTTTTTTTCTTAATATTTTTTATTTTTATTTATTTGAGAGTGACAGAGAGAGAGAGAATGGGTGCACCAGGGCCTCCAGCCACTGCAAACGAACTCCAGACACATGCACCCCCTTGGGCATCTGGCTAACGTGAGTCATGGGGAATTGCACCTTGAACCGGGGTCCTTAGGCTTCATAGGCAAGCGCTTAACTGCTAAGCCATCTCTCCAGCCCAAGAGTAAAGGGATTTCTTAACAAATTCTTGTAAATTGTATTTTCTGTATCTACATTAATCATAATCATTAATATAACTCTTTTTCAGTGATAGAATTAACTCTTAACTATCTATAAAGAATAAAAAATATGGGCTGGAGAGAAGGCTTAGCTGTTAAGTACTTGCCTGTGAAGCCTAAGGACCCTGGTTCTAGGCTCGATTCCCCAGTACCCACATAAGCCAGATGCACAAGGGGCACACGCATCTGGAATTCGTTTGCAGTGGCTGGAGGCCCTGGCACACCCATTCTTTCTCTTTCTCTCTCTGTCTGTTGCTCTCAAATAAATAAATAAAAATAAAAAATATGATCTAATTTAGGACTAGATTGTGAACTATAAGGAATCCCCCAAGGGGGCTTAATTCAGTGCCCTTCATAATTATCTATAAAAATTTGATGTGTTGACTTACTATATTTTGCAAACATCCAGTACTTTAGTCTTAAATATATTGCCATTTTTTAAATTAAACTTTAGATTTTTCTATCTTTAGAATATGGTAAAGGACTTTGCAGTTTTCGTTCACTGTATGTAATATTTTTAAGAAAAACCTAAATATTTGCATATATTTTGAAGCAAAAGCCCAATCCCCACTTATTGTATTCTCTTGAGTAAGAGAGATCAGATTTTGGAAGAACATGTGTTTAAGATTGAAACTGTTTCTGAAGATCACTTTTGTAAATTCAAATATTTTCATGTCTTTTTGCTCCTCTAGCACTCTTGGGACGTCTTTATAAAATTTAATCTTCGTAAGAGTAAACATTGTTTGCCATGATTAGCACTCTATCTTATATATAGTGGCCTTTTCATATTCCTTTAGCACTTAGGTTTTGAAAACATTAAGATTATTGAAAACAGTAAACTTTCTAGTGAAAATTTTAAAAAGTTAATTAGGTATATAGTGAGATAAACTTTCTTCATCATCTCCACCTACATAATACGTGCTGTAATTTTATATACTTAATGTAATAGATCTGAAAGAAATATAAATTGCTTTAGTAACATAAAAACTAAAGTAGCTACAATGAATGTTTACTTAAGCAAGTTAGAAAACTAAATTGCAGTTGGAACAGGAAGTTTTTGACAATAGTAATATAGCGAATCAGAAAAGGTCATATACTCCCAAATAATGGAAATTATTTCTGTGTACCAAAAGAAAGCAAATAAATAAATAAAAATTTTTAATGTGGTTTTATGATTCAGGAAGTGTAAACAACACAAAACATTGCAGCAAACTAGAGAAATACAAAACAAGTACAGGTGCATTCTGTCTGTCAAGTGAAAAGGGAAAACTACTATTCTTCAAGGTTTTTAAAGTTAGGTTATGCTACTGACACTTTAAACTGTTGGCAATTCATAAAAGTTAACATGATTCTGTTAAAAGCTGGGAGTGTGCTTACGAAGCGAGCTGGTTACAAGAATTATTTCTTACATTGGCTGTATGCAATTCGTGATATTTCACTGACATTTTGGTGTGTTTTTTTTTCAACTGTAGGTTTTATTTTTAACTTGTTTTTTAAATGCTTTTTCCAGCTTTATGGTTCCATAATGTAATTTCTGAAGAGTTTGGAGTAGGAGTGAATGTCTTTTGGAAGCACCTTCCATCTGAATGCTATGATAAAACAGATACCTACGGCAACAAAGAGCCTTTAGCAGCATCGAGAGCTATACAAATCTTGGACAGAGCCTTAAAAACACTGGCTGAATTACCAGAGGAATACAGGGACTTCTATGCACGGCAAATGGTCTTACACATTCAAGACAAAGCCTACAGCAAGAACTTTGAGTAAAAAAAAAAAATGAATTAAATGAAATCAAAAGTTTAATAATTCAGCTCAAGTGCTAGAAAAGCATAGCAAGATTTCAATTAAAATGTAGGATGATGTGTTTTATATTAATAAAAAAGGTCAATCAGTCTCACATTTATAGTATAGAGAGGTACTGCCATGATTTCTACTTTGTATATATTGCTACTTGGCATATATTATTCAAAGATTACTGTGCTGAGGGTTGGAGAGATGGCTTACTGGTTAAGGCATTTGCCTGCAAAGTCAAAGGATCCCGGTTCGACTCCCCAGGACCCACATAAGTCAGATGCACAAGGGGGCACATGCATCTGGAGTTCGTTTGCAGTGACTGGAGGCCCTGGCACGCCTGTTCTCTCTCTCTTTCTGCCTCTTTCTCATAAATAAATAAATAAAATGTATTTTTAAAAATGGTTGCTGTACTGGGACAACTTTCTATTCTTATTATGCAAATAACTAAAATTCCAACTTAATCAGGAAATCTATTGCTTCTTATTACATAAAATCCATGGGTGGAATTGGTGTTGGTCTTTGCATTCCAGTGATTCAGTCATATCACTAAAAACTGTTTTTTTCTCCCTTCTGTATTTCTGTTCAACCACAGCACTGGCATCACCCTCAGGCTGGCTCCCCTCGTGGTCATGGGATCACTGCCAGTAGCAGCTGGGGCCTTGTGCATCTTCATTGATATGCAGTGCAAGAATCTGGCTGGACTCCATAGGCTCTGTCTTAGAATGAGGAAGCTTTCTCTAAATTGCCTGCTAAAACCCTGCTGCAACGTGTTTTGTTCTTGTCTTTCCTGAGCTAGGCACCGCAAATGGAAGGAGATAACAAGCTGAATGAGATAACAAGCCTCTTCCTTTGAGGCACATAAAGTATATATGGGCATAAAACAGGTGGTTTATTTTTTAAGTCACTGTTTTTTAGGGCAAGGACAAGAAATGGGTAGTTTTCTACTGTATTTGCCATAATCAGAATCTTGGAGGCATTTTATTAAACAAGAGCATAGGCTTTGATTTAGAGTGTTGGAGATTTGGTATAGATATTTAATTTTACAGGGTGTTTGATTTATAATCAGGACTGGAAGTACTAGTTAATATGATTAGATTATTCTGATTTGTCCAATGTGTCATTTGACTCTGGCTTCTTTTACTACTCAGAGTCAAATCTGCATCCTTTTATTTTATACCTATGTTTAAACCTTAACTTAATGCTTTCCCCAGTAAACATTAAAAACTTATCTAGTATGCCTTTTTAAAAAAATACTATAAAAATATTTTTATTTATTTGCAAGCAGAGAGAGGAAGAGAATGGGAAGGAGAGGGCATGCCAGAGCATACTGCCACTGATTAATGAACTCCAAACACTTGTGCCACTTTGTGCATCTGGCTTTACGTAGGTACTAGAGATCTGAACCCAGGCCATTACGCTTTGTAAGCAAGCGCCTTTAACTACTGGGCTAAGTCCAATAATTACTTTTTTTAATTAAAAAAATAAATTATTTCAGGACTGGAGAGATGTATTTAGTGGTTAAGGTGCTTGCCTGAGAAGCCTAAGGACTCATGTTCAACTCCCCAGATCTCATGGAAGCCAGATGCACAAAGTGACATGTGCATAGGGTGGCATATGCATCTGGAATTCGGTTACTGTGGCTGGAGGCCCTGGCATGCCAAGTCTCTTACTTGCATTAACAAAAGGCCAGTCTGTTGGGTTTGCCTCAAAAAGAATGTAAAAAAAAATTATTTAAAAATATTTAAAAGTTTGTATTCAAAAATGAATGAAAACCCCACATACTCAGTAGAATCTGAATTCTTTTAAAAAATATTACAGTATATTAAAATTATAAAGAGAATTCTTTATTTCAGTTATTTGAGAGGCAGATGGAATGGATGTGCCAGGGCCTCTAGCTACTGCAAACAAACTCCAGATGAATGTGCCACCTTGTGCATCTGGCTTACGTGGGTCCTGGGGAATTGAACCTGGGTCCTTAGACTTTGCAGGCAAGCACCTTAACTGCTAAGCCATCTCTCTATCAGTGAGAATTCGGAAAATACACAACATATATAAGTAGCCAAAGTCCTAGAGAACTTCATGTGGAAATTCTACATTTAGTGACTTACACATTTCAAACATTTTAAAAAATAATTTATGAAAGAGAGAGAATTGATGTATCAATGCAAACGAACTGCAGATGCATGCCCCACCATGTTCATGTGGCTTATGTGGGTTCTGGGGAATCAAACCTGGGTCCTTAGGCTTTCCAGGCAAGCATTTTTACCACTAAGCCATCTCTCCAGCCCTTCTTACATTTCTTTCATCCTTTCCATTTTCTGGATTGTGGTTTCCTCTGAAACATCTTTCAAACCACAGTAATTAATAGTTGAGCCTCTGGAGGTTGATTGAGCTGATACTGTTCTATGACCAGATGACCGATGGCCACTCCCTAGCCCCTCCACATTGCTTTTTCTCTCAAAGTGTGTAAGATCCATGTCACTAACAGAAGCACAATCATCATCTGGAACATTAAGCTCTACATCTTCATTCTTTTTGGATAAAAGCATTTGTTTCAAGAAGAGTGACATGACTTACAAGATCATTCCAGGTCTTCTCATAGACCATCACTTTCCCTTTCCGGGCCTCTCCCAGCCTTTTCTCTAGGAAAGTCAGCATCCTAAGCTTCCCTTGGCATTCAGAAAACATGGTCGGAAATGCAGTAATCTCAGGATTGTAATTTGTATCCTGTTGCTCAGCCTTAGTTTCAGAAACCATTGTTTCATTCATCTTTGTATCTAGCTCATCAAATTCTTCACTGACGGTATGTGCTTCTGAACGGACTGTCCTCAGGAATGGCAACATGGTCTGCATTACCCAGGTGGTGAATCCCACAGCGTTCTTCTTTTCCTGAAGTCATAAACCTGCCACTCATGTCAATTCCAACAGCTCCTGCAGGTGCTGTTTTACTAATCCAACAAGGATCTAACTTACCCCAAATGATTTTCTTTCTTTGGCAAGACAGAATCTTATCAGGACCAGCCAATTCTTTGGGTTTTTTCATCACACAATTCAAAACATTACAAATAATTTGGATTTTCCATTCAGCAAATCCACGTCATATAAATTGCTTTTTCAACAAAATTGGTTTATAGTCAAATTGATCATGAAGAAGCTGATAAGATAGCATCTGTAAAGTGCAAGTCATTCTTTGCTATGAACTTTCTCTTGGATTCCATCAGAAGTTCTGTTACATATGGAAAGTATAAGGTAAGAATAGCTCATCGGCAAAGATGCTGCTGTGACTCCCTTTATCAAACTGGTCAGTGGAAGATAGCTTAGTGTTTAAAGGCACTTGCTTGTGTAGCGTGATGGCCTGGGTTTAATTTCTGAGCACTTATGTAAGGTATAGATGTCTGGTGTTTGTAGCAGCAGGAGACCCTGCCCCACCCCCCCCACCCCCACCCCCGCCGCCGCCACACACACACAGAATCTACCTTTGTAGGGTAATTCAGTAAAGGAAGTGCTTGCTCTAGTTTCCATAAGCTTCTTTTGAAGTCACCTGTTGCCATTATCTAACATTAGAATCAGCTTCAACTCCTGAAGTAATCCAACTTTTGATCTTGAGAAGTAAATCCTGAGAATGAAGCTCCTTCAATATAAAATCAGTTATTTCTAACTGGTAATGGAATTTATGACAACAGAGTATGTCCCTGGAACATATCCTCTTCAGTGCTAGCAGAGCATTTTGGAGTAAGTAGGCTGGAGAGATGGCTTAGTGGTTAAGGCGCTTGCCTGCAAAGCCAAAGGACCTCTGTTCAATTCCCCAGGACCCACTTAAGCCACATGCACAAGGTGCAACATGTGTCTCATTTGCATTGGCTTGAGGCCCTGGCGTGCCCATTCTTTCTCTCTGCCTCTCTCTCTCAAATAAGTTAAATTAAAGAAAATTCAAGTACAGCTTTGATTTGGTCCTTTACCCCTGTTGGGTCTCAGAGGGCACGGCCTCAGTCCAGTGTGGGCTTAGCCAGGTGGTCCCTTGGTTTCAACCAGCTAAGCAAAGCAAAAGGTTCTCAAGGCTTCTGGCCTACCAGTGAGAGGGAAAGGGAGCTATGTAACCTGATGCATGGTGCCCCAACCAACAGTTCATGTTGGCAGCTGAGGGTTCAAGCCTACTAAGCACCGCCAAGAAATACTTCTTTAAAGAACAAAATCTCAGCCGGTTGTGGTGGCACATGCCTTTAATCCCAGAAGGCAGAGGTAGAGGATTGCAGTGAGTTCGAGGCCATCCTGAGACTACAGAGTGAATTCCAGGTCAGCCTGGGCTACAGCAAGACCCTATTTGTGTGTGTGTGTGTGGGGGGGGAACAAGTTGAAAGCTAGAAAATGTTTTAATATAGTAGCCAAGTTGATCAGTTTTTTGAGTTCTTTTTTTTTTTTTTTTGTAGATTTCAAGTTGTTTTTTTGATCTAAGCAAAAACTTCTAATTTCTTTTGCATCAGAAAGGAAAAAGACAAAACCTTTCTTAGTTTACATAGTATTTATAGTTAGCTTTTAACAAACAGTTACCTAAGTATGAGCAACTAGGTTCAGTCTTAGCTCCAAAAAAGTCATGATCCATTCAATACGTATTTGTTTTGCATTGGGGAAAGAAACTGGAGATCTTAAGCAAATTAACTATGAGATTATTTTCCTCATCCTTAAAATACAACTGATACTACAAAAATACAAAGAACTAATGATAGGCACCTAGCTAATGGCTGGTGCTAGTAATATTCCTTTGCTGAAACCTGAACCAGCTTTTCTTGCAATATCAAATTATATTTAGAAAACTACAGTGAACCTTTTGGGAAGTTTTAAAAATGATTTCTCTTGTCTTAATTTTTCAAGTTATTTTAAACTAAAACAAATTCAATTCTTTTTGTCTTCTAGGTTAAGGCCAAATGAATAAAATAATTCTCAGATTCTAAATCTTCCATTGCTATATTGTTGAATCTTAGAAATTACATAAGCAACACAGATAGCATAAATGACTGTCCGGGCTAAAAGCTGCTATGAAAACTTGGATTCGCTGTAGGGACCATATTACTAATTATCTCCCATTCTTTCTTCCATATGTAGCATATCAAATATTTCTGACTTTTTTTTTTTTTTCCTTGGGCCACTGTTAGGGAGCTTGGCCTAATTCACAAAGGGATTTTTTTCCCCTTTAGACACAGCTTCTTACTACAATGCTTACTTATATAGACAAGGATTCCAAATAGAATTAATGAGGGCTGGAGAGATTGGTCAGTGGTTAAAGGCACTTGCCTTTGAATAAAATTAATGAATGGGTAGACAGCAAAATGTAACACAAAAGGAATTATTAGGCAACCAAGGAATGAGATAGGAATATGCACTGCCATGGAGTTTGTTCAATGTAATTACATAAAATCCTTTGACATTATACTGCCATCTGTAGAAAATAAGGTATGCTATATGTAAGTACTTATTTACATAGGAATAGAATTAGCTCTGCAAGGATACACAATCAGTGAGTGGTTGCCCTGAGAAGAGGTTAACAGGTGGGAGGACTTTGCACCTTTGTATTATGTTTTTGTTCATATCATCCTTTCAAAATACATCTTTAGGAGCTGGAGAGATGGCTCAGTGGTTAAGTGTTTGCTTGCAAAGCCTGCTGGTCCAGGTTCAGTTTCCCAGCACTCACATAAAGCCAGATACACAAAGTGGCACATGTCTGGAATTCATTTGTAGTGACAAAAGGCCCTAAAGCATGCATACTTACTGTCTCTCTTTCGCAATATATTTCTGGTTGGGTGTTTTGTCCTAGTAATGAGAAGGTAACTGCTACAAACACAGCTATGTGAACATTTCTAGAAAATCTAGTAATGAGGCTCTCACCCATAAAGTTTTAGAAGTGGAAGATAAGGAGTTTTGGGGATAGGAGATGATACAGAAAGTCTGGATAGAATTGTATCTGTCATCATGACTGCTTTCTTCAGGCTGGAAAATAGATGTGGTCAAGAGGAACTAACAGAATGGCAGTTACAGAACTGTTGTTCTTAGTTTTAAGCACACAAGCCATAAGTGTGTTTTCAATACACCCAGGAGATGCTACAGCCACCATCTTAAGTGACTGATAAAAGAAATGCATGTCCTCCAGATTTGTAAAACACCATAGGTCTCTTTATGTCTCATCACTTGAGGTTTCTCTAATAAGCCCTTAAATGATGTAAAACAGAATGTCTTTTATGAATATTTGTTTCAGATTTTCCGTCCTGAGCTCTAAGTTATTACAAATTTTCATGTTAACATGCTAGAGTATATGTTTTCATTGCCTAGATCCTCCTTGTGTTTGGTGAGTGCTCAGACATGGAAGGAGATGAAAAATAGGTCAGACCATATTTCAACAAAGCTCTTAAAGAGCTGATGAAATACAAAAGATCTAAGGTGATTAGCAAAGAAAAGAACTTGCTTAGGGATAGATCTCTCCAGGAAACTCAACAGAAGAAATGGCTATATAATGGAAGGTTTTATGGAGTATTCTTAAAAAGGTGCTGTATAAGAAAGGCTTCCAATGTTCATCATTTGAAAAAGATATGGCAGTTAATAAAGAGAAACTTAAACTGGCAAGGTGGAAAGTTGCTTTTCAAATATTGAGCTCAATGAACAGTGCTAATGAGATAAAGCACATCCAAACACTTCTATGGGTTATTAATTTTTATTACAATTATACATTCATGCTGTGGTGGCAGTAACTTACATTTGTAGGACTATTTTTTTTCTCATTCGACTCATTACAAAGGCACAATCCAAGAGGACACATATTTACATTAACAGGACACACATTTACATTAGCAGTTTTAAACAAGTACAGAGAAAGGAGCAATCTGAAATATTAAACAGAAACACCTGTCTATGAGATAACTTGAATATATTTTCATTCCAGAAATATATTTGTTTTTCAACACCATCTCACTTTGAGATGATAGCAGTTTTAGGTAGGTGCTTAGTAAGTCTGTAATATTCATTTAATACATAATAAAGTAAAGCATCTATGATTGGTGATGAACTCAGACTTTTAAAATGAATTCTTATTAAAATTTCTGTCTTCAGTTAATCCTGTGAAGATAGATACTTTGTATTTTTCCTTGACCAGTAATTCAGCTATTTTACATTAGATACATGTGAATTTATCCAAGGATTATTAAGAAAACATAAAGTAGCTATCCAAACAGTGTTGAAAGTAAGGTGATATGCAAATACTCAAGGAAAGTGGAGTAATATAAAATTTGCCTTAGAGAAATTTACAGATTAATTAATTTTTAAGCACTTGGCCTGAAGGAATCCATTCTCATATATGTATACATATAGTTTGGGAAGAAACCAAAAAATTAACACTTTCTACAATATTAATAAATGTAGGTTTTCTGGGCCATCAAGATTAATATCTATCCAGTACCTGCTTTTTTTAGTCCTAAAGCAGTATGTTTTTCTTGCTTAGTTATTTCATAATCTGAAAAGCTAATTATTAATTAAAAAAGTGATCACTTTTCATGACTCACACAGCTTTGTTCCAATGTTGGTTGAAATTCACTATGGCTTCTCAATATTTATTTATCTAGCCAAGAAAAATGGGCAAGAAAAAACATCCAAGTTATATTATCAGTGTTAAACCAATTCAGTTTCTGGGCCAAAATTTTAATTATTTGTGTCTTCAAACTTCCCATTGTAACCTTTCTTGTTGCATGTAATTTTGCATTTTTGCAAGATATTTTCTTAGGCAGACAAAATTTTCTGAAGAAATAATTTGCGAAATGTCTCCTTTTCAGTTGAGCACTTACAACTAAAAACTGTCAGTTAAAAATTAAGTCACAGTGCTTATAGTATAATGTTTTTTAAATCCAACTTGACATTATTGCATGGTTTTGGACATTCAGAAAATACATATATTTAACTTGAGAAAAAAACACTTGATGGTACATAAATCCATGAGTTTGCAAAACATAAGAGGCAGGACACAATTACTTCAAAATGACAGAAATCAGGGCACCTGCATTATGTCTAAGAAAGAAATGAAAAGTTGCTAGTCAAATTCTGAGTGCCCAAATAGCTAACTACTGTTACATCACCAAAATTAAAACAGCACTAAAAAAATTAGCTACTTCCAACAAACATTTTTGTTACCTTTTAAAAGGACTCTACTGTTAAGTTTGTTGTTGTTTAATTTTTAAGGGTCCCACATCTCCTCATATAATTACATAAACCATTCTTAGATTTCCAATTAGTTCTAACCCACTCTACAATTTAAAACATTCACAAGCAAGGAATCCTACTGCACATTACACTCACATTTTAGGAATGTGTGCTCCTCCCTGCTCCCAAACTCGATGAATCTAAAGAATTACATCTTATATCTCATTGTGGGAACTTACAACAAAGTGCTTATGCTTTTCCACTAAACAAGTCCATTAATATTCTTGTAGTTTCAAAATACTTCATGAACTCTGAAGTGATTCTCTATGGACGGAGTTTCATTTGCAAAATGAATTTGGCTAGTCACCTGCATACCAAAATCTTCAAGTATCTGAACAAATTTTTTGTGCTCCTTTCCAATCCAGGATCTCATTGGATCATGTACTTGATAAGGTGTTACATGAGTATGAACAGTAATCCCTGTTTGTGCAAATTCTTTTAAGACTTCTGGATATGTAACCCAAGTATTACTTCCTCCAGAATGACCGCCATCCAGCCAATACATTGTTCTTATGCTTTTGATGAAAGTGTCTATGTTCTTGTCTTTCTTGGCTTCTTTCAATTCAAAAAGCAACTGATTCAAAACAACACAACCTTTACTGAATCCAATCAATGTAAATGATGCACCATTTAGTGATGGTGGAGAAAACTTTTCACAGGTCCTCTCCTTTTCTCCCTGGGAACCATTACTAGTAGAAGTAGACTTACAGTTAGATGCTTCAGAATTCTTATTCCAAACATTCCTGTTCTTCAACAGCAAACCATTCTGGCTTAAGTTAAAAGCATTAACTAGTAACAGATACAGGTGCTTAAAGGCTCCAAAGTCAGGGTTGTGTTCTGGGGCACCAAACATGTTGCTTTTCACAAAATTGTCATAGCAGCTGAACTTGTGCAAATGCATTCGGGAACACTTTATTACCCAAATATAACTGTTGGGAAACCGATGGGCTAAAATGGTGGCAGTGTTTTCTAGACTCCAGTTTTCCCACTGATAATTCTCAGGATGACGAGTCATAACTTCATGGTAATTCTGAAAGGTGAGAAGGATGAAATAAGCATCAAATACATAGCACAATAACTTCAAACTCTTATCATTTCTTTCTGATTAAAAGATTTTGAACAAAGCACTTCTTCATGCTAAGCCTCAAATCTATTAAACAGGTCAATAACATAGATTAGTAAATTTTTTTTTTAATGAGATAACAGAAAGAAATTTAAATTTTAGTTTTTAAAAGTTATTTTAAATATTTACTATACAGATAATGAAGTTTCCTAATTCATCAACTGAAAATATAAATGGGGTTCACTATGCCAACTTTTTAATCAAGACAGAAGTTTAAAATATTTCCCTCTTAAGGCTGGGGAGATGGATCAGTGGAGCATGCATCTGGGGTTTGTTTGCAGTGGCAAGTGGCCTTGGAACACCCATTCCCTCCTTCTCCCTCTCTGCTAGCAAACGAAAATACATTTTTTAATAATTTGTTTTTATTAGTTTTGTACTCAGTCAAAAATACATTTTTAAAAAAAGCACACGTATAGAACATACAATGAAAACTTACTACAAAGGAAACATGAAGATGGTAATGGTAATAAGGAGTATTTTAAAATCATATGGGACAGGTGTGGTTGTGCACGCCTTTAATCACAGTACTTGGGAGGCAGAGGTAATAGAACTGCTATGAGTTCAAGGCCAAACTGAGACTACATAGAGACCCAGGTCAGCCTGGGCTACAGCGAGACCCTACCTCAAAAATAAATAAATAAATAAATAAATAAGTAAGTAAGTAAAATTAAAAATCATATCACTAACCAGTTCCAATTAACAAATAACAAATCAGTATCAATATGAGGCAAAGCTTTTTTCTAATGATATCTTACAAAGTTGTTTGGTCTTATTCTGTGCAACACTTATTCAAATCAAAAACAAAAGCATAAAAAGAAGGCTTAATCTATATGAAACAAATCTAAGTTTGTAATTGGATTATCGCATAAAAGCTGAGCTGTATCTGATGAGAAATTTTCATATGGATAAACATTAGGGTCAGAAAAATTAAATGCAAAGATAGAGATTAAGTCTGAGCCTAAAACTTTTATGATAGTCAACACATATCAAGTATTTCTTGCATTTTTCAAAGCAACTTATATGTATTTGTTTCTGCAAGGTGATCTGCTGAGCAACCAGAACATACCAGTCACTAAGCACAAATTTTACACAAATACTACATTTCAGTAGTAACCCAAATAAACTTAAAAAACAATACTAACATGAAATAAAAATGAAAAGTTAATAGGGAGACTGTGTATGATTAAATGGGATGGTCATAAAAGACTTCAAGAGGAGCTCAAGAAGACTTAAAAGAGGTAAGGTAATAAATACACAGCTAGCTCTAGAAATACTGTTCTACTGTAGTATACATACAACTTTTAAGGTGAGGTATGCCTATCATGTGTGAGCAAGAAGGCCAATGAGGCTAAGGGAGAGTAAAAAGTAAAAAGCACAGTCAGTGAGAAAATGAGGGGGGTGGGGGGAAGACAGTGAAGAAAAGCTTTCCAGGCTGTAGAGAGTACCCTTGCTATTACTCTTGAATGTGGAAGCCATTTGGAAAGTTTTGAGAAGTATGGCATGAAAAGACTCATTTCTAAACACTATTCTGATCATTTTAGATACACTGAGAGGACAGTCACTGAATGTGTTGATGGATTAGACAAGAGGTATGAAACTAATCTAAAGGATGACTTCAAGATCTCTAATGAGCAACTAAAAAGGTAGCTTTTCCTTCACTGGTTAGAGAAAAGACTGTATAGGAGTACAGTCAGATTTTTTATTTTGAGATAGCCATGAAACACCCAATTGTTGTGCAATTGGTAAGTCTAAATAAAAATCAAGCATATGTCCTGGCTAAATATACAAATGTCAAGACTTGTCAGGATTTAAGGTGATAGGTACAAGAATGAAGACAGAAGAAAAGCCCAAGAATGGAGAACCAGGGTACTTGAATTATTTTATACCCCCAGAATAAGAAGTTACTGGAACTTACTGGGTTCTTTCTCTCTCTCTCTCTCTCTCTCTCTCTCTCTCACACACACACACACACACACACATATTTGTTTGTTTGTTGTTTGTTTTTTGAGGTAGGATCTCACTCTAGCCCAGGCTGACCTGGAATTTACTATATAGTCTCAGGGTGGCCTCGAACTCATGATGATCCTCCTACCTCTGCCTTCAGAGTGCTGGGATTAAAGGTATGTGCCACCACGCCCGGACTCAAAGCCTTTTGATGCCTTTTTCTTCTATTTTTTTTTTCCATAAGACCTAGTATTTTTATATTGCTCATTCTCTGCCCAAATTACCACTGTATGACTGTCCAAAAAGCTAATTTCCATCAACAAATAGATGATGATGAAATCAAAGAAGGCAATACTCTGTATGTACATTTCAGACCTCATCTGGTTGGTACACTTTTACACAGTTGATGGTATTCAGTTATCATCATCGTTGTTTAAAGGCATGTATGCAGTAGCTGGGAAGTCAGTGTCAGAAATGCCACATGCTGGGCTGGAGAGATGGCTTAGCGGTTAAGCGCTTGCCTGTGAAGCCTAAGGACCCCGGTTCAAGGCTCGATTCCCCAGGACCCACGTTAGCCAGATGCACAAGGGGCGCACACGTCTGGAGTTCGTTTGCAGTGGCCGGAAGCCCTGGCGTGCCCATTCTCTCTCTCTCTCTCTCTCCCTCTATCTGCCTTTCTCTCTCTGTGTCACTCTCAAATAAATAAATAAAAATGAACAAAAAAATAAAAAAAAAAGAAAAGAAATGCCACATGCTGTTTTCCCAATCTGAGTACAAAGTACAAAGACATCAACTGAGTAATTCTTTTCTCTTAAACTTAAACAGTAGTTTTCCTTTTCCTTCAATTTTTACTACCAGTCACCTATACAAGCAGATGAGTTTGAGCAAAAGAAAATACTAAGTATCTTTAGGATTGTTTGGTAATGGGAACAAAGCATGAATTTCAAAAACAATAAATACTTCCATGGTTTAAGAAACACATCTAGGGCTAGAGAGATGGCTCAGCAGTTAAGGTGCTGGCCTGCAACTCCTAGTCACCCAGGTTTGATTCCCCAGTACCCACATAAAGCCAGATGCAAAAAGTGGTGCATGTATCTAGAGTTCAATAGCAGTGGCTAGAGTCCCTGGTTCGTTCTTTCTCTCTCTCTCTCTGCAAAGAAAGAAAGGGAAGGAAGGAATGAGAGAAGGAAGGAAGGAAAGAAAAGAGAAAGGAAAGGAAGAAAAAAAAGCTGGGCATGGTGGTGCACGCCTTTGATCCCAGCACTCAGGAGGCAGAGGTAGTGAGTTCACCAAGAGTTCAAGGCCACCCTGAGACTACATAGTGAATTCCAGGTCAGCCTGGGCTGGAGTGAGACCCTACCTCAGAAAACAATCAAAAAGGAAGGAGGGAGGGAGGACAGATGTACATACATACACACACACACACACACATCTTTCTATATCCTAACATTATCTGTCTACACTAGTGCTGGCTAACTGAACTTTCAATGATGACAGAAATGTTTTATGAAATTACTATGTACTGCTGTGCATGTAAGCCACCTGTACTGAACACTTGTGATGCAACTTAGTGAGATAGACAACTCTGATTTTTAACTTTAATTAATGTAGATACTGCCACACGACTAAGGTATTAGAACGCAGATTAAACTCAGCTTTCAGGATAATGGGTATCTGCCTGCAGCTATAAAACTAATTACAATCATAAAACACAAAAAATAAACGTACAGAAAGAATTTAAGTGGGCATCAAACGTTGGCATTCATTGCAATTAGTGTCCCTTTTTTCGCCATTTTTTTTTTTTTTTTTAGGATTACTGAAAATGTCATGCCTTTGTAATGGATTTTTTTTTTTTTTTTTTTTTTGGTTGCTGTTACTGTCAGCATTTTCTGAACGCTATGTACCGCCCCTCCCATCTCACTATCCGGGTGCTCTGAGGAAGCAAGTTAGAGAGGAACATGCATTATGTCTTTATTCCCTGGAAGTCTCAAATTCAGACGCCTGGATCGACTGCTGGGCTCTGATCACAGTCCTCCAAGGACACTGTCCCCCTGGGGTTCTATGGAGAAGGGGATGGGGGTGCGGAATTTCGTGGAGTCACAGGAGAGCGTGTGGGTGTGGCTCAGGGGAGGCCTGGGGCTCGCCGGGAGGAGACAGGTGCCCAGGCCGGCGCCGGGTTACCTGCACATCCCCGGGGAAATAGAGGACGTGATGCTGGGGCGGCGGCTCCTCGGTGGCCGGCTCCTGCGCGAGGCCCCGCTGCTCCGCTCCCTCCCCCGCCGCCGCCGCCAGCAGGAGCAACTCGTTGCAGCGCTGCGGGTCGGACCCCGGCACGGCGGACAAGTGCAGGCACCGCAGGCGGCGTCCTTCCGCCGAGGGGGCGCCTCGCGGCCCGCAGCGGCCGTCCTGGCTCATGGTTCTGGCCGACGGGCTGGACGAGCTGGCGGCCCCGAGTCCGAGCAGCGGCGGCGGCGGCGGGAACCACAGGCGCCTGAACCCCCACATGGGGCTCGGGGCGTACTCAGGGCGGGACTAGGGCCGGCCGCCCAACGGCCCGCGGGAGTGGCCAGCGTGCGGGTAGCAGGGGGAGGAGGGGAGGCGCGCGGCGACGACGGCGTCAGGGGTCCACGTTCGCGCGCGCGCGCGTAACGTGCGTCGGGAGGGGAGGGGTGTGCACGCCTGGCGCTCCGGCTGCGGAGGGGGCGGGGCCGAGAAAAGGACGTGTGTGATTGGTGGATGCCGACGCGCCCGGGAAGTTCGAACGGAAGTCTGGGAAAAAGCTGAGGAGGAAAGGAACCTTGGAGAGCGGGAGGTGGTTGCGGCGCATGCGCGCTGTTGACCCACCCGAAGGTCGCTGCCCAGTTGTCTGGAATCATTAACAGTCGGTAGCTTCATTTTTCAGGTGAGGTTTAAGTAGATTTAGATTAGTCAAAGTAATTCTGTCCTGTAGGAAAGTCCGCAGAAACTCTCCTCCATGCCCTGGATGAAGGAATCTCATACCCTTGAGCGAGACCGGTTAGAAATTGTAACGATTAAGGAAAAATGAACACTTCAAACTTTCAGCACCGCTGAGAGCAAAGCCAGAAGGCCCACATAGATAATACCTGTTTTTAAACATGTCTTAAATATTTATGTACTTATTAGAGAGAGAGAGAGCGTGTGCCAGCCAGGGCCTGTAGCCACTGCAAGTGAACTCCAGTTACATGCGCCACCTTGTGCATCTGGCCTACTTGGGGCTTGGAGAATCGAACCTGGATCCTTTGGCTTCGCAGGCAAGTGCCTTAACCACTAAGCCATCTCTCCAGCCCAGGATAATACTTTACATCCTTACCACACCTCTCTCATTCCTGGGCCTGGGGCACTGCCCACCATATACTTTGTTTACTATGACAATCCTTAAACCTTTATTATTTATTTGTTTTTCGGTTTTTGAGATAGGGTCTCACTGTAGTCCAGGCTGACCTGGAACTCACCATGTAGTCTGAGGGTGGCCTTGAACTCACAATGATCCTCCTTCCTCCTAGGTGCTGGGATTAAGTGTTCGCCACCATGCCTAGCTTCCCTTTAACTTTTAATCTGGTTATGAATTACACCTTTTTATTTTTATTTCCAAGGAGACACAGAGAGAGGCTCACCAGGGCTTCCAGCCACGGCAAACGCATGCGCCACTTTGTGTATCTGGCTTTACATGGGTACTAGGGAATCCAATCCCAGTCATTAGGCTTTGCAGGCGAGCACCTAAACCTAGCCATCTCTCCAGCTCCAAATTGCACTTTAAACAATGTTAAAGAGGAGGGGTGCTTCCTCGCAACATTTAGGGATGTGATGTACACCCATTACAAAGACCATTAATTACCCCTTTCCTTTGAGAAATAGTCCTATCTAAGCTTTAGTGTGTGTTTTCTCTATGGGACTAAAAACTCCTTTCCTGGAACACTGTTTTTTTCCCCGTTTGCTTCAATGATCCACTCTATTAAGAATTCATTCTATCTGGGTGAAGAGTCAGGTTTGATTCTCCAGGACCCACATAACACAGATGCACAAGGTGCCACATGTGTCTGGCATTCATTTGCAGCAGCTAGAGGCCCTATCCTGCCCATTCTCTCTCTCTGGCTCTTTCTCTATCTCTCTCAAATAAATAGATAAATAAATAAATGATATTAAAAACAAGGAACTTAAGCTGGGTATGGTGAAGCAGAAGTAGTTCACCATGAGTTCAAGACTAGCTTGGGACTACAGAGTGAGTTCTGGGTCAGCCTGGGCTAGAGTGAGGAATTTGTGGTTAGTTATGAAGTCATGGGGAGGGCAAGGCACATGGCTTAAGACGGGAAAGTTGGGCACAAGGCATTGTTACATGTTTGCTCTGGGTAGTATTTGCAGCCAATAGGGTTTGCTACTTTTAGAGTGTTCAAAACCTGCCGGGCTCCACCAGCGGGGGCAGGTAGTGCCCAGGGAAGGACCAGGCCCGCTGGTTCCTCCCCGAGGGGTTGAGGAGGAGATGAGCGTCCGATGACTCAGACCTCTCCTGGCCACCTGAGAAAAACCACACTGAGTCGGGAGTCTTGTCGAAGCAGGAACTCAATTTATTGCTATGAACAGTTGCCTATATAATGTTGGGGACGAAGGTGGGGATTTTAGGACGGTGGGGAAAGGTAAGGGCCAATAATAAACTGTGACTATTGAGATGATAATTCTAAATCCCATGCAGAAGTAGCAGGCAAGAAGCCATTAGGCGTCTTGCTGAGTCACGTCTGGCCAGAGGCAGATCACCAAACTTTAGCTAGGCTCAGGAAGTTCCACTAGGCCTCACACCTGGGCCTTTCAGAGGCCAACAAAAACCAATTTAAGTTGTATAGAAAAATCAGGAGTCCAATAATACCTAGATGTGTAGAAATACAATGTGAAGTATATGTTAATGACAGTGATAGGCTGAATCCATTCTAAGTGCTCTAAGAACCTTTTGGGGAAGAAGTATGAGTAAAAATTACAAAAAAATAGACCCAACATATAGTGATGATTTACTATAGGCTAAGAATCTAACCATCGTATACATAACTGTCTTGAGTCAATATATGTGTATATTTAAAAGTGTATATACTGTTTGTTCTGCATATACAAATATTAACAGCTTATAGGAGAAACAAATTAGCAAATAATAAAATGTAATTGCTTTTTTGTTTTCTTAATGGTTTATAAGGTTATAATATGCCAATCTACTGTCATCTAAATTATTGGATTCCATTTGACATAAATAAAAAATTATTCAATTATTATTACAAAGTAGCTTTACTTTCTAAAAATAACTGATTAAAAGCAACTAGAGGCTACTTGTCCAATAATGAGTATATTATCACATTAAGGCAACCAACTTTCACTTTTGCTTTGAAAATTTCATACGTCTTACTTTCATTGACAGAGAATTGCTAAACTGTACCTTAAGCTCAAAGCTAATACAGCTTTTGGGTTTTGTGGTCTTGTACTTCTAGTTGTGTGTGTGTGTGTGTGTTGAAGGAAAAAAGAAGTGCATGTACCTAGAACAAAATGTAGCAAATATTGAATATTATTACAAAGTTGTCTTGGCGTCTCTAAGATAATTGAGGTTGTTGAGAAATATAGATAAAGATTTAAAGGGCTGAGTAAAGGAACAAACTAATGTCAGCAGAATTTTTTTCCCCTCACAGTCAAGGATTTACACAAACTTATGGGAGACTTTTTAGAGAAAGTAACAGTTTTCTTTCAATTTATCATTTGAGGAATGTATGTTGTTTGCATACCATTGCATGCCATTGACTTTGCAACTGCTTCTCATTGGTCCTTTCATGTTTCTGTACTGTTTTCTCTGTCTCCTCTTTGTCTTTTTCCATGAGACTAATGTTGTTTATAATCAGTATGGGCACAAATGAACTACTGCTTTCTCTCTTTTATTTTCACTCAGAGCTGGACTTTCCATCCAACAAGAGGTCTTATGTGCTTGTGTTACCACAACTAGTTGTTGGAATTATACACTTTTCTAACTAATAAAGATATTCAGTGGGCATTTTGTTTGTAGTATCCAAAAGGTTACAGCTCATGTCTGGCTTCTTGTCATTCTGAGGCAGTTAGGGTGACTGGGTCCCTGAAAGTAAAATGCAAGAATGTCTTTGGGCCTATACTTGCAGTCTTTACTTTGCCAGATAAGAATCTCCTTATCTCTTCCCCAGAACAACCTGAACCCCTCCTTGGGAGGGAGGTCCCCTTTTCTAGAATTTAAAACTGATCCTGACATTGTAAGTGGTTAGGTCATGGATGTTCTCTTTGTGAGCCAGTCCCTAGCCCAGACCAATCAGCCCTCACTCTGACTCACCTGAGCCTGAAGGTGAAGCCTACTACAGTCAGGTTATAAATAGACCCTCACCAGGGGCAAGGGTTCTCTTAGCTGCCTTTAATCACTCCTGAACCTCCAGGTTATGTTAAAGTCTCTGCTGATCCCTCTCTACCCCATCTCCTGCCCTCCAAATGGCAGGAGCTCTCTGTACTTTTTCCTCTTTCCTTTATTTAATCAAAGTCTCTCTAAACCTTACCTTCTGATCTGTGGATTTTAATTCTTTAAATTCATATGACAAGAATCTGGGGTGCCCTAAATTTATAGGTGTGTTGGAGTGTTGGTATATTGGCAAGGAACCCCAAAATTCTTGTTTCAAGTTCTCAAAAGTTTCCATCTGGTCTCAAAACTTTTGTTGTTGGTCAATAGAACAAAGTTGCAAACTTTAGAAGGAATTTGAGAAAGGCTAGTTTACATTTGGAAAGAACAGGAAAAGCATATAAATTGCAATACCTACAGAGGCCAGGTCTATATTTTAAATAGCTAAAAAAACTGGAGTATGTAATACATTAGGAAATGGTAGACTGGAAAACTAAATGGGTATGTTGGAGTAGTCACTGTTCACCGCTAACCTTATAAAATGAGGACGAGTTTTCCAGCCCTTCAAATTTTTCCATAGAAACTAGACACATGGATGTTTATATATCAATTGACAACATATAAGTGTTGATATTAAACTTATTTATGAAACATTATATCAAATTAAATGTATGCACAGGTCAAATTTGGCCTCTGGGCTCCAAATAAGTAACTTCCCTTCTTAAAGGTTGTTACATGAGGGCTGGAGAGATGGCTTAGCGGTTAAGGCATTTGCCAGCAAAGCCAAAGGACCTGGGTTCGATTCCCCAGGACCTACTTAAGCCAGATGCATAAGGAGGTGCATGCGTCTGGAGTTCATTTGCAGTGGCAGGAGGCCTGGCGCACCCATTCTCTCTTTCTCCCTCTTTCTGCCTCTTTCTCTCCTCTCTCTCATATAAATAAATAAAGGTTTTTTTTTTTTTTAATGAAAGGTTGTTACATGAATATTTTGTTCCACTGGGGAGACATGAACAAATGTATACTGACCTCAGCATACCAGTGACAGAAAAAGAAAGGATTCTGTGCAAGAGTGCCTTGGTGATCCATGAGTTTAATTATGATTACTTAGAGGAGCACAGGCAACTTATTGGTGCCTACCCTGCTGAAGAAAATATCTCTTCCTCAAATAACTGTTAACTGCCTTTATGTCCTTGGGGAGGTACAGGGTTTTGTGAGCCCTTTCCCCTAGCAATAATTAGTTGCCTATAAATTGTGAGGAGAGGTGTTCCCTCATGAACCCCTCTCCCCTAGTAAGTGCTGTCTATGGATTCTCAGGGAGAGGAGGGATCTTATGAGCCCTTCTTCTGTCTGTCCTGGGAGGTTAATGGGCCCAATTTTTTGTAGGTGTTTTTAGGTAATCACAGCTGTTGATGATTCAAGAGGGCAAAGGCCATGTCATGACCAAAGGACAGAGTTCCACAACAAAGGTAAAATGAGTGGACACAAGAATCAAGGATGGGCCAGGGGAGGAAAAGAAGGTTCTTAAATGCTTCTTCTTCTGAGAGATAAAAAGGGGGTATATTTTAGGTTCTACCATGGAGTTTGAATTGAATCCCAGTTGATGTTCTTTGAGAGAGTCTATGAGATACTCTAATTATTTCCAATTATTTTTAGTTTAAAATTTTCCTTTTATTGCAGGGTGGCAGGGGTTAACAGGCTCAAACTGGACCTTGAGAGGAATGAACTCCAAATGAGGTATGCAACTCTAGCATATAATTTTGCCCCCAGCATGCCTGACAAAATAAAACTAAATAATACAATTACTTTGGGATTTAAAAGATGATTTTAGATAGTTTCACTAGTTAAATTACACCCACTGTACTGTTTCTGTAGCATATGATCTCAGCACATTTCAGTAAAGTATAAATCAATACAAGACCTTGTAGACTATCTTTAGCATTAAATGAGTCTTCCAATATAATGATTAGCTAACAGTACTTGCATATACTATACTTCACTCACTGTTAAAGTGTAGGGAAAATAGAATTAATTAAAAACTTAAACTTTAACAACATACTAGCAGGCTAAATCCAGCAATATACAGAAAGAGTTCTATACCATGATAAAGTAGACTAAAAATGACATACCTGTTCCTCTTGGTTGGCATGGAAAAGCTTTGACCAAAAAAACAAACAAACAAGAAACCTAGAATCCTTTCATGGATTAAAAAAAAAAAAAAAAGCTGAGCTGAGTGTGATTGAAGCTGAGCTGAGTGTGATTGTTTATGCTTTTAATACCAGCACTCAGCACTCAGGAGGCTGAGGTAAGAGGATAGACATAAGCTCAATGCCAGCCTGGACTACAGAGTGAGTTCTAGGTCAGTCAGGGTTATAGTGAGACCCTCCCTCCAAAGAATGAACCAAACAAACAACAACAACTAAAAAACAAAAACAAAAACAAACAAACAAAAAAAAAACTCAAGAAACTGGGGGTAGAAGGAAACTTCCTCATCTTAATGAAGGGAATTATGGAAACCTACAACCAATATCATACTTAATGATCAAGAGATTAATCCCAGCATTTGGGAGGCAGAAGTAGGAGGATTCCTGTGAGTCAAGGCCCGCCTGAAACTATAGAGTGAGTGAGTTCTCAGGTCAGCTTGGGCGAAAGTGAGACTTAACTTTGAGAAAAACAAAAAGGATAGGAAGTGGGGCCAGGCTTTAAAACTAAGGCTCATACCCCAGTTACTCACTTCCTACAAAGAGGCTCCATCTCCTAAAGTTTCCATATTAAAACAGCACTACCAGCTGGGATCAGGTGTTCAAACACTTTCACTTTCAAATAATAGCATGGGTAGCCATGGTGGTACGTTAAATCAGGAGGCAGAGATAGGAGGATCACTATGAATTAGAGCCTAGCCTGGGACTACAGAGTGAGTTCCAGGGCTAGACTGAAACCCTGCCTCAAAGACACTCAAAAAGACTCTTTCCTTGGGGCTGCTGCCATGCCATCCAGACTGAGGAAGACCTGGAAGCTTCGAGGCCATGTGACCCATGGCTGCATCGGCAAGCGCCAGAAGCACCCAGGAGGGCCAGGTCATACTGTTGGCAGGCATCATCATAGGATCAACTTCAATATACCATCCAGCTTATGTTGGGAAAGTTGGTGTGAGGCATTACCACTTAAATAGGAGCCAGAGCTTCTGTCCAACTGTCAACCTTGACAAATTGTGGACATTGGTCAGTGAACAGACATGGTTACATGCTGCCGAAAACAAGACCTGGGTTGCTTCCATCATTGTGCAATCAATTGAGCTGCTATAAAGTTCTGAGGAAAGGAAAGCTCCCTAAGCAACTTGTCATCTGAAGGCCAGAATTTTCAGGAAAAGAGCAGAGGAGAAGATAAAGGTTGTTGGGGGCATCTGTGTCCTAAGACTCAAGAATTCTTATCTCTTTTTTTTTTCCCCGATCCTCCTATCTCTGCCTCCCCAGTGCTGGGATTAAAGGCATGCGCCACATCTGACTAAGGCAATCTTTTAATTATAAAAGCCTTATAAATTCAAAACACAAGGTACATACTCTCAATGTTCAGTAATACAGAGTAGACACTCCCATTCCAAAAGAGAGGAATGCTGCCATACTTAGAAAAGACTGCATGAAAGCGAGATTGAGAACAAACAGGCAGACACTAAACCCTGCAGCTCCATGTTCCGCATCTGTGGCTTGTGATGAGATTATTTCTATTCCCAAGTGCTGTGCAGCCCCATCCCTCCTGCACATGGGAGCTCTCTCTCTCGGTCCAGGTCCATTCCATGCCTTCAGCATTCCATGGTCCTGGCATTTCCAACATCCTCATGTCTCCATTGCAGCTTGAGCTTCACTTTTCCAGTTCCATGCAGTGGCCTTCCAAAGCTTCCTGCCAGGGAATCGGACTCATTACACATAGCGTAGCCTCCTTGGCTTTCTGGTACCTTGGTGCACCACATCCCCTCCCCCCACAATGATCCCTTCACTCTTGCATCTTTCATTAAATCCACTAAATTAAGGAGAAGAGAGAATTAGAAGACTATCAAAACTCTCATAGACATTTTAATATACATTGTATCTAATAAAAAGTGTCATTGTGTACAACTTTTAAGAGGTTATAGTCAGAGGAGTCATTTGTCTTGTTGACAGGTGTGCCCACTAGAATCATCAAAATGCAAAGGAGAAGGTAGAAGGGAGGAAGAAAGGGTGAAGAGGAAAAAAAGTGATAAAAAGCTTAGATTTCAATTAAGGATTGGTAAATCCCTCTATCTCTTCAAGTATCACACAATGTGTGCCAAATGCAATCAGTAATTAATGACCGTTTCTTCAAAGACCCACAGCCAAACCAATATCTGCTAAACCAAGATTACTGGCCATTCCTCGGGTGAGTGATGACCCATATTCCTGAGGCTCCAAAGGGCCATCATGCTGTCCAATTCTGAAAGAGCAGGCCAAGATGTTTAGTGGCCCGAGGAAGATGAACATGAATTCAGAAGTCCAGAGAAATGCAGTTCTTTGTGCCTAGTCAGAAATAATTTAATGTATTTTACTTAGTAAGGCTATGAACCCAGTTAGGAAGTTGATAAAATAAAGTAAAACTCTTGCTAACTTTTGTAAATGCCTTCCACGTTTTGGAGTCACTAATACAAAAAATGCCACATGCCATTAAAAATCAAATACCAGTTCACAGAAATGGTGCTGGAAGCCTGACCTAAGGAAGCTAAGGAACTGTCTGCCATGATTCTTGACTATCTAGTAGGTAACCTAGAACATGCAAGCATCAGGTGAAGGTCAACTAGGGCTTTGGGGAACCCTTTTGAGTGCAAAATCTTTGAGGGGAGACACTTCTTAGGAGCCTTGATCAGCTAGTTGACAATTAGAACATCTTTTGTAGTAGACAAATTGTTAGTACAGGAGAGATCATATAGCAACATCTGATGACTGTCTCAAGGTATAAAATGCTGGCCAAGTTGTATAGCGACATCAATGAGGGTGAAGAGATTGAAAACAAAAAAAGCTCAAATGCCAGTTGGCTACCCACTAACCCTATTCCAGGCTCCCAGAGGGTACAAGAGTGGCAGCGGCTGCAGCCAACTTGCTTGTTTGGAGTTTGGTAAGAGCTCAGTCATTTAAATGGGGCAAAGATGGCTTGTGCTGGTAAAACACAAGACCTCAAAGATAATAGGTACTAAGGGCAGGGAAAGTACCAACAGCAGCTCTGACCCAATGTTACTACCTCCAATATACCAAGTGTACTCCACCAGGCTCTGCATGCCTTTGAGTGTCAGTGATACTCAGACAATATGTACAAGTTTTTGATGTTGCAATGACCCTGGTGCAGATTGTCTATTATGAGGGCTCAGAGTCATAGCCAGGCCTCCTTTCAGCTCCTCTGTATATAGTATGATCTCCTTGTCTCTCCTTACTTAGGAGCAAGGAAGGGACAGAAAGTAACATCAACTTCGTTGTGGAGAATACTACGGCCCAGGGAACTGAGCATGCATGGATGGGACCAGGACAGTGTCCAGAACGGAGAAGGTACAAGGGTGATGCGGGGAGTAGTCATAGGAGCTTTCAGTGCTGCAAAGCCTAGTTGACATCTTTGTCATATACCTGGATGGACACAAACATATGCTGTAGCGACACTCCATACCTGTGGCCTCACCCCAGTCTTCACATCAACGCGAATTCTTCCTCACCATCAGCCATGTGTTGTAGATGTATTTTCCAAGCAAGTGCCTTTAACTGCTGAGCCATCTCCAGCTCACAGACATATTTTTTTATTTATTTTTGTTTAAAAAAATTTTTTTTTATTTATTTGAGAGAGGGAAAGAGGCATAGAGAATGGGCGCACCAGGGCTTCCAGCCACTGTAAAGAATTCCAGATGTATGTGCCACCTTGTGCATCTGGTTTACGTGGATTCTGGGGAATTGAACCGAGGTCATTTGGCTTTGTAGGTAAGCGCCTTAACCACTAAGCCATCTCTCCAGCCCTCTTAAACATATTTTAAAACAATCACATTTATGTTCCACTCTAGATCTATTAGAAATTAGAGCCAAGCGTGGTGGTGCATGCCTTTAATCCCAGCACTTGGGAGGCAGAGGTAGGAGGATTGCCATGAGTTCGAGGCCACCCTGAGACTACATAGTGAATTCCAGGTCAGCCTGGACTAGAGTGAAACCCTACCTCAAAAAAAAAAAAAAAAAAAAAAAAAATAGAGTTAGAGATCTTTGAACTTAAGCACAAGATGAATTAAAAAAAAAAGAAATGAAGTAGGATTGGCTAAGGTGAGATTAGTATTTATTTGCAAGGAGAGAAAGAATGAATAAGAATGGGTGAGCCAGGGACTCTAGCTGCTGCAAATGAACTCCAGATGCATATGCCACTTTGCCCCTGGCTTTATGTGGGTACTGGGGAATCAAACCTGGGTCATTAGGCTTTGTAGGCATGCGTCTTAACTGCTGAATCATCTCTCCAGCCCAAGGCTAGATTATTATATGAGACTAAACATAACTTATTTCATGAAAGAATTGGGCATGGGCACCTGATTTCATTTAGGGAAACTATCGGATCTATATTTTAGAAAGAACACTACTTCTTCATATAGAGAAGAAATTTTAGAGGACCATATGGAGTCAAAAGAAGACAGTTGCAACTATTTTAACACTCCATAAATACCTGTTTTTTCTTTTGGATTTTCGAGGTAGGGTCTCACTCTAGCTCAGGCTTTCCTGGAATTCACTATGTAGTCTCAGGGTAGCCTGAAACTCACAGCGATCCTCCTACCTCTGCCTCCCAAGTGCTGGGATTAAAGGTGTGCACTAACATGCCCGGCAATAATCTATTTGCTATCATAAAAATGGTGTTTCACAATCCAACTTAACATTCAATGGCTTAAAACAAAAGCATATATCATGCCCATGAGTTCTGGTCAGCTGGGTAGTTCTGTTGAACTGAGCCAATGTCCGCTCATCTGGGTTCTTGTCTGTGCTCCCAGGGAAAAAACGCTTTGGAGCTTGCTTAACTGTGCTGTGTTCACTTGGGACAGTCTGTAGACTGATTATTGCCTAAGGCAGCAGAGTTTACTAGGTGATGTATCATCATTCAGGAGATTGGGATCATGGTGACAGTACCTAAGAGAGTGAGCAAAAGGAAGGCCTACACTTGGAACTTCAGCATTATTACTTCTGCCACATTCTGTTAGCCAGAGTGAGAAACAGTTTGCCTTGATTCAAGGAACAAGGAAATAAATCCTTTAATGTAAGAAATTACAAAGTCACATTACAAAGGACATAAATAGAGACAAAGAATTGTCACCATTTTTATAGCTATGACAGTTATTCACAGCCTTACAATAAGGCTTAGGTTACCTGCCCCCCCCCCCCAAAAAAATATGGCACCTTAGGATTTGAAAAAATCAGCCTCACTTTTGTTTCCCTTAGAGCAGACCATAAAACCTAGAACTTTCTGACTGTATGTGACAGGTTCCCTTCCTCCATGAACACAAAAGAATGTCCTTGGCTCTAAAGATAAAGTTACAAAGAAAAATCTGAACAAATAGGTCTCATTAAGTTCTAAGAAAAGTTATTCCCTCTAAATTCTGCTTGAGAACTGGTGATTTTTACTTTAGCTCTTCTTTCTTATACACAACTGAGTCTTAGCTGACACATCCAGTATCTTTAAGTAGAACTCCTCAGTGGTATATTTAGTTCCTTAAATAATATTGGGGAAATAGAGTGGATGGGTGTTTCCTTATTCTTCCTGTAAAGCAAAACTAACAACCCTGGTTTTACTTGTGAAACAAATATCAAGAAGCCTTTAAAACATGGGAAGAAAGCAGACTAGGTTACAGACATCAGAACTTAGGGCACATCATAGTAGTGGATATCTTGGGCTTGTCCCCCCCCCCCCCACAAGATAGGGTCTCACTCTAGCCCAGGCTGACCTGAAATTCACTATGTACTCTTGGGATGGCCTTGAACTCATGGTGATCCTCCTACCTCTGCCTCCCAAGTGCTGGGATTAAAAGGGTGCACCACCATGCCCTGCTCTGGCTTTGTGTTTTGCTCCTATATTACAGATGGAGTAGAAGAAGCTAGCAACTCAGATATACCAATAGTCACAGACTAGCAAAGTCTAAACAAAAACTCTATAGACAATGGACTAGTAAATAGAGAATATTAGCAAGACAAAACTTCAAATAGCTACTCTATTCCAGCTTTGGTCCCACCCACACCAGCAAATGCTGAGGGAGGAATGTAACTTCCACTATCATGAGACTAATGATATATCCCTTGTGGCCAAGTCTCCATCACCCATACTAGTGAGTGGATATTAAATGAGAAGCCACTCCTATAGTACACTCAGGCCCACTGGAGAATCAAGATTTTCACCATCCACCGTCAGTAATAAACTACCCATCCCACAGTGTCATTAGAGACTATCCAACCACACTAAGCAGCATTCCCTCCTATGCAGAGTCAACAAAGTCCAAATGAAGAACCTAATCTTCTACCACTATCTGTCAATAGAAAGGTAGAAAACCCTCTCTGTTGGAATGACAAGAAGCATATTAAAAACCAACATTTTGAAGACCTAGATTTTCATATGCTGTGAAGGACTCCAGATTTTATTTGAAAACTACTGATACTAAAAGCCAGGTAAATCTCAAACTGAGAATAAGAGACAGTAGGTGTTTAAGTAATCTGACAAAAATTTAAAAGCAGCAGTGATAAAAACAAAACTATTCATTAAACCATTATAAACACAATAGAAACAAAGATTGAACATAGACTCAACCAGGAAATAGAGGTGTAAATAATCTAAATAATAAAACTGTACAGTGGACAAGCTCAAAAGCAAACTGGAAGGATTAGGAAATATTTGCTGCAGCATAAAAAATAGACTAGACCAATCTGGACAATAGAAAAACAACTAAAATAACTGAAATACCAGAATCTTAAGGACTTGAGAGTTTATAACAAATGATCTAATATTCAACATCTGCATCATTAGTTTGGAAAGAGAGAAAAAAGCACAGCTGAAAAAATACATGAAGAAGTCATGGCTGACAACTTCTAGAATTTAGTGAAAAAAAAAATCTACAAATTCAGGGGCTGAATGAACCACAAATAGTGAAAGGACCAGAGAAACTACATTTTAGAAAAATGACTCCATCTTGGGCTGGAGAGATGGCTTAGCAGTTAAGTGCTTGCCTGTGAAGCCTAAGGACCCCAGTTCAAGGCTCAATTCCCCAGGACCCACGTTAGCCAGCTGCACAAGGGGGTGCACGTGTCTGCAGTTTATTTGCAGTGGCTGGAGGCCCTGGCGTGCCCATTCTCTCTCTCTCTTTCTCTCTGCCTCTTTCTCTCTCTGTCTGTTTCTCTCAAATGAATAAGTAAAAATTGAATAAAAAATTTAAAAGAAAAATGACTCCATTTATAGAACTTGGCACAGGCCCTTCTGGCACCAAATTCTAAGGTGGAAATGCATTGGTGAGAACATTCTTGCTGTGTGGTTGCTTATAAAAATGCCTACAGTTTCCTGATATAGTCATCTGACTTAACCATCTGTGTTTGTAAAACCCTAAAGTTAGCATCTGCCTTGGTGGGAACTTAAAGTTATTGAAACTTGTAAAATTACATGAGAAGTTCTGTTTATCTGTACCTTGTAGATGTTTACAGGTTTTCCCTTTATAAACCCTGTTCCCTAGCCCCTCAGGGTCTCAGTCCTAGATTCCGAGCCTGGCTGCTTCCCTGGTTGATCAACTTATTCTCCGAGGCGCCTATCAATAAATTCTTTTGCTGTGCACATTTGTCTGGTCTTTTTGTCTCCTTTACCATGCAGTTCTCAGACCCAACATTTGGGGACTCGTCCGGGATTCGAGAGGTTCTGGAGAACAAAGGCAACACTGGTGGTCACAATCAGAAAGTTTTTCTGGTTTTCTCTGATATCTGGTTCTGGTTTCTAGACAAACAGGGGCTCACAGGATAACAGGCAGACGTGCTATTGATCTCAGAGCCGGAGGGGGCCGGGGGACACTCTGACCCCACCTCTGGCCATTGGGCTGTTTATTTTCGGCCCTTTGGGGACTCTGGCCATTGGGCGGTACAACTATAGCCCTTTGGAAATTGTCCGGTTCCGTGCAGCAACTTACCTGTTGTGTTGTCTGTTTTAACGTCTTGTTGGTTTTGTTTTGTTGCTGTGAGTTTTGCCATTGTCTTGTGTGTAACTTTGTTCTGTATATACGAAAGGGGATCCATGATATCCAAACTTAAACCTCCCTTGAACTAATTCTTTCTCATTTCAAAGATTTCCAGGAGGCTGCCACTATGTCAGCTGCAAAAGTAAAACCAGGCAAACTCTGTACCCTTTGTTCCCTCGAATGTCCTTCCTTTCTGGTTGGCTGGCCACAGAGGGCACCTATATCTAACTCCCAAAACTCAGGTTGTCATCTTTAAGCACCCTGGACACCCTGATCAGGTCCCCTACATCATAGCCTGGCAATATTTACTTTACGACTCCCTGACCTAGTTGAGACCCTTGTTTCTCCCTGCCAACAAGTCCACTATTTTAATGCTGGACCCAGAAGCCCCTATGGTCCTTCCCCCTTCTGTCTCCCCCCCCCCCCCGAGGATGACATCTTCCCACCCCTCTACAACCCTAATTCATCCAGTAGTCCTCAGTCCTCCTCTCCTTGCCAGCCCTCCTCTCCCCCTCTCCCTGTTTCTCCTCAACCTCTACCCCCCTCCAATCCTCTAACCTCTTAAGACCCAGCACCCAGTCCCTTCCATACATGGTCTGGCAGACCCAGACCCCGTGCTCCTACTGCACTCCCTCTCAGAGCCCTAGGACCTCCTGAAGATGAGGGACACCAATTTCTTGTCTATATTCCTTTCTCCATCAGTGTCCTCTATAACTGGAAACTTCAAAATCCTTTCACTGAGAAACCTCAAGCCGTAATAGATCTCTTAGACACTGTCCTTTTTTTCCCACCAGTCCACTTGGGAGGACTGTCAACAACTCCTCCAGATTATTTTCACTATAGAGGAAAGAAACAGAAGAGAATGTTAGAAACTGGTTCCTGGTTGTGACAGTCGCCCCACAGAGGACAAACACCTAATAGCTAACTCCTTCCCTATCTCCTCACTGGATCTCAGAGAATGGAACCCCAATACCCCTGAAGGTAGGGAGTGACCGAAGGTCTATCACCAGATTCTAATGGGTGGTCTCCAGGCTGCTGCCAAAAGGCCCACAAACTTATCCAAAGTTGGTCAAGTAATTCAGGGGAGAGAAGAATCTCCAGGGGCTTTTCTGGAAAGGCTTTTAGAAGCACATAGAACTTATACTCCCCTGTACCGTGAGGCCCTAGAAAATCAGATTTCTGTCAATCTGGCCTTTGTTAATCAGGTAGCATCAAACATAAAGAAGAAACTGCAGCATATTGATGGGTTTGAAGGTAAAAACCTCTCTGAGTTAGTTGCTATAGCTACCAAGATTTTTAGCAATAGAGAGACCCCAGAAGAAAAGCAGGCCAAAGGACTCACTAAAATCCTATTGGCAGCAGGGATGGGAAATAAAGAAATATATAGGCAGCCTAGAAGGAACTTTGCTCAGTCAGCCCTTAGGGGATCCAGTTGCCGTCCTTTCCAGAAGGAAAGGCCTAAGACTCAGCTTAAGAGGGATCAATGTGCATACTGCAAGACATTGGAAAGTTGAATGTCCCCAAAGGTAGAAGGGACAAGAGCCAATTCAAAACCCATTCAGAGTCTTAGAACTAAGTAAACTAGATGACTAAGGCCATCAGGGCTCACCTCCCCTCCACGAGCCTTGGATAACCCTGAGAGTGGAGGGACAACCATTTGATTCCCTAGTCGACACCGAGCACATCACTTGGTACTCAAGGCCCCAATGAGACCCCTGTCTGAAAAGGAGAACTGGATACAGGGGGCACCTCTCTGTATCCCTGGACTACCCACTGGACTGTTGACCTAGGAAAAGGTAAAGTTACACATTCATTTATGGTGATACCTGACTACCCTACCTCTTCCTGGGAAGAGACTTACTCCATAAAATAAAGGCTCAAATCCATTTTACTGGGAAGGGGGTGATAATGTCCCCACAGCCCGAAGTTCTTTATATATTTACTATGGGCTTAGAAGAAGAGCATCATCTCTTCTCTAATCAATTGGTTCTGCAGCCTCAGGCTGTCCTGCAAGACCTCTGACAACAGATACCTGAAGTGTGGGCTGAAACAAATTCCCCAGGACTGGCAGTCCAACAACCTCCAGTGGTAGTAACCTTAAAGGCGACTGCCTCTCCCATCAGGGTCAAACAATATCTGATGACTCTTGAAGCCCAGCAGGGAATACGTGCACACATAAACAGATTGCGGTCACATGGTATCCTGATACCCTGCCAGTCTCCCTGGAACACTGCGTTCTTGCTTGTCAGGAAGCCTGGTACTTCTGACTACAGACCAGTGCAGGACTTAAGGAAATAAATAAGAGGGTGGGAGACATACATCCAACTGTGCCTAACCCTTATACTCTCTTAAATTCCCTTCCTCCAGAACAACAAGTTTACACTGTTTTAGGTCTAAAAGATGCTTTTTTTCAGCTTACAGTTGGCAAAAGAAAGCCAACCTCTCTGCATTTGAATGGTGAGACCCAGAACAGGGTTTCAATGGACAATTAACTTGGACTAGACTGTCTCAAGGATTTAAAAACTCGCCCACCCTATTTGATGAGGCCTTACACCAGGACCTGAGTGAGAGTCTGCTCACCCCACTGTGAGCCTTTTACAATATGTGGATGGACCTCTCGTTGGCGGGAAAAGATTTGGACACTTGCCTCCAGGCCACTAAAGATTTATTACAGACTCTGGCCACTCTGTTATACAAGGTATCGTTAAGAAGGCCCAAATTTGTGCTACTGAGGTTACCCACCTAGGATACATCTTAAAGGAAGGAAAGAAGTGGCTGTCCCATGCCAGAAAGCATACTATCCTAGGAATCCTCCTGCCCAAGTCACGCAGAGAGCTACGTGAATTCTTGGGCTCTGCGGGCTGTTGTAGACTTTGGATACCTGGCTTTGCAGAGTTAGCACAGCCTTTATGCCAGACAACCCAAGGTGATGAAAGTTCTTTCACCTGGGATGAGAAACAAGAGCAAGCCTTTAAACAGATAAAGAAGGCTCTCCTAGAAGCACTGAAGGGACTGCAGCCTTGATTATCCAAAATAAAAATTATAAAGACCTAGCTGAATTTGAAATGTCATTTGCCAACTTAGAAAACTCCTTGGGTTCCTTGGCTGAAGTAGTTTTACAAAATAGAAGAGGATTAGATTTGCTTCTCCTTCACCAAGGAGGGCTTTGCATGGCCCTGGGGGAAGAATGTTGCATTTATGCCAACCATTTTGGGGTAATCAAAGAATCCATGTCTCTAGTTCGAAAGAGACTACAAGATGGCTCAAAAGCCCATGCCCAACAAGAGTCCTGGTTTGAATCACTGTTCTCCTGGTCTCCTTGGCTGACCACTCTCATTTCAGCACTGGCAGGACCCCTTCTACTGCTTATCCTGGCTCTTATTATTGGCCCTTGTTTCCTTAATTGGTTGATCAGTTTTATTAAGCAACTTATTTCTTCCATTAAATCGATGGTCTTAAGGTCCTACTATGACCCTGTACCAGATGAAGGAGGTTTAACAGAATCAAGGATTTGATTCAGTAACAAATCAGAGGGGGAAATGAAAGGACCAGAGAAACTCCATTTTAGGAAAATGACTCCATCTTATAGAACTTGGCACAGGCCTTTCTGGCGCCAAATTCTAAGGTGGGAAATGCTTTGGCGGGAACATTCTTCCTGTGTGGTTGCTTATAAAAATGCTTAGTTTTCTGATATAATAATCTGACCTAACCATCTGTGCCTGTAAAACCCTAAAGTCAGCATCCACCCTGACGGGAACTAAAAGTTACTGAAACTTGTAAAATTCCATGAGAAGTTCTGTTTATCTTTACCCTGCAACTGTTTTTGGTTTTTCCCTTTATAAACCCTGTTCCCTAGCCCCTCAGGGTCACAGTCCTAGCTCCCGAGCCTGGCTGCATCCCTGGTCGATCAACTTATTCTCCTGAGGCATCTATCAATAAATTATTTTGCTGTGCACATTTGTCTGGTCTTTCTGTTTCCTTTACTGTGTGATTCTTGGACTCAACAATAGGATAAGTCCAAAGAAATACATGCAAAGACATGCAATAATTAAATTATGGAGACATAAGATGGAGACCTTCCTTAATGAAGAAAAACACAAGGTAGCTGATTTCTCATCAGAAACCATGGAGGTGAGACAGAAGTCTATATTTTTTATTATATTTATTTATTTATTTGAGTGCGAGAGAATAGGTATGCCAGGGCTTCTAGCCACTGCAAACTCCAGATGCATGTGTCACCTTGTGCATCTGGCTTACATGGGTACTGGGCAATTGAACATGGGTCCCCTGCTTTGCAGGCAAGTGCCTTAACCACTAAGCCATTTCTCCAGCCCCCAGAAGTGTATATTTTTCAATTGTCAAAAGAAAAATAACTATAAATGCAGAATTTTATATCCATTGCAAAGATCTTTGGTAATGAAAGACAAAACAAATATTCAAGTCCCATCCACAGGGTGTGAGGAAAACAACGACAAACAAGACAAAATAGCAGACCAAAGCCTTAACAATGACACAGACAGAAGAAAGATATAGCATGCAAACCTCAAACGAAAGCAGAAGGAACAATGTCAGCATCAGATCAAGTAGACTTCAGAGCAGAGAAAAGCATTGTGGTTCTGCATGGGAAACTGGGCATGGGGGTATGTGGGACTTCTGTATTCTATGTACTTTAAAAAGATGCATGTGCTACTTTGTGCCTGCTGTCTCAGCCAGATGCACAAAGTAGCACATGCATCTGGAGTTCGTTTGCAGTGGCAACAGGCCCTAGCATACCTATTCTGTCTCTGTCTCTCTGCTTGCAAATAAATAATAAAACAAAAATTCTTTTTAAAGTATGTTTACTGAAGTGTCTAAAAATGAATTTATTCTGAGGCTGGAGAGATGGTTAAGTGCCTGTGAAGCCTAACAAACAGGGTTCACTTCCCCAGTACCCACATAAAGCCAGATGCACAAAGTGGCACATGCATTTCCACTGGCTGGGGCCATGATATTCGCATTGTCTCTGTCTCTCTTTTGTTTATCTCTTTTTGCTGGCAGATATGCTTGCAAATAAACAAAATGAAATAAAGTAATTTATTCTAGATCTAGTAGCACTTGCCTATAATCTTACCACGCAGGAGGCTGAGGAAGGAGGACTGCCAAGAGTTCAAGGCAAGCCTAAGATACAGAATGTGACTCTATTTCAAAAACAACAAAAATTAAATTTACCTTCTAATAATTATAGATTCATGTTTTGCTGTAGAAATCCCACATAGCCCCATCAGGCTTCCTAACATGCTTCTTTGGCTTTTCCCAGTACTCTACACTCAGTGGGGCTTTTCTTTGGTCTTCTATTACACTCTCTTTTACAACATCAGTATTGGAACCTAACTTATTTCTTACACTTGCTGCATCACCAAGTATTACTTGTTAAAGTCTTCTTAGTTGCCTTCTTTCCCTTCAGACTCTCTCAAATCTGTACCCCATCCTATCCTAAAATTAGAATTAAGGCAAGAAAACTATCAGGTTTCTATAACTTAACTTTTAATGTGGGGAGCTACCTCTTGTTCTAGGAGACAGAGTATAGTGTACTTGATGCTGTTTGACTTTCGGAAGAGTCACACCCGTAAAAGGAGACTGAATAGGGTTAGTCTCCTTAGTGAACAGTATATGCAGTTACAGAAAGGTCTAAGGGAGTATTGCATATTTGGAATTCAAGTAGTATATAATACTATGTTGTTTGATTTTTTTGTTGTTGTTGTTGTTGTTTGTTTGTTTCTTTGTTTTCCAAGTTAGGGTCTCACTTTAGTTCAGACTGACCAGGAACTTACTTGGTAGCTCTAGCCTTACCTTGAACTCAGAGTGATCCTCCTACTTTCCCCTCCCAAGTGTTGGGATTAAAAGAGTGCGCTTCTATGCCCAGCCATGTTGTTGGATTTTTTTGGGGGGATGTGGGGGTCCGAGGTAGGGTTTCACTCTAGTCCAGGCTGACCTGGAATTCACTATGGAGTCTCAGGGTGACCTCAAACTCATGGTGATCCTCCCACCTCTGCCTCCCAAGTGTTGGGATTAAAGGCATGCGCCACCATGCTGGCTTGTTGGAATTTTTAAAAGTTAATGCAACTGAAGAGGTAGGATGATATCTTTAAGAAAGTTTGACTTTTTTATTTTATTAAATTTTTTTTTTTACTTTTTTTTGTTTGTTTTTCAAAGTAGGGTCTCACTTTTGCTCAGACTGACCAAAGTTCACTCTGTAGTTCCAGACTGGCTTCTAACTCACTGCGATCCTCCTACCTCTGCCTCCTGAGTGCTGAGATTAGAGGTGTGTGCCACCATGCAAGGCAAAATTTTTTCTTTTGTTTTCACTCACAACTTCCATAAATCTAAACCATATAACCATAGTCACAATACCTTCCCACCATCCAACCTTTTATCCCCTCCCTACTGAATCCCTTTTCAACTAGCCTCTCTCTCTCTCTTTTTTTTTTTTTTTCAAGAGAGAGAGAATGAGAGCGCTAGGGCCTTTCAGCTACTTTGAATGAGCTCCAGACGCCCCCATGCACAAAAATGCATGTTGCTTCACTTGTGTCTGGCTACATGGGATCTGGAAGATTTGAACAGGAGTCCTTAGGCTTTGCAGGCAAGCACCCTAATTGTTAAGCCATCTCTCCAGCCCTCTCTTCTATTTTGATATCAGTTTTTCCTCTCCTACTATGCAGTTCTTATGTAAGTAGGATCAGCCATTGTGAGGACATGAATATTTAGGCCACTTTGTATTTAGGAACATAGTATTATAAGCACTCCTCCCCTTCCTTTGGCTCTTACATTCTTTTAGCCATGTCTTTCTCAATAGTCCCTAAACCTTGGAACATGTGACAGGGATGTTTGTCTTAGTGCTGAACACTCTACTTCCTTCCTTAGCACTTTGTTACATTTTGAGTTAGCCCAGTAAGTGGTCACTTCCATATGGAAAGAGAAGCTTCTCTAACCAAAAGTGAAAAAAGCATTAATATATGAACATAAAAATAAGTATTAGAGGGAAATTTGGTGGGCATAATAAATTCATTTAACTAGAGAACAGTAGTAGTTTTCCCCTAAGGCTTATGACCTCCATAAGCTTCTGATTAGGTTTTCAGCACCAGGCAGGTATTCCTTCCAATCTGAGAGCAGTTGATTTCCCCTAAAACAGACATGCCACCATTGTACCAGTGGGTACATTTGGCCTGGCTGGAAGCCATAAAGCTTGCAGGGTCCACAGCTGGTTAACATTGTGGATGACTTTTCCATCAACAGGCTGCATGGAGAGCTCTTTTCAGCTTTCTGACAGCTAGTCAAAAGGGAGAAGGCTTCCATCTTAGCTCGAACTTGATTTCTCAGTGACCTACAGCCCAAGCACGTGGAGTCTTAAGCAATAGGGTCTTACCATCTAGATCTGATAGGTAACCAAGAGCCTTGCCAGTAATAGCCTGTATTGGTGCTATTTGGGGGCCTCCCTGGCCAACAACGTGCTGGAAGGTATCCTACCCTGGTACTAAAAATTTTCTAATAGTAATCTATGGCTTTTGGGTACAACACTATCCACCTTCACATGATACTTCTGCCTAAGCACATGTAAAACATACATATGGGCAATAAATGTTTTTAAATGTTCAACATTTTAAGCCACCAGTAAAATGCAAGTTCAAACTACTTTGAGATTTTATATCGCCCTATCCAGAATGGCTATCATCAAAAACTCAAATGAGGCCAGGTATGGTGGCACACGCCTTTAATCTGAGCACTTGGGAGGCAGAGGTAGGAGGATTTCCATGAGTTTGACGCCACCCTGAGACTACATAGTGAATTCCAGGTCAGCCTGTGCTAGAGTGAGACCCTACCTCAAAAAACAAAAAAAATCAAATGAGGGCTGGAGAGATGGCGTAGCGGTTAAGGTGTTTGCCTGTAAAGTCAAATGACCCAGGTTCAATTCCCCAGGATCCACATAAGCCAGATGGTCAAGGGGAAGCATGCTTCTGGAGTTCATTTTCATTGGCTGGATGCCTATTCTCTGTCTTTCAAATAAGTAAATAAAATATATTTAAAAATCAAATAACAAATGCTGGCAAGGGTGTAGGGAAAGAAGAACTCTTATTCACTGTTGGTGGTAATGTAAACTAATGTAGCCACTATGGAAATCCATGTGGTTATTTCTCAAAAAGCTAAAAATAGCCAGACATGGAGACACACAGCTTTAATCCCAGCATTCATGATGTAGGAGGATCACCATGAAATTGAGGCCAGCCTGGAGCTACAGAGTGAGTTCCAGGTTAGCCTGGGCTAGAGTGAGACCCTGCCTCAGAAAACAAAGCTAAAAATAGATCTACCATATGACCTAGTATTTCACAGAAACTTTTTCCTTGGGGTGACGGATACATATTTTTTTCCCCCAGATGGGACACAAATAACATTCCAAAGGACAATTATACCAAAATCAGTTTGGTGAACCAATGAGTTTTGGGGGGTTATTTACAGAGCAGGGTGAGGGGTTGCTTACAGGAGCAATGGATGACTCAAATGCAGCTGCACCTCAGGAAGTCTCATTCATCCTGGATGATGACAGCCCCATAGCTGCTTTGACTCAGAGAAATCCCACCTCAGCACAGGTGATGACTCACAGAAGCTGAATGTCTGGAGCACACTGCACCACTCACAGGTAGCTCCATTCCAAAGTGTCTCTAGCATGCTCAATGGCAGAGTTTTCCATGGCACCACTTACATGCAGCTCTGTCAGAGAATCTTTCATCCCCAAGCCATTGTTTCCCTTTATATAGCCTTAGGGTGGAGTCTTACAACCCTTTCTCAGGCTTGTTGACTTTCTGAGTCTCTGTAACTTTGGTTCTTGCCTCTCCTCTCTCCCCCAAGCTCCTGCCCCAGGGATGTTTCAGTAAGGGGGTGGTTGTGTTACCTTTAAGATTCAGGTCTCCCAGACATTACTTCCTGAATCCTTAGAGCCTCCTTTCTGTCTTTAATTCAGAGAAATCTGCTGTGCAACACCCAGCTATACCACTCTTTGGCATATACTGAGAGGATCAAATTTGCTTCAGTTTACAGTTAGGCCTAAGTTTAAGTTTCCTGGAGAGGCAGGCAAGACTTCTGGGAAAAAACATGAATAAAGGGCTGTTAACAGCAACCCGTCACAAGTGGCCGAGGAAGATAGCTGTCCAGGTGCCTCAGTCAGTTCCTGCAATGCCTCTGGACTATGACCAAAAAAAAAAAAAAGACTGGACCGAGATATCAGACTCCAGGGCTGAGTCAGTTCCTGCAAAGTCTCTAAAACATGTTTAAACATGTTCCAAGGATGGTAAAATCTGGGCCATAGCCAGTCAAAGGTGTGCAAATGTAAATGCTGCTTGCTTAGCCAATTGCATTAGAAGATGACCTAACCCTCCTAAAATTCCCCAAGCTGTGCTTAAAAGGGGCCTGCACACTCCTCTCAGGGTCACCATTTTGTATGAATGGCTGACTTCCACATGCTGCTGATTCTGCTGAATAAACATTCTTTGCTTTTACATACTATTTGAGTGTGGCATCTTTCTTCAGTGATTCTTGGACCCTTACATTTGGGGGATCGTCCCGGAATTGCTAAAAATGCCCCAGACTCAATAGTGGAGCATTTCTAGGGGAGCAATTGGTTCTCTGCCAATCGGTAAGTTGGGGCTGAAGGGACCAAACTGACGCCATGACAGGCTTCAGTAAAGTGTACCTAACTAGGTCTAAGTTTCATTTTCCCCGAGAGGCAGGCAAGACTTCTGGGAAAGGGCAGGCTGTTAATCAACAGTGACCCTGACATGTGGCTGGAGAAGATAGCTGCCCAGGGTTAGTTCCTGCAGACATGCCCAAACATGCCCAGACTTGTCCCTTTCATGCCTTCTGCCCCAAACAATCAGAGATGTACAACTGTACATGTGTAGCTGCTGCTTGCTTAGCCAATCATTTTAAAAGATTACCTAACCTGCCTGGAATTCTCCTAGTTGTGCTTAAAAGGAGCCTGCGTGCTCCTCTCGGGGTCGCCATTTTGTATGAATGGTTGACCCCCGCATGCTAGCTGATTCTGCAGAATAAACGCTCTTTGCTCTTACATACTATGTGAGTCTGTGGTCTTTCTTCAGCAATTTTCGGAACTTACAGGGCGCCCCTCTGTACTATGTGTCTTTCTTCTGCTCTGTTCCTTGTTTTTCCAGTAGATCTGGTGTCTGAACACAACCTGGAGGCCCATGAAGTTCAGGTGGATGGGCCAATTATTACTTCCAGGCCAGGGGGTTCCAAGGACACTCCAGACCCCCATCTATTGGAGCTGGAGAGGTCCAGTCTGACTCTGGTTTTGATAGATACTGATGGGTCGTGCCCAACTTCGGAGCCTGTTTACGGGGTAGGCCACCATCAGCATTGTTTTGGTTTCTTTTTCACTCCCTGGGAGGTTTGTTTCTCTGTCTGTGTATTTGTGTCTTGTTCGTCCTTTTCTACTTTCTTGTGAGACACCATGGGACAGTTCCACCCCACTGGACCTAGTCCAGTCACACTTCAAGGATTTCCGATGCCTGGTGGACAATCTGGATTTAACAGTACGGCTGGGAAAACTAACCATCTTTTGCAGGAATGAATGGCCAACTTTCAGTGTGGGGTGGCCGGAGGGAGGCAACTTCCACCTTCCCACCATTTACCAAGTTAAAGGTATCGTGTATGGGAATCCTCGGCATCACTATTTGGCAATATCTGGTGGAGAGCCCCCCCCCCCACCTTGGCTGAGACCCTTTATGCTACTGACTCCAATGATCCTGTTGGTTAAGGAGTTGGGGCCACCGAAGGACCACAAGTCAGCAGTCCTACCCCCCTCCTTCATTCCTGAGGAGGACCTCTACCCATCTCCCTATATACCTACCCCCACGACAGAATCCGTACTTCAAGTGGTCAATGCCAATCTGGGCCCAGGGGAGGACAGAGGGAATATGATAATCCTCCCCATACATGGGCCCGGACTGCAAGACAGGCAGACTCCACCACGGTTGCGCTGCCTTTACAAGCAACCAGCTCCACTGATCAGGAGAGCCGACAGTATATGGCCCACATCTCTTTTGCCACTAGTGACCTATATAACTGGAAAATGCAAAATCCCAAGTTCTCAGAGAAACCCTCTGTCCTAGTAGACCTATTAGACTCTATAATGATTACCCACCAACCCACGTGAGACAATTGCCAACAGCTTTTGCAGGTGCTCTTCATGACTGAGGAATGAGAATGGGTGCTAGTTGCAGCCCGAAAGTCAGTTCCAGGACCAAATGGCCAGGCCACAGTGGTCCAGGCTGATATTTATGTGGCTTTTCCCTTGATTTGCCTGAACTGGGACCCTAACAACCCTTCAGGTAAGGAGAGGCTGAAGGTCTACCACCAGATTCTAATGGGTGGTCTCTGGGAGGCTGCCAGAAGACCTACAAATTTGTCTAAAGTAGGCCAGGTCATACAAGGTTAGGAGGAAAGCCCAGGGGCCTTCCTAGAGCGACTGTTGGAGGCCTCCCAGACTTACACACACCTTGACCCGAAGCGAAGGAAAATCAGTCCACTGTGAACATAGCTTTTGTCAACCAGGCAGCGCCAGTCATCTGCAGAAAGCTCCAATGACTGGATGGATTCATGGGTAAGCAAATGGCAGGGTTTGTAGCCATAGCAGAAAAGGTCTACAACAGTAGGGAGACTCCAGAAGATGGAAAAACAAAAGGATTCACCAGAGTACTACTGGCGGCTACAGGGAGAGAAAGATCTGATTCCTGAAAATTAAGAGATATAGCCTATGAAAGGGGGAAAGACAAACAACCCCCTCAAAAAAAGGGATGACCCCATCTCCAAAAAGACCAGTGTGCTTACTGAAAATTTATAGGACATTGGAAGAATGACTGCCCCAAAAAGCAGAGGGAGAAAGGACCAAAAGTTTTGGAGATAGAAGAACTGAGTGACTGAGGTCATCAGGGCTCATATCCCCTCCATCAGCCCTGGGCAACCCTAAAGGTGGAGGGAAGCTGATAGAATTCCTAGTCGACAGAGGGGCGCAACACTCCATCCTAAAACAACCTATGGGGCCCCGGCCTAACAAGAAAACATGGGCCCAGGGGGCCACCAGAACTAACCAATATCCATGGACTACCTGAAGAAAAGTGGACTTGGGAGTGGGATGGGTAACTCATTCATTTATGGTCATCCCTGGGTGCCCATACATGCTCCTGGGATGAGACCTCCTGACCAGGATGGGGGCACAAATCCATTTTAGCCCTGAGGGAGTACAGGTCTTTAATGAAAATGGCCCCATACACATTCTGTCTGTGTCTCTAGAGGAAGAATACAAACTCTATGCCCCACCCCCTCTGACTGCCACCAAGGAACCATACTTGGAAAAATTATGGGAGGAAATTCCAGGAGTATGGGCAGAATGAAATTAGATGGGGCTAACTAAACATTGGGTCCCAATTTTGGTACAACTAAAAGCACATGCTAGTCTGGCCCAAGTCTGCCAGTACTCCATGTCTCGGGAAGCTGAAGTGGGGATAACACCTCACATACACCGACTCTTGGAATAAGGAATATTAGTTCCTTGCCAGTCTGCCTGGAACACCCCCCCCACTTCTGCTGGTAAGAAAACCCCACTCCAATGACTACTGACCTGAGCAGGACTTAAGGGAAATTAATAAAAGAATAGAAGACATTCACCCCACAATGCCCAATCCGTACACCCTGCTGAGCAGCTTGGCACCTGAGTGGGATGTCTATATGGTGTTGGATCTTAAAGATGCATTCTCCAGCCTGCCACTGGCTCCAGCTAGCCAACCCTTGTTGGCCCTTGAATGGAGCGACCTGTAGCGTGGTTTCAACGGACAGCTGACCTGGACTAGGCTACCACAAGGGTTTAAGAACTTGCCCACCATCTTTGACAAGGCAACTCCATGAAGACTTGGGTAGGTACCAGCAGCCCCCCCCCCCTCTAAATAACCTATAGTATGTTGATGACCTCCTTATAGCTGCCCCAGATGAAGAAACCTGTTGTTTGGCTATTGGCGCCTTGCTCAGAGAATTGGACTGGATGCGATATTCAGTGTCTGTGAAAAAGGCACAGCTCTGCCAAAGGGATGTAACGTACCTAGGATACATACTTGGGGGCGGGGGGAGGGCAATACCTGCTGTCTCAGGCCTGGAAAGAGACGCCTTTGCCATGGCTAATGTTCATGGGCTCATCTATGTGGAAAGGGGGCTGCTCACAGCAGAAGGAAGAACCATCAAAAATAAAGATGAGATCCTACCCCTATTAGAGGCGATATGGCTGCCCCTCAAGATAGCCATCGTCCATTGCCTGGGCCATCAAAAGGGGGAAGATAAAAGAGCAAAAGGAAACAGACTGGCCAATAAGGCTGCAAAGAGGCTGCACTAAACTCCACAGCCACAGCCTTGGTGTCCATGGTTCCACCAGGGCTCCCTCTGACTACCCATAATAGCTCAAAAGATAAGGAGGACCTAACCAAATGTCCAGGACTCTTTTGAAAGAAAAGGATGGCTCCACACAGCTGAGGGCTGAGTATTTCTCCCTTCAGAATTTGCTAGACAGCTCATTCATCAGACTCATCAAAATACCCATCTGGGTCTTAGGAAACTTAAGGAGCTGCTGAGAAATGCTAACTACAAAATTTTCACCTAGGGCCCTTAGTGAATGAGATCATTTCCCACTGCCCTACCTGTAAGGCAGTAAATTCCTTGTAGGTAGGACAAAAGAACCCCGGGAAACCAGCTACGCGGACAGAGACCAGACACAAACTGGGAAATAGATTACACCAAAGTCAAATGGGGTTTATATGGATACAAATACCTTTTAGTTCTTGTAGACACCTTTTCAGGATGGGTGGAGGCATTCCCCACCAAGAAAGAGACCGCCACCATAGTGGCTAAGAAACTGCTAGAAGAAACTATCCCCAGGTATGGGCTGCCTTCATTGTTGCGATCTGATAACAAATCTGCCTTGAGATCTCAGGTAACACAGTCATTTCTTAAGATTGTGGGGACAGATTGGAAACTTCATTGTGCCTACCATCCCCAGAGTTCAGGCCATGTAGAGAATGAATGGGGCCTTAATGGAGACCTTAACTAAATTAACCCTAGAAACTGGCAGTGACTGGGTAGCCCTACTTCCCCATGCCCTGTATAAGTGTAGAAACACCCCCTATACCCTAAACCTAACTCCCTTTGAGATACTATATGGGAGGCCCCCTCCCCTTCTGCCTAACCTTAAACCTGAGATCCTTGCAGAATTTGACCATCAGAAGTTTCTGGAATCCCTACAAGCTCTCCATAAGGTCCAAAAACAGATTTGGCTGGGTATATGCCAAATCTATGAGTCAGCTTTGAACTAAATGATGAAGTCTGGATTAAGAGACACAATCACAAGACTCTCGAGCCACACCACGCTGGAAAGGCCCTCACACTGTAATCTTGACCACGCCCACAGCCATGAAGTTTGACGAGTTAGAACCTGGATACATCACTCCCACATCAAACCTATGGGATGAGAGACCACTGAACAGTTGCAACACCGACAGGAGAGGCCTCCTGACGACTCGACTCCAGAAGGATGGAAGATTCAGCCCCACCCACTGGACCCACTAAAGCTAAGACTTTACAAATCCTGATCTTGATCTCTGCTGTGGGTTTGGCCCTCACTGGACCTACCCCTCATGAGTCATATAACCTCATATGGATGGTTACTAACATGGCTACAGGGACGATTGTTAATTCCACATCCCACTCAACCCCTATTGGAACTTGGTTCCCTGGCATAACATTTGACTTGTACACATTGTTTGAAGGGGATTGGGATACCTATGATGAACTCCAAAATTGCTACCACCCAACAAAGTGCACTATGTTGAACAATGCTGTTTATGCTAACCATTCTGGAATCATCAAAGAATGTCTCTAATATGGAAAATATTTCATATATATATATATATATTTAAGAAGAGCTTGGGTAAAAGTACCCTGTGGGGGTTGTTGTTACAAGAAAGTCCCAGGGTCCTCCTATCTTTTGAATTGCAAACTAGAACAAAAAGGCTCCCTCTCTTTGACCTGGTACATTGGTTTCTTGCCTTTAGATTTGGAGCTGCACTGGAACTTACACCACTAACCATCTTGACTTTCAGGCTTCCAGACTCAGAGAAGAACTGATGACACCATTGTCTCACCTGTGTCCCACAGATTTGCATCTACAGATCTCAAGACTTCTTGGTTTCTATTAAGTGTGTGAGTCAATTTCTTATCCTTTCTCCTGCCCTCCCTTCCTTCATGCCTCTATCACATGCACATCCAATTAGTTGGTTTCCTCTGAAAAACCTTATAGAAAAGGTTTTTCCTTCTCATTATTTTATTAAGCAGTAGGCTGCCATTGGGGGGTGCTATAATATGCCACCTAATCATTTCTGCCTTCTTTGTGTGTATATCCTGCCAAATAAATTTACACTTGTGAAAAAATAATAAAAATGATATAAATGTTCTTTACCTACTCCGGGGAAATGTAGTAAATTCTGAAGGCTACATTTCTATCTATTCTTTTCTAATTCACTAAGTATCCTACTGATGATGGTGCTTTATGCCTGTAATCTTAGCACTTAGGCAATGGAGGCAGGATGATTATGAACTTTAGGCCAGTCTGGAGTACATAGTGAGTTCCTTGCAAATATAGCAAGACCCTGTCTCAAAAAACAAAACTCAACACAGGTGTCCTAACAGTTCCCTATTTTTCAATACCTAATTTATGAATGAATTCTGTGTATAAAATGGTGATAGTATAAAGTAATTTTTCAAGATTTCAAGCCGGTTGTGGTGGCGCACGCCGGTAGGATATTGCTGAAGAGGCGGAGGCAGGAGGATCAGGAGTTCGAGGCCAGCCTGGGCTACACATTTTGCCGGGCGTGGTGGCGCACGCCTTTAATCCCAGCACTTGGGAGGCAGAGGTAAGAGGATTGCCATGAGTTCGAGGCCACCCTGAGACTACATAGGAATTCCAGGTCAGCCTGAACTAGAGTGAGACCCTACCTCGAAAAACCAAAAAAAAAAAAAAAAAAGATTTCAAGTTCTCTCCACTTTGTGATTCTCCTTAACTATTACCTTCTTATTCCAATTTAAGGAGGTACCATGTCCTATTTCACTGTATAAACTACATCCTCCTCCTCCTAACAGACATCTTTCCAAAAGAGCTTTTACTAGCCATTTCTCAAGGAGCACATCAGATATTCTGATGCTACCAGAACATAAAAGAACCCTTGCTCACAATTAACATTGGGAGAGACAGGCAAACAAATGGAACTTAGAATTCTTTTTTCTGTGAAAACAATGTTAGAAATTAGACATGTAGGTACACATTTTGAATGATTTCTTTCCTAGAAGACTGTTTATGACCTATCAATTACAAGTTTTAAATGACTGTTTGTTTATTTTTGGTGGTATTGGGAAACGCAACACCTTTGGCATGCCAGGCAAGCTACTGCTGAGCTACATTCCCAGCCCACAAACTTCTTTTAGAACTTAAAAAAAAAATGTTCTCTATCTTTATATTTATGAGAGACAGAAAAAGAGAAAGAGGCAGATAGACAGAAAGAATAGGTGTGCCAGGGCCTCTAGCTACTGCAAACAAACTCAACACATGCACCACCTTCTGCATCTGGCTTTACATAGGTACTAAGGAATCAAATCCTGGTCTTTAGGCTTTGCAGGCAAGTGCCTTAACTACTGAGCCATCTCAAGCCCTTTTAGAACCTTTATATTGATTGACAGGTTCCATCAATATAAACATAATCATAATCCTCTCCCAGAACCTTCCCTTTCTACCTTCCCAAAATCCCTTTCACTGAATCCCTTCTTGTTCCAACTAGTCTTTCTTTTACTTTGATCCCATTATTGTTTTCCTCTTATTATGCAGGTTTTCCCACAAACTTCTTTGTTTGTTTTTCTCGATATATGTTATCACTCTAGCCCATGCTGACCTGGAACTCATTCTGTAGTGCTGGGAATAAAGGCATGCACTGCCACGCTCAGCCTCCCACAAACTTCATGTACTGGTGTACCAGGGAGTGGGGAACAGCTCACTTGAGGAAGAAGAATATTTTATTGTTAGCATTATTTAGAATTAATGTTTCATGATAATAATAACTCTGCTTTTCAGACTACTATTTGGTGTTCCACTGCTTCCATAGGAATTAGAGTTACCCATGAAACAAGCAAGAATATAAAAGGAAACAAACAAACAACAACAACAAAAAAAAAACCTGAGCATGAAGTTATGTTCACTGTTTTATCAACAAAATGATCTTGGTTTAGTAACAACCTTTCTGCACCTCAGTTTTTCCATCACTAAGGCAATTGCACTATTTTTTTGTGAGGATCAAAAATGTAACTTAAAGTACCAGTACTTACCCAAAAGAAGCAATTCTATTCTGTTGTAGGCATTTTCAGATATTCTAGAAAGCCTAACATTTAAAAAAATACATTTTCTTTATTTAAGGAATGCTCCATCTTACACAGTAAGTGTTGCTTCCCCAAAGTAAGCTCTGAAAATGTTCTCAGACTTTCAAAGGTACATACCTCTGACCTAGGCTTCACATTTGGCACATCGGCAGAAGACATCGATTTAGAAAGTAGTAGAAAAGAAAGGGTAGAAAAGAAGGGTTCTTCTGGAAACCCAGTTTGCTGACATTTCCATAGTGGAGGTTGGAGGACAATCTTATTATTATTATTATTATTTTTTTCGAGGTAGGGTCTCACTCTAGCTCAGGCTGACCTGGAATTCACTATGTAGTCTCAGGGTGGAGTGTTGGGATTAAGGCGTGCGCCACCACGCCCCGCTCGAGGACAATCTTGGAGTGCTGATTCTCACCTTCCACCTTGTTTGAGACAGGGTCTTTCTTGTTGTTTGCCACTTTGGGGCCAGACTAGCGGGGATTACAGATGCATGTGCTGCTTCTATTTGGCTTCATGTTGGGGATCCAACTTCTTTCGGCAAGCACTTTTTTTTTTTTTTTTTTTTTTTGAGTGAGTGAGAGAGAGAGAGAGAGAGAGAGAATGAGAATGTGTGCGCCAGGGCCTTTTCAGCCACTGTGAACCAACTCCAGACACGTGCACCCCCCTGTGGGAATGCATGGCATTGCGTCTGGCTATAGGCAGAACCTGGAGGATCAACAAGAGTTCTTAGGCTTCCCACGCAAGCGCCTTAACCGTTAAGCCAGAGCCCCTTCAGCAAGCACTTTTAACCCCAACCCACCTCCACAGCCGTAGTTTTAAGCATTGTGTCATAGAAGCTTAGTTCCATGCCTATTTCTCTAGCTTTTCAGTGTTTCTCTGAGTTTTCCCACTTTCTTTTAAGATAAACTTCTGCTTAGTCAGAATAATCATACTAGAAAGCAAACCCTAGGAAAGTTTAGTGAATTATTATTGAATGGATACTGAGGATTGTGGTGTTTAAGGAAAATATATGTAATATTAGGATAATTATGCAAAGTTTTGTTATAGTAACAGTTAGGAATCTTAGACTTTCATGAACCGCATGAAGCCAGCTTTTTTTTTAAAAAAGGCGTAATCCCTGGATGTTGGTTCTACACAGAAGTCTCAAGTGAGTTTATTAATTCAGTCAAAGCTAGAGTCAAAATAAATCAGGCATTAAATGCATATTAAATTTCTGGAGCTCAACTCAGCTCCCTAATCTCTTAGCACGAGCACCAAAGTGGCAGCTCTTCCTCATTGCAGTGGGGAAATAACAAAGCTAGAGTGAAATTGCTGCTACCAAAAATGAAGCATATTTCCATCTATTGCATTCTACTTCATGAGTCCCCGTGGAGCCAGAAAAACACAGTGAAGGCTTTAAAGTGAACCCAGATGCTGGCTATCAGCATCACAGTACTTTAATTATCCCAAAACAAAGAAAGAACTCCTTAGGTACATTCTAAGCAGGTGCTCTTTTCCAGAAAACAGACTAGCTGAAGAAACAGCTGTGGCATTATATCTACTTCAAGACTCAGGTTGAAAACAATGACTTGAATAACATCCTACCCAAAGGGACCATAGGAAAATTCACTATTAGAATTTTGCAAGTACTCGTCTATGCTGCACAATGAGCAGCTAATTACTCCATTTTGCAGATGGGAAAACTGAGTGTCTTGTAACATAATTGTAATCCAGTGTCTGTCCATTTTTTCACTGTACAATGAATTTATTTTACAATTTTCCTTTAATAATGCAATATAAAATGGGTTTGGTTTTGAACAATTATATATTTTAACAGAGTCCTTTTTAAAAAATATTTTTCTTTATTTGAGAGAGAGAGAGAGAGAGAAATAGAGAGTGAGTATGGGCACACTGGGACCACCTGCTGCTACAAATGAACTCCAGATGCATATGCCAGTTTGTGTATGTGGCTTTATGTGGGTACTGGGGAAGTGAACCTGGGCCATCAGCCTTTGCAACAAGTGCCTTTAGCTGCTGAGCTATCTCTTCACTCTTCTTTTTTTCTCAGTAGTGTCTCACTCTAACTAGGCTGACTTGCAACTTACCTTGTAACTCTAGGCTGTCCTTGAACTCACAGTGATCCTCCTACCTTAAAGATGGGCACCATTATGCCTATTTTCTCAACACAGTCCATTTTTATTGAAGAAAATATTATACCATAAAGGAAACCTTTAAACTATCTGTAATAACTCCTAACTCTTACGTCAAGTGATTTTAAAACTGGCTTACTGAGTAGTTTCTGTGAACCTCAGAAATTAAGTAAAAAATGGCAATGCAGTTTTTCCAAAATAAGGGTCCATTTACTCTTTGTCATGTTTGTAAGAGTCTGTCATTATGAATTTAAGAACCCTATCCTTTGGGTTGACATTTGTATAATGATCTTGCAAAATTATAGCACATTAGAAAATATCTTCTTTTTCATGTAAGGGTTTGCATTTGGCTTGGGTTTGTGCATGTATGCATGTGCAGTATGGCCGTCACATGTTGGAGTAGAATAGAGATGCGATTGCAACTCACACTGAGGACATGATCTAGCACTAGGGAGGAATCTACAGATAACAGCATTGTCAAGGTGGTGATGTTGTGGAAGAATAAATAAGTCCTGAATTCACTTAACAGCAGAGGGGAAAACAGTCAGTTTGAAAGGAGAGGGTGAGGAGATAAATAAGGAAGTAAAAGACCTGGGAGTAAACGCTTTGTGATTAAATAAGACCGGAAATTAGAGGACCTTTGATTTTAGTAAGAAAAGAGGAAAATTGAGAGATACTTTTTTGGTGAAAATGCATAAATGGATATCATTTGATAGATTCCATCATTTATTCAACGAATGCTAAGTACAAAATAACATAAATAGACACATGTTTAAGAAATTACTCTCAGGCTGTAGAGATGGCTTAGTGCTTAAAGGTACTTGCTTGAAAGCCTGACAGCTTGGGCTTAATTCCCTCGTTCGCATGTGAAGCCAGATGCACAAAGTGGCATGCATCTGGAGTTGATTGCAGTGGCAGGAGGCCCTGGTGTGCCCATGCTTACTTTCTTTCTCTCTAATAAACAAAAATTAAAAGAGAAAGAAATCACTCTTGGCCCAAAGAATTCATGGCATAATCCCAGAGACAAATGTACAAAGTTGCACAGGTAGAAATGTGTGAGGACAAATTGGTGGAGGTTATTAGGAAAAACATTTAAAAATTATCGTCAAAATGGGTCTGGAAATGAATGAGGGTGGTGTCCTTGGGTAAACAAGGAGAGAAAAGACAACATAGCCTAAGGGAAGAAGTATAAAGGCATGTGGAGGTGGGAGTAAGAAAGTGTGACTTGGATAGAAAATGCCATGTGCACTGACATGGTGGGAAAGCCCCAGGATTATTGGGTGAGGGCGCAGCTAATAATGATACTGGTTTCTGCACATTCCAGGAGAAGAGAGAATGGGCCTGAACTAAAGTAGTAGTAGTGGAGAGAGGGATAAGAAGATGAACTGCAGAAATATTTCAAAATTTAAACCTCAAGGTTTATTTACCTTTTTATTTACTTTGTTTATTTTACAGTGTTGGAGATCTAACCCAGGGCCTTGAGCATGCCAGGCAAGTGCTCTACTGCTGAGCCCAAAACCTCAGGATTTAGTACCTCTTGAAAAAGCCAATGTGAATGCTTGCCCAAAGCTGCCCTGTTTACAAACCAACAGCCCCACCCTGCTTTAAGAGACTGTAAGAAATATTGTGTCTTGGACTTTTTACTTCTGTTCAACTCTACTTGGAAGAAGCTTTCCCAAATGCCTAGCCTCATGTTGCTTCCGTTATGACTATCTCTGGCAAACTCATAAGGAAGCTGAGGGAGTTCTGTGTGTTCTATGTGAATTGCACCTAAAATTCATTACATTACTGTGTGACTTGTGCATAGGGTACAAGATAATGTTCCTTGCTTAGTGTTTCCTGACTTCCAAATCTTTTCAGAGTCATCTCCAAAATGTCCCCTGGGATTTCTCACTCTGTGATTAGCAAACTTCCCTATCTGCCTCAACCAGTTTTCTAAATTTCTACATTGACTGAAATCTTCCTGGGATTGACAGCCTTTTCTTTTGTATCTACTTCATTGCTGAACATTTTGGTTTATTGTAATTTGATAAAACACTACCACAACTGAAATGATTGCACAGAATTACTGCTCCTTAGGTACATACATATGGGGGAAATTTTCATATTAATTCATAATTATAAACCTCAACTGAGATAGTCAACAGTACTTAGAAACAGCATTTTATTTAATATTATTTTAAACTACAAGTAAAGGTAGCTTTTTACTTTGAGTCAAATTATTTCATACCTTGATTCTCAAATGATGGCAATATCTTATATTTCATTTGAGAAAATAAAATTCTTCAGACAGATATGACATGATCTTCCTACCACCAATTTCTACTCATTTATGACTTTAAAAAAATTCTTTCTCTTAGCAGTAGAGGAGATAACCTTACTCCCACCTGTGTTTTGCAGTCCATCCATCTTTACTTTCCTTAAGGATGTTGTCTTTGTAGTTACCCCTTACTGCCTTATATTACTATTCTCTCTCATCCCTCACATTATTACCGGCTAGCTACCATCATTTCTCTGAACCTCTTCAGAGTGAAACTTCTAAAAGGTTAACTTTATTTCACACTGATTCTTTGACACAGCCCAGTCATTTTTATACACATTACTGCCAGGGCACTGTGATCTTGTCAGAGTCACAGTGATGCCTGTGTTGCTCGATTCAACAGATACTTCTTTGTCTTCAGCTTGTGGTGCCTTGGGAGATAGGTAAAACACTCTCCTTTGTGTTTTGTTTTTCTTTTGAGGGGTGGGAGGCCCAGGATTGAACCCAGAGTCTTACAAATGCTGAGCAAGAGGTCTATTGTAAGGCTACAACCCAGGCCTCATTCTCTTTATATATTCTCCCAAGCTATCTGCCATGACACTGTGGTCTCTTGGCTTCTCAACTACCTGACTAGCTGTTCTTAATCTGTTTTGCTAGTGTACTTCCCTCTATCTTATCTCAAATGTTGACGTTAATCATGATTCACAGCTGGGCATGGTGGTGCACGCCTTTAATCCCAGCACTCGGGAGGCAGAAGTAGGAGGATTGCTGAGAGTTCGAGGCCAGCCTGAGACTACATAGTGAATTCCAGGTCAGCCTGAGCCACAGTGAGACCCTGCCTCAAAAAACAAAAAAAAAAAAAAAAGATTCACTTCTAGGCTCACTCCTTATACAATTTTTCCAAAGTAATCTTGTTCATTACAGTGCTTTAATAACTATTTATAGACTAATGATTCTTAAGTTTATACTTCAATTCTATTTAGGTAGAATTATATAAGAAAAAAATTTATTGTTGACTTTGAATTGTCTCTCTAATGTAAAATTTAACTTTATTTTATCTGACATACCCATGTAGACATTCTGCAGACAATATGTCTTTGCTTGTTTGGTTGGGTCTGTTGTGGCTAATTTTGGGACAGGGCTTGTCTTGAACTTATTAGGTATCCAAGGCTGACCTTGAACTTCTGATCTTCCTGCCTCTGCCTCCCAATCAGTCTGTCAAAAATGATTGTCTTTGTTTTCCCTTATATAACTTATAGGCAGGTCTATATTTCAATATAACCTTTTCTCATTTTTCCTTTGGCTCAAGGCACTTTAACCAGACTGCTCTTTGATTTCTTAGTGCACACCAACGTTTACAACTTTTGGAACTTTACCTTTCTCTGTCCAGTTCACTCTTTCTTCTGGTCTTTCTTTAGCTAACCCTTGATTTTTTGTTCAAGTTCTAATTTGCATTGCTCTAAAGTCTTCCCTGACTCTTTTTAAAAGGCAAATGGTTCATATTATTGAAGAGAGAACAGGATATTGACTTTTCTATTTAAATTAAATTGTCCTTTTCCAATTATTCTTAGCTCAGCTGCTTGTAGAGTTTAGCTTGAATTCAATGTGTTGACTTACAACTAGAAAGAGAAGGTATTGAGTAACTAGGCAAGCTTGTATATGTTCACAGGTAAATTTGGTGGCCAAGTAGACAGGAAATTGAGGGCTTTTGTTTTGTGCAGGACAGGGCCAACAACTAAGAATATGAGAGTGGCGCTTCAGAAGAATGGTAGGTTTGTAATAAGCACTTGGGATGGAAAATGGGGTGGGAGAGTTTTCACTAAAGGATATGATAGCAAGAGAATTCTCAAATATTATTAAGGCAATAGATAAGACCAGTGGGGATCTCTGTCTACAGGCTCTGGCCTATGGGAAATAACACATTTTGTTGTTTTTTGTTTAAAAGAGTCAATTTAAATCCCATTCTGAGGATAGGTCATTCTCATTTGTGATTGCGACTTGCTAACCTTTTCCTCATAGAGTTGTACAAGAGTACCAAGTACTGTGCATCTCCCTGAAGATGCCCAGATTCCAACTGCTGACTCATACAGCTTACTGCTGAACTACCCTTTGCTCCCAACTCTTGACCAATAACTGCTGTCTGCCCAGGATAATAAAAATCCTTTGCTTGCTAACAGACCTTCTGTCTGCAATCTCCTGCATGTCCTCTGATGTCATACCACATCCTTAGTGCTGACATTTAGGGAGCTGGAAACCCCGGAACTTCTTAATAAATGATGTAATTAATATTACAGTTAGGAACTTGTGACTGGAGAGCAGTGTAAAAAGAAAATTTAAAAACTGTGCCAAGCCAGTTTGAATATACTGGTGGAGTGTATAATTAACTAAACTTGTTAGGAAATTAGTTTCAACTTGATGGGAAATATAGAATCTTAGTTTTTTGAATCAGGTAATTAAGTTAGTAAGACTGGAAAATATGAAATTTGAAAGATGTTTCCTACATATGATTTTCTGGGAGACTGGAAGAAAGTCAGCATGAGCGTAGTCTCAGATGGCATAGCAAGCAGAACCCCTCGGGGGGTGGCAGGTAAAAGTTGGCTACAAATTATTTGAAGTCCTCTCATTGAGAGATGGATTCTGATTACTCAATCCTGGAGTCTAAACTGCACTTAATGACTTATTTGACCAGTGGAATATAGTGGAAATATGAGATTGTTGTTAAAGCCTTCTGACTGGGACTCTAAAAATACTCCCTTCTGTAGTCCTGAGGAAAAATTTGACTCTCCTGCAGTAGAGAAGAGGGTCCTGCCCAAGGCCAGTCTCTAGCTGCCCCACATCAGATCTCAGACCAAGGACAAGCACACATGGTAGTTCAAGGAGGTGTTATTGGTGTTTTATTAGCCATTGTAACTTCTCTTTCCATATTCAATTTTTCCAGTATATTTACCACTTGTATAATTTCTAGTCAGTTATATAAGTTTACTTCAAAACTTCAGATTCTATCTCAATAGCATTATTGGCCAGAAGATTTTCTTACTTCATAAACACTTGTGTAAAGTTTGAAATTGGTTCATTTCTAAAAGTCAGTCTTTCATCCTAGTATTTGAGTCAATGAAAAAGCCTTAAATCATCTCTAGTGACTGTGCAATCAAATTTCCTTTAACAGAATCCTTGTGTGGTTATTTGCTGCCTTAAGTAAAATCTTCTGCTGCAAATTGTCCTTCAGATTCTGGGTTCTGTGCTCCTTCATTCAGACATTCTTAGTTCTTGCTCTTCAGCAGGATTTTCCCTCCCTTTCTTCCCTCCTTTCTTTTTTTTTTTTTTTTTTTCTTTTTTTGTTGATCTTAAGGGATTAGGCAAGATACAAATTCCAGACTCCCTTTTACCTTCCTCTTCCTGCATTTAACATCCAGTTTTCCTCTTCTGTGAATTCATATTCTCTTTGTGACTTTTTTGGTATTTTCCCTTTTAACTCTCCCTGGCTTGACAAGCACATCTGCTTGTCTTATGGTTTGGTTGTAAAGTTTACCAAATATTTTGTACCTGGAATATACTATGTAAAACTTACTGACTAAATCCTGTAGTTATATTAGAATATATTCTAAAAGTTGATCTCATCCAACTTGATATGTATATTGATCATTGTGTATAGCACTTAGATTCTCCATTCTTCCTGCAACTCTGGCTTATGTTTTTTGGTTTGCTTAAATTGTCCAAATGAGAATGAACGGGGACTATCATAGTAAGATGCAATAAAAATAATAACTTCATATTTAAGCTTTTCATGATTGAAACACTTTTATGTAGTATCTTCTATAAAATTCTATTTTAGGTCAAAGCATTCGAAGGCAAGGGATAAATTATTGATAATTTCAAAGTTTTATGTAGATATTTTGGCACATGTTGACAAATGTTTATATCAATAAAAATATGAGTATTAAAGAAAAAACTTTCAGTGGAAAAGTACAATTGTCTCTAAATACCCTTTAGGGTTATTAACAGATTCTAGCCTGTTTATTAACTTTGAGATAATTTGTACCTTTTGTAAGTTGATGGCTGATTTTATGGCAAATTTGTCTTTTCTAATAGTGATTTACTTTACTTTTTCCCCTACTGACAACCCCCACAAGAACCCATGCATTTTTATCCACCCCTCCTTGCTCCTAATACATTTGTTTTGTTGAACTTTTCTTTGAAAAAATAGTAACATCTACCTGTTACCTCATATGACTGTATCTCATATGTGTTAATTTTTATTTCTGCATAATAGTGTGAGGTGAATGTGATAAGTACTATACTACGGAAACTTGTTTATTTCTGCATGATAATAATAATTTTCATCTTTTGATGAGAATGATCTTTTTTACAGTTTTGGAAGTTCTTTTGTAATACCTGATGGTTTCATCTAGTAAAGACAAATAAAAATGATTGCCAAAGAAGTAAACTCATACAAGGTTAAAGTTCAGGCACATCTTTTCCTGGCTTTCGGGGTGTTGCAGTCAGGTTCACATTGCTGGTAGAAATCACCCAACCAAGAGCAGCTCGTGGGAAAAAGAGGTTTATTTTGGCTTACAGGCTTGAGGGGAAGCTCCACCATGGCAGGGGAAAACAGTGGCATGAGCATCACCCCCTGGCCAACATAAGGTGGACAATAGCAACAGAGGAGTGTGCCAAACAATAGCATGGGGACACTGGCTATATTTCATATTTAAGCTTTTCAGATATTTAGATACACCCATAAGCCCACCCCCAACAATACACTGTCTCCTAGAGGTTTTAATTCCCAAATTTCCATCAGCTGGGAATCTAGCATTCAGAACACCTAAGTTTATGGTGGACACCTCAATCAAACCACCACACAGGGTAAATCCTAACTGGCAAGAGAATACTGTTGACTATTTTGTCATTTGAATTTTATTCTAGGTTGACTTTGTTTTTGATTGGTTTGTGGCCACCGGGAGTCTGGTTTTTATAGTCAGATATGGTGATCTCTGTAAATGTCTCTGTGGGGTAAGAGATAACAAAACATTGGGGTTGTTTTCTACTTGTGAGTTGTAAACTCAAATTGATAAGTTGTGCTTATGGAGAAGAGAATAGCACCATCGAAGAGACTCGTGTGTTTTAATTCTATTATACCTACCTTAACTAAAGTTTTAAAACTCATGCTGTAAGCTGTATTTATGTCTATCTCCAGGTCAGAAAGGGCCTATAACTCTTCATGTGTGACTGTAATTTTTTAGCTCTAAATTACATTCACCAAATAAATTATGTCTTTGTAAGAAGTTTTATTCTGATTGCCCTCTCAATAAGTTTTGGGTGCAGATGTATATGCAGATGCATGTGCACATTAGTGAGTATGAAGGTCAGAGAACAACTTGAATGTCATCTTCAGAAATATCATCTACTTCCATTGAGATAGGGTCTCTCATTGACCTGGAGCTTACCTGTTAGACTAGACTTGCTGGCCAGTGAGTCCCAAGGAACCTCTTGTGCCCACCTCCCTGGTGCTGGGATTATGGGTGTGTGCACTACCACACTGTGCATTTTACATGGGTAATCAGGCTCAAACTCAGGTCCTCATTCTTGTGACACTAACACTTTATCTAGGTCCTCTCTCTAGCTATCTCCCCAGCTCTTGATAAGTTTTTATATAAAGTGAGCATTCCTATAATCCCAGAAAATAAAATAAAACTTCTAATATTTCAATATTCTGGATTTAAAAATCATTTTTATTGGAAAAATGTTTTAAGAAATAAAGTTTGAAAAACTTAGATAAACCTTTGCTAAGCAAGGCTAGTTTAATATTTTTGGTTTAATAAAACCTAGCTACTAGGTATAATAAAAGCATTCTACTTGTATATGTTCTTTCTATATTTGTAGTATATTATTGATAAAACAAGCTAACATTATTTGTTCATGTTTAAAGTTATACATATGTAGATTTAACCATTTCTATTCATTATTCTGTCCAAATTTTGTTTTAGTAGTAATTTTGATATTTTTGTTTGCTTGGTATTTTTAAAAATTTTTTTGTTTATTCTTATTTATTTATTTGAGAGTGACAGACAGCCACACAAAGAGGCTGACAGAGAGAAAGAGAGAGATTAAGAGAAAGAGAAAATGGGCACGCCAGGGCCTTCAGCCACTGCAAACGAACTCCAGATGCATGTGCCACCTTGTGTATCTGGCTTACGTGGGTCTAGGGAATTGAGCCTCAAACCACAGTCCTTAGACTTCACAGGCAAGTGCTTGACCGCTAAGCCGTTTCTCCAGCCCTGCTTTTCTTTTTTTTCTTTTCTTTTTTTTTTTTGAGACAGAGATCTTGTCTGATTTCTTGATCTGATTTCTGATGAAACTGGTAAAATCTTCTGACAATTTTTTAAGTTTTACGTTCCCAAAATTGAACCCAAAATGTAAATTTATTGGAAATAAAACCCTTCAGATAGTTTCTTTTGCACCTGAAGCTCTTTGAAATTTTCCAGAAGGTTTGTGGGGAAAACAAAAAAAACCTACAGATTTGTTCTTTCACTTTGCAAAGAGAAGATCTAGAAATAACTGGTTTTATTTGACATGTGTCTATCAATGCAGTTTGTGTGAATGACTGTCAAAACAGCAGAGTTGTTTAGTTTTCCCCAGGTGAAATTTGTAAGGATAAAACAATACAGATATTTCAAAAATTGCTTCATAAAAAGTTTCTTGAGGTTGGTCAGTGCCCTTAAGTCTGTAACATATTTCTACCTAACAGAAACCTGGTATTGGTCTGCTTTGCAGTAGTTGTATAGACTTATCAGACATAATGTCAATTAATCTTAAATTTTAACTTAGTTCCTTTACTTTGAATTGAGCATCTTTTGGGTAAGTTATTTCCAAGTGGAGATATGCTTTACATATATGTTTTTATTAATATATGGATGTATAAGATCTACTACAGGCTTATTGGACCTCTTTTTTTGATATCCTTGTATATTATTCATATACCTTTGGTATACTCACAATATATTGTGCCTCAGAATTATTCTTATGTCTCACGATCTTTTCTCTGAAAACATTTATGTTCACCCATTTTTGTAATGTTTACTGTCTTTTAAAAATGACATCATTGTATTTATAATTTTCTCTAAAACTTTTTTGGATTGACTTTATCTGGTTTTGTGTGCTACAGAAACACAATTTTTGTCAGTTATTCTTATAATGAATTCTCACCAGATCTTTGGTTGAGTTTTAAAATCAGCATTTTTAGACAATTGTCTTCTATAGATTCTTTACCTGGTCATTTTACTCTAATGCTTCTCTGAAAGCTCTTAGCTCATCTAGTCAGTTACTGGTCAGAGTGCTTCATATTCAACAAGGATCGTCTTAGACTCCTATGGAAATAGAGTATGTCAGGTACACTTGTCACACACGCTTCTTACGGCTTTGCTTCAACACTTTTGAAGTCATACCAGTGAGCTTAATCGGGGTTTCCAGAGCTACAGTCCAGAAGTTGATGGTTTGTGAAACTGTTGACCCTAGATCTACTGGAACAAGTGTTAATTACATTGGACAGAAAGAACTGATGAGGAATGATGTAGTTTTGCTTGGAATGTTGCTAATGTTTTAATTTCCAGACAAAGAAAGTTTCTTTCTTTCTCCTTAAATTATTTATAAACCATAAAAGTCTAGTAGACTATATCAAGTAAATTGAAATTAAACTTCTATTAATGATATTCTGAATGCCTGATATTTAAAAAATTCTTACTGAATACTTTTTTGTCTTCATGATAATATAAGTGAGAAAGAAACTTTTTCCTCTACTTGTATTCATTGACTGAGTCCCTGTATATTGAACTGATAAAAAATAGAAATTTAACACATGCATTGTACATCCATAAGAGAGAACTCAACAATGAGTAACTCAAAGGGGTTGGTTGTTCTTAGGACTTATGGAGCATTTTCATAAAGAACAGTCATTCATGGAGAAGTGTCAAGAAAATGGAAAATAACTTTGATTTTCTCAGCAAATTGTAGAAAAGCTAATACTTTGGGAAACAAATGGTTAAAAAAAAAGCCAGGCTGGTACAGTTTATTTGTATAAGTTTTTCTAGTTTGTCGTTGATAATAAAGTGTGGAAATGATGTAGGATTTTAGGTCCAGGAAGGGATTAAATTCCATAAAGATGCAGGAGACCCCAAGCCTGTGGACCCCAACTTTGGGATTCTTATCTGAGTTAGCAAAGAATTGAAAATACACACACACACACACACACACACACACACACACACGCACACACACACACACACAGAGAAAGCAAAGCATGAGACCCCACGTCAAAAGATCCCTCTCACATAAGAGATCAGAGATGACACATGCAAAAAACCAAGAAAGTATCCAAGAACAAACTACATGTAGAAAGCAAGCAGGAAAATACCCAGGCAAACAAATCTATTCTGTTCCCGACCAGGCTGATAAGGGGGAGAGCTTACCAACGGGACAGGAAGCAAAATCCAGGCAAGTGAAGAGAGGGCTACAAGTTTAACATGCTTGTGTAAGGCGCATTTATGGATTAAACATCCAATTAGGATGCACTTCATCATAAAACTAAGATGTATAAGGAAGAGACCTGACTGGTGGGCTCAGAAGAGTGACTTAGTGGCGCCAGTCTACCCAGGCGTGCTAAGCTTGAAGAAGCAGGAAGCTGCTGCTGGCAAGTGTTGCTTTCAGCCATCTTGGGTGAGACTGGCTCGCATGTGGGTTCTAGTCCTGCCAGGGCCAGCACGGTGGCATCTTCTTGGCTCTGTCCGTGGCTGACTACCTATATAAAAGCTATATTGCTTCTGTTCCTCCTTCTGAAAGACATGATATCCTGTGGAAGATGCCTTCACAAAGCAAGCTTCAGTTTTGCTCTAGGTAGACAAAAAAAGACAGAGCTCATCTTGTATCTGCTTTTCCTCAGTTGCCTTCAGCTCAAAGTAATCATTCTACCAGAGTAGCATACTTTGGAGTAAGCCCCTGAGCCCCATGATTTTCCTATTTGAAGCTTTAAGAAGTTCAAAAAAGACTTTATTTATTTATTTTTATTATTTGAGACAGAAAGAGGCAGAGAGAATGAGCAAGTATGAACACATGAGGGCCTCCTGCCACTGCAAATGAACTCCAGATACATGTGCCACTTTGTGCATATAGCTTTATGTGAGTCCTGGGGTATTGAACGTGGGCCTTCATTTTGCAAGCAAGTGCCTCTAACTGCTGAGCAATCTTTCCAGCTCAGAAGTTCACATATTAAAAGCTGAACTGGTAGCTATGAAGAGAGGTTTGGGTTAAATGTTATGGGTTAAGCCATTTCCAAAGGATGAGAGAAACAAGATGGGAAAGAAGACAAGTAAGTAGAAAAGAATTCTACTTATGTATCTCCTTGAACAAGTCTCTCAGCTAGGTTAGTTTAGTTAAATAGGTGTTTCTCATTTCTATAAGGGATCAATATGACTGATTTTCTTTTTTGTTTTTTTGAAAACAAAGCATCGTTGGAAGCAGTAGTTATATAACCAAAGCATTTCCAGGATGATGAGAATGATGCTGATTTAATCATATATGACCAGATACTTTCTTGAAACTGAAGCTGATTTTATGATACCAGCATTTACAAAACCCTATTGAGAAAATATAACATATATGTGTGTATACACACAAAACACACACACATATATATACATATGAAGACCCATATAGAAATTCAGTGATTTTGTTGCACTTACATAATCATGCTGAATATATATGTGTGTGTGTATATATATATATATATATATATATATATATATATATATATGTATATCATACATATGTACACATACACACATCCCATATGGAAAATCAATGATCTTATTGCACCAGCATAATCATGCTGAATATAAGAAGGCTGTTCTTTTATTATGATCAAGGATAATATTAAGATTATTTTTCATCAAAGAGGGAAATAGTTGAGAAAATGTGTTTCAGCAGAAAACTATGCACATCCTTCTAAGTTATTAGATTCTGGCTTTGTTCATTGTCTTTGAGCTATTTTAAATGTCTGTTAATTGTTGGTAACTAACTTGTAGATATGTAAATTGCTCCTTGTATTGCATTAATTTAATTTACTTTTTTTCTTCAATCAAAACAATCTTGGGCTGGAGAGATAGCTTATCATTGAAAGCACTTGTCTGAAAAGCCTAAGGACCTGGGTTCAATACCCACATAAAACCAGATCACAAAGTTGCTACATATATATATATATATATATATATATATATATATATATATATTACTTAAAAACAATCTTGTCTGATTTATAAGTAATCTTACCACTTTTTTCTATCTTTTTATGTTAATTAATTAACAACATATTTCATTTGGGTATATCATGTGTTGGTACCCTCGTGTCCCTCACCCTGCCCCCATTCTGTTGTGGATGCTCCTCAATGGGTTGCAGTTATTCTCCATGGGGTTGTGGTTTATGCATTCTGGAAGCAGTAGTCAGTTATTTTTGGGGGGAGGGACTGCCTCTGGGCATAATCAGAAAATTAAGATTTTAAAGTGTTTTTTTTTCTTTTGTTTTTTTGAGGTAGGGTCTCACTCTGGTCCAGGCTGACCTGGAATTAACTATGTAGTCTCAGGGTGGCCTCCTACCTCTGCCTCCTGAGTGCTGTGATTAAAGGCATGCACTACCTTGCCTGGCTTCATTTTTGTTGTTGTTATTGTTTAAAATTAATTTAATTTAATTTAATTTATTTATTTGCAAGCAGAGAGAGAAAGAGATAGAAGACAGACAAAGAATAGACATGCCAGGGCCCCTAGCCACTGCAAAGAAACTCCAGACACATGTACCACCTTGTGCATCTGGCTTAGGTGGGTCCTGAGGAATTGAACCTGGGTTCTTTGGCTTTGCAGATAAATGCCTTAACCACTAAGCCATGTCTCCAGTCCTTGTTTTGTTTTTTGAAGTAGGGTCTCACTCTGGCCCAGGCTAACCTGGAATTCACTATGTAGTTTCAGGGTGGCCTGGAACTCACAGTGATCCTCCTACCTCTGCCTCCCAAGTGCTGGGATTAAAAGTGTGCACCATGGGCTGGAGAAATGGCTTAGCGGTTAAGCGCTTGCCTGTGAAGCCTAAGGACCCCGGTTCAAGGCTCGATTCCCCAGGACCCATGTTAGCCAGATGCACAAGGGGGCGCATGCATCTGGAGTTCGTTTGCACTGGCTGGAAGCCCTGGCGCGCCCATTCTCTCTCTCTTTTTCTGCCTCTCTCTCTTTGTCACTCTCAAATAAATAAATAAAAATGAACAAAAAAAATTAAAAAAAAAGTGTGCACCACCAGTCTCACTTTTAAATTACTATGAGTTACAATTTTATTTTTTACCTGAAAATTATCTTTTTGTGGTAGGAAATGTAACCCAAATGTAATGACAATTTAAAATTATGAACATATTAACTCTATTATAAAATCATTATCACATGCTAGTCATACAACTTCCAGCAAAGTATTCCTCATGGGCTATGTCACCCCACTTCCTGCTACCTATACTATGAATACAGTGGCTGTATCTAGAGCAACCACTTAAAATCATGGGTTGGAAATTGAATACTGATGATAAGAGCCTATGAATGCCAATGTCTTTTCTGCCCAGGAACTACTTTCTGGATTTGCCTTGTTTTAGACAGGGTCTGACAATTTAGTCCATACTTGCCATGCTCCTGCCTCTACTGGGATTGCTGGCATGTGCCACTATGTCTGACTGGCTAGTGCACTCTGGCCTTTATAAGACAAAATAAGTTGTTCTTATCCTAATTAAACCCTGTAATTTGTTTTCTAATTATGTATCACCAGGTGTGGTGGCACATACCTTCAATCCCATCATGCAGGAAGCTGAGGTACAAGGATTGCTGTGAGTTTGAGGCCATCCTGCAACTACAGGTCAGCCTGAGCTAGAGTAAGACCCTATCACAAACAACAACAACAACAACAACAAAAACCCCACCAGGTGTGCTAGTACATGCCTTTAATCCCAGCACTGGAAGGCAGAGGTAGGAGTTTGAGGGATGAGACTACATAGTGAATTTCAGGCCACCCTGGGCTAGAGCAAGACCCTAATTTGAACCCCCTCTCCAAACAATTAATAATAATAGTAATAACAATTAATTAACTAAAAAATAGTAGAGATTGAATAAGTATGTGCATGCCAGAGCCTCTTGCTATTGTTTTGAATCTATTTCCACCGAATTTTAGGGGGCAGGGAAGTAAGAGAGAACATAACCAAATGGGAAAATGTAGCTTTATAACTATAGGAACAACAAGTTTTAAGGAATTCTTCTTTCTTGTCATTCATTTTGAATGAACAGGCCCCAGCAGGAAATTAAGAAGTGAACTTCAATTCACTAAATACAGGATTATATCTCTGTATTTAGAATAAATACTATTTACATTTGCCCAAATGTTCAGGTTTTTAAGGAAAATAAAAATATCTTTACTTTTTAGAATTTACTAATTTGGATTTCCTGTCTTTCAACACAAACTCATGAGGGAATCCAGAGGCATTCTCTAAAGTTAATAGAGCTACTGCAAACCACACAAAGACTCCAGCTTACCATCTTTCCCAGAGGACACATTTAGTGAAAGCGCTCTCTAATTTTCCTCCTGTGGAGGCAGAAGACCAAAGTGACCCTGACGGCTTTGCCTCTTCAACTCAGTCACTTTTTACCCAAGACTGAGACCATTTGCTAGTACTTCAAGTCCAGTTAGCCAACCATTCTACCGAGGGAGGAAGACCTAGACAAGGTCTGTCCCTAAGCTGCATTGCTTTACCTTAGAATGTCTCTTGTGTCCATTGTGGAGTGTTACCTGGACAACTGCTGTCTTTAAAGATCTCTTTTCCTGGAAAGCGCAACAGAACAGGTACTGAGGGTCCTTCCAGCCTGTTCCTGGCTTTGTTCTCTGCCTCTAATGCATATACTCTGGGCTGTAGCAAGTTAGGCTGGGTGGCTTCTCCCAACAAGACAGCATATCCAGTTTACAGAGGATGGGAAAGGAAACACAAATATTATCACAATAAAAAAATCCATGGAGTACCTGCAAGTAAATGGGAAGGAATGAAGGGGGGAGGGAAAAAGGAAGAATAGAAATAAAGGAAAAAAGAAGAAATTAGAAGAGATAAAGGAAAAATGAAAAATGGAAAGGGGGAGAGAGGTAGAGAGAAACTAAATCAGGTCACATTCTGCAAATTCAAATGTTAATTATTCCCAGTGAAAATTACTGTGGTAATTAATTTATAGACGTATGTTAGAATTTGAATCACTCACCTACATTCATCTCTAGAAATCTTGCAGTAGTTTAAAGAAAACTTACATGGTAATTTGTCTGTAATTACACTTGGAGGAACACTTAAAAAACACTACACATCAACAAAACACAAAGCAGGCATATCGTCATGGAGTACAAGTTTCTTAGAGTGACAATAACAATTAGTATAAAAAGAGCAGAGTTGGCTCCACTGAGGACCGCCATTTCCTCAAAAGCAAAGGAGTAATTTAGAGGAAAGTAAAGGAAATTAGTCACTGTATCAGTGAATTAACTGTTAAATAATGCTCTGACCTGACTTTGAAATAACACATTGATATAGTGATGCTACTTGCTACTGGCAAATTGTAAAAAAAATAAATAAATAAGTAAAAATAAAACAACAACAAAAACACCAGCAAACATGCATTGCTCTGAAATTCTTTTGTCAAGTGAGTTTTTTTTTTTTTTATCCTCAGGAAAATATCACCTATCTCTCTCTTAAATCTTACAGTATTAGACCTATATGATATGATTTCAAAACTGTTTGTAATTATCAAGAACAGATCTCAGATGCTTATTTAAAAATCAAGTTAATGTCAGGCTTAAAGTCATGAAGGAATTTAAAAGTGATGTTTAAAATAGAAATGCAGACTACTGACTGGAAATCCCATGCTCTGACCACTAGACCACACGCCTGCCCAAGGATGCTTACAGCTTTTACTGAGCTCTTCTTTGTAATTAGATGCAGTGATTAGAGTGTCTTTTGCATTACTCTGCATTTTTCTTTTAAGTCAGGGTTGTAAGCCACATAGGGCACTGTCCCTTACAAAACTAAACAAGGATTTTCAGTTTTGCAATACAATCTCCTGATATTTGTTTATAGGTTTCACACATCAAAAAACAATGAAATCTGTAATTTTTCAAATTATAATCTTCTCATTCTCTTAAGTTATGTGCCTATGAGAATTTGCAAGTCTTTTGAAGAGAATGTAATCTTTATGCTTACAAAATGTAGGCTTTCATATTTGGGTACAATTACAAATCAAGGCCTTTTCCCCATAATAATCAGTTCCTTAGAGTTGTGGGTTTTCCTCATTTGAAAATAAATTAATGGGAATTTTAAAATATAATTCATCTAGCTTTTGAATCTTTAAAATTGGAAACCATTTATATTCTCAATTGCCAATGAAGCAATGACAGAAAATATGTCATGATACATTATAATTTAATTTTTTTGATCAGGAAAATAAAAATGTATAGCTACAAGAGTTTAATTTAAAGTACAAAAGAAACCTTTCATGCTTTACAAAAAACTTTTATTTTTTGACATTTTTCTCATAAGTATATACTGTATGGCTTAAATATTTAGTTTATTTCTATCAAGTGTCTGTCAAGAAAAAAGTTAATTTTGAAGCATCAAAAATTCAAAGTGCTACAGATGGCTTTCAAAGGAATTGGAATTACCACTCAATGTTGCAAAAAACAATGATTATCTTTTTATAGCTCTAAACATCAGTTTTTAAATTAAAGATTGGTTTCTAAGAGAGCTAATTGTAATAAGTACATATTTTTTTTCTATATGACAAAACATTACTTTTAACTCTGCAACAAAATTGATGTAACTTAGCACAACATCTCTGATATTTGGGTTTTTTTTTAATGATTTTGGGAAAAAAGATAAGGCTTTATGCAAGGACTTAGTGGTCCTCAGCACATTTTTAAAAAACTTTTTTTGTTTATTTTTATTTATTTGACAGCGACAGACAGAGAGAGAAAGAGACAGAGAGAGAGAGAATGGGCGTGCCAGGGCCTCCAGCCACTGCAAACAAACTCCAGATGCATGCACCCCCTTGTGCATCTGGCTAACGTGGGTCCTGGGGAATCAAGCCTGGAACCGGGGTCCTTAGGCTTCACAGGCAAGAGCTTAACTGCTAAGCCATCTCTCCAGCCCCTCAGCACATTTTTTTATTCACTTGGACAAGGGCTGAAGAAACCAAGGAAAGAAGCGTGAAAAGTGACCAGATAACAGAAGTGTATATCCCAGTAACCCTCCTGCTGCTGCTGAGAAGGTTTGAGGGCCTTCTCATTAGGTGGTGGAGTTACTGGTTTATAAAGTTTTTGTAAGATTCTCCTTGTTTGATTATGAGTCAGATTTATTTGCCAAGTAAGTTAATCTTAGATTCTGGCTGAACAACTCTTATGATTTTCTATTTCTCTTGAAGTCTAATTCCTTGCTAGGGGTTACATCTCCTTCTTTGCCTCTTCACAGGGCTTTTTAAGGTTTTCTTTAAAAAAAATATTGAAGACACACACACACACACACACACACACAGAGAGAGAGAGAGAGAGAGAGAGAGAGAATGGATATACCAGGCTTCATGACTGTGCAACCGAACTCCAGACACTTGCTCCACTTTGTGAATCTGGGTTTTACATGAGTACTGGAGAATTGAACCTGGGCCTGGAGACTTTGCAAGTAAGCACCACTAGCCACTGAGCAATCTCTCCAGCCCATTTTTCAGGTTTTCTTCAGCTCTGTGATTTGTGATATCACACATATTATTCTAACATAGATTAGCAATTAATTTGAAATGATTTTGAATTCTCAATTGCTCTTGAGGCAACACAATAACTGGAGAGATGCATTCAAGTAGGAACGGGTTTTCTAGCCCAATCCTCATGCCTCCACATTCATAGGCAACCTCTGTATTGATTTGTGAATGTTTTCCATGAATACTTCTTTTTGTTGTTAATGAAAAGGCAACTTTATGAACAAAGTCCTATATATTTGTAGAGAGATAATTCCTGCCCTCTAGGACTTTGTTCATAAAGTTGCCCCTTTTTTTCAAGGTAGGGTTTCATTGTAGCTCCAAGTTGACCTGGAATTCACTAGGTAGTCTTAGGGTGGCCTAGAGCTCACGGCACTCCTCCTACCTCTGCCTCCTGAGTGCTGGGATTAAAGGCGTGTGCTACCACGACCAGCATACAGATATATTTTTCATTTCAACATACCTAATGACTTCTGTTGCATCATAGACCCCAGTACTTTATTTTCTGAAATTATTACCATCATTACTATACCTCAGCTTGATGTGAAAATAAATGATTTCCACCTTTTATAGTGCTGATCTGTTTTTAAAGTATTTTAATGAATTGAAATATAAAATTTCATTAGTATTAAGGCCAAAAATGTTGTATGCCAACAAGTAATGTCAAAATTAAGTGAGCTATTCACCTAAAATTATACTTGAACCCTGCAGTTCATTCAGAGTATTTCGTAGTTTCAACTGATGCCACTGACCTGAAATCCACCTACCTACAGAAAGAGGGGTTTTTAATTCAAATGTTATAGGAAAAGGAAATCTAATTTTGACCTTGTGTCAGATTGATGCCAAAGTGAATTTATGGTTTTCTTTACTTTATAAGCTATAATTGCAAATGTAGTTTTCTTCATCTAAAACAACTATTCCACCCTGAAATTTTCAAGCAAAAATAGTTTGCAGAAACATTGGCAAAAAAAAAAAAAAAAGTCTTCAAAAGAAACTAGGTTGAATTGAAAGGGAGGACAGAGTTGCTAAAAGGAATTAATATTTTTTTCAATATTTTACACAGAATAAGCCAAGTTTTTACTTTTAAAAATAATTTCTCAAAATTTAAATTAATTTAAATCAGATTAATTTGTAAGAAAAATAACATGAATGTGTATAAATTTAAGATAAAATGATATAAAATTAATACAATATAAAGTTTTCATCAATTAATGACAAACTGCTAAAATATATGCCTTTATATTATTATAGAGTAAATAAAGATGTAGTAAAGTTATAAAACCCAGTTATCAAAGATATTTTGGTTATTCTTATCAAAAATTGGTAAGCATAATTTCATGTTTATTCTAATAAATTATATTGGTCACTCTAAACATTTTTCATTTTAGAATACTCAATGGTTAAATTTAAAACCACACCTAACTTACATATTAACTTACTCTTTACTTTTGCCACAATTACTGGCTGATGTCCAACTTAGGATACATGGAATTCCAGTTTTACAAAGTTTGTATCATATTTCAGTAGGTGGGAGGTTAGGGTTACTCATGAGGTTAGCAGTAGGTGGTAATGGCATCTTACTCCTGTTGCAGCAGGTTCTAATTTTTACACTGATTTTATTACTTCTAAATTGATAACTTTTACATATTTTAATTCTCATGATCTATTTTTGATTTTACTGGTTACTGAACATCACTTTCATTGCACAACAATGTTTAACTAAGGTAGGCCAAAAGAACCTATTAACTTAGTCTCAGAATGTTTTTCAGTTTACCTTTGAATTAAGCATATCTGAGTATGAAAAAAATCTGAGTCTAAAATAATTGCTGCAAGTAATAAAGATAGCAGGCACATAATTATTGAACTGAGGTTGTTTATTGGCCATCCTAATATTAAAAAGGAAGATCAAATATTCTTATTGCATTATTGTATACTTAAATATAATAAAGGTGCTTGAAATACCCAAAGACACATCAAATCTTTTCAAGGCTGTCTTCTGTTTCAGGATGTTAGGACAGGCTGAAACATAGGTTTAAAGCAAATGCTATTTCCTAAGATAATAGAAAATAAATAAATAATAAATAAATCCTGTCAAAGGGAAACTTTCTAATGAAACCAAGACCAAAACTATAAAAAAATAGGTAAAAATGGTCTCCAGAATCATTAAAATGCTAACAGTCATTGTGCATGCTCAACAAGACAATCTATCATGTAGGAAGACCTAGTATTATTTAAATTTTGTAGTAGTGAAAGGGGAGAATGTTCTACATACCCTCTTCAGGAAGAACCTGTTTGAATTTGAATAATTACAAGTCTGTACATTATGAAAAGTTTAGATAATGAAAACCTTGATTTTGGAACAACAGAAGTAGAAGATATTCTCTAAACTTTGAAGAAAATATTGTCAAGTCAGATAAAATCCTTCTGATGTAGTATGCTGCAAACAAATGGTATTAGGAAAAGTATTAGGAAAACCTTGTTACATAGTACTCTTATCTTTGATCACTAGGAAGAAAAGTTGGAGAGGGCCTTGTTAGCTTTCTCCACTAACTGCTTCCAGCAACACCACTCAAATCATCCTTTGTGCCTATAATGAAATGAGAATATGAAGTTAAGCTGTGCTCCTGCCTAGAGGAAAATTCACAGAATCTTAATCTATTTAACTGGAATGAATATTAAGGAACACCTAGACCAGCTTTCTTAATTTATAAATAAGAAACTGAGGTATCAAGGGTAGAGCCATGCATCCCATGTTATATACTTGATAAGGGCTGGAATAACAATATGACTTCTTGATCTCTGGATGAAGTTCTTTTCACTATACAGTATTTGACCAATCAGGGACATCTCTAGGTTACTCAAAGCCAAAAACCATATTATTCATAGCTGTGATTGTCTTTCAGAGAAGAAATGAAGGTTAATGGAGCTCAGTTTCACATCTCTTGCTAAAGTAGTTAGATCTTGTTGACTTGATCTATCTTCCTAGAGCTGTTTTCAACCACAAAGGCAGACAAATCTATCATAAAACATAACATAGGAAACTGTGAGGCCAGACAGTTATGTGAAAATTCCTGAAGAAAAAGTTCCCTTTTTTAACACCCTTGCATTCTCTCCAGTTCCTGAAGTTATGGCATCTTATATTAGAGAAGAATGAAATTTAGACACCCAGTTCACTCAGGCTGGACCCTGTCAGCAGTTCTTAGTATTTTGTTTGAAAACGTAAACAAAGGAGATGCTCATGAAACTAATCTTTGCATATCTTTGTGCTTGGCTTTGTTAAGTTTATTGAATAGAGAAGACAAGGGGATTGTGTATCAGGGTGCAAAAGCAAATTAGAATTTTAGTCAATTAAACATTTTGCCTATAAAATTGGACTTCATTTACATCTGTTGGCAGGGATGCTTTTCCCTTATCAGAAATTCCATATAGACTTCCCATACTGTCCTTAGCATCTGATGTTTCTGGCATTTTATGATGAATATTTTCTTTCCAGGCAGAAAGGAACAATTCATATTTCAAAAAGAAGGTATTTCCATTGTTTTGACATAATTTCCTTGTCATTGACTCTCCTTCTAGATTTAGAATAGAGGACATAGCAAAGTCAGCCTTGGGCCAAATGCCAAATGGCTAAGTATTTTTCAGAGGCAGATGCTAGGAATCATTGTTGAAGGAACTTCTGGTAAATAAGAAGAAATGTGCACTATAATGGCAATCACACTTCTATAATAAAGAATTATTAGTAAACAAAGTTTAACATTAGGTAACAGGACAACATATTATTGTCTTTCACTACACTTACTTCTGAATTTAACAGTTGAAAGATTTTTGTATTTTCTGTTAACATTATGAGCTTTTCCATTCTTCCCCAATTTTGCAACACTTTGCTCTTCTAATATTTCCAGCAGGAGGCAGTTTTAATTCTCAGCTATATCTGAGTATTCAAAAGGAGTATTCAAGTAGTTTGACCTTCAATATTCAAGTAATTTAACCTTCAATATTGAATATTCAATACTCAAGTAGATGACCTTCCTGTGGGAATGCCCTTGCTTTGCTCATTGCACACAGTGGTAATTTACAAAGTGCATGATAGTGACAAAGGGTTGTGATTATTTGACTTCCCATAGGCCAAAAAGAGAAGTTGTAGTAAAGCCAAACACTAAATCTTGGCTCAATACCAAAACTGAGGTTAAATTTTACTGTGTCCCTAATCAGACTTAATAGCATTCCAAGAATCAGAATTGATTTTACAAAATATAACTTCTTTATTATCTTTTACTTCTTTTCTGGAGGAATAATCAGATCTTTTAAACTGAAATCAACAAATTCTTCTAAGTTCCACAAGATGGTGCTATAAAGTGGCATTTAGAAAAAAAAATTTTTTTTTAATGCTAGGAACATATTTTTTCGGCAGTGTCAAGTATAGTTTAATACCACTGCTTACAGATAAATAGTATTTTTAAAAGATAATGGTGAAACAGGTAAGTTTTTATAAGGAAAGCATATTTTACTCCTGATGCTTTAAAATACTTTATCATTCATATACATTATATTTCTCTTTTGATGTCACACTGTCTTCTTGAATTTCTGTATCCATTCCCCCTTCCATCTATTTCAGGGATTCTCAGCCAAGGAGAATTTTACCCCTGGGGATATTTAGTAATTCCTGGAAAGATTTTGAATTGTCACAATTGAGCAGATAGGTGAGGGAACTGTCACTCTTCTACATTTAGTGGATAGAGAAAAGAGACACTGCAAAACATCCTACAGTGTACAAAACAGCCCCTACAGGACTTATCTCACCTAGAGTATTCACAATTGTAAGGTGAAGACACCACAAAACATCCTGCAGTATACAGGACATGGAAGGACTTATCTCACCTAGAGTATTCACAGTGATAAGATGAGGAAACTTTGTTTGTTTACTGTCTTCTTGACTCATTTATTAAATCATCCATACATTCTTTCATTTATACATGTAGTTATCTGTCCATTAGACCAATAGTTTATTTGTTCCTTCAACAAATTTTTCCAAAGTATCCACTGTGACTCTAAAGATAAAAAGATTACCTAAAGATTAGAGAGAGAGGGAGAGAAAAAAATTGTTTATTGAAAGATGTAATAAGAATATGATGGGATCAGTGCTATGTTCTGTAGTGTAAGGCATTCTGGGAACAAGGAAATTTCATGTGGAATCATGGGAAACAGACTAGAATTCAGGAAGACTTCAAAAGTTGGGGTTGCTTATGGTAGGGGTGGGGTAAGAGGGGGAGAATAAAGTGACAGAATGAAATTTTGAGGAAAATGCAAAGCTAAGAGACATTTAACAGTCAAAGGTATATTTGGTGAGTGTGTTCTATTAAGATATGAAATTAGAACAAAGAGAGTTGGGAAACAGAGAAAATCTTAAAAAAAATTGAACAAGGATATTCTGGGCTCTGAACTTCATTCTCTCCAGCAGCATTTAAAATTTGAAATAGAAAAGTAATATGAGACATGGCAGTTGCTTCCGTCTTTAGGCCTGGCCTCACAAAATGCTTATGAGTTCTATGCTAGATGTTTCTTTAATTTTAAAGCCTTGTTTTGTAATTATAAAGCCATTCTATTAGCTGAACACTGTGTATTAGATTTATATTGCAACTATTACTAAAAATTGTATCTAAAATAAGCTTTTTGTTGAGTCAGTGTGTAACTATTTCCCCCTGCTGGCCTGAAACTCACTGTTTAGATCAGGCTGGTCTTCAATTTGTGGCAGCCCTCCTGTTTCTGCCTCTCGAGTGCTGGTATTACAAGAGTACATCACCACATCCGGCAAGAATATATAGTTTATTATACACAAAGTATATTGTTATACATGCTTACTTTCACTATAATAAAAACATCAGATATCTTTATTCACATACTTGGTGTTTTTCTTCAGTCTGAGTGTCCTTGAGAAGATCAAATTATTCTGTGGACTACACATACTCTTCCAATTGATTTTTTACTATGTCAATAACTAACTGTAATTGTCCATAGAATAAATTCTTAAATTATTTTTTCTCAATCTTCTCTATTTCTTGCACTTTTATCAATGTTTTAGACAATCTACTTAGACTGATTTAACATATGTTGTATAATTTGAATAATTACTTCAAGAGTTTTGTTGGAGAACCTATTGATAACTAATTCCACTAATAAGTAAATGACTTACATCAATAAATAACTTAATCATTAAGATTTTAGTTTTGAATGAGTAGCAGTCATGAATATTTCCTGTATTTTGTTTTTGAATTACCATGTATTATCATATTTTTGTATTCATAATTTAAGTGACTTTTAAAAATTTGAATGACTGAAATCACTGCTGTGAACAGTTCTGTAGTTATTTAGAATCTGTGATTACAGATCAAATGGTATAACATGAGATTAAAATAAAAATGGATAGGGTGCAGAAAACAGAAATGGGCCTCATATCTAAATAAAATACAGAAACCCCAAAAATCTCCCACAAGGAACACTGCCATCCTTTTGCCCAAAATAGATGGGTGAAAATACCAACGATAAAAGCGACCAAGGCACTGGGAAGGGCAGGGCAGTATCACTGTCTTCCCACTAGTTAATGATACGGTAACTACACCACTCTCATCCTGCTTGAGGTCCAAACTGGAATTGTCCACTCTACTTTATTGCATCTTTCTGAATCCTTCTTCCTTTTTCCACCAGATCTTTATCCTTCTCATTTCTGTACAGCATGCCCTTGAGTACTAATAAAAATCTCTGATGGAATTTTTTAGATTTAAATATCCATTTTCATTTATTTTCTTCCATATCAATTATTAAAACCTTTCCAATAAGTTATAAAGTAATGTAAATTTCCCACAGTACTTACATTTTGAAATCACTTCAAAATATGAGGTTAATCTTTAAAGGTAAAGATTGCTGAGGTCATGAAAAGGGTTTCAAGCCTAAAAAAGGTGGTTGAAATGATCCTTGGCTTTAAAAGTTACCTTAGAGCACAGGGAAGGGACTTGGTGAAGCATAAGTAGGAGTTAAGTGTTAACTGCAAGGACACCCCAACAGTACAGCCTCACCGCCTGGTGCATCAGAAGCTCTCCTTCCATCTCCTTCAAAGTGAGACACCCAGGAAAGAAATTGCAGGTGACTTCAACAATCCCTTCTACTGTGAGTGCTAGGAATTTTCTTCTCAAATGTTTTCTGGAGCTGAGGAGATAGCTCAGTGGGTAAAATGCTTGTTTTGTAAGCATGAGGACCTGAGTCAATCAATGCCCATAACCCACTTAAAAAAAAAAAAAAGCTGGTCATGGTTGAGTATTTATAATGACAGTGCTGAGGAGACAGAGACAGATGGGTCCCTGGGGCTCGATTGCTAACCAGTCTAGCCTATTGGTCAAGTTCCAAGCCAATAAGAGACCATGTCCCAGAAAGGTAGGTGGCATTCCTGGGAAATGACAAAGTCAGCTGGCCTCCACACACACCTGCACCCTTCCCCCCCAACATGCACACACAAATATTTTTCACAAAGTAGTTATCATGGTATAGACCTTGTGATCCCAGTGCTTGGGGGGGGGGGTTGAGATAGGAGGATCTTGAGTTCAAGACCAGCCTGTGTTTCAGTGCCCACTTGAATTTTGAGCACAGGGCAGAGTGAATGCTCCCTCACTTTACCCTAGTCCTGGCCCTGATCAACTAGCTCCCTAGCTCTGTGGAGCTACTAGAGCACTTTCTCCCTTATATCCTTTTCAGCTCATACAGACCAGGAAAGGCTCCTGAAGGACCTTGGCTCTCCAACTTGCAAGTGAGGAAGCCTGGGTAGAATGTTCTCTTGTCTAACAGGAAACCACTGGGAGAAAGAGCAGTAGTTAGTGATGGAACTTGGAACTTGGAAGCTTCAACTGCCCTTGATTCCAGTGCTGATTTGTTTCTGGACAGGAGTCATAAGCAAAAGCACCAATGCCCAGAAGGTGGGCTTAGCAATTCTGACAAGGAGTCATAATCGTGTATTAACTCAGAACATAGGAAATATCCCTCCAAAGAACGCTGAAGTGAATAAAAGACTTGGTGTGAGCACATTATATAGGTGATATAAAGCTCTTATACATAAGGAAATTGGCAGCTACCTGTGATAAAGCCAAACTAATACCAATATCTACTGTCCACGAGAACACTTTCAATTGTACTGCTAGCCTTCTCATGGTATGTCCTGTCTGCATGTCTTTCCAAAAGCACATGTTTAAGGTGCTCAGGCAGAGTAGACACAACTCCAAGAACACTGGGCCCTGCTTCTCTCCATTTGTGTTTGTGAGGTGGAGAAGAGCTGCTTCCAGCATGTGATTCTGCTTAGTTCCCCACTATCCCTCCCTGCAAGGGAAATCCTCACATAAAGGATTAGGGGCCCCAGAAAGCAGCTTTTCTCTGGGCAACTGCCTATAGCCAGAGTTACAAAGACATTAGGTATCTTTGTGACACCGAGGTAGATGAGAAGTTCCTGGGTAAGTTAACACAGTCTCCATTCTCCATTTTAGGATTTTTATTATACGATTGTTTAAAAGGGGATTCGGGGAGCTTCTGGTCTTTGTCCTACCATGGAAGAAACTGTTGGTCCTTGAAAGACTTTTTGGAAAATAGAAACTAAAGTTATAAACAATAAAAGCTCTCTAGAGAAAAGATGAAAGTGTGGATGAAAGGCGATCAAAATTAACTGGTGAATGCTGACTTTATGTGAGTATTGATTAGGCCTTAACATGAGTATATGTCTATTCATGCATTTCTATGCCTACTCAGTATTAAATACCTAAGCACATATTTCATTCATAGCTTCCTTACAGCTCTGGGGATTTAAACTGATAAACCAACCTCAAAGGGACTGGTTCTTGCGACTAAAACACAGACACCTCTGGGGTGAAATGTGGCAACAGTTTGACAGGCATAGCAGTAGCTTAGGCCAGAAAGGATTTATCCAATTAAAATTATGGGATGAATTTTGGCTGGCAGAATGTAATTACCAGCCTTGGAATGGGTCCAGGATCCTGAGGTTAACACCCCTCTTCTTGCCAACAACCCTCCTACCTGCCAACACTCCGAGATGGAGAAGGCTGGATCTGACATAATCGCACATAATACTGTTGTGACATCTAAGTACAATGATGATGATGTGAGAAGCATCATGAACCTGATTTTTTTAACACTCATTATGTTACTTATTTTTATGCCACATTAGGCTAGAAACCAAATGTCCATATAAATGTTAATTTCCTTTTAACTGTGTTTAAAATGTGTAATTAGAAAAATAAAAAAAAAATAGATTTAAGAATTAATTTATTCCATCAAAGTAGTTATTTAGTGGTTATTTCACCTCAGGAGCGAAATTAGATTAAAAAATAGTGACATTTCATCCTTGCTACGTTTTTAAAAAGAAGCCAACAACAACCAGAAACAAGTCCTGATTTTTTTATTTTTTATTTTTAAGAGAATTGTGTTTCTAGGTTGTGTGGCCTAAGGGGAGTGGGGAAGGCAGGAGGAAGTGCGTAAGCGTCGAGCGTGGTCCGCGCCGCCGTGACCGCGGGATGCGGACGCGCGCGGCCGCCGTCGCCCGCACGGCCGGCAGCTGTGGGCGGGCGTCGCCGGCGGCGTGTCCCGGGAGGCGGAGCCCCCTGCCGGTGCGGGGCCCGCGGGGCCGGGGCGGCCGCCTCACGTGCTCCGAGCCGTGGCTCCTCAGCGGACGGGACCTCGGCCGTCACCGGAAGTCGCCACAGGCCGCTGAAGCAGGGCCTCTCTGGGGTCCTGTGCCCCGACCCCCGCGCGGGCCGACGGCCGGGCTTTAGGCCCCTTTTTGAGAGCCCAGTGCCGCCCCCGCCCCTGGTGCTGGGGCGCCTGTCAGCTTGTGCTGTGAAGGTAGATTTTTCTGACACCATCTTTGTGTGATTTAGCTGTCCACGGGGAATCAAAATGTGGAATGAGAGGATGAAACTAATCCTTTCTTTTGCACTGTTAGGGGTTGCCATAAACACCATTTGTTAAAAAGCATAATTATGTTGGGAAAGTGCCTGATGAGACAATTAAGCTACATAAACACACTGAAAACAAATGAAAACCAGAAGTCGCCCACACCCCTTGTGTAAAGCGAATTTTTTGTTTACTGGAAGAGAGAGGTCTAAGCTGTTTTATTACAATACTATTAACGACTAGGAATACCTAATCATATTTTTATGAATTTTCATTGATGAGACGATGGCCGCAACAGGAAAATCTGCCTGCAAACCGGAATTAGCAGCAGAGCCCTGCACTCACTCTAGGTTAAGATTATCGTGTAACAAATGACCCCAGTGAACACAAGCTAGCAGATTTGCTCCAGGAGAGCACCTCTAGCACAGGAGAACCCCTTTTAGCATAAATAATTAAGTTGAAAGTTTGTTTCAGAGTTGAGCTGGTTCAACATAGTGTTTCCCTGCATGGAGACCATTTCTGGACACACAAGGAGCTCACCTGATGTTTGTAGAACGGATTCATGTGGGCCATACTCCTTGCTAGTTATGATACTTAAAGGAGGCCCATGTTATGACAGCCAGATCTTGAATTGTTTTCTTTGTTAAATTTTTTTTAAAATTATTTTTATGTATTTGAGAGAGAGAGAAGTAGGCAGGTAGACAGAGAGAGAGAGAGACACAGAGAGAAGACAGAGAGAGAATAGACATGCCAGGGCCTCCAGCCACTGCAAATGAACTCCAGACAAGTGTGCCCCTTGTGCATGTGGCTTATGTGGGTCCTGGGGAATTGAACCTGGGTTTTTTGGCTTTGCAGACAAGCACCTTAACTGCTAAGCCATCTCTCCTTGAATTATTTTCTTTATCTTGAGATATTTTAATTCCTTTAGATTATAAAATCATCTGAGGTATGGGAAGATGAGCTGACATTGTTGAGTTCTAAAAAGAATCAGTGCAACCTCTATAATGTGGCATTAATCCATTGTGGACAAAAGAATCAGTTGCATTTTGGACATTATTAAATAACATATAGGAGACTATGTCTTTCAGTTCAAGGCAGGGTCTCAGGAAAAACTTGAAAACGTTAGAAACTCGGGAGCACAGAGTACAAGGAGGAATTTAGTCATGTTCTTGTCACCTGGGTCTCTGTATAATATCCAGTATCTATATATGTCATTTTTATTTTAAAAAAGTCAACATAATAAATAGTCTTCTTCATTGCCCTTTAATGCATTTCGTCAGGGCATCTAGTTCAGTAAAAAAAGAAAAAAAATCATGCCTTAAGTAATGCAGGCCTGGAAAACAGGGATAAGCTAAGGAAAGCCATGCTCAAAGTGGAATAGCTAGTTTAATGAGGTTTCCCTTACATGACTGTCCAGGCTGAAAATTTGCCCGGCATTTCCCAATGTTGTTACTCTGTTCACATGACCATGTCTACATGATGTCGTGTTTGAATCAATTTGAGGTTTTTTCCTAGATGTTCTCTAGGAATGAAATAGTGAAGTACTTACATTGTTAATGCCTGATTTCCAGAAAATCATGTTTATGGTTAATGAACATGAAAATACCAATGAACTATAAAAACTGCAATAAGGAATCATTTCTTTCTTCTAGAAAAATCATGTCCTCCTCCAGTTGGGACTCCATTTGGCTGCCTGCTTACTAAACAATTCAGAAGCCAGAAGGAAGTACATTGTTGAGAGCATAGCAAGAGTAGCAGTTGGGAGAAATGGTAGGAACAACAGAAAATTGAAGTGAATATTGCGGTGTTTTGATAATACAATGAATTTTATACTCAGCACCCTGAATCTACAGAGCATGTTCTTCCTAGGTTCCCTTAGCTTCCTGTGCAGCAGACTGAGATGTGCACACAGCCTTTTCTTAAAATTTATTTATTATTTGCATGGAGAGCGAGTGAGAGTGAGAATGGTCGTGCCAGGGTCTGTTGCCACTGCAAACTCCAGATGCATGTACCACTTTGTGCATTTGGCTTTATGTGGGTACTGGGGAATTGAACCTGGGCCGTCAGGCTTTGCAAGCAAGCACCTTTAACCTCTGAGCCATGCAAGGGCCTTTCTAATGTCTTGTGTAGCCTTAGCCCAATAGCTCTTGATATTTGTAGGAGTCTCTAAGTTGTAGATTGTTTAGGATGTTGACAGGCTCCTAAGAATGATGTATTTACATAAACGTTTACTGTTCCCCTCATGGGCCATTTATCTGATCATTAATAGAATAAGTATAATGGTACATTATGATTTTTGTTCAGCAAGTTAAATGAAAAATGAACTTGCCAAATACCAATCATTTTTCAAAGCACTCCTGCCAGTCAAGCCTATGCTATCATGACTGTATTAGTGCTATTACATTTTCTCTGTGTAAAGACTGTGAAGCAATTATACTTAAGTGATGTGCATGAGATCACCCAGCAATTCACTGAAGAAGACTGGAACTCCAGCCTACTTCTTTTCTTAGACAACATTAATGAGAGATGCTACTATGCTTTTCTCACCCTTTACAAAATCTTTGTCTAATGACCCTGATCCAAATAGTATTCACCTTTATGATCAAACATACACATAAAACATAGGGTAATTACAAACTTATAATCATTTAAATACAAATGTTTTGTTATTAAGTCATTATTTTTTGCCAATAGGTGAGCATTAGGGTTATAGCCCTAAAACATCTGAAACAGTAGTATGTTTTAGTTTCTGGTTGTCATTTTTTGATATAGTTTTCATGAAAAAGAAGTGTTTACCCACAATCCATTTCTAACTAAAAGCATATTTAAGTTACTGTCTTGCAACTTTGAGGAGCTGGAAATGTCTATGAAAATTCCTGATAATTACTGATTTAAAAAAACCCTTTTGGAGTCAGTCTGCAGCTCATTCTTTTGAACACTCTTTGTAAGAAGACCCAGCTTGGGCTCTTCATTGTCAGAAACAGAACATCTAATGGGATTGGGTTACCTGTGTCTGTGATTGAATGAATGAGTAGAGACATTTGTGGAAGACACACACTGATGGACTCCTGGGTCTCAACTCACAGTTTTTATCAGCTTATTAGTGGCAGCTGCTCAAATGGAATTATAGCTATTATATTCCATTACAAATACCAAACAATTTACTTCCGCTGAGATGCATACTGACAGCTCCTCCTGCCAGCACTCATTTTTTTTTCTATATGCATGCTTAAAAAATTGCAGGAGAGTGTTTCATTCTTTCAGTATTTGGTTCTATTGAATCATAAGAAACTGAGAATAAAAGCTTTACAGGAGAAGATTTAGGATAAAAAGATAGATCATATCTTTTTTCTTCCAAGAGCTAGAATACATTGAGGAACTAGATAAAATAGGAGGTCACATGCTCTTACTCTTGCTTCATCTTTTATAATTTTAAAGATGCAGGGAAGGTAGCAATAGTTAACAAAGTGAACCTGTTTTATAAATACTTTAAAGGAGTTTATGTTTGAGTGGGTGGAATAAAACTTCATAAACCTCATTTTTTTTCTAATTAAGCAGAGTGAGCACATGTGAATGGCCTAATGGGTCTTTATTATAAGAACTGAGTTATACATTTTAGATCTATATGAGGGTGGGACTCTATAGATGTCTATAGATGCTCATTTCACTGTGAATGAATGATACATGTTTATCTTTTCACATTATTCACATTAATAATGTAGGGCTCCTCTGAATTCTGTAGAACTGGGTGAAACTACTTTTGATTTTGCTCTGAAAAGATTAGCTGTTAAGCTGCCAGGGGAGAGAGGGGCGATGTATAATAGCATAACTAAAGGTTTTTAATTACCGCCTGAAAACTTTTGTCCTTCACTTTGAATTTGCTTTTGTAGGCTTCAGGGGGACTTTTAAGGAGGCTGGACCATGCTAGTAAACTTCAAAAATAACTTGGAGTTTATGTATGGCGGCTTTCTCCTCCAGGTTATACATTCAAGTGAGTCATAAGCTACCAAAGCTGGAAGTCGTTAACATCTGAAGACTGTTGGTGGCCCCAACAGGAGATGGTGGAGTAGGAACAGTTTCTAATGGACAGGTGCACTCTTACCACAAACCTCTGTGCTAGACACTAATTGCCCTTTCCTCGTTTCTCCAAATTTCAAGACCTTGTTTCAGACAGCTTGATTTCTGGTTTATAGAAGGAAAGAGCACAAAATGCACAGTGATACAATTTTTTGTTGTTTTTCTGTTCTTTTTTCTTTCTTCTTCTTCTTCTTCTTTTTTTTTTTTTTTTTTTTTTTTTTGGTTTTTCGAAGTAGGGTCTCACTGTAGCCCCGGCTGACCTGGAATTCACTATGGAGTCTCAGGGTGGCCTCAAACTCACTGTGATCCTCCTACCTCTGCCTCCCGAGTGCTGGGATTAAAGGCGTGCGCCACCACGTCTGGCTTTTTTTTTTTTTTTTTTTTTTGAGACAGGATCTGCTGTGTAGGCCAAATTGGCCTTATACTCATCATCCTCCTGCCTCAGTTTTCCAAGTGGCAGGGCTACAGGTATGTACCATTATATTCAGCTTAGAATGATACAATTTGGTCTTTGAACAAAGGGTGTCCATCTTATACTGAGTTAAGAGAACTTTGACAAATGTAATGCAAGTCCATGGGAAAAATCTCTTTTAGAATCTAATACTTATGTCTAAGCTGAGCCATCTAGTCATATAATGCTATAATATAGGAAGTGGAAATTACTATGTATGAATTTCATGTTTAGCTAGTGTCACTTTCTAAGGTCACATCCCAGAATTTCTCTGCAAAATTAAGTTTAATCCTGTCAGAAGAAATTAAGTATTAAAATTTCATCACAAAAAAGAAGTCTTATTCTTTTTTTAAATTTTTGTTTATTTTTAGTTATTTATTTGAGAGTGGTAGACAGAGAGAGAAAGAGACAGATAGACAGACAGAGATAGAGAAAAAGAGAGAAAATGAGCACGCCAGGGCCTCCAGCCACAACGAACGAACTCTAGACGCGTGTGCCCTCTTGTGCATCTGGCTAACGTGGGTCCTAGGGAATTGAGCCTTGAACCGGGGTCCTTAGGCTTCACAGGCAAGTGCTTAACCGCTAAGCCATTTCTCCAGGCCCCAAGAATTCTTTTTCTTTTGTGGTGTTTCCTTTATAGTGGAAAACCATCCTGAAGTATCAGTGCTCAATATCTTTTCTGATCCAGCATACAACAGATCAGTTATTACAATAGTGGCTTCTATTGGTAAGCCAGGTACTAGTTAAATTTCTGTCTTTACAAGTAGTCTTCTTGGTGAATGGCAGACTTTAGGTAAAGTGGAATGTTCTTTAATGATTGATGCCCTGTGTAAACAGATCATCTCACCATTTCTCTGAACACATACATTTGAAACATTCCTTGTTTGTTGTTTCTTACAGTGAACGTTGGGGTCCTTTGCTGAAGGTGAATCACCTGCCTTTGTGGTTAAGAAGGTCACGGTTAGTTGAAGTGCATGCTGAAGCTCATCTTGCTTTGGCCAATAAATCAGCATGGAATGAAACATGGGAGGCAGTTGTGCTTTGGGAAGTTTTTTTTTTTTTTTTTTCTTGGTTTTTTTGGTTTTTCGAGGTAGGGTCTCACTCTAGCCCAGGCTGACCTGGAATTCACTATGTAGTCTCAGGGTGGCCTCGAACTCATGGCGATCCTCCTACCTCTGCCTCCCGAGTGCTGGGATTAAAGGCGTGCGCCACCACACCCGGCTGTGCTTTGGGAAGTTTTGTAGGACAACTTAAATTTGAAGAATCACAATTATGTAAAGAAAAACATATATTAGTACTTGATAAAGGATCCAGAATATTTTGAAATAAGTGTGCTTTCATTTTGGAAAAAGGCATGTTTCTTTGGAGACTGATGTCCTGAAAGATAACTTCTAGCAAACATAGGACTGAAATGTGAAATCTGCTTTTATTTCAATTGCTAAAATGATCACTTGATACTATTAGTGGATTAGTAGTAACACAAAATTCTTAGTGGCCAGTAATATGTATTAATGTGTCATAATTAAATGAAATATCTGTGTCCTGGATATGTGCAAAACTGAATATGCTTTTAAATTTCTGTGAAGTTTAAATACTTTAATGTCATTAGTCATAAATCATTCTGAAAATAACAAGTAATTATAGAAGAGTAGTTGGGAAAAGTTGAAAAAATTGAAAGTAGCCAGTTGTAAAAAACATAATAACAAAATTGTCTAAGTCCAATAAACATTGCATACTTCCTTCACTTTAGGAAGGAAAATCTAGAAGAAATGTGACTCTTATGTTCTATGAGGAGGTGGGGTGAGGGGAAATGTTGAATCTTTTTCATTATTTTGGATGAAAAAAATCACCTGCATAGATTATAGTTTGTTGGAAATAGTTTATACCTTTTTAAAGATACAACTGAAAGTTTAGTGATTTTTTTTCACAATTTTACATTTTTAGGTAGTTCTGTTCTGGCTGCCAGTGTGGAAACTTTCCAGACTATCATTATGGAGGTTCAAAAGGGAGTCCACCCTTGCCTAAGAGCAATAGACCTGGTCCCCATTTTCCCTCTCTGGTGCTGGAGTGGAAGAGTGTGGCATGGTGGCCAGAAGTAAGAGAACGACCGGGCTCTTCTTCCTTAGTGGACACAATGCAGAGTTGATCTTGAGGAATTGTATTGGGCATTGGAGTTTGCAGTGTTCACCATGTTTTTGTCGCTCATCCTTCCACTTTCCATGCTATGGCATTATGGAACTCTAAATGCTGAGGGAAGTGGCAAAAAAAAAATAATCACTAATGATTTTCTCCCTTATAAACTCACAACAGAACGTGAGGAAACAGCAGTTTCTAATTCGTTCCTTGGACTCTTCAAAGCAGGGTGATAGCATGCTTGGCCCAGCTGTATCTTATTTTCTTGAGTAGAGGTAATGATGAGGTTGAAAACCACTTAAATGTTAACTCTTACCCTCTTTTCTTCGAATTTTTTTCTTCTTTCCCTTTGCACAAGTCTCTCTTAAGATCTCCTGTGGAGCCAATCTGTCACATGCATGATTTCTACCCCAGGGATAAGTTTAATTTGGAAAATTTGAGCTATGTCACTTGAGGTGTTTTTGAATGAGGCAAATTGGAAGAAAAAAAAGACTTTTTGACTGGACTGTCTAGCTGGACCATCATTAATTACAAAATGCAGAGGCTTATAATCTTTGGGGAAAAGTCCGCCTAAGAATAATTGCATTCTTCCCCATATGACCTCAAAAATCCTTCTATTATGTTGCCTCATTTTTCTTTAATAGTGAATTGTCTAACATTTGTAATGTAGATTTGGACTTTAGCTGAGCTATACCAAGCACTAGAAGTAGGAAATGAGACTTGTTTCCAAGGGAGTCACCTCACTGCTTTTGGTGCATTTGAATGTGACTTGACATTCAGGGGTTATTTCCCCAAGGAAATCTAGGTCCTAGATTTACTTTATTTATTTATTTAATTTTGGTTTGTCGAGGTAGGGTCTCACTATAGCCCAAGCTGACCTAGAATTCACTCTGTAGTTGCAGGCTGGCCTCAAATTCACGGAGATCCTCCTACCTCTGCCTCCCAAGTGCTGGGATTAAACCAGCACGCCTGGCCTAGATTTACTTTGTTTTTGATCCATGGAAGAGTTAACATTCAACATGGAGGAGAATATGTTTCACACAAAAATGAAGAGTTCAGAAATGTCCAGACCATAATAATGACTTTAATTGTCTTCAAAACAATTATGGACAATTACATTAACTCTGAAATTAGCTGGTACACAAAGTTCTTCCTGACCTCAGAACTAGTCTACCCCAGATGTTCCTCCTGTGTGTAGGAGACAGTTGAGAACCAGAGGGTCTGGACACAACATTTCTTCCTTCCCTTGCCCTTTTGCTTCATTGGCAGCTACTGTACCTCATGATTTAAACATGGACATTTCTAATTAAATGAGAGCTCAGCTGCATTCTTGAACTAATTTATAACATTTGATTTGAAATGTAATAGCTTCAATCTTCGTCTGATTAAAAACAGTCATATACTGTACATGGTTACTATTTTGATGCTCCAACATGCAGTTTTTATTTTTACATTCCCCTTTCTACACAGCTGTTCATCTAATATCATCCAATTTTTTTAAAGCCTTTTTTTTTTTTTTTTTTTTTTTGGTAACAGCATGCTCAGGCATTCTTATGAGGCAGAGGCATTCACATTCTAGGATCCTGCAGTTTTAGAACAGTAAAAGGGTGTTTTTCAGCAAGTTAACCCCTTTCCAGGGTAACCAAGTTTCAGATAATTCATTTAACTTCTTTGGGACAAAGGGAAATGTAGGACATTCTGGTGACATAAACAAATTAATATATGTAATTCTTGTGTGCTTTGTATGCAAAAATTCATACCTATTGTTGCCAGCTGTGAGCTTACTTATATCTCAAGGAAGAGGATCTTCCAGAATTGGTGTTCAGAGAATTTATAAATGCTCTGAGTGTTATTTGTAAAGTTTTTTTGTATATGTACTTTTGTGAATGCATAATAGAAATGCACCCATAATTTTGCATATAATTATTTTATTTTATCTTTTTTTTCTGAGGTAGGGTCTCACTGTAGTGCAGACTGACCTGGAACTCACTCTGTATTTCTGGGCTGACCTCAAACTCACAACTGTCTTCCTACCTCTGCTTCCCAAGTGCTGGGATTAAAAGCATGCACCACCATACCTGGTTTGCATATAAATTTAATTGGAGAACTTTCAGAATAAAGAGAAAAGCAATGCAGATGTGAGAGTATCCTGATCTTGAAGACATCCAAACGACTTCATTATGGCTGGCCAGTACTTAGTTTAAGCAAGAAAATTGTACACTTGGCTTTGGATTCAGAAAGATTATATGGCCTGTATCACAGAGGATGACAGAGAATAGAAAAACAAGCAGACCAGTTAAGAAGCTGATAATGGCCCAAGATAATAGAAAATAAAAGCGGACTCCACTGGATTTTGAGGCTGGGGAACAAAACAGTGGTATCATAGTATAAGAGCTGGGTGTGGTGGCGCACACCTTTAATCCCAGCACTCCGGAGGCAGAGGTAAGAGGATTGCTGTGAGTTCGAGGCCACCCTGAAATTTCCTAGTGAATTCCAGGTCAACCTGGGCTAGAATGAGACCCTACCTTGAAAAATCATATATATATATATATATATACATACATATGTATATATATAAAAGAATGGGAATTTGGGGAGAAAGAATACATTTTTTGCATGTTATCATTTGGCTTTTTGACTTGTAGTTTAGAGATTGAGAGATACAGATATAATCTGTTTATTAGCTACTAAAAATTTAAGACTTTTTTCAATATGTTAGGCTATGTCTCATTTTTATTTTGATTGTTTCTCTAAACGTTTTCCTCTCATTCCTTTTTCTCTGCCTTTCCTATCTTCTCTCTCTCTCCTGTTTTTTATTCATATAAAAATGAAACATGTGGCCAGAAGCCAACTATTAAGTACCTTCTCACCCTCTATACTCCATCATGCCTACACTAAAGTTTCCTTCTTTCAGAACCTCAAATGTTCAACTCTTCTACTTTATTATTCATTTGATTTCAGATATGTAAATGTCATGCTTATAATAATTCTTCTTGGTTTTTCAGTTTTATGCATGTGGTAGTTTGAATGTAAATTGCCTCCCACAGCTTTAAGCGTTTGAGATTAAACTTCATGCTTGATCCCTGCTGGTAGAACCTGGCTGGAGAAGGTGTGTCCCTGGGATGGGCCTTGGGATTTTATAGTCTATTCCCCTTGGCTGTACCAGTTCGTTCACTCTTGCTGCTTCCTCACTACAACTGAGATGTGATGATGTTGAGCCAGTTTCCTGTGTGTGTCATGCTTTCCAGGCCACGATGAAACTTCCCTCAAAACTGTAAGCCATACACAAACCCTTTCCTCTCCTAAGTTGTTTCTGGCCAGGTGTTTTGTCCCAGCAACAAGAGGGTAACTTCTGCAACACATTTTCTGTGAACATCTCGATGCAGAAGATGATAATTTAGCTTCCTCTTATACCATCCTTCACTCCAACACACACACACACACACACACACACACACACACACACACACACACAATCTCCCTGATCCTTCCTCATCTTATTATAATTATGTTAAAATTTGAATTAGTATTTTAATATTCAGTGATTATATTTATATATGTGTAAATATTATTCATAAGGAATCATTTTATTTTGTATTTATTTATTAGAGAGAGAGAGAGAGAGAATAGGCATGCCAGGGTCTCAAGTTACTACAAGCGAACTCCAGACACATGCACCACTTTGTGCATGTGGCTTACTTGGGTACTGAGGAATCAAACCTGGGTCCTAAGGCTTTGCAGGCAAGCACCTCAACCACTAAGCAATCTCTCCAGCCCATGGTACTTGTTTTTACAAGCATAAAAGATGGAGGATTGAAGGGGTCATGGAGTCTTTTTTTTTTTTTTTTTGCCATAATTCCACATATCTGCTGAAGCCAGGCAATGCATGGCAGGGTCAAAATCCCAGCAAGGAGCCCCTGAGAGGCCACTTTGTGAAGCTGCGAAGGTGAAACCTGAGTTGTAATAAAGACCCCAAAGTCAGGGGAGGGCTGGCTCAAGAGAGAGCCTGTGTGTATTACAGGCAGCACAGCTGGAGAGGAGGCATTACCCAGTCCTTTAGAGCCCAGATGCTTCTGTCAGGAGCCCCCAGATGCTGACCATGGAGCTGCAAGACTTGGTGCTTGCCCCACTGTGACTAAGTTTTGCTTTAGTCTAATCTTTCCTGGCTCTGTTCCCATTCCTTCCTATTGGAGTGGGAATGTTGATTATATTCCATTGTATATTAGGAGTATGTAACTTGCTCCTTAATTTTTTTAAGGTGCTCTCAGCTGAGGAATTGCCTTGGGTCTCAGAAGACTGTTACAGATAAAGGGTACTTTTGAAGTTGGAATGAATTCATTTTATACCATGAGCTTTTGGGCACAAGTGGAAGATTGTGGCTTATAAGTGATATGTTTTCTTTTTTTTTTTTTTTTTTTTTTTTTTTGGTTTTTTGAGGTAGGGTCTCACTCTGGTCCAGGCTGACCTGGAATTCACTATGTAGTCTCAGGGTGGCCTCGAACTCTTGGCAATCCTCCTACCTCTGCCTCCCGAGTGCTGGGATTAAAGGCATGCGCCACCATGCCCGGCTTATAAGTGATATGTTTTGATGTCAAGTTGACAAGGGATGGATTTGTAATGGTTAATCTCAATTTTAAACTTGATTGGATATAGAATCATCACCTAGGAGACAAATCTCTGGGAATGTTTGTGAGGGAGTTTCTAGATTAGGTTAAGTGAGGTTAGAAGATCTACTCTAACTGTGGGTGACACAAATCCATGGGCTAGGTCTCCAAACTGAATAGGCAGGAGAACTGAGCACCAGCATTTGCCATGGTCTGTTTTTTGATTGTGGATGGAATGTAATCAGCTGTCTTGTACTCTTGTAGCCATGCTTTCCCATAATTGTTGGTCAGAAATGTTGAGTTCTGATATGCTTCTTACTGCTGTGTATATGTATATATATATATATATATATATATATATATATATATATATATATACATAATTTATTTTTATTAATTAGTTTTGTACTCAGTGAATACAGTCAGGTTGGTACCATTGTTAGGCTTGTCCATGTCCTACCCCCTCCCCCTGGCCCCTCCTTGTTGAGGTATATGGGTCATGCATTGTGGAGTTAGCCCACAGTTATGGGTAGGAGAAATGTCTCTGCGTATCGTGACCCAACATGTGGCTCTGACATTCTTTTTGCCCCCTGTTCCACAAAATTTCCCTGAGCCATGTTGGGTTTATTTTGGGTCTGTTTCAGTGATGAGGTGTTGGGATCCTCTGTGTCTCTGGATATCTGATTTGGTAGGAGTTGATTGTTCTCTGTGTTGATCTCATTCACCCTTGTGCTGGTACCTAGTTCACCAAGAAAACAGCACTCTTGCTTGTTTTGTCAATTATTCTTAGTTTCAGCTGGGGCCCTTTTGAGGTATGATGGGGTGGTTCTCTCCTTAGAATCTGCATCTATCTGAAGAAGAGAATCAGATTCTCCAGTGGAGAGTAAAGTTAGCACCAGACAAATGGGATAACCAATTTTTTTTTTAGAGAATTTAATAGGTATAGGCCCTCTTGTAGCCCACGATTGGTGGTAGCTTGATAATGGAGAGCGGGCTCATGTTTGGATATGGTTCTGACTTGTTTCCCAGCTCCAGCTATGGGTCACGTTCCACTGAGGGGAGCAGTTAGCCAAATCAAGAGCAGTTGGTTTCCCACCATGGCTGTGCACCACTATTGCGCTTGTGTGAGCATCACGACAGGTTATTTGCTGCTAAGTAGGTTAGACCATGAGTTGCTTGGACAGATATTGGTCATTTTCCCCCAGTTGCCCATGTAGCACCTTCTGGCACTAGATACACTGATTGTCTGGGGACTGACTCTCTTCTAGCTTCCAGCCGTGCCATTCCATTTTACGTGTCAACCACTTATGGTGTCTTCAGCAGTAGGGTCTTTCCACTAACCTTTGGTGGGTCATCAAGTACTCTGACAGAAAGCTGTCTTTCTTTTTGGAAACCTTGTAGGTCTCTCTGATCAAAAGCTCATTGTGAATGATAGCCACCTGCAGGTACTGGGAGTTACAGGTCAGTGACCACTAAGAGAAGGAAGGAAAAGATAACTAATATAAAAGAGTTAGAGAGAAAAGAGGGAGAGAGAGAGACAGAGAGAGAGAGAGAGAGAGAGAGAGAGAGAGAGAGAGAGAAGCTGTAGAAGATTAAGGTATCCTCTCCAGTGCCTTGTGGCTCAGGTGTTCCCTCAAAGGGCCTGGTGAAGGTTCAACCATTTGGTCTGCCTTTCAGGATGCAGACCTTTTTTTTTTTTTTTTTTTTTGAGGTAGGGTCTCACTCTGGTCCAGGCTGACCTGGAATTAACTCTGTCATCTCAGGGTGGCCTTGAACTCATGGCGATCCTCCTACCTCTGCCTCCCGAGTGCTGGGATTAAAGGCGTGCGCCACCACGCCTGGCAAGATGCAGACTTTTATGGTACCATTGTTGTTTGGGTTTAGATTTGTGGCCCCCACCCCCTCTGTTGCCCTCCCCTCCCTCCCACTCACCCTATTGTCTAGTCCTTGAGATGCTTGCTGGGTATGTTGACATCTTGGGCAGATTCAGGTTAGGCGCTGTAGATGAGTGAGACTATGTGGTGATTATCTTTCTGTGATTGGATAAGTTCACTGAGAATGATCTGTTCCAGGTTCAACCATTTTTCTTCAAATTTCATTGTGTCATTTTTTTCTTACTGCTGTGTAGAATTCCATTGTGTAGATATACCACATCTTAGTTATCCATTCTTCTAGTGATGGATATCTGGGTTGATTCCAGCTCTTAGCTATTATGAATTGAGCTGCTATAAACATGGTTGAGCAAATCTCTCTGGACTGAGGTTTAAAGGTTTTAGGGTACATGCCCAGTAAGGGAATAACCGGGTCTCCATATTGCTTTCCAAAGTGGTTGTACCATCTTACATTCCCACCAACAGTGGATGAGGGTTCCTATTTCTCCACATCCTCCCCAGCATTTTTTTTTCATTTGATTTTTTGATGTTTGCTATCCTTACTGGGGTAAGGTGGAATCTTACAGTTGTTTTAATTTGCATTTCCCTGATGATTAGGGATGATGAACATTTTCTTAAGTGTGTGTTTGCCATTTGTATTTCTTTCTCTGTGAAAGGTTGTAGAGTTTTGACGCCAGTAATTTTCAAGGAAGAAATCCTTAGGACCATGTATAGCAAGGATTGGCATGTTGACGTCCTCAATCTTTGTGTTGCCCAGTTTGAGCCAGATTCTGCTGATTATATTATATCAAGCTTCATCACCAGACCTATGAAGATATAGACACACATGGGAAGTATGACCAACAAGATACTTTGGTGGAATGGCTTGGTATTTTTTTTTTTTTTTTTTTGGTTTTTTCGAGGTAGGGTCTCACTCTAGCTCAGGCTGACCTGGAATTCACTCTGTAGTCTCAGGGTGGCCTCGAACTCTGGCCCCCACCCCCTCTGTTGCCCCTCCCCTCCCTCCCACTCACCCTATTGTCTAGTCCTTGAGATGCTTGCTGGGTATGGTTGACATCTTGGCAGATTCAGGTTAGGCGCTGTAGATGAGTGAGACTATGTGGTGATTATCTTTCTGTGATTGGTAAGTTCACTGAGAATGATCTGTTCCAGGTTCAACCATTTTTCTTCAAATTTCATTGTGTCATTTTTTTCTTACTGCTGTGTAGAATTCCATTGTGTAGATATACCACATCTTAGTTATCCATTCTTCTAGTGATGGATATCTGGGTTGATTCCAGCTCTTAGCTATTATGAATTGAGCTGCTATAAAACATGGTTGAGCAAATCTCTCTGGACTGAGGTTTAAAGGTTTTAGGGTACATGCCCAGTAAGGGAATAACCGGGTCTCCATATTGCTTTCCAAAGTGGTTGTACCATCTTACATTCCCACCAACAGTGGATGAGGGTTCCTATTTCTCCACATCCTCCCCAGCATTTTTTTTTCATTTGATTTTTTGATGTTTGCTATCCTTACTGGGGTAAGGTGGAATCTTACAGTTGTTTTAATTTGCATTTCCCTGATGATTAGGGATGATGAACATTTTCTTAAGTGTGTGTTTGCCATTTGTATTTCTTTCTCTGTGAAAGGTTGTAGAGTTTTGACGCCAGTAATTTTCAAGGAAGAAATCCTTAGGACCATGTATAGCAAGGATTGGCATGTTGACGTCCTCAATCTTTGTGTTGCCCAGTTTGAGCCAGATTCTGCTGATTATATTATATCAAGCTTCATCACCAGACCTATGAAGATATAGACACACATGGGAAGTATGACCAACAAGATACTTTGGTGGAATGGCTTGGTATTTTTTTTTTTTTTTTTTTGGTTTTTCGAGGTAGGGTCTCACTCTAGCTCAGGCTGACCTGGAATTCACTCTGTAGTCTCAGGGTGGCCTCGAACTCTCAACGATCCTCCTACCTCTGCCTCCTGAGTGCTGGGATTAAAGGCGTGTGCCACCACGCCCGGCATGGCTTGGTATTTTGTAAATAAGAAGATTGATGGCTTGCTCATTGACCTGATGAGATTTGATCGATGATGCTACCAGCTTGATTCAGCTGTATCACATGCTCTATCCAGATGGCCAGTCAGCTCAGGAGGCCAAGGAGCAGGCTGCTGAGGGAGCAAATTTGATTAAGGTCTTTGCAAAAACTGTAGCCCAGAGAGGAGCATATATAGAACTAACACTGCAGACATATCAAGAGGCATTTAGACATTCTGCAGCTTCCTGAAAACATTAAAAATATTTCATTTTACTAAAAAGAAATTATGGGCAAACCCAACTGCACTTGAAGTAACTCCACTCTCTTCTCTCATTTGGGTTTTACTACAAATTGAAGGGCCAGTAAGTTAATACTCTACTGGGCAAACTTTGACCAGTGTGTGTGTGGGGGGATCAGAGACAGTACACTTCATTTATCTCCAAGATGGATAATTCTGAGGCCCATTTTGAACAGGATCATACCTGTGACCAGCTTGCTAACACACCCCTGGATTGGCTTTTTTCTTTTTCTTTTTTCTTTTTTCTTTCTTTTTTTTTTTTTTTTTTTTTTTTTTTTTTTTGGTTTTTCAAGGTAGGGTTTCACTCTAGGTGAGGCTGACCTGGAATTCACTATGGAGTCTCAGGGTGGCCTCGAACTCACAGCGATCCTCCTACCTCTGCCTCCCGAGTGCTGGGATTAAAGGCGTGCGCCACCACGCCCGGCCCCGGCTTTTTTCTCCCTTCCTGTCTCATTCCTGAAATTTAGTGAACAGGCTTTATTTTATTTTTAAGTGCTTGATTTTGTTTGGTAGAGATGAAGGGGGAAAGAGAGAGAGAGAGAGAGAGAGAGAGAGAGAGAGAGAATGAGAATGAACAAATGAGAATAGGCTTACCAGGGCCTCTTGCCACTGCAAACAAAACTCCAGATGCATGTACCACATTTTGAATCTGGCTTCACATGGAACCTGGGAACTGAGCCTGGGGCTGGTAGGCTTTGCAAGCAATCATCTTTTAAAAAAATTATTTAATTTAATTAGTTAATGTGTTTGACAGAGAGAGAGAAAGAGAGAGAGGGAGAGAGAGAGAGGGAGGGAGAGAATGGGTGCACTAGGGCCTTCAGCCACTCAAAACGAACTCCAGATGCATGCGCCCCTTGTGCATCTGGCTTACATGGGTCCTGAGGATTTGAACCGAGGTCCTATGGCTTTGCAGGCAAACAGCTTGACCATTAAGCAATCACCTTTTAAAAAATATTTGTTTACTTGAGAGAGGGAGAGAGAGAGAGAATGGGCACACCGGGGTCTCTAACCACTGCAAATGAACTCCAGATGCATGTGCCACCTTGTGCATCTGGCTTATGTGAGTACTGGAGAATTGGACCTGGGTCTTGTGGCTTGGTAGGCAAGTGCCTTAACCTCTAAGCCATCTCTCCATTCAGCAAGCAAGCACCTTTACACTAAGCCATCTCCTCAGTATGGTTTTTATTGAAATACCCACACTGTGGAGCAGTTGGACTTGGACTTTTTCTTTCTATCAAAAAGATGGCAGATCCCTCTTCTCTAGTTTGTACACCAAGATTCAAAATAAGCTGCCTTTTGAAAAAGATTTCATGAAAAGATGTCAGGGAACCACTTGAGCTAAAGATCTGTAGTACTTTCAGCTCTAAAAGTCTAAGTTCTATGCTAGTGAAGTTTGCTGTAGATTTTGTAGCAAACAGCTTCTCCATCAGCTCTTTATTTGCTAAATGATATTCAGTACTTATCTTAGAGAAATATTGTGATGCTAAATGGAAAATGCTTGTGAACTTCTGAATATATCAGAGTGCCTGTTGTTTCCATTTCCCATAGTAAAAGCTATTGTAACTGTCACAGGAGTGTAATAGAGTGTCTTCCCCTAACAAAGCTGGGGCCATGAAATAGGTACACAAAACAATCAGAGCGAACCAAAGGGCGAATTACAATAAGTTACAATAGTAACTTACTGGTATACGTTAAATATGTTGGGTCATTCAGGATAGTATCATTCTTCAAATGAATGATGCTATGTCTGCACAAAGCAGTAAATATATCAGCATACACTGTACAAATAAATAATAAGCTTTGTGGGTTATTGGATACTACACACACACACACACACACACACACACACACACCACATGCACATGTCACATATCATATATATACACTAATATAACAAAGTTATAATGTACAATATATTCTACTGGATACTATATTTAAATCTCTGTGGAAGCATACAGGTCATAGAAATTTGGAGGTATGTCATTCTTCTACTTGCTTGCTTGTTCGTTTATTTATTTATTGTGTACATGTGTGTTCACATATGTGAGTGCAGGTGTGCCCATGCCACAGTGCACTTGTGGAGGTGAGAGGATAACCTCTGATGTCCATCACCACCTTCCACCTTGTTCGAGGCAGTGTGTCTTGCTGTTCACTGCTATGTTCACTCGGTTAGCTGGCATCTGGGAGCTTCTTCTGTGTCTTCCTTTGTGCTAAGATTACAGACGCCTGCTACAGCTTCTGACTTTTTATGTGGGGTCTGAGGATGTGAGCTCAGACACTCATGGTTGTGTAGTAAGTGCTTGATCCACTGATCCATCTGCTCAGTCCATTATTTTTATAATAAAGGTAGAAGATGGATTTATTTTTTCCCCATTCTATTGCTGGAAAATAGATCTAGAAATAAGAAAACATTAAACATAGTATAAAACAAAAACATAGTTTAATGTCAAGATAGCAGTAGGACCAAGTATCCTTTAATTATTATTTATTAGATCTCGCCTCAATTTTTTTTCTTAATCCTTTTTCAAAATTTGAAGCATTAGAAGTAAGGTTAAAATTTATCTCTGATCACTGCTGTCATTCTCGGTTTTCTGAATTACCTCTTGCTCAGTTATGGTACCATGCTCTAATCCAGAATTTTCCTCTGATTTTTTTTGTCATGTTTTTCAAGGTAGGGTCTCACTTTAACCCAGGCTGACATGGAATTCACTACGTAGTCTCAGGGTGGCCTCCAACTCACAGTGATCCTCCTACGTCAGCCTCCCAAGTGCAGGGATTAAAGGCGAGAGCCTCCACACCCAGCTTCCTAAGATTTTATGTAGTATTTATACATGGTTGTCCATTACTAGCCTCAGGAGATTGGTTTCAGGACCCCTTGTGGATAATATTCTGTGTGTGTAGTTCCCTTATACAACATGGCATGGGCATATGCATTCAACCTACATACCTCCTCCTATACACTTTAAATCATCTTTAAATTACTTGCAATACTTGATACAATGAAAATAGTTGTTATACTATATTGTGTAGGGAAAACGACAAGAGATGAATTCTGTGAATGTTCATAATAGATATAAGCTTTTGTTGGAGGCAGGGTATGTGTGGTGTGCATGCATATATATGCATGTTCATATGGATGCACACGTGTGTTCAACTGAACATATACATATGTGCACATGCATACGGAGGCCAGAGGTTGACTTTGTGTCTCCTTCTATTACTTTCAAATATATATATATATTGTTTGTTTGTTTTGTTTTGTTTTTGAGGTAGGGTCTCTTGCTGAACTGACCTGGAATTCTCAATCTCAGGGTGGCCTCGAACTCATGGCGATCCTCCTACCTCTGCCTCCCGAGTGCTGGAATTAAAGGCGCGCATCACCATGCCCGGTTTTAACCTCATTTTTTGATATAGAACCTGTTTCTGAACCTGGAGTGACTTGCTTGAATCATCTCTTGTACACAAACTCAGGGATCTCTGTACAGGACATACAAAGGAATAGATTTGTTTGGTCCAAACATTTAAAAATGCTTGGACCTAACAATTGTTTTTACATGAAAATCAATCAAGTGCTTATTCTGACATAATTTCCATAATAGATGACACATTTTTCTTTACATTTTAATTTTTACTGCCATGCCAAAAATAAAGACAACTTGGAGATGCAAATGCAAGTCATTTCTCATAGCAAGGCCTGTTCATTTTGAGTCATAGATGCCCTTATTGTCCTATCACTATAAGTTTACTTGTACTTTTGAAATGAATCATGACAGAGTATACGGTAGCACCCAGTGATGGGCAATCAAGTTCAGTTTTCCCCCTCAAATTATTCTCTGCTACCTCAAGAAAGAACAGGCAACAGAATGTGTCAGTCGAAATGCAATTTAGGAATTGCACTTTATCTCATTTTTCAGCCTAATGTTTCTGCTCTTTCATCATAAAATCAGCTGCATTTTATTTCTTTCCAGTCCCTTAGAATAACATCCAGTTCTAGCCAGCATGTTTAATGTACTTCTCAATGATGTTCTAGCACAATAAATTTTTGTATCTCGTGCATGTGTACATATGGTAAAAATTTCTTAAAGTCCTAGCCATGTGGGGGAGGAATATTGCGGTTGCTTTGTTAATGCAGTGTTTGTGTTGGAGCGGGTATGGCCCCGCGCTTTAGCTCTCAGCACTGGGCGTAATGAGATGGCTTTGATGGTGGTGTAAGAGACTAGTGGGGATGGTCACAGCTTCACACTTCAAAGCTGAGCATATGGGGTGAATACTGGTTAGCTTTGTACTCCATGGGGATGGTTGGGAGACAATTCTTAACAGCTCTGTTTAATGAAGACATTGGAAAAGAAATATTCTATCTTTAAAATAATTTTGAATTGCAAAGAGAGAAATTTCCATCCCCCTCCCCATTTCATAGACTAAACTAAGAATAATTTTTCCTAGTCTGTACTTCATTAGAGGTGGGGAAGCACAGCATCACTGCTGTACTGTATTTGCAAGTGCCGCTCTTTTAAAAGTACTATAGCAAGATTCACTGGCCAGTGTTATTTTAGGTATGTATATGGATTTAGGGAAAAAAAACTTTTAGGGCTATCTGTTTTACCATCTGAGAGAATTTTTATCATTTTTGGTAGACAATTTCCCCCCATCTCATTAAAAAAAAAAAGCCCATATAAATAAAAAAATCAATGAAACACACACACACACACACACACAAAAAAAAACTCTTGGCTATATTAAGAGAGCTGTACTAAAAGTAGAGGATGATTATAAGATTTCAAGTCTAGCACTGAGTTTAATTTTTGGATTTTGTGCCTTTTTTCCCCTTCCCTGTACTCGATTTGAGTTTGAGGTGCTGGGGTTGGAAACTACTCGTCTTGGTTGTTATGTGCTTATGAAAAGAGTTGATACTCTTAGAATTCTGTCTTAAGAATAATAATGACAAACCATGCATTCATGCAGGGGAGCCAAGGAGAGAGATTTTAACTATTCTTAGAGGAAAGATAATGATAGATGTGTGTGTGTGTGTGTGTGTGTGCAAGTTGTTCATTTTGGCTGTACTTAAAAATGTAACAAAACTAAGCATATGAGTTATGTTCATTAAGTTTCCAAAATACAATTATTTTTAACAGTTAAATTTCAGTTCTACTTATACCAGTAGTCCTGAATTGCTCCTGAAAAAAAAAAAAAGCTGGAGGAAAAACAATATTAAATTCCAATATAGACATGAAGCATGTGTTAGTGTAAGGCATGCAGACACGTTTAATTAAGCAGATTCTTAAATATATCTTTACATGCAACTTTCAGTCACAGTTGCACCTGTTGTAGACTTAGAAAAGGTCTCTGTCAGAAACGTGAAGGGCTGAGTAAGTTCTGATAGCACAGAAAATATCTTCTAGGTGAGTCCAGCAAAGTCTCTGAAGTTAAGACTTGTAAGTACTCAACATACATGTATAGAAATGGTTAGAAATCATTCTTTTGCATGTGCATGTGTGTAGTATATATGGTGTGGTATGTGTGTGGTGTATGCAGATGTGTGTGACCAGTACATGTGTGTAGAGGCCAGAGGAGAATATCTGATGTCCCCCTTCACGAGTCGTCTACATGTTTCCTTAAGATGGAGTTTCTCTTTTATTTGGAGCTTGCCATTTTCAAGAGCCCCATTGATTCTGTAATTTCTAGTCCTCGTAGAACTGGGGTTACTGACATGCATGGCCATGCTCAGCTGCATATGTGGGTGCTGAGAAATCAAACTCAAGTGGGCCTGGCATAGTGGCACAGCCTTTAATCCCAGCACTTGGGAGGCAGAGGTAGAAAGATCGCTGTGAGTTCAAGGCCACCCTGAGACTACATAGTGAATTCCAGGTCAGCCTGGGTTACTGTGAGACCCTACCTCAAAAAGCAAAAACAAAACCAAAAATTTAAAGTGTTCTTAGGCCCCTTCAGTTCCTCATGCTTACATGGGAAGTGTTCTTACCCACTAAGACATCTCTCCAACCTCTAGAAATCATTTCTATTCAAAATTAGCCACTTGTAAGCCAGGTGTGGTGGTGCATGCCTGAAATCCCAGCACTTGAGAGACAGAGGTAGGAGGATCGCTGTGAGTTAGAGGCCACCCTGATGCTACATAGTGAATTCCAGGTCAGCCTGGGCTACCGTGAGACCCTACCTCAAAAAACAAATGAGCAAAAAAATTAGCCACTGTTATGTTTCCATTTATACATTTTTAAATCGTATGATTACTAAAGTCAGATTTTTCAGAATTAAAAAGAAATAGGACTGTCAGAATTACTGATAATAGTACTGGGAAAATCTTGTCAAAATTTTAAGAAAAGTACTAAAGCAATTGTTCTTTGTCTATGTAAAGAAGTAGGAAGTAGCAGTTTGTCTTGTCTGTTTCCAGACTATCATTCAGCATCACACTGTTTCTGAGCAAGGGGATTGTGGTGTGTGCCTCCTCGTCTGACAGGCCTGCTAACTGCTACTCCACGTGCATGTGGCTGTCACTTCTGCAGATGCGGCCCCTCTTTTGAGGACAGCACATCAAATGTGAGCACAAGTGGAAAACAGGTCTGGTGGCTTCCCCCTAGGGATACAATGAACTCTTGGTGGTGTTGAACCCAGTTCTGATTTTGTTAACATGGTGATGCCTCACTTTGAGTTGCAAGTTTGCAGTAGAGATTGACATCCCAAGTTTGTCAAGTGCTTAGAACTCACAGGCTGTTCATTAGTTTAACAAATGGTTGGTACAAAACGGTACGACCTTGCCTGTGGGAGCATGATGGCTAGAAGGCAAGACAAAAGCAACCCACCTGCTGTTCAATACAAGTGGATTAGGCTTGATGCTGTCAATAAAAATGTATGAAAGTCCCAAGATGGTACACGAGCAAAGGAGAGGAAAAGTTGTCCAAGGGAAGAGAGCATGAATATAAAGCAGGGATTAGTTCCTAGTTACTTGTTTCTTGGGACTCTCTGAGAATGTGTAAATTCGTGCTTAGAAATGTTTAACTCCACTGCCGAAGGAAGTATAACACACAGCTAAGACAGCTATAGTTGGCAGTGGCTGTTCAGCAAATGTGCTCAGAACTGTTGCCTTACATAATGATGCTGCTTACTGGAAGACTGATGAGCTAAGTTCCCCATAGTCTTGAACTTAAAGCATTCAGCTTTCATCTTCTTCAACAGACTATTTGGTTTGTATGATGTAGACATTTGAAATTATAGGGATAGTTTTTATGTAGATGCACTGAGAAAATCAAATGATAAAGTTGAAACTAGTTCTTCTGAATATGTAATAGATACCATAAGTTTGATAGTAAGTAATCCAACTATAAGACATTTTGAAGTGTAAGTTCTCTAAATTTATTTTTCAACAAAATAAGAAATATCTACCTGCCTATTGACCACTGGGTTCATTAGGAACACAAATATGTTCCCTTTTGTGGGAAGAGCTCTTAGTACTTCTCTATTACTAAATGTCATTTGTGCCTGGTTGTCTATTCAATGTAAAGAGAATAATCATTTTCTTGCTTCACTAGAAAATAAAAATTAATTTTGAATTATTTTACCATAAATTTATATATAAGTGATAATGAAAGAGGAGTGTTAAAATACACAGAGATTTCCTAGGCTGTTCAGAGGCAATCGAGGCCCCCAAAACAATACAGGTTGTCACTGTTCTTGGTTACACACTAGAATCAGATGATAAGACACTATTGCTGAAGATACCACATGCTTTGACTACAGGACACAGAACTGAGCTGTAGGCTTCTTCCCAGCTGACTGGATTTCACAGAGCTGGAAGGTCCTACATAGGCTGCTGGGGAAAAAAGCCATCAGTAGTCTTTCCCAGTAGTAGAACCTGTGTGCTACTGACCAGCCAGGCAAGAAGTGTCCACTGGTGTAATAGTGGCATGACTATTGTGGGGTAACCCAGTGCTTTCTAATCAGAACTGAGGTCCATTCCACTGGAGAAAATTCATATCATACCTGGTACAGAAAACCTAATCAAAAGCCTTTGGCTGGGAAGTCATAGGCCATAGTAGGGAACCTACTACTATTATTTTGCTAACTGGACATGTTTTCCCATCAAATTATCCTTTAAATATTAATGTTTATGCTCATAGATTAGTGCTGCTGTCACCTTTGGTCAGAGAAGCTTCTTTTTGCAGTGGGTGGAAATTACTAGGGAGGCTCAAAGCTTGTCAGAGTGCTAAGAATAAGTGACTGTTGAGTGCTCAGCTCAAAATAAGATATCTCTGTCACTGTTCTTAGACTCACTGAACATTGTGGAAGAGGGGCAGAAAAAAATGTTAGAGGCTTGAAGGGATTGCTCAGTGGTTAGGGCACTTGTCTGTAAACCTAACAACCCAGTTTGATTACCTAGTACCAGTGTAAAGCCAGATGCACAAAGTGGCACATGCATCTGGAGTTCGTTTGCAGCTAGAGGCCCTGGTGCATCCATTCTCTCTTTCCTTGCCAGGCATGGTGGTGCATGCCTTTAATCCCAGCGGTTGGCGGGTTGAGGTAGGAGGATCTCTGTGAGTTCGAGGCCAGCCTAAGACTACATAGTGAATTCCAGGTAAGCCTGGGCTAGAGTGAGACCCTACCTCAAAAAGTTTAAACAAACAAAAGAAAGAAAGAAAGAAAGAAAGAAGAAAGAAAGAAAGAAGGAAAGAAAGAAAGAAAACAATATTAGAGTCATAGAATGGGGAGCAGTGCTGTGGAACACTGTCTTGTGGACATGTCTTGGCCTTTGTACTCATGAACTCACGGTGGCTGTGATTACCTGCACGAGATCTACACAGGATTGGCCTCATCAACATTCCATCCTGGAGGCGGGGAGGGCACAAGAGGTTCCACTCCTTCATGAGGAGCCACTGGAAGGTATTGGTTGCTGGAAGTTGGGAGATACTTTCTTCAGTGTAGCCACTGGCGAGTTGCCCTGCTTCATGAAATAACCCCCACCCAAGCTCATGTGAACAACCTTGATTAAGCTCAGTGGGTTTAAAAAAAAACACATTAAAGTAGAAGTTGAAGGAGGAAGAAGAAGGGTTTCAGTGGGAGAGAGAGAGGGAGATAAGAGATGGTAATGAGGTTGAATATGATCAAAATATATATGTATTAAATTATCAAAAAGATGTAAAGATTTAGAGATTTCTGGGTAGTAGAAGCATGCCACTCCAGAAGGGCATTCAAAACTTTCAGAATTCAGAATAGTGCTGTAGCTTGCGGAAGGGTAAGGAAGAAGGAGGAGGCCCACCAGCGCAGGCGTTCTCTCTCTGCCTGACCCCCTGCCCCTGCTGGCGCCATGCGGGGAGCAACTTTGCTCTTCCACACACTCTTGCTGCGTTGGTGTTCTGCCTCACCATGGAGCAACCACAGTGGAGCACACTGCCTATGGACCCAAACCTCTGAAGCTATGGGCCAAAATAAATCTTTCCTCCTTGAAAAATTCTTTCAAGGCTGGAGAGATGGCTTAGCGGCTAAGCGCTTGCCTGTGAAGCCTAAGGACCCTGGTTCAAGGCTCGATTCCCCAGGACCCACGTTAGCCAGATGCACAAGGGGGCACCCGCAGTTCGTTTGCAGTGGCTGAAGACCCCAGCACGCCCATTCTCTCTCTCTCTATCTGCCTCTTTCTCTGTCTGTCGCTCTCAAATAAATAAAAAAAAAATGAACAAAAAAATTCTTCCAGGTATTTGTAATAGCAAGGGGAAATTAACTAACATACATGGTTTACACTTTATAATAATTGCTTTATCTGTGTCTAAGGCCAGTTCCTTTGCGTCTTTCACCTCATTTTTTTTTTTTTACCTCTTGTAGAAAATAGCTTAGTTGCCTTAGAATTTCCACATTCTAGATCTGCCTGCATCTTTGTAGGATATACTTTATAGTATCATGTAATTTATATCCACACCTTATATTTCCTATAAACCGTTAGCTCTAGAGATGTCTTGATCTAAAGTTCAAGTTTTGGGAAAGAATTATTAAAGGTAGCCTTTGTGCTTCACACCGCATGACATCAGGAGGCCACCATTTGGCTCTCTCACCTAAGGTGATGTGAAGACAAATTGCCTTTGACTGCCATTGGACAGCTCAGCTTCTAACTGACCTTGCATGATTGTTTCACCCATTTTTAATCTTTGTCTAAAGTCATTTGATTTTTATGGTTTGTCATTACTTCCATGTTCATTAATTGGATTTTTATATTAAGAACATCTTTCTCTCATCAGTTTGAGCTATCTGGTCACTCTGCAATATTTATTATAGGAAGTACAGGATAAATGTGTCTTTTTTTCCCCTCATAAGTGGCAAGTTTCAAGCAAAGGAATTGATGTTTTGGGGAAAGTTTTTCTTTTTTTCATTTTATAGAAAAAGAAGTTGAAACTCATAAATGTCAACAAATTGTTCAAGATCCCAAATAGTTGTTCAGGAGCAGGAACATCAATCAATCATATATGGAATGCATATGTTATTTGCACTAAACTAGAATGCACCTGTGCCCTCCCAGTTGCTGGCAGCTGGAGGATGGTGGTACTGTAAACATCTGATGCTTTTGCCTTTACAAACTAGGCTCCAAGGACTCCTCTTAATAGGCATTTTGCGTTCTGTAAAATTATTCACTATTTAGGAAAAATAGCTTCAGAGAGAGGTCTTGGCCTGGAGAGACAAAACAGCTGGACAAAGCCAGAACATGTGTTAAAGAATTTACTGGGGAGGCCGCTAGTCATTTTATTTTGTGTTTAGGCCTACTGTGGCAGCCTACATATAAGTCAGTCTAAGTTATGGTTAGAGCAGATGCACATGAGTGGTCAGATGGTCAGATGTCTTGACATCAATGTGGCAACCTACATTAAAACCAATGGACACATGGACAGGTAACAAACTCTAAAATTGTAGTTAGACAGGCTTCCTTTTCTTATTGTGCCTGGATTCCCTGTCTTAGTCTCCTGCTGCCCCAGATCTCTACTAACATTCCTTAAGCACCTACATTTTATATAGCAACAGAAAGATTTATGCTACTACTGTCCTTGTTCACTGAAGGTTGTAATTCGTCCTTTGAAAAGATGATATGCCTATAAGTAGGTTTTCTGAAGCAATGATTTAGCAAAAAAAAGGAAAGCCATTCTGTAATCTGCTTTGAGAAAATAGTCAGGTATTAGGATGACAGATATTAGAAAACGTCAGAATGTAAAGTATTCTGTCATTTACAGCAGCCTCTATGCTGAAGTGCTGGTCTCCTTAGAGAACATCTGGGCCAAAGTTGTTCAGAAGAACTTTCTGGGATGATGTATGTCTGTGTTGTCCAGTGTGGAGACCACATGTGGTCACCAAGCACTTGGGATGTAATGAGTCCAATTGAGAAATTTTTAATTTTAATTAGAAACTTTTAGTTAAGATTGAGTAGCATATATAGGTAGGAGTTGTGTTGGACAATGAAGGTTTGGCCTTTGGATGCTTTTCATATCTTCTAACAATATATGTAGTTGGAAGCTGTTGTTCAAGATATAAAATTGTTCAAAAATTGGGGCTGGAGAGATGAATCAGGAATTATAGGAGCTTGCTTTTTGCGAAGCCTGCTGGCCTAGGTTTGATTCCTAAGCACTCACGTAATAGCAAACAAAGTGGTGCAAGTATCTGGCATTCATTTGCAGCACATGTGTGAGTGTACACACCCATAAATAAATAAAGTTGTTCAAAAATTAAAGCCATCAATTCCATTAATATTCATGACACAACTTTTCCTTCTGAAATTGGATTTGTCACTGGTTAGAAATCCAAGCCTTCTCACACATAAAGGCAAAATTATTATGAGACTATCTTTAAGGGAAAATTAATTATGTTCAAAATCTGAGTTTAATAATTGTATACATTGTATCCTTTAGTGGTGATGGCTGCATGACAATGTGCAACTTCATGCCGATGGGCTATACTTTAGAAAGGGTTCAAGTGATAAATATCATGTTAGATAATGCGTTACCACCACAACCAAAGGCATATGCTTCATTTCCCTGGGTCTGATTTTGACCTGACCTTGTAAAATGTCCCACTGCCACAGTCTTTGCTGAGAATCTGGTCTGGCACATACCTGGCTGAAGCATGTATCTCTTTGGTGAAGTTGACCTGCCCTAGAAGCGCAGTCTTGTCCAGAGAAGGAAGCAGCTGGGTTGGTTCACGAGGAGGGATTTTCAGTGCTCTGGAACCTGACCTGGGAGCTGCCCCTGCCGGAAGATGCTGTTTAACAGGTTCTGTGTATGGTCTTGGTTCTGCTTTTTTTTTTTTCTTTCAAGGTAGGGTCTCACTCCAGCTCAGGCTAACCTGGAATTAGCTATGCAGTCTCAGGGTGGTCTTGAACTCACTGCTATCCTCCTACCTCTGCCTCCTGAGTGCTGGGATTAAAGGCATGTGTCACCATGGCCGGCTTCTGCTCTGTTTTTGTCTTAAACATATATCTCTATTTATTTGCATGTGTAGGGGTGCACAAGGATCTGTTGCTGCCAGAAGGATGTGCATGTTTTGTATCTGGTTTTACATGGATGCTGAGGAATTGCAAGCAGGCTTTGAAAGCAAGTCCTTTTGAACTACAGAGTCATTTCCCTATTCCTTCTGCACTATCTTTTAAATTTGATAATAGAATCTTAAACTCTCCTCATTTGCTTAGGCCTCTGCCAGACGAGTTATAGTAATGGCACCTTCTTGTACCTGGCGAGGATCTCCTTGAAGACCCCCAGTTAGATAACCAGTGGGCCTGGAAGCTCTTGTCAGGCATGTGTTGGGTTGTCCAGGGATGACATGGAAGATCTCTGCCTGGTATGTAGCTATATCCTGTATGCAATGGAAACATCTGGGATGGAGTGAGAGGTTTCTTCTAGCTGCTAGGAACATATTTGTGTACTTGAGCATCCTATAGGCAAGTTGGGGCTCATAGCTGGATGTTGATACTAGTCACCTTGAAGCAAAGCTTTGTTAGGCAATAGTCTTCTAGAACAGAGAGCACAGAAACCAAAGAGTATTTCCTTCCCCTGGATCTCAGCACCCCTTTCCTTTCCTCTGCCATTCCAGTGACCTTCTCCCCAGAGATTGCCTTAGGAAAAGGCAAAGTCCTCTCTTTCACCTATACTTTGCCATTTTAGGGTGTTTTGTTTGAGGTGTGTGTGTGTGTGTGTGTGTGTGTGTGTGTGTATTGTTCCTCAGGTGCCATCACCTTTTTTTTTTTTTTTTTTAGACAGAGTCTCTCACTGGCCTGGACATTGCCAAGTGGGCTAGACTGGCTGACCAGTGAGCAGCGAGGATCATCCAGGCTCTGCCTTGTTTGCGCTGGCATTACAAACATGCACACCATGCCTGGCTTCTACTTACGTGGACTCTGGAGTTTGAAATCAGGTCCTTATGTTCACAAGACCATGACTTTACTGACTGAGCTACCTCCTCAGCCCCTTGTTTGAGTATGAATTCTTAAATACTTTCTGAAAGCATCACAAATCAACCATGTTAGGTCACATTTTGCTGGTCAATTAAATACCAGATACCCCAGGTGCCAGAAGTAGGGAAGTGTAAGAAACACACTTTTCATGGTACAACTCTGTCAAAGCCTTCAGAATCATTTACACTAGAATTCTGCTCTTAACTAATAGTATTATAGCCCTCTATAGTCATGTATAATGAAACTCAGAGGTTTTGAAGCTGTCAAATCCTGGCCTTGCTGTTTAGTGGCTGTGTGACTTTGAACACATCTTTAATCTTGTGATGCCTCAATCCCATATCTATAAGGTGGACACAATCCTAGTATCTCCCTCTAATATTGTAAAGTTGGAATAATGTCTGTAAAGGGCCCAACATGCTACTAAAAGATTATTTTTTCTTCCATATAATATGTAGATCTTCATTCAGTATTTTTATTATTTTTTTTAATTTTTATTTATTTATTTATTTGAAAGTGTCAGAGAGAGAAAGAGGCAGATAGAGAGAGAGAGAGAATGGGCGCACCAGGGCCTCCAGCCACTGCAAACAAACTCCAGATGCATGTGCCACCTTGTGCATTTGGCTTAAGTGGGTCCCAGGGAATCAAATCTGACTTTGTAGGCAAGCACCTTAACCAATAAGCCATCCCTCCAGTCCTATTCAGTATTTTCTTACCAAGAAGAGTTTTCCCTCTGCCATTTTGACATATTTTCCCAAGATTTGTCTCACAAATGAAGTATAAGTTTTATGACTAAATTTTCATAAGCAGATAATCCTGGTTTCTAATTTGAGCTTCTCTAGAGACTGTAGGTATCATACTGAAAATGTAGTCAGTTCAGTGCCAGGTGGACTGAGGTGACCATCTGATGGACTTGGATTATAAACCAGGTGGATATGACCCAGGAGGAAGCATCCTGGCAAAAGAGTTCAAAAGCTCCTGTTTCTGAAGTAGGAAAAGCAAACACTGGAGTAGATTGGTTCTCATTTTTGTTGTCCTATCAGGAGCAATGGGCCTGTATACAGGACAAACTTTCACCTGATATAAAAAGCATGTCTGATTCAAAGACCAATTGCTAATGTTATTAGTAATCATTTCAGTCTGGTAAGAGCAAACTTGATGTGTAATTCTTTAAAACAAACTGACAATTGCTTCCATTTCTGTGTCTGATTAGCCATGTCTGGGATAATCTGCTTGTCTACTCCATCCTCACTAATTCCATATTGTTAGACTTGAAATGGATTACCCATGAGGATTTAAAAATCTTTAACATAGAAGTCTGTGATTTATATGAAGAATTTCATCAAAATTCATAGACCCAAAGTTAAAACTGTAAGATGCCAAAAATTGGCATAAAGTCTTTACAGATGATATTTTAAAGGTAGTATTTAATACCGGTAATAGTGTAGACATTCATACTGCCAGTGATAGTGTAAATTGGTACTTTTTAGAAGTCAGTTTGTGACATATAACAAAAATTTGCATAACTTCATTCTAGGGATTCTAGTTCTAATGATAAATCTCAAAGTGATAATAAAATATGTGTAAGTATATCCATCAAAACATTTGGCTTAGTGGTTAAGGCACTTGCCTGTGAAGCCTAAGGACCCATGTTTGACTCTCCAGATCACAAGTAAGCCAGACACACAAGGTGATGCATGCACAAGGTCGAACATGTGCACAAGGTGGCACACATGTCTGGAATTTGATTGTAGCAGCTGGAGATCCTGGCGTACCAATTCATTCCCCCCATAAAAAATTAAAAAAAAAACATTATTCATAACATACAAGCAAATATTAGAGACCATGTAAATACTTGGTATTTAGAATTGATGAAGTAAACTCTAGCATGTCCCCAGGCATGAATATTTAAAAGAATTTTTGGACATAGAAAATATAACAATGTAGAGAGAATTTCTAGGCAATTAATTATCTAGAATATTAAGTATCCTGCCAGGCTGCATAATCAGTATGCAGAGTAGAATATCTATGCTTTCTAAGAATTTATGTTATAATTGGGGAGGAATGAAGAAGTAGACAATAAATAGAAAGCTTAATAAATAAATAAATTATGTTTTACATAAGAAAATAACAAGTTCTATACCCAAAAGAAAAATAAAGAACAAGAGTTCTGGGATGGAAGTAAGTAAGGATCTTAAATAAGATGATCCAAATTAGACATCATGATAAGTTGATATTGGAACAAAGATTGGAAGGAGTGAGGCTATTAGCCATGTGGAGATGTGGTCAAGAGGTTTAGGAAACAGCCAGTGTCGAGGCAAAAGGATACAGAATAGTGTAAACAGTATGATCTCAACAGTGTAAAATAATATGCTTATAATTTACTTACAAAATTACATGTAAAAACATTCATTTTTTTCTTTTTATATTGTAGTGCCAGGGATCAAACACAGGGCTTAGAGCATGCTGGGAAAGTGCTCTACCACTGGATTCCACTGAACTAAGTCCCCAGCACAAAAATCATTTTTATGTTTTCTTTTTCTTGTTTGTTTGTTTTTTTGTTTTTGACGTAGGATCTCACTCTAGCCCAGACTGACCTGGAACTCATTCTGTAGTCACAGGCTGGCCTCAAACTCGTGGATCCTCCTATGTCAGTCTCTTCAGTGCTGAGATTAAAACCATGTGCCATCACCCTGGGCCATTCTTAAATTCTTAAAGTTTCCAATGTATTTTTCCTAATTCAATCTTGTGATTATTTACATCTTCCTTAAAGGGTAATTATTAAGGTGTGAATGTATACATCCAGGTTACGGTTGAGGGAAAATTGGTGATGAGGGGAGGGGCCAAAGTAGTACAAATTTTCCCCCAGATGTCTCTTTTAGTGCTATAGATGGATCAAGGTTGAAATTCTTAGTTTGTAGAAGAAACATGAAAATGATGATTGGCTAAGTTTATATAGACCTTTGTTAATCTCTTCTCTTAGCATCTTAAACAAGCATGGTAAGCAGAAAAATAAAATGTTCTAATGGAGGAATAATTAATTTCTAATATCTCATAAGTCAGACAATAATTTAAATTTAGAGCCAGGTGTGGTGGCACATATATTTTTTTAAATTATTTTCTTTATTTATTCATTTGAGAGAGACAGAGAGAGAGAGAGAGAATGGGCACGCCAGGGCCTCCAGCCACTGCAAACAAACTCCAGACGTGTGTGCCCCCTTGTGCATCTGGCTAACGTGGGTCCTGGGGAATCAAGCCTCAAACCGGGGTCCTTAGGATTCACAGGCAAGCACTTAACCACTAAGCCATCTCTCCAGCCCAGTGGCACATATCTTTAAGCATTCAGGAAGCAAAGGTAGGAGGATTGATGTGAGTTTGAGGCCAGCCTGAGACTACATAGTAATTTAAGTTTAGGATCCTGAACTGGGTTGTTGTAACTCTATTGTATATATCATTTCTTAAATTTTTATCTATAAAGGAGAAAGTTGCTTTTACATTTTGAAGTAATTGCCACCAAAGTAAATTTATAACACCTCTTTCATTCAGAATAAATATTATTCTTCTAATGTTTTAATGAATTTGGTTGCCAATAATAGTTTTATTTTTCTTATTTATTTATTTTTTTAGTTTAATGGCTTTATTCTTTTCCAAACTATTTCTTTGGTTATGTCAGTGTTTCCCAACATATTTTTCCACTTCTTCCACAAAACAGAACATTAACACATTGTTACGTTTATTTCTTTTCCTGAAAAAGCTAAATAGAAATGATTGGTAACTGGATATTATCAACATTCTAGTAACAAACTAATTTACACAGTCCTGGGGAGGAAGCAGAATCTTTAAGGGCACAGGTTTCTGTTCAGGAGAGTATCATAAACAGAAGAGAAAATAAGTGAATTTAGAGATTGTTAACACCCTTTATCAGTGCCAACTGCACAAAATCTTTGCAGTTAAATTCCTTCTAGAAGTTGTATTTGGCCAGCTCATGAGAACGTAAGTAAGGGCAAAGCAGTAATAGTGGATACCTTTCAATCTATAAATAAATACTTTACATTTCAAACCTTAAGCACTTGTGGAATAATTTAAACATCATTGTCTCTTATATGTGTGACTAGCCTAGATTTATGCATCACTGTTTAAAAATACAGGGAAAATTTACATTATAGTTTCAAATGATGATGAAGGTAATTGATGTATGTTGAAATCAGAGGTTTCTGTTGAGTTATTTAAATAGCTTATTGACAACTTCCTTTCCTTACTTCTTTTCATTTTGTTGAAAAGAAATGTCTCACTGGGCATTTTCTAGTTTATACCACACCAAACATTTTACCTGAAAGTAGAAAAGTTAATTTCTAATTTAAAAGTCTTTTTTTTATTATTTATTTGAGAGAGAAAGACAGAAAAAGGCACCTTTTTTGAGATAGAGTCGGGGGGGGGGGAGGAAGAGAGAGGGGCAGAGAGGCTATGGGCATGCCAGGGCCTCCTACCACTGCAAATGAACTCTAGTTGCATGTGCCACTTTGTGCATCTGGCTTTACGTGGGTACTGGGGTATTGAACCAGGCTGTCAGGCTTTGAAAACAAGTGCCCTTTACTACTGAGGCATCTTTCCAGCTTGAGATTCTTGTTTTAAGAAGCCTGTTTTTATTTATATTTATTTTGTTTTATTTATATTTATTTTATAGTTCTTTCCAGCAAGCCTGCTTGGGGTGATGGGAATGGCAGCCAGTGTGCATCTACATATGCCACTTATAACTGACACACAGGACTTCAGCTTGACCTCAACTCTGGAAGGGTACTGCTCTGTTGCAACAGCTGGGAGCAGGCAGGTTACCCAGGGTCCCCTCATCTGGGCTGGCCTCATTACCTGATACTAATGTGTAACTGCTTCTGTAATTACCTTTCTAAATTCCTGAGGTTTTGGAAGATTTAAAGTCTATAAAGTGGGTGTAGGGTCACAGTTCCACACAGGGTAAAATAAAAATGTCCAAACCATTTTGCAGAAAGACAGTTGGGCAGAGGCAGCGTTCTACCAGTGTGGAACTTGAATCCAGACCCACTGGGAACCCATGCCAACACTGAGCCAATGGCTTTCTCTTAGCTTTCTTCCCTGTGGATTCAGCCACGTGGATGAGAGTCCAGCATTCCTCCTTCTGTGGAAGCTTTGCACCTAGCAATTATGTTGGTTTTATGGCTTTAGTCATCAAATGTCCAGTTTCAGCTGTGGTTTCCCTTTAGTGCCTGCCCTACAAAATTGAAATCACCCATATGTAATAACTAATTGCTTTTGGTGCAGTAACTGTTTATATTTTTGAACCTAGTTCCGAGTCTGGTGCTTTGTTCTGCTTGTTACTGGGAAGCAAAGACCACATTTAGGTGAGGGAGTTTACCTTATTTTAACTCTATTCATATATATATTTCTATACCCAGTGACCTGCAGGGCTCCTAGCACTTCAGATTTTCGGTAAGAAAGCAGTTAACAAAGGAGTTGAATGGGTTGAAGAGAATCTATTTATTCAAACTGTAATATAATCCAAAAATTTGAAGTTCCTTCTTTAGATATAAAAATGTCAACTATCCTAACATACCACTTCAGGCTTCTCTTTTTGCATGTGTTAATATTAGCCACTACAGAGGAGCTTAAAATAATAAATAGAACTTCTAAAGACACCCCACACAACTTCTGACCTCCTAAAATGAAACTCATAGAATCTTTTTACTTCTGATTGATTGAAAATGATATTGTCTGAAACTATTTTTGAAAATAATTTTGATCTAAAGGGAGAAATACATGTGTTTCTTCTGCATGCTGCTTTTTCATTTTTGTAATGTACTCTTCACTATTGTTTTGTCTGATACAGTTTTTCCTTTGTGCTATTCCAGACGTGGTCCCACCACAAGCATCTTTAAACCAGACATTAATAGCATAGTTCACAGTCATTACTGTCAGTGCTCAAACACAAATATTGCATTTGTGTTTGCAAAAGCTACACATCAGATGTTAATTAAGTGCATTTAGGTTTTTCCCCCTTGCTTAAACAATCTGGCATAAAGGGTTTACATCTATCTCAGTTCACCATAAGGTCTCCACAATATCTGAATCACCAGCCGTACAATATAGGGTAAATATAGTTTTTCTGCATAAGAAAATAACAGAATTGTCAGGAAAACATCAGGCCTGTTATATTTCCCTGTGAAATAATAGCAACTGAATCTCAGTTTTTCTTTTTGATAAAAAAGTATTTAGGAGTAAATACCAATATTTAGAATGATAAATTTTTCATTAAAGAACACATGGAAAGCGAAATCGTACCAGAGATTTTTTCCCTCTTGTTTTTAGCTTGCTTCAGGGCGTTGTGACAGTTGTGTTGGAATAAAATTGGAACTTCAGCCTTGAAGTGAGGGGATTCATGCTGCCACCAAAGTAGTCGAGTGCCAATCTGCAGGAGGCAGGAGAGGAGTGAAACTGCAAACTGAGAAACAAACTTTCACATCAGGTTTCTAATTTTAGAGCAAAAAATGGAATTACTTTAATTATATGACATTTAACTAGAAATACGATTTGCTGAGATTATTGCTCTCATTTAAAATACCTTATTAGTAGTTTTAAGTTAACATAAAAAAATCAAATTCAGCATTTAAATAAGGTCAATTGGACTGCTGGATTTAAATACAGAATTTGATTCTGTATAATTGGATCACCATATTGGCATTGATTTAGAAAGATTAAATGGAGGAAATTGGAAAGCATGCGTTTGGACAGGAAGAGAAAATTTCTTTACTTTCTTTCTCCCTCCTCCCCAGGAAAAATAGGTTGTGGCCTCATAACCCCTCAGAGAGAAAATCACCACCCTGAGCAGGTCAGAAACTCTCAGATTCATTGACTGCCTCTGTCCCTTCCCTGCTTGAAGAGGGTACAGCAATGAAACCACTCAAAATTGTTCTATATATAAAGTTTAATAGAATTTCAAATGCACTTATCATGAGTATATTTGAAAAAATGATTCTTCTATATTTATTTGCTTCTTTGATTTTAAAAAAAGCATATATATTTTTTTCTGCTGTTTAATTTTATTTATGAAATAAATAACTTTAAAGCGGTGGAAGCAATTTAAATATAGAGGTTCTCTTTTTTTCCTAAGTAAATCAGTATTGGGATAGTGTATACATGTAGTCTATAAGGAACTTTCATGTATAAGGCCTAACACCAGAACTCGTTCTATCTTAATGATGTATTGCAGGCAAAAAGGTCATTAATTAGCAGGAATGATTGTTTTGGAAATTCTACTAGAAATGTGACAGCCATTGACCACAGAGGGGTAAAAGATGATTTGGAATTTGCTTGTGGTTTCAGGAAGTCTGATGACTATAGGGATGGATGGACAATGCCACAGCAGCATGGTACATGTGAAGGAGCATGACTCGACTCTCCAAGCTGGTAAACTCCATGTAAAGAAATGAAAAGGGGGCTGGAGAGATGGCTTAGCGGATAAGCGCTTGCCTGTGAAGCCTGAGGACCCTGGTTTGGGGCTCGATTCTCCAGGACCCATGTTAGCCAGATGCACAAGGGGGCGCACGTGGCTGGAGTTCGTTTGCAGTGGCTGGAGGCCCTGGCACGCCCATTCTCTCTATATATTTATCTGCCTCTTTCTCTTTCTGTCTGTCACTCTCAAATAAATAAATTAATTAAAAAAAAAAAGAAATGAAAAGGTATGGACCAACCAAGCACAATATGAATCACTGTAGACTGATAAGTGTCTTGGACAGGTGTACTGATGATGCAAACACTGTGTGTATCCTTTTTTGCCAGACTTGAGTATGACCCAACTATTTGTTGGAAGCATGGTAAAGATGTCACTACTTCTTGAGTCAGAAGAGGATATGTATATCAGATCTTAGGAAATGGCACTATTTGTAACATTTTCTGTAAGAGACAAAAACATGTTTGGATATTTTCTGTTCATGAACTGCATTGACAAAATATTCTAGTTTTACTCTATGAAACATTAAAGCTTATATGATTCTCAAAGATACTTAGAGGAACTGATTGGAATATGAGACTATGATATATATATATATATAAAATTTAATTTTTTTTGAAATCAACATTGTGGGGAAATTCTGTAATCTGATTCATTCCTGGAGAATTCCCAGTAGAAAGAGGCCTTGCGTTGGGAGTTGAGATGTTTCATCTATGCATGGTGTGGGGAAAAGATGAAATGTGGTTTCTGTGGGCTAATTTTCTGTAGAATGTGTATTAGTCTGAGAGTAGCCAGACTAAGCAGTAAAGCCCCTAAAATCCTGCAATCCAGGAGAGAGTGAGGCCAGAAAGCATTTTCCTAATAGCATGAGCAACAAGTTAGGAAGCAGCAAGTAAAACAAAGGCAATAAGACTATGCTCAGGCAGCAGCTCAGGAATTGTCATACACTGAAGCTGAGGTCAGCTTTTTCTCCCTGTCAGTCCTCAATCAGCTTTGCCTCCCACTCCATCCCCAGTAAGGTTCCCTGAAAAGTAGGAAACTGCAAACTTAAGCTTTTTATACTGATGCTAATTTAACCAAGTTGTCTGTCTTACAATGTAAACTATAATTAGAGCAGAGCTATTTATGTAATGTGAGTTACTCCATCCCTTAAGCAGTGAAGAGTGGGGTGTTTGCCTCTGAGCTCTAGAATAACAAGGCTCTTCTTGGTAATGGTAATAGTGTCTTGAAAAGTTTGAGATGGAAGAAAGAGGTACCCTCAATAGGTTGAACAAAAGAACAAAATTAAAAGTTTCCAGGACTAGAGAGATGGCTTAGGAGTTAAGGCTCTTGCCTGCGAAGCCAAAGGACCCAGATTCTATTCCCCAGGACCCACACATAAGCCAGACGCACAAGGTGGCTCATGCATCTGTAGTTCGTTTGTCATGGCTGAAGGCTCTATGCCCAGTTTCTCTCTTTATCTATCTATCTATCTATCTATCTATCTATCTATCTATCTATCTATCTATCTATCTATTCTCTAGCTATCTATCATATGCCACTTCTTCTTTTCTCTCTCTCTCTCGTAAATAAATAGTAAAAATTAAAAATTTCTTAAAAGTTTCCAAACCCCTACAACCTTACATCATCAGGAGACATTGGCATCCCCTGCCTTTCACCATTTCAAGACCATTTGTTTTTTTTCCAGTGACATCCTTTTCTAAACCAAGATTCATGCTGAGGTTTCTTATATCTCACAGTAATATAATTCAGTGATGGCAGGTATTTGTTTGGGGAAGAAGGTGTAGGGACAGAGGTGTCTCCAAGATCCTTAGCCTGGCATTGAATTCCAATCTCTGTTGGGATGATATTAGAAATTAGTAGAAGTCCAAGGCCTAATGATGGTTGATTCATATGTGTACTTCATTTTTTCAAAAACAATTTTTTTTTTTTGCAAGGAGAGATAAAGAGAAAGAGAGAGAGTGAGAGCATGAGTATACCAGGGCCTCTGACCACTGCAAATGAACTCCAGATGCATGTGCCACTTTGTGCATCTGGCATCATGTGGGTACTGGGGAATCAAACCCAGGATATCAAGCTTTACAAGCAAGTGCCTTTAACCACTGAGCCATTTCTATGACCCGTTTTTCCCCCTTTGGTATTTTTAGAGTATCTGGACTATTTTAAATTCTTCTAGAAACAAACATCCTTCAAATACTTTTAAGATAGATAAAATTACGTGCTTGAAGCTCAAATACTAATACCCTCTGTATATATGATCTATCTATCTATATATCAATTGTCTATCTATTCCATCTATAAATTATGTGTGGTGGTACATGATTAACTATAATCCCAGCACTTGAGAGGCTGAGTAAGAAGGATTACAAATATAAGGACAGCATGAGCTACATAGCAAGACTCTGTTTCAAAAGACCAAAAGAGAGAGAAAAAAGCCCTTTAGAATATTCTAGAAGTGATAATGACAAATAGTTCTACAATTTTAAGCTAAAATCAAGTAGAGGAAACATCTTTGCTTAAAATGAACTGAAAAATAGAATTTCTGAGATCAGGGTTTTGCTCTGCTTAACCAATATATTTTTCCCCTGGTTCAGGTGTCGATGCTAGCCCATACGTGATGAATTACATTACCATAGATTCTCAAGACAGGAAAAGAGATATCTAGTACCATCCCTGGATGCTCAAATTCTCATGGATTGAAGGGCATCCAAGCGATGGTTTTTCCCATGAAGGGAAAATTAAGATAGCTTGCAATGTAGACAGTTTTAGACACACAAGCCTGCCTTTAATCCCAGCACTCGGTAGGCAGAGGTAGGAGGATCACCATGAGTTTGAGGCCACCCTGAGAATACAGAGTGAATTCCAGGTCAGCCTGGGCTAGAGTGAGACCCCACATCAAAAAACAAACAAAACAAAACAAAAAAAAACAAAAAACAAAAACAAAGACCCAGAATCCATAGATTCTGCTGGAGACTCTCCATATGTGTCTTACAGTACCCTTGGGGATCATTTTTTCTATGTGTCTCTTTATTCCATAGAAGCTCAGGTTAAAAAGTTGGCAAGTGATCAGGAAATTGGTACCATCGGGAGAGCATTTGTTGGATTTATACCCCAAGTATGCAAAAACTATGCTGACTATGCCATCAAGGAATTCTGGAAGATTTGAGGGAGTGCTTTTATGTGAGCAAACCTAAGGTTTCATTGCAATAATAAGGGAAAATTCAGTCATTATAAGGTTTTCTTTCTACTATACAGAAAAACCTCCCATGTTCATGGATTGGTATAATTAGTATTGTGAAAATAACTACATTGCCAGGAGCAACTTACAGATTCATCATAATCCCCATAACAATTCTGATATTCTTCACAGAACTAGAAAATCAATTTTAAAATTCATATGAAAGTGCAAAAGACCCCAGAGCAATCCTAAACAGAGAGTAATATGAAAGTATCACAATACTTGATTGCAAGTTATCCACAGTAACAAAAACAGCATGGAACTGTGGTGTAGTTACCTTCTTGTTGCTGGGACAAAGCACCCAACCAAAAGCAGCTGCTGGGAGGAAAGGTTTTATTTTGGTTTACAGTGGAAAACAGCAGCAGGAGAATGAGCTAAGCTCTGGTAAAGGAGAGCTGGTTATAACACCCCAAAGCCAACCACCAACAACACAGCTCCTCCAGTAAGGCTCTACCTTCTGGATTGCTACCAGCTGGGGATCAAACATTTAGAACACATGAGTTTATGGGGGATATCTGATTCAACCACCATATTCTGCCCCTAGACCCTATAAACTCAAGACTACCTGTGATGTAAAATGCAATACATTCAGTCCAATGTTAAAAGTCCCACAGTTTTTATCAATCCCAACACTGTTCAAATGTCCCCAACATCCCCATTGTCCAAGGTCTGTGAGTTTGTAAAACTAGAAACACATAATGGTACAGAGTAAATATTCACACTGCAAAAGATGGCATTGCAAGGAAAGATTAAACCAATGCAAGATCTACGACAAACAGAGAAATATCAAATCCTATAGCTCCAAGTCTGACATCTATAACCAGTGATGAAATCTTTGGGGATCTAATTCTGTCCCTATAGCTGGACTGCTTATAGCCCATGGGAAAACTCCATTCTGAGCCAGCAGTTCTCCTTGGTGGCTGTCCCATAGGTATGAGATGTCCAAAAAATCCTGGTGTCTCCACTACAACCCATGGTTTATTCTTATGGCTCCATCAGGACTCCATGTAGGGACTTGAGCAAACTGCATTATATTGCCCAGTGGACATTAAAAAAAAAAAAAAAACATGTTACAAATCCAATGCCTTTTCCTGAATTTGTTATATCTCCCATAGTACCAGGTGGTCTACCAAATTCGTTAATCTAGAGTAGAATACAGCCAACTTTTAGGAACAGTAAAGCTCCTTCAGCATTCTGGCCCCCTACTTTGAAAAGAGTCAGTCAGCATTCTTCCTGCTGTCCCAGTGCAGAACAGCTAGCCTAATCTCAACGAGAGTGATCTCTCAAAACACTTGCAACTGAATGGGCCTGATATCTCCTGTGCAAAACTTTCATATCTTTCTGTGCCATATCCTTCTCACATCAGTCCATTTCTCCTAAACTCAACCCAGCTCAGGTTTTCAGGACATGGGACGCACACAGCCAGCCTTGCTCACAAACTGCCTCTAGCACACTTTGAACAAAGCTCTTTCTTCCTGATAAGTTAAGCCTTATAGTCCACAGTTATTTCTGCATTTAGGTCTTTCAACTCTGACCAAAATGACCCAGCAAATTCTTTTTAGAGCACTTCAGGGTGTCTCTTAGGCCAGGGTTTCAAATCCATTCACAAACCAGCTCCAAAAGGCCAAAAGCCACATGGTCAGGTTTCTAGCAGCAGCAACCCCTTTCCTCTGGTACCAATATTCTATTGTTTCTTGGACAAAACACTTGATAAAAAACAGGAAAGAGTTTATTTCAGGCTTACAGTTTCTAGGAGAAGCTTCATCAGGGGGGAGGATGCTGGCTCACTTCATCATACATCCATAGCAGAGAACAAATAGACAGACACCAGCTGGAGACCAAGCTTTCAGAACACATGAATTCACATACTGGAACAAAAACATACAAGTAAATCAATGGACTAGAATGGAGGACCCAGAAATAAACCTACACAGCTATTGCCACATGATTTTTGTCAAAGGCGCCAAATGGCTACTTCTGAGAGAAGACAGCCTCTTCAACAAATGGTCTTGGGAAAACTGGATATCCATGTATAGAAGAATGAACTAGGGCTCTATCTCTTACTTGTATAAAAATATTCAAAATGGATCAAAGGCCTTAATGTAAGACCTGAAACTTTGAAACTGCTAGAGTATACAACTTGCCTAGGCCTAGACAAGGACTTTCTAGAAAGGACTACAACAACTCAGGAATTAATAGCAAGACTTGACTAAAAAAAGTTTTTGCATGGAAAGTCAGTGGAATGAAAAGACAACCTACAGAACTGGAGAAAATCTTCCTCTAACATATATGATGGCATTATTATCTAGAACCTACAAAGAACTTAAAATTTTTTTAAATAAACCCCCAAGACCCTGCCAAATCAATCAATAAACAGACAATTGAATTGAACAGTTTTCAAAGGAAAAAATACAAATGCCCAATAAAAAATTTAAAGATGGGCTGGAGGGAAGGCTTAGAGGTTAAGACGTTTGCCTGCAAAGCCAAAGGACCTAGGTTCAGTTCCCCAGGACCCGTGTTAGCCAGATGCACAAGGGGGTGCATGCATCTGGAGATCTGGAGTTCATCTGCAATGGTTGGAGGCCTTGGTGCGCCTATTCTCTCTCTCTCCTTCTTTCTCTGTTAAATAAATAAATAAATATAAAGTATTTTAAAAAATTTAAAGATTGTTGAACATCCTTAACCATCAGGGAAATGCAAACTGAAACTAAGTGGAGATTCATTATGCTATCAGATTCAGGATGGCTATCATCAAGAAAACAAATGCTGATAAATTTGGGGGCAGGGAGAACTCTTAAACACTGCTGTTAAGAATGGAAATCGGTTGGGGGGCGGCTGGAGAGATGGCTTAGCGGTTAAGCACTTGCCTGTGAAGCCTAAGAACCCTGGTTTGAGGCTCAATTCCCCAGTACCCACGTTAGCCAGATGCACAAGGTGGCACATGCATCTGGAGTTTGTTTGCAGTGGCCAGAGGCCTTGGCATGCCCATTTTCCCTCTCTCTTTCTCAAATAAATATTTTAAACAATGAAAAATATGGCTGGATGAATAATAAGTTTACATATACTGTGGGGTTTTATTCAGCTGTAATGAATGAAATGTTATTTGCAGAAAAATGGATAGAACTGGAAATCATGTTAAGTGAGAAGCCACATTCAAAAATATGCTTTTTTGCGTATGTGGAATCTAGATTTAATATATGTATACATACATGTGACACTATGTATATTATATATGTGTTGTGAAAGTAGAATGAGGACAATGTGGAGAGAGGAAGGGGGCTAAAATGATGGAGGGGTAGGAAAAAGAAAGAGTAATGGTAGGAAAGAAAGATAAATATTGAGTGTTTTATCTCATGGAATCTAGATTTAAATGCGCGCGCATGCACACACACACACACACACACACACACACACACATATTTATACTACATGAAATCAGAAGGAAGACTTGGGGGGAGAGGAAGATTGAGAAGGTAATGGGGGTGAAACAATTGAGTTTTCGCTAGTAAAGATGAGAAGATACAAATAGCTTTTTTTCTGCTATATATTGGAAAAACTGGAAGCATTCCTTTCCTTAATATTTTATTTTTATTTACTTACTTGAGAGAGGGAAAGAAGGAGGGAGAGAGAGAAAGAGAGAGAGAGAGAGAGAGAGAGAGAGAGGGAGAGAGAGAGAGAGAGAAAGAGAATGGGTATGCCAGGGCTTCCAGCCACTGTAAATGACCTCCAGATGTATGCACCACCTTGTTCATCTGGCATACGTGGTCCTGGGGAACCGAACTGAGGTCCTTTGGCTTTGCAGGCCAGTGCCTTAACCGCTAATCCATTTCTCCAGTCCCCAAAGCATTCTCTTTTTAACAACAAAAAATGTTTATAGATGATCTATAGTTTGTAATTATCATTAAAATTCACTGGAACCTACTCTATTGGTACATTAAATGTCATTCTGAATACTTTGGTACAATGAATATTGCTGTTGAACCATGTTCAATTTTTGTGTGTAAAATCAAAAATGGGCTTGATTTGGTTTTCTAAATATTTTAACTCTGTGTATGAACTCTGTCTCCAAGGTTGGCATCCAACTTTTTGTTTTTGAGTAGTCATTCTTTTAAAATTGTACTAAAAACATCAAGTCCCAAATGACTAAAATATGGGGAGAAATATAAAATAAAATCTCCCTTTTAAACCATGATTATCCTTTCTTGTCTTTTTGGCCACTTTTAGGCTAGCCTCTTGTTTTTCCCAAAGAAAATTCCATATGCCAGATTTGTCTAGTTATTCTTATGTTTTAAAATGTTCTTTACCACGAAAGATTATGGACTTCTCCCAAAAGAACACATAAATTTACTTTCAGGAATTGAAAGAAAAAATGAAGTTTATCTATAGGATTTAATGATCTATCCTATTTTTTTTGTATTTTTTTATGAGAAAGAGAGAGAATTGCACTGCAATTGAACTCCAGATGTGTGTGCCATCTTGTGTGCATGTGCGACCTTGTGGACTTACATCACATTTTGTATCTGGCTTATGTGAGATCTGGACAGTTGAACGTGGTCCTTAGGCTTCGCAGGTAAATAAATGCCTTAACCACTAAACCATCTCTCTAGCCCTATCCTAACATTTATTTTTTAAAAAATATTTTTACTTATCTATTTGAACGAGAGAGAGAGAGAGAGAGAGAGAGAGAGAGAGAAACTGGGCATACCAGGGTCTCTTGCAGCTGCTAATCCACCTCCCCAACCCTATTCTAATATAATTATTTGGGTACTGGGGAACTGAATCTGGTCTGGCAGGCTTTGAAAGCAAGTGCCTTTAACTGCTGAGCTCTCTCCCCAGCCCTATTCTACTGTGTGTGTGTCTTTTACCTATGTTTGACTCTTGCACCTGTGTTTATTCTGTTCCACAATTATGAATTCTATTGATGTAATTACAAGAAAGACAGAAAAATGATAAACAAAGTATGGAATCAAACAGGAATTTTATTTGCTTTGGTGAGGAGGTAAGAGGTTGCTGCTAGACCCAGGAGTCTGAGAAGCAGTAGTCCCTATTAGTAAGAGGACATGTGGTCTAGTAGAAGAGTATTTTTTTATTATTATTAGTTATGTTTACAGTGTGTGTGCAGCCATGTTGGTACCATCATTAGCCTCCTCCCTGCCCCCCCCCAGGAGGGACCCTCCACATTGGGGAATGTGAGTTGTGCATTGTGGGGTTAGCCATCAGTTATGGGAAAGAGGCAATGTCTCTGTGCATAATGTTCTCACATGTGGCTCTAAAAATCTTTCTGCCCCCTCTTCTGTGAATTTCCCTGAGCCATTGGATTCGTTTTAGGTCTACTTCAGTGATAAGGTCTTGGGAGCTTCTATATCTGGTTTGGTAGGAGTTGAGTGTTCTCTGTGTCTACCTCCCTCACCCTTGTGCTGGGACCAGGTTCACCAAGAAAGCAGCACTCTTGCTCGTTCCCCCAATTACTCTTGGTTTCAGCTGGGGCCCTGGTGAGGTGCGATGGGCTGATTCTCTCCTCAGGACCTGTGTCCATCTGAAAAAGAGAAGCAAATTCTCCAACGGAGAGTGAAATCAGCACCAGATAAATGGGATAACTATTATTAGAGAGAATTTATTTTATTTATTTTAGAGAGAATTTAATAGGTGTAGGATCTCTTATAGCCCACAATTGGTGGGAGCTTGATAATGGAGAGTGGGCTCATTTTTTGGATATGGTTCTGACTTGTGTCCCAGATCCAACTTTGGGTTCCATTCCACTGAATGGATCTGTTAGCCAAATCAAGAGCAATTGGTGACCACCATGGCTGCGTGCCACTATTGCACTTGTGTGAGCATCACATCAGGTTGTTTGCTGCTGAGTAGCTTAGACTACGAGGTTGCTTGGACAGATGTTGGTCATTTTCCCCCAGTCTCTCATGTAGCACCTCCTGGCACTAGACAAGCTAACTGTCTGGGGACTGACTCTCTTCCAGATTCCAGCCAGGTCACTCCATGTTCTGTACCAACTGCATATGGTGCTAGGGTTAGAATGTGTTTTTAATAGCATTTGGTAGCCTACTCTAGAGCTTTACTTCAGTTTTGGGAGTCTGTATTAAACAGATGAGAGAGGGTAAAGATACATGATGCTGTTGATTCATTTTGGATTGCAGGAGAGGCCCACTGATTTGCCAGTTACCTAAGTTAACCTCTCCAGGTTCCTGCCACTCTATTCCAAACTGCTGGCTTTGGGCGAGGCCTATTAAAGCAAACATCTATTGAATGGGTACAGTGTTTCAGTTCTGCAAGAGGAAAAGTGTTCTGAAGATGGGTGGTGGTAATGGTTGTACAACAGCTACTTAAATGACAATTATATATAAATGAAACTGATAAATTTTATGTTCTCTTTTAACCACAGTTTAAAGAATAAAAGGTATATATTTTCTCCATAAAGTTAAAAAATTGAAAACAAAGATGTTATCAATAATTTAAAAAGTAGGTACAATCACACTTCTTACCTCGTTCCTATTCTAATTACCTTTTCATTCTCTTTCTCTTTCTTCCCTTCTTCCAAGCTCCATCAAGGTTCTTTAGGGAATCTGAGACTGCTGTAAACTGTGAAGCTTTCCCCATGTATAGCTAGAGCATTGCCAGCCCTTCCCATGCCTGAGCTGGCCCAAGTGGCCGGGATAGTTGTCTAAGAACTAACAAGGGTTATCCATTGGACTGAAAAAAGTCTGACAAATGAAGTAACATTTTCTCCTGATTGATGTTCCCTTTTCTTTAATGGATCTCTTCAGAAACAAACCAAGTTTGTGCAACTGTTTCTTCAGCACTTTTTTTTTTTTCATCTTACCCCAAAGTGGACATTGTACGGTATGTGGTTTCATAGCTCATTTCACCTCCAGCTCCTGCCGGTTGACTTTGTCCGTGACTTGTGCCAGTTGTGAATAGGCTCAAATCCATGTGGAGAAATGGAATTTACCTTTGATCAGCTCTTCAGTGTTTTTGTTCTACCCAACTTTAAACTCCAGCTTTTATTTTCTTAAAAGAGGGCTAAGGAGAGTGACATGCTGGGCTATGAGAGTGATACGTTTGCTCGTGGGTGTGTGGTGGGGAGCTGCCATTTGTTTCCAGCCTAAATTTGGGCTTGACTCATGATAAATTAAAACTATTTCAACAAAGGCTGCAGCGGGGGGGGGGGCGGTAAGCAAAACATAACTATGAAATAAAACAAAATGGGGGGGGTAATATTTTCATTCTTCTACATAATGAAAAGCCTTGCTCAGTAATTGGTTTGTACTGTCTTGGAAGTGGCGTCCGTGGTCAACAAAGGACCACTCTATGAGAGATCTGCAAGGAATTTATCATTCCCTCTGGCTGAGCTGAAGCAGGCTTGATATACAGTTTTGTTTTGTATAAATATTCTCGTGTTACTGTTTACTCTGTGGGAATGTGAAGATCTCACTGGCAGGGCACGTGCTCTGTGGCCTGCTTTTAAAGACATTTATTTGACTCTGTTGTTTGTACTTGCCTAGAAACTTCAGAGAACCATCCAGGGACTTGTTTGATAAGCATCCAGAACTTGCTCCTGGAGTATGTTGTCCTTAGGGGTTATAAAAGCTTATTGTTTTAAGCAAGGCCACACATGGTTTCATAGGTAAGAATGATTAGGACCCTGACAGTAGGTGTGAGAAGACAAGACACTCTGGTGAACATGGCTTGGGTGGAATTCTGACTGCCTTTGGGTCACTCTGCCAACTTTTGTCCCTGGTTGCAGTATTTTTGAGACAAATGAGCTTAATATGAGTTAAGATGTGAGAAACAGATGTAAACATGGGAAGAATTTCTATATCTTTAGTGTGTGTGTGGTCAACCTATTGTCTCTTGGCTCCCCACCCACCCGTCCACACCACTTGGCTTTGTGATACTGGGTCTCTGTAAGCCACCTATCCTCTTAGCCAGCCAATTTCTTGTTAGGCAGTGGAATGTGAGGTGCCAGACAGGGCAAGCTGCAGGCTGGGAGGGCTGAGAGACTTGCTCTTCCCTGCGTATCTCCCATCAGGCAGCCCCACCTCACCAGTGCCTGCTGCCCCTTTGGTATTGGACACTTCCAGAACTAGCTTGATGATTCGCCAAAGCCTTCCATGGGCTGAGCAATGCCACCTGTTCACAAATCTAAGCTTCAGATCGGTAAGGCCTTTCCTGGAAACTTCTAGGCCCTCAGAGCCTCAGCTTCCTCTCCTACTTCAACCTAGGTGGGCAGTGCTTCCAGTAGCCCCAGCTCTGTGGTTACATACTCTTGCTTTCTTAGTTTTCCGGTTCTTGACCAGATCTTAATGATGTCTCTTTAGAAACACTAAGCATGCTTTCAGTTTTCCTGATGGGGGTTATACTGAGTCCTGTCAGAAACAAACCAATACACAAACCAAACAGAAGGCATAGAAAAGGCAGAAAATGTGGGCAGGGTCTGATGGAACCATGACCACATCACCAATGATTACTTTTCTAACTTAGCACCTTATTTTCTTATATCACTGTCTTTGTATTACCGGATTCCATGTTTCCTTTGACGTTCATGTTGTTCCTCCATCTAGTAGGGTCTGAGAGTTAACTAAGTAAAGGTGGGTTAGCCCCTGACCTTTTTATTTTTGTAGTAGCTTATTGTGTTGCCCAAAATAGAAACTAGTGCTATTTCAAAAGTTAATGTCTTTTCTGATTCTATAATAGTTGCTTGCCGCTCCTTTTGTAGATCTACATCTGCCAGGTGCTTTTGAGATGCGGCAGGCTCTCAGCCAAACACCTTTCCCAGCTCTTGTGTGCACCATCCTATCAATTTTACTAAGGAAACCACATCTGTCTTAGTTACTGTTTTCTGATTTTTTAAAAATTATTTATTTATTTATTTGAGAGTGACAGACAGACAGAGAAAGAGGCAGATAGAGAGAGAGAGAGAGAGAGAGAGAGAGAGAGAGAAAGAATGGGCGCTCCAGGGCCTCCAGCCACTGCAAACGAACTCCAGACGCGTGCACCCCCTTGGGCATCTGGCTAACATGGGTCCTGGGGAATAGAGCCTCTAACCAGGGTCCTTAGGTTTCACAGGCAAGTGCTTAACCACTAAGCCATCTCTCCAGCCCTGTTTTCTGATTTTTTTAGGCACCAGTATCTCCATGAAGACTAAATGCTATGGAAAAAATAATAATTATGGTGAAGATAGTTTAGTGTTGCCATTCTGCATATAGAACTATCTTTAAAAATTTTTTATTTATTTGTGTATGTGTGCACATACATACATATGTCAGGGTCTCTTGTCACTGCAAATGGAACACTAGATACTTGCACCACTTTTGGGTCTAGCTTGATGTGGGTGACTGGGGAGCTGAACCTGGGCTGGCAGGCTTTGCAATACTGCTTTCAACTACTGAGACATCTCCCCAAGCCCCTATATTTATTGTCTCTTGGCTCCCCACCCACCCGTCCACACCACTTGGCTTTGTGATACTGGGTCTCTGTAAGCCACCCATCCTCTTACCAGCCAATTTCTTGTTAGGCAGTGGAATTTGAGGTGCCAGACAGGGCAAGCTGCAGGCTGGGAGGGCTGAGAGACTTGCTCTTCCCTGCGTATCTCCCATCAGGCAGCCCCACCTCACCAGTGCCTGCTGCCCCTTTGGTATTGGACACTTCCAAAACTAGCTTGATGATTCACCTTTATTTCTAGTAAATATAAAGAATTTTTAGTCACTGATTCATACTGTCCTCTGTTTATACAAAAATTATGTTTAGTAGTTCATTTTCATTCATGGCATCCCAATATTTATCAAGGATAAAAGGAAGACAAAATAGAAATCTACAAGATGTCTTGAGTGAATCATGATTGACATCACGTTTCAGTGTTGTTGAGTACCAACTAAACATCAGGTACTACTGTATGATTTTCTCAACAGGCTGCTGAGATAGGTGACCATAAACTACTATTTCAGGTCTCCAGTTTCTTTTAGCTGCTTGAGTCACTAGAAACTCTCTCCAATCATGCCTCATATCCTGTACAGCCATACCTCGGCCATAATCCTCAACAATCCTCTTAGATCTACATTGTCAGGACTTCAGGCCTCTTTTTATGGGCCTGCTCATCTGTAGTCTCATGTTTTGTGTTCCAGTTAAAAACTTTATGTTCAATTGGTTGACCTGCCCCTTCTTGGTGGTTCTATAGGATGACCCAATGACCCAACGTCAAGATTCTGAGACTTCCTTCAGACCTCAGATTGCTCCTACTTCTGGATTCTTTCCTCATTCAAAACTTCTTCCAAATCTGTCTTTTCCACAGTTATCTTATCCCGAGTTGCCCACGTATTCCTTACTGTTGTTGTGGCTTTCTTCCTGGGCTGTCCAGGCCTCCTCTGCAGAGGCCCATCTAACACTGCTGTGCACAACCCTGCCTCAAGAGGGAACATGAGGAATCCACAGCTTCATGTTTCTCCTTGATGAATCTCTCTGAGTTGAGTCATAAACTTGTTCTAGCAAATTGGGAAATTCCTGGGCTCACTCCTACTATGTGGAAGAGCCAAGTCAGCCATAGGACTAAGAACGTTCCCAATAGTGTTGAAATCCAGGAGTAAAGCTGCCACCAGGTGGGGCCAACACTGCAGTTGAGAGCAGGATAGATTCCGATGATGCAGCCACCACTCCAGAATGCCTGGCTGGCTGGCTGTACATGACTTGGTCCTTGACTCTGGTTCGCCTCCCCACCCACATGTTCTTGCAATTACAGGTTTGGCTTGGATACACTGAATTGTTGGCAGAGTTCTGCTGATCTTCTCCTTTGTTTTGCTGGCTAGACTGTAAAGTCCCTGAGGGTAAAACTTCCTTTCCAAGTGTTTATTAAGCACCTACTGTATTTCAGCAGAAGCAGATTAAACATTACACTAATGACACATAAGCTGTAGGTGTCTTTACTTATATGCAGGCCTTATAATGGTAACATATTCACAGGCTGCAGTATTATGCCATGGGGTTGTATAATTTTGTAAAATCTGCAAAAGAGAGATATTCTGGGCACAGTTGACTAAAACAGCTGTTTTCCCACCTCTTCTTCATTTTACTTTGTCTTATGACAGGCGGTCTTGGAGTAACGAGGGTCAGCCTCATAGGCTTGCATCCAGTGTAGTGGCACAAGGTCCTGAGCTTGGCTCAATGTTTTGTCATTTCTGTGATGAAATTCTGAATACTTTTAAAGACAGCGACACACATTTTCATTCTGCACTGGGCCCCACCAGTTATGTGACTGGCTGTGGGAGTGGCGAGAGACATTTTTGGACCTAGATAAAGGGAAAGTTGAACTGACGATAATGAGGACTTAGTGGGATATAGTTATGTGGTTCATAGTCACTTCCATGTGGAGTTAAGTTCTTGCCAGCTCTACAGTACAGAATGGCTTCCAGGAATACTCCATGGCTCCCTCAGGGCATGATGCATGAAGCAGAGCCAGAGGCATATCACAGAGGTACCAGAAGTGTGAGAGAAAGAAGATATGAGACCAGGCCCTAACATGTAAAAATATTTCTGGGGCTGAGGAGATGACAGCCGTTAGAGGTGCTTGCTTGCAAAGCCTGCTGATATGATATGTGTTCAATCTTCCCCAGCATCCAGATAAAGCAGACACAAAGGGGCACATGTGCCTGAGTTCCCAATTCTCATATGATGGGAGGTGGAGCCAAGAGAATCTGAAGCTCACTGGGCCAGCTAGATGAGTGGTCCTTTGCTGTGGCAAGAGATCCTGCCTCAAAGAAGATGGATGAAGAACACAGACCTTTGTGGTGTCCTAGGACCTCCACATGTGCGCCAGGGCATGTGTGTGCCCCCAACATACCCACAAAGATAACCAGATACATAAAAACTAAAGATAAAACTTTCTAGTAGCAGGAACATGTAGTTGTAAGTAAAGGATGTAGCTATTGAGAATCTCCATCCCCAACAGAAGTGTTGTGCTACAGGAATGCATATGTTGTCACAGAGCATGCAATAACAAATACACAGTATTATTCCCTTCTCCATGTGTGGTGCTTTGATTCAGGACTCCTCCATAAACGTAGGTGTTCTGAATGCTAGGTTCCCAGCTGATGGAGATTTGGGAATTAACGCCTCCTGAAGGCAGTGTATTGTTGGGGGCGGGCTTATGGGTGTTATAGCCAGTGTCCTCTTGCTAGTGTTTGGCACACTCTCCTGTTGCTGTTGTCCACCTTATGTTGGCCAGGGGGTGATGTCCACCCCCTGCTCATGCCATCGTTTTCCCCTGCCATCATGGAGCTTCCCCTTGAGCCTGTAAGCCAAAATAAACCTCTTTTTTCCACAAACTGCTTTTGGTTGGGTGATTTTTGCCAGAAATGCAATCCTGACTGCAACACCACGATAATCATAAGAAGTAGAACTGATCAGAATCTCCAGTTTTGGTAAACAAATGTCACAAAACCACCAAGAACAGGTTTATCAGGGTGGGAAGTTTCATGCGAGGAATGTTGCATCTCTAGTATTAATGGCAAACCAGATAGCAACAATTCCAGAAGAATGAGTTAGTTTTACATTCTTTTTAAAAAGACAAATAAGAGCCAGGCATGGTGGCGCATGCCTTTAATCCCAGCACTCGGGAGGCAGGGGTAGGAGGATCACCGTGAGTTCGAGGCCACCCTGAGAATACAGAGTGAATTCCAGGTCAGCCTGGGCTAAAAACCAAAAAAAAAAAAAAAAAAAAAAAAAGAAAGACAAATGATCAGGGTCCATTGTGGAAGAGGTGGTGGAAAGAATGTACAAACCAAAGGAAGGGTAGTACTCCTTACAGAGTGCTCCTCCAGACACAAAATGGACTGGATATCCATGACCTCATAGTGCCTGACACTACCTACATAAGACCATCATAATAGGAGGAAAAGATGATGACATCAAAATAAAAGAGACTGATTGAGAGGGGGTAGGGGTATGATGGACAGTGAAGTTTCAAAGGGGAAAGTGGGGTGAGGGATGGAATTACCATGGTTTATTGTATATAATTATGGAATTTGTCAATAAATAAATAAATAAAAAGACAGATGAGGGCTGAAGAGATGGCTTAGTGGTTAAGGCACTTGCCTGAAAAGCCTAAGGACTCATGCTGGAGAGCCAGACGTACAGGGTGACGCAAGCGTGCAAAGTCTCACATGCACACAAGATGGCTCAAGAGTCTGGCATTCTATTACAGTGGTTGGAGGCCCTGGCACACCAATTTTCTCTTTCTTTCTCTCTCTAGCTCTCTCACTCTCTTGCATAAAAACAAAACAAAACAAAAAGGCCAGTCTGTGGGGCTGGGCTCAAAAAAAAAAAAAAGAGAGATGAGCCATGTGTGGTCGTGCATGTCTTTAATCCTAGCACTTGGGAGTTATGTATAAGAGGGTAGTTTGAGGCCAGCCTGGACTACAGAGTTCCAGTTTAGCCTGGGCTAGAGAGAGACTGTGCCTTGAAAAAAAATAAAATTATAAACAATAAAATGATGGCTGATCAAATAGCAAATAATTGTCTCGTGGTCACTGGTTTGTGCCTGCAAAAGTACATGTAGATGGCTGGAGATGTGCTTCAGTGGTTAAGGTGCTTGCCTGCAGAGCCTAACCACTGCAGTTTGATTTCTCAGTGCCCATGTAAAGCCAGACCCACAAAGTGGTGCATGCTTCTGGAGTTTGCAATGGCTGGAGGCCCTGACCTGCCCATTCTCTCTGTGTCTCTCTCTCTACTCTCTCTCTCTGCGTGGCCCATCAGCCATCATCGATGGCAAGATCTTCTATGTGCATGGGGGCTTCTCCCCCTCCGGACCCTGGATCAGATTCGAACAGTTTACAGAAAGCAAGCGGTGCCCCATAACAGGCCTGTGTGTGACCTTTTGTGGTCTGACCCTTGAAGACACATCAGGCTGGGGCGTGACGCCCTGTGGGGCTGCTATCTATTTGGCAGTGACATGGTGGCCCAGTTCAGTGAAGCTGATGACATGGGCATGATCTGCTATGCCCAGGATGCAAGTGGCACTTCATTGATACTTCACTCACTCTGTGGCTGGCATCCAACTAATGCCACCACTGTGGGAATATGCTGAATGAGCATCTCCAGAAAGATTTTATCATCTTTAAGGCTGCACTCCAGGAGACACATGGCATCCCCTCCACGAACCCTGTGGCTGACTACTTCCTGTGACCCCTCAGCCCCGGCCTCTCTGGCCCTTGGACCACTGTGGTTGCACTCTTCCCAGCTGGAAGCTAGTTTGCAGGGACTGACCCACCTCTGCTCACCCCGTGGTGAGGACTTCTCAGGGTGAGGCACTAGCTCCAGGTCCTACTATCTTTTCTCCCCATTTGATCTATGAAATTTCCAGCCATTTTTCATTGTTCTTTTTCTCCTTTTTTTTTTTTTTTTGGTTTGTTTTTACATAAAAAGTTTTGAGAAAAAAAGCCAGAAAAGTATAAGAGAAAAAATGGAAAAATACATGTAGAAAAAGTATGTGGATAATAAAGCGATGCTATTTTTAAAGTATTTACAATAATTATATTTCTTAGTTTTCCAAGTGTAGTTTGCCATGACTTCCTCATTCTAAATTCCCTTACAAACTAAGTTTTGTGTTGTTTTTCTTAAAGATGACCTTCAAGCATCAGGCCTCACAGAACCTGGGGCCTACCTGTGTATACTGAACACGCATGAGACACTGGAGATGTGATTTACCACACTCCTCACTGTATCCCTCCCAGTCCTTGTAATTCCTGTTCTGCAGAGGCAGACGTGGAGACTACCTGTCTACCACAGGACCACTTTCTTTCTCAGTCTGTCCTTCCTAAGGTCTGTGAATCTACCCATTGTGCTCTAATTCCTGGAACAGTGGTTATATTAATTCTGAGAAGTCTTCTGACAGCAAGTAGGCAAGGTGATAGGTCCTATAACGGCTGGCCTCTCTTTCATAGCTCAGATTGCTTTCATTCATATTTTCAAAATGAATATCATCATACTTGAGCATTCATGGGGGAAACTGATTTATATCATTGGAACTCTGTATGTATTCTATGAATTGTTTCTCTAGGTTAATAATTTTCAGAGGCATTTTAGAGCAGTTTCTTACTTTTTTTTTTTTTTTCGCATTTCCTTTAGTGGGTCTTGGAACTTTGAAACACTGAGGCTTAGAATTAATACCCAAGAGAATTGGGTTGTGCAGTAAATAATCAGCGATGTTGTCATGCATTCATACCTCACACCTTCTGAAGGATTTCTGGTACCTATTTCAGGTATCAGATACTGACAGGGAGGAATATTCATGCCATCAATGTGTCTGTTTCACAGTTTTGCATTTTCATAAACCAAATCATCTTAAAATGAAGGAACACCTGTATTTAATTTCCTTGGAATGTACAAGTGAATTCTCTTATACTTCTCATTTCAGATGAGGGTTTCTGGATGACACCATCTGGGAAATGTCACTTTGATTAAAGTAAATATTCAACATAGTTAACACTGGGAGCCTATTTGAGTTTCCTTAAGTAGCCACATCTTACAGAAGCAGGAGGCAGCTGGCTCTTCGCGTTGGGAGAATTTGAGAGTGATGCATTCCATGGTTTGGTGTCAGTCGAATGGCAGTGTGTGGCCCACTGGGCTCTGAAGGGTTTTGTGTATTTTCCTTTTCTTACCATTGGGCTATTTTTTTCTCTTCTAGTTTATTTTGACACTAAGAAGAAAATATATAAAAATAAAAAACTCAGCTTTATGATTGCCAAGTTTTTCTTTCAAACTTAGAAAAGAAACCAGTTGTTGAAAACTGTGATGAATGGTGTCCTTTGTTTTATTTTCGGTGTAGCACATGAGGGCACTGTTGTTGGAACGAGGCCAAATTCTCCAGGCAGAAGGGAAGATTGGACCAGAAGGAAGCCTAGTGATTGTGGAGGTTGGTGTGTCAGGATTTCCTTTCAGCTGTCGCAAGTATCTTTTTCCTTCCACAAAATTCACTCACAGGCCTACCCCTCCTATCTTCCAGTCATTCCTTGCGTTTTCAGCACTTGCTACTGAGGAGGATGTCATCTATTTGTGAGAAAATGCCATTGCTGCAATGTGGAGCTTTCAGCCTTTCAGTTGTGGTTTTCCCTGCTTCCTCCGCTACTGACTGACTGTGGGACTGTGTATGGTGGGGAACGACAGTCAGTTGTTGATGTGTAAGCTAACCCTAAGGGTGTCAACATCATTCCTCTTTTATTGTAGTCCTGTCACCGAGTGGTTTGGGAGAACCAAGAGACAGAGAATCTAAGGCCCTTCTTCTGTAAGTCATCCTGAATTCTTTCTGCCACCCACATAGTGGAATTAAGAGAAAGGGGTGGATGGGGAGGGTCACATCATACTGTCTAAAAAGCAGGGAAAATGTCTCAGATAAATAGCAAGTATCTACTTGTTCCTTAGAAAATTAAATCAGAAGTTGCTCTGTGGTGCCAGGTCACTTAGCAGCGCCTGTAGTGCTTCCCTTGGTTCAGCTTTCAAGTGCTTTGGCTGGGGTATTTCACTCATTTATCAGCATCACTTTTATTTGTAGGGTTTATTCCCACACTAGACTAGGAGCTTTTTGAGAAAAGAGAATATTTTATTCCGCCTGGTAATTCCAATGCCAGGACTCAGAAAATTTTTGTTGAATAAATTGATGTACAAGAAACTTAGGTTCAAAACCCTGGCATTGGGTCAAAATTAGACAACACTAGACCTAGATAATTTAATCATATGTCAACTGATTTTAGGGTTTGTTACATACAGCTGAGTACATTTATAAGGGTACAGTTAAAAGAAAGAACTGTTTGGAACTGCAAGGGAACAGAAAGTCTAGCTTGTCTTATGTGTGAGGCCACAGAAAAGGAGTGCAGACATCAAAATTCCTCATAAAGACAGACATAAAATGTCTTGAGTATGCAAACACCTAACTTCCTACAGAGACATCTGTAGGGACAAAGTGCTAGTCTGAGCTCCTTATGCCCCTTCCTGTTATCTTAACTCTGAAATTCAGGCTGTTGTTTAAATGCCCCTGATCCACTTGTAAACTCTTTAAGCAAAAATCATGCCAGGTTCTGTGGCTACCAGATTGGAGCTTTTCTCTCCTTGCTTCCTTCAGTTAATTGAGCTGTGCTGGAAGCTCAGTAATTTATGCTATGGAACCTTTCTGTGCAAACAATCCCAGGCTGAGTGAAAGAGAATTAGCTGAATCTCTCAAGCACTTGAGATGCAGAACTGTGTTTTGGAAAACACCAGTGAGTCAATGTCCTCAAATGTAATCAATAAAAGACAGCCTCCATCATCAGCTTTTCATTAACTGAGCTCCAAGTAGTCTCCTTTTATTGCTTTTTACGTGTTTACAGTATCTCATTCTTTCCTTGATTCTGGATTTTCACACCATATGGCCACATCTTTAAGTCATTTTTCAGCTGCTCTATTAAATAGTCAAATGAGATGCAGAGCAGATTTCTTTGATTTTAAAATAGCATTTTGGATGTGTGACTTTTTTGTAAATAAAAAAGACTCAAGGCACTCAAAAGCATGAAATTTCAGGTATTCCTATCTTGACAGTGTAATATGTAGCTTTCTGCATACTTAGAATAAATACATGTTTATCTCATAGAATTTCACCTGCAGTATAAATTGATTCATTCTCTTGCATATTGAAATTCATTTCTTCTTAAATAAGATTTAGCTTCCACTATTGCTAATGAGCATAGATTGAAAATGAAATTGAAAGTATATCTTTATAACTATTCAATATTATATTTCTCATTAGAAATGATTATGTAGCTTGTGACCATACATGCTGCATATTGATACTGCTTTTTGCTGTAATTATGGATGTGAGTCCAGTGCTTAGTAATTTTTTTAAAAGTGGGACTCGTATGTTTTACTTTCTTTCCTGGACTATTATGATGGTCAGTTCTGTGAGAAGCTGTGAAGAAGACAGTGTTACATTTTGATCTCACTGTGTTGGTTCATTCAATGAGTGTTTATGGCACATCATCCTGTAGTCTAATGCAGCCCACTCTGCAGTTTTACATTTAAAGGGCCATTTGTTTTCTGAATGAGGAAGGACATTTTGGTATAGGCGGATTGGAACCTAAATTTAAAAAAAGGGGGGGGGGAGGAGTAATACTTAACTAAAAGAAATTTCTGCACAAGCAGATCTTATAACATGAGGAAATTTGACATTGATCCAGTCTTTAGCAGCAGGGACTGTGTCAATCACAATTAATCAGTTTATGAGTATATGACTTGAAATCTTTAATTATCCATTAAAATCTGCACATTGACTTGAAGAAATGGTTGACCTAGAGTTAAAACCAAGTGCACTCAATATCTAAGTCAATAGTCTCTTAATTGCAATCCAATGAAGTCAATTTTAGTGGTATACAATTTGTGAGTATATAGTTCACATATTTAAAATCCAATCATAATACTGTTTGCTAGAGAAATTTGCTTCAGTTGAAGGTAAGCCCAATGAGTACACTTTTAGTAATTATTAATATTTCTTTTTAGATGTTTATTTGTTAGTGTGGGGGGCATGCAAGTGCCTCTTGCCACTGCGAACAAACATATGCTTATGCTACTTTGTTTTGTTTGGCTTATGTTGCCTAGTTATTGAACTTGGGTCACAGCCTTTGTAAGCAAGAAACTTTAATCACTGAGCCATCTTCCAACCCCCTGATTATTAATATTTTAAGTTTATTATCTGATGATCCAGGGAGTGTAAACAATTTGAGCAGTGATTCTAAATAACTCAGGTAAATTTGTGCTGCTTGAATTTTCTTGGTATTATTCATTGCTTTTATTGTCATTATTTAGCTTAGAAATAATAGTACTAAATATCTAAAGAATTTTATTTTTTGTTTTTTTTAGGTAGGATCTCACTGTAGCCCAGGATGACTTGGAATTCACTATGTAGTCTCAGGGTGTCCTACTTCTGTCTCCTGAGTGATGGGATTAAAGGCATTTTTTTTAGGCAACCCAACAGACTGCCATTATTTTTTATTCAAGTGTGAGAAAATGAGAGAGAAAGAATTGGTACACCAGGGCCTACAGCCACAGCACTTGAACTCCAAATAATGTGCCCCCTTGTGCGCATGTGTGACCTTGTGTGATTGCATCACTGTGCATCTGGCTTATGTAGGATCTGGAGAGTCAAACATGAGTCCTTAGGCTTTGTAGGCAAGTGCCTTAACTGCTAAGCCATATCTCCTGCTCAAGAATTTTTTTTTTTTTTTTTTTTTGGTTTTTCAAGGTAGGGTGTCACTGTAGCCCAGGCTGACCTGGAATTCACTATGGATTCTCAGGGCTCAAACTCATGGCAATCCTCCTACCTCTGCTTCCTGAGTGCTGGGATTAAAGGCGTGTACCACCATGCCTGGCCAAGAATTGTTTTTAATAGCGTTAAAATTTTTAATTCATGATCACATCTTCATGTTCTCTTATATGCTCTTAATAACAAACTTCTGAGAGACAGATGATAACTCCCAACCTATTGTAGGAAGGTAGTCTCTAAGGCTAAAGTTAAGAGGACTATATCTCTTCCACATAGCAGAAATCAGCATCCCTCAGCTTTTATCAAGCACCTAAAGGTAGTGGCTATAGAAAGTTATACAGACATGGGCTTGAGAGATGGCTTAGTAGTTAAGGTGCTTATCTGCAAAGCCTAAGAACCCAGCTTTGATTCCCCATATCCCACATATACCAGATACACATGGTAACACATGCATCTGAGTTTGCAATGGCTAGAGGCCCTGGTGCACCCATTCTCTCATTTTCTCTCTCTCTCTTTCTCTAATAATAACAAGAAAAAAATGAAAGTTATACAGATATGTTACCTTTTCCTAAGAAGTTAGGAGAATTGGCATTTACCCCAAATAAGTAAAAGATGCATGATGTGAGACTGTTAGACAGCTACCTGACCAATCTGAGGGTCAAACATTTCTTAAATGCTCCATCATTTTTAGTCTGAGGATCACTACAGAGGGTAATCCACAAGAGATTAGTAAGCGTGCCAGCCTCCTGATAGTTCCAAATCACTGTCCAGAAAGAAGAAATTAATGCTTTGAAACCAAACCAAACCAAACCAAACCAAAACAAAACAAAAACCAAAAAAAACCCTTTATTCAATAAATATTTATTGAGGATCTACTTGTTCTGGGGGTATTTTAAGATTGACAAGTCAAAGCTCCTCTCCCCCAGCAGTTTACATCCTTGTGGAGGGAGACAACAGGGAGTCAGAAAATACACAAGTAAACAGCAACACCTTCAGGTGCTGCTAAGCACCATGTGAAAATGTGAAGCAGGATAAGGAAGAGGCTTTAAAGAGGTCCAAAAGGTCTTACTGTTAAGCTGCCCTTTGAACAGGGCAAAGAAGAGCAGCCAGAGTTTGTTGTATTGGGGGAGTACAGGGCTTCCAAGGCAGTGGAAATGAAGCAGATAATCCCATCCCTGAAGTCAGCTTGTTTTCAGCTGTCAGGTTTGGCTAGGCATCAGTGAGTGAAAAGGAAACTTAGAACATGACTCAGGTAAAAGGATCCCTTAGTGTCCAATAAGCACAATCCTGGAAAAATTTCACCAGCTGTCATTATTTGGGTATCATGTATACGGAACTGATACTGATATGGAATTTTGCAGTAGTACACATAGTGTAGGTTGAAATTTATTGTTTCCTTTTCTTCTAATAAGGACACTGATGTCCATCTGAAGTTAAGTGACTTTCTGAGAACCACATACATGACTTTGAGTAGTGAAGCTACAATGTGGCATCAGGTTTTCAGACTTTAAAGTCCCTAGATTATGCCATCTCCAAGGTGCCTGAGAGGGAAAAGCATGTGAATTATATGAATATTTCCTAAATGTGATACATATTAGTGTTTTTGGTTGAATGGAAAGACCAGTTGTATGCTATGAAAAGTCAGACTAACAAATGATGTCTGGCTTCTAGTTGGGAAGTTTGGAGTCTTTGAGCTACTACTCAGTTCCATAATCCACAACCCCTTGCCCTGGAAATGGGAAATCATTGCTTATAATGCAATATTTTTTTTAAATTTGTGTACTTTGGAAGGAATGCCAGCTTTTCTTTGCAAACATATAATATTAATAAGATGACTATTGTTGCAGTCAGGTTCACATTGCTGGCAAAAATCACCCAACCAAGAGCAACTTGTGGGAAAAAGGGTTTATTTTGTCTTACAGACTCGAGAGGAAGCTCCATGATGGTAGGGAAAAATGGTGGCATGAGCAGAGGGTGGACATCACCCCCTGGCCAACATAAGGAGGACAATAGCAACAGGAGAGTGTGCCAAGCACTGGCAAGGGGAAACTGGCTGTAATATAACACCCATAAGTCTGCCCCAAAAATACACTGCCTCCAAGAGGTGTTAATTCCCAAATTTCCATGAGCTAGAAACCTAGTATTCAGAACACCTAAGTTTATGGGGGACACCTGAATCAAACCACCACAAGTATCTATTATCATTATCCATAACTGTTATATTTCCAGTGATGATATTGAGAACATTTCCGTCGATTTAAGACATGTCAGAATGCATTGACTCACTTGCATATCAGGGTGGAAAAGTGATCTTTTACCAGAGTAATTAGAGAGGCAGCCCTTACTCTGTGCTACTCCTTCTATGAAGTTTCAATTCTCTATTTTGAACTAACCTTGTACAGGAGAAATGACCATGAAGTGAAGTGCACATAACGAGTATCTGGTAAAGTCATAGGCCTGGAAGGAAACTAAAGTTTAATGTAACATGGGATTTTCCTTGACTTCTTTAGCAGATTCACATTATGGCTGGTATTAGGTCTTGGCCCAAGCAGTTGTAAGTTCTTGATGTCAATGCCATATGTTTGGGGGAGGAGGCACATATCAATTCAATAGCCATTTGGACTTTCTTTTCATTTGAGAATGCTATACATTTATTGCAATTCTGGAATCTGCCATCTTTAACAAATGATCATCAGGGCTGGAGAGATGGCTTGCCTACTAAACCAAAGGACCCAGGTTTGATTCCCCAGGACCTACATAAGCCAGATGCACAAGGTGGCACATGCGTCTGGAGTTTGTTTGCAGTGGCTAGAGGCCCTGGTGCTCACTCTCTCCACTCTCTGCCTCTTTCTCTCTCAAACAAATATCTGAAGGAGAGAGAGAGAAAAAAAAAGAGAGGGAGAATGGGTGCTCCAGGGCCTCCAGCCACTGCAAATGAACTCCAGACACATGTGCCAAGTTGTGCATCTGGCTTATGTGGGTCCTGGGGAATTGAACCTGGGTCCTTAACATCTAATCCATATCTCCAGCCCCAAGGTTGGAAGAATAAATAACATTCTGTGACAGTCACAAGGTCAGAGGGTCTGCACCAAAATTTCAGAATACTCCCATCCTTTCTTTGTTCTTTACTTTGTCTGTGATACCTTTATTATGACCTTTTAATCGGTGATGAGTATTCATACGTAATTTAGCTTTGTTTCGTTTAGCACTATGTAAAATTTATGACTTGGAGTACCTTTTTACTCACATCTAATTTACTTTGTAATTAACTTAAAATGATTTATTTATTTATCTGTGTTGAATGTTTATGAGCATGGGCAGGTATATGCGATCCAGTGCCGGTGAGGAGGTCAGAGGACAACTTCCAGGTCTGTCCTTGCTGGTTCACTTCATCTAAGCATGGTTTCTCTAGATTGTGCTCTGCTGTTATTCTTTTTGTTGCATTCACTGAGAGCTTTGGGAAAATGCTCCTGTCTCTGACTCGCATCTCACTGTCAGTGTACTGAGATTACAGAAGCCCACCATGGCCTCTAGGTTTTTACAGGGGGTATGAGGATCTAACTCCAGTACTCACACTTGAGACGTGAGTGCTTTATCCATGCAGCCATCCTTCCAATCCCACCTCATTATTATTTTTTAAAATATTTTTTGTTTATTTTTATTTATTTATTTGAGAGCAACAGACAAAGAGGCAGATAGAGAGAAATAGAGAGAATGGGCACACCAGGGCCTCCAGCCACTGCAAACTAACTCCAGACGTGTGCGCCCCCTTGTGCATCTGGCTAACGTGGGTCTTGGGGAATCCATCCTCGAACCAGGATCCTTAGGCTTCACAGGCAAGCACTTAACTGCTAAGCCATCTCTCCAGCCTTCATTATTCTTTTGTGTTTGTTTGTTTTTCGAGGCAGAGACTCACAGTAACCCAGGCTGACCTGGAACTCACTCTAAAGCTCCAGGCTGGCCTTGAACTTGCAGCGATCCTCCTACTTCTGCCTCCCAAGTGCTAGGGATTTAAGATGTGTGCCACCATGCCAGCCATTCTTCATTTTTAAGCTCATGTATTATTTCCATCTCATCATGTTTCTAAGGAGGCTCTGGATATAGAGATACTTTCAAACATTTAGAGGTAGCAGTTAGAAATGTCCCAGTGTGGTGATTGCCATCCAAGAGCTTTTCTAGTAGGAGGAAGGTGCTTGTGTTCTCTCAGTGGCTCTCCCCAGGGTCTGCACTGGCTGTTGTAGGATTCCAGAAGCATTTCCAGGTTATTGTTTTATGTTGCCAATTTTCCAACATATTTCACAGAAAAATGAGCATTGATAAGAAACAAAGATGTGCTCCTCTATTAACTATCACTAATGGTTATCTTATTTATGCTTGACTCTAATTTAGGAAATTGAAAACAAATCACTTAGCCCAGGCTTTTTTAGGATCTTGTTTTGGATCCAGAGCATGCCCATGTAGAGCAATATGACATAGCATGTTCATAGAAAAGAGATAAAGGCCTTAGCTGCCCATGACTGGACTGTAGAGATAAGAAATCACCGTAACAAGCACGAGTTTTGCAGGTAACACAGATTAGTGGGTAAGGTAAAAACTTTCAGTAATGAATTAAGATAGGTAAGAGCACAGAAATAGGCAAGGAGTGATGCTTAAGTGGGTAGTTGTGGGCATGTGGCTGGGGACTTCAAGGGTCTCAGTGTCAAACAAGGGAGGAATATACAGACCACCTCTTATTTTTATTTTTTATTTATGTTTTGCTTTTTTGAGGTAGAGTCTCCCTGTAGCCCTGGCTGACCTGGAACTCACTCTATAGTCCAGGCTGGCCTTGAACTCATGGCAATCTTTCTACTGTCTCCCAAGTGCTGGAATTAATGGTGTGAGCCACCATGCCTGGCCCAAGATGACCTCTTATTATATGAGTACTTATGAGGAGAGAAGATAAACACAAAAATATCTTCTGCTTGCAAGAGTCAGGAAGGGCTTCTCATATGAGGCAAGAACTTTAAAGAAAAAGGCAGAGGCTCTGAAAGGGTGTACCAGGTTGGCTGAATAGAAATGAAATTTCTGATGACGAGAAATAATCTTAAATGTACCTTAAAATTTAGTATTTGTGAGACCTTGTTGCATAATTGCTTTGGAGCTTCACGTTTCAAGTGTTTGTGAAATTTGATTTATAAAGTATGATAGAAAAATATAATTTGTCTCAAATTTATTTTATCTTCTACCATTTTTAGGTTTTTCCTTTTCAGTAACATTCACTGCAATTGGGCTAATACAAAAAGCTGAATGGAGGGCTGGAGAGATGGCTTACCAGTTAAGGCACTTGCCTGCAAAGCCAAAGGACCTGGTTCAATTCCCCAAGACCCACATAATCCAGATGCACAAGGGGGTGCATGTGTCTGGAGTTTGTTTGCAGTGGCTGGAGGCCCTGGCATGTCCATTCTCTGTCTGCCTCTTTCTTTCTCTCTCTCTCTCTCAAATAAATAAATAAAAAATAAAGTTTAAAAAAACTGAATGGAGTAAAAGTCAAAATTCATAATGTATATACTGTCACTTTAAAAAACTTTTCACTTATACAGGTTATATTTCCTAGTGGTGGTAAAAGAATTGACTAGGTCACCTCCTTTAGAAGGTAACAGTAGTATATAGATAAATTATGTATATACAAATACTATATATACTACAGCATGTTTCACATCCATATATAGGTATACACACACATATATAATATACATTTGAAAAGGGGTACATTATATTTGCATGTAGACACTCATCACTGTAGCATGGCAAGTTTTTCTTTATACTTAGTCCTTTGGAAACCACAGTCAGCAAAGTAAACAAAAATGATGGCTTTGACTGCCTAATATTATATGGATTTAACATAAATTTCACATTATGTACAATGACACTATTAAATGTGTTAATACAACACATAAAATGACCAATTCTCTTTAAATTTTACTGTTTAGCATATTTGTTTTGATTGTACGTGTGGGAGCTGTGAGAACAGCTCTGCAGAAATACTTTGCACGTTTCCATAGTGACTAAATTGTATTGCTTTATGGTGTTGTCTTTCCCCTGGGTTTGAATTCAGTTGAATGTTTTCTTAATCACAATCCAATGGTTGACGTTTATATTTTCCTACTTAAAACAACTGTTGCTTGCACATGCTGGTTTATAACTTTATATACATATATAATTTGATCATGTTTCACATTTTAATGTGAAATCTCAGTTTTCTCTTTTTCTTCCTCTTGTGCTCTCATATTCTATTTTCTATCCTTTTTCCTTCTCCATCCAGTAACCTATGTTAACAAATGGTACCTGCTCTTTTTGTTTTTCTCTATTTCCATACAATTATATATGGACATATATACATGTTTCAAAAAAAAAGGATTTGGAAAATGTTTTACAGAAATCCTTACAGACTATTTTATACAAAGTAGTTGCTGCTTATTCCTTTTAATGGCTACTTAAGAGCCTTATTTCCTGAGTAGCTTGAGTTTTATTCAGTTAATTACCTAGGCCTATATGTTGAAGTGTTGTCCCATATGTTTTCCTCTAGTAGTGTCATAGTTTTACGTTATGACATTAAGGTCTTTGATCTGTTTGGAGTCTATTCTTGTGCATAGAGAGATAAGGATCTAGTTTCATTTTTTTTTTTTTTGTTTGTTTTTGTTTTTTGAGATAGGGTTTCACTCCAGTCCAGGTTGACCTGGAATTCACTATGTAGTCTCAGGGTGGCCTCGAACACATGATGATCCTCCTACCTCTGCCTCCTGAGTGCTGGGATTAAAGGCATGCGCCACCATGCCTGGCTCTTTTTATTTTTATTTTTTTCCAAGATAGGGTCTCACTCTAGCCCAGGCTGACCTGAAATTCACTACATAGTCTCAGGATAGCCTTGAACTCACGGCAATCCTTCTACCTCTGCTTCCCAAGTGCTGGGATTAAAGGTGTGTGCCACCTTCTAAATATAGATCTCCAGTTTGCCCAGCACCATTTGTTAAAGAGGCTGTCTTTTCTCTAGTGAATATTTTTTGGCATTTTTGTCAAAAACAAAATGGCTGTAGCTACGTGGGTTCATATCTGGATCCTCTATTCTGTTCTGTTTATCTACATGTCTGTGCCAGTACCATGGTGATTTTTTTACTATGTCTCTGTAATTTACCTTGAAGTCTGATATAGTGAAACCTGTAGCCATATTTTTATTGCTCAGGATTGCTTTAGCTAGCTGAGCATTTTTGTACTTCAAAATGAACATTAGGGGTTGGAGAGACGGCTTAGCGGTTAAGCGCTTGCCTGTGAAGCCTAGGGACCCCGGTTCGAGGCTCAATTCCCTGAGACCCACGTTAGCCAGATGCACAAGGGGGCTCACGCGTCTGGAGTTTGTTTGCAGTGTCTGGAAGCCCTGGCGCGCCCATTCTCTCTCTCTCTCTCTCTGCCTTTCTCTCTGTTGCTCTCAAATAAATAAAAATAAACAAAAAATACACTTAAAAAATGAACATTAGGATTATTTTATTTCAGTAAAAAATGGATCTTGATGGGGGTTACATTAAATCTATAGATTGCTTTTGGCAAGATAATATATATGTCTGTATTTTTCTTCAATTTTTCTTTCGAGTGTTTTAGTTTTCATTGTAGGATTCTTTCACTTCCTTGGTTAGGTTTATTCCTAGGTATTTTATTATTTTTGAGGCAATTGTGAATGGGATTTTTCCCCCCTGATTCTATCCTCAGCATGTTTGTTATTGCTCTATATAGCTAGGCTACTGATTTCTGTGTGTTAATTTTATGTTTTGATACTTTGCTGAAAGTATTTATCAGCTTTATCAATTTTCAAAAAATTCTATATATGTACTTTTTTTTTTTTTGTTTTGGTTTTTCGAGGTAGGGTCTCACTCTGGTCCAGGCTGACCTGGAATTCACTACATAGTCTCAGGGTGGTCTCAAATTCACAGTGATCCTCCTACCTGCCCCCCCCACCACCACCGCCCAAGTGGTGGGATTAAAGGTTTGTGCTACCACACCTGGTGAATTCTATAATTTTTTTTATCATTCTTACATTTGTTGTTATTTATATCATTTTTCTCTTTTATTTATTTGCCAGGATGGGGGGTGGTGAGTGTACCAGGTCCTCTAGCCACTTCAAATGAATTCCAGATGCATGCACCATTTTGTGCATCTGGCTTTATGTGAGTACTGGAGAATTGAACCTGGGTCGTTAGGCAGTACAGGCAAGCACTTTAACCTCTGAGCCATTTCACCAGCCCTCTTTTGTGTGTGTGTGTGTGTGTGTGTGTGTGTGTGTGTATGATATTTCCTTTATGCTTAATCATGTTTTTGAATTCTTAACTTTTTGTTCTTTTCAAAGAATGAACGTTTTAGAATAAAGTATATACATATTTTCCATTTTGTATTTGTTTACTTATTTCACCTCTCAGCATTAACTCTTGCTTCCTAGTTAGTTTACATTTATTTACTATTCAATCTTGGAATTTTTAAAATACGAATGGCTTTATTATTGTGATTTTCAGCCTTTTAAAATCATTTAAGTAATTTAAGGCCAGACATTTCCTTCTCTAAAGAACCTGGTGCAGCTCATAGTTTTATGATCTAAACAGTTACTTAGTTTGCCTTTGAGATTTATTTAAGGTTTAGTTAAGAGGGTGCTCTTCAGCTCCCAGGTTGTGGGTATGATTTTAATCACCCTTCTATTACTTATTTTGAATTATGCTCTGCTGTATTCATGCGGCGTGCCCTGGTAACATTTGCACTTTAAACCCTTTTCCCTGGAGTTCCTCTCTTTCTTCCCTTTCAACTATACTCCAAATGTGCTGGCTCCTGCCTCGTGCTCATGGCGCACACGCCCTTTGGGGAAGGCAGAGCTACCAGAACTACTCCCTCCAAAACCATGTAGAAAAGCTTCCACCCCTTATTATCGTTTTGAACTTAGCATTAATGGAACTCTCACCACAGAGCATAAAGCAAAATTACAAATGAGAAAAAGTACAAAGATGTTTGTATATATTTGTATATATTCTATATTGTGTTTAAATGTGAAAGTTTAAAAATTGGCTATCTGTAATGCTCTGTTTGGTTTAGGTTGGTGTTAAAAGATTGATTCAAGTTAGAGTCAAAAGATTGAAAATTGGAGGAAACTCCATCTATACAGGTATGGAGAAGACATCATCTATATTAGGGTTGGACTTTTTGGTGATATGTCTACATGGGGTCAACATCCATGCTCCTGTGCAAAGAAGGCCTACCCAGTACATTGTGATCAATTTATACCCCAAAACAAACTCCAATTTTAAAAATACTTTGTTTATGAGAGAAGAGAGAGAGAGAGAAGGGGGGGGGGCAGATAGAGAATGGGCACACCAGGGCCTCTAGTCACTGCAAATAAATTCCAGATGCATGCACCACCTTGTGCATCTGGCTTACATGGGAACTGGGGAATCAAACCTGGGTCCTTAGGCTTGGCAGGCAAGCATTTTAACTGATAAGCCATCTCTCCAGCCCCCAAATATTTGCATTTATTTATTTGCAGGCATAGTGAATGAGAAATAGAGATACACCTACAGAGAGAGAGAGAGAGAGAGAGAGAGAGAGAGAGCGAGCACTAGGGCCTCCAGCCACTAAAAACAAACTCCAGATGCATACACTACTGTGCATCTGGATTTACATGTTTACTGGGGAATAGAACCTGGGTCATTAGGCTTTGCAGGCAAGCACATGAACTGCTGAGCCATCTCTCAAGCCCTAGGCTCCATTTTTATCAGATCCAAGGTCTCATTACCTAGCCCAGATTGGTTTGGAAATCATAATCCATCCTGCCTCAGCTTTTTGGGTGCTAGGATTACAAGTGAGCAATACCTGGCTAATTTTGTAATAGTTAAATCATCCCAAAATAAAATTCAATATTTGTTATTATTATTTTGTTTTTTCAAGGCAGGGTCTCGGTGTAGTCCAGGCTGACCTGGAATTCACTATGTAGTCTCAGGGTGGTCTCAAGCTCATGGTGATCCACCTACGTCTGCCTCCTAGTGCTGGGATTAAAGGCGTGTACTACCACGCCTGGCTTCAATATTTATTAATAGTCACTCTTTATGTAGTCTCAGGCTGGCCTTGAATTCACAGAGATCCTCCTACTTCAGCCTTTCAGGTGCTGAGGTTGAAGGTGTGTGCCACCATGCCCAGTTTATTAGTCACTCTTATTTTTTTTTTTCAAGGTAAAGTTTCACTCTACCTCAAGCTGACCGGAAATTCACTTTGTAGTCCCAGGTTGACCTCAAACTCAGTGATCCTCCTATCTCTGCCTCCTGAGTGCTGAGATTAAAGGTGTGTGCCACCACGCCCGGTTTAATAGTCACTCTCTAACCCCCTGTCCTCCCACACAACTTCTGGTAAATAATCTACTTCCTGTGTAATTTATGTGGATTTCCTTGTACTGGACATAAATTGCCTGGTCTTCTGTTTTTGTCTTTTTTTCAAGGTTAACCTATATTATAATATCATTCTTTGTTCTGGAAAATGATATCTCATTGTGTGGTTATAGTATAAATAATTTTTCTATATACCAGTTAATAAACATTTGAGTTGTTCTCAAGTTTAAGCTTTTATAAATAATGCTGCTCTGGACCTGCTTATGCAAGTTTCTCTGTGTTTATATTTTCATTTTTTATGAGTAGACATGTACCTAGAAGTAGAAGTTCCCAGGCCTATGGCAGTCCACATTGATCTGCATTTTCCCTGTGCATCCTAATATCAATAAAATTTTATGTTTATCACTTTAAAAAGATTTCAAATTATACTTGATGTTCATATAATCTCTGACATCAAGAGCATTGGAGATGTAGAATATTTTAAAAGGACCCATCGATATTGTGTGAGATTGTCTTCAAATCTCTGACACTAGTTCTGTAAATTGTGATAGGTGTGTGTGGTAGGCATAATAATATCTCCATGCAAAAGATGTCTTCATCTAATCCCTGTAATCTGTGAATACATTAGGTTCAAAAGGGGATTAAGGTTGCAGATAGAATTAAAGTAGCCAGTGAGCTGACCTCAAAATGCTGATTATCCTTGATTATCTGCATGGGCGAGCATAACACAATGTAGGAGAGGGAGACAGGACAAAGAGGATAATCAGCATGTGAGAATTAAACCTTTAATGTGGGCCTTGAAGAGGAGGAGCACTATAAACGAAGGAAAGAGTGCAGCTTCTAGAAACTGGAAGAGACAAGGAACAGATTCTGCCTAGAATGTCTCTGCAAAGGAACAGTCTTTCCAGCACCTTGATTTTAGCCCAGTGAGACTTCTGAAGACTAGAACTGCAAGATACGTTAAGACATTTGTGTTGCTTAAGGCAATAGGCCTTGTGTCAACTGTCACAGCAGCTGCAGGAAATCAACATGCAAGCAGTAGGGACACTGCAAGAAGGACATCTGACTGGCATCAATTTGAACACACATCTTGATCCAGAGACATTAGAGTAAGAAAAAATTGTTTTGGCTGCAGAAGCTTCTTTTTTCAAGTGGCAGTGACCACTGGGGTGACTCCAAACTCATCATAGTGCTGAAAAGAAGTAAAAGTGGAGTGTTCAGCACTGGGACTTCTCAATGACACCCTCCAAGATAGGGACCATTGTAGAATAGGTTGCAAAAAAAAAAAAAAAAAAAAAAAGTAAGAGCTAAAGGAAGGTGAGGAGTGTGTACAATACTGTATTCCAGACACAATGTGGTCCTGGTATTCATGTATATACTGTGGCTAACACTACCTACATAAGACCTGCATAATAGGAAGGTAAAAATGATGTCATCAAAATAGATGAAAGACTAGTTGGAAAGAAGAGATTTAGTGGGGGGGGGGATTGGGAGGAGATTATGACCATGGTATATTGTCTATATTTATGAAAGTTGTCAGTCAAAAGTTGAAAAATTACCTAAAATTTTATCAAATATGATAAATGTTCATTAAAGGCATCTCAGGAAGGACCATCTTGGAAATGGTAACTAGACTAAGAGAGTTTTATGATCCTCAAGATCTAGTTATATATCATGTTAATATCTGAAATAATCATGGCAGTACCCAATCAGAAAAATAGGTACAGGGGTTCAGGAAGAGTCCCTTGGAATTTATGAACCCCAAGTTTTGGGTTTGGTCCTACCTTTAATAAAGAATTAATAAAGATGGACTCAAGAAGGATAAATAGTAAATTGTTAAGTTTATTTAGAGCGAAATCACAAATTGTGGGGTTTATTTAAGGGAGAAATTGAAATGCTAAATTGTTTATCATGTTCACTTACGAGAAACCAAAGGTTTCTGGGAAAAACTGGAGTAGAGTCACAAGCATGTGGAGGATAGAACTTAGATGTATGGGTAGAGACACTTAGAAAGAATATACATGGCACCTGTCATGTGCTTTCCTGAAGAGAGCAAGTATCAAAGCAGAGAGCAAGAAGTTCAGAGGAGGAATGAGTGATAAAGTGGTTTACCCTCATGATGGCCCTGTTAGGGAAAGTACACAGGTAGCAGGCCTTAGTGAGAGAACATCCATGTGGTAGATCAGAGACCAGAGGAAAATCATACAAGTGATTAAAGTGAGAAGTTTCCCAAACATAAAGCAGAGGCAAACAGAGAAACCATCTAGACCAAGGAATAACATTCTATCCATCCCCCCTCTCCCCAGCCAGGCTTGGTAAGAGGAGGAACCACTCATGTATTTCCAAGCAGAGATGAGAGTGAATCCAGAGAGTGAGGGACACACACACGCACACCCCTGAGGTCACCAGAAGAGAAGGAGGGGCTGGAAGGCCTCAGCCTTTATAGCTACAGAATCTGCTATGCAAGGGGAAGACCTGATGGGTTCATAAATTTGGTGGGTGGATCCCGGAGCCAGCCCACCGGAGCATTTTATTTAGACAGTGTGCTAGACTGTGGGCAGAGGGGGCTCTGTAGATCAGTCTTGAAAAGACATGAGTTCCATTCCTGCCAAGAGTTCCATTCTTGTGCCAGGGCAAGGTGGCATATGAGATGCCATCCTATGCTTCTCTTTGGACCTCAATCGCTAACTGAAACTGCCTATAAAAAAGCTAGCTTTCTCTTATACCCTTTCATAAAGAAGAGAAATTCCATCACGTCCAAAGATTTTTTTAGAGCTTGGTGACATTCTTTTTTTAATCAGAGAAATGTAAAATTCAAATTTTGGCAATCAGGACATGGGCTAAGTGTTGTCCTGTTTTAAAGTTATGGTGTCCCAATTATGTATTATTAAAAGGGCAAGAGGCAGTTTATTGTCCCAAACAAGAATTGACACAAAGTTTATACACAGGGTTATCACATGACCTCACTTTAAAAAGTTAAGCCAACACCACTTTTTGTTGGTGTTCATTAAACACGAAATCTAATCATTTGAATTGTTGACAATTAAAGCTAAATCTTTATTAAGTTAAAATTTGAAAACATGTTTACAAGTTTTAAATGAAAAGCTACAACTGGAAACACTGAAGAATGTTGTCTCTGACCCACAATCTCCATGGGAATAACCTGCCTCTCCAAAGAGGAGGGTCCCTTTGGAGGGGGGGTCAGGGATGAGGGTAAGGATAGTACAAACATGTGCTGTTTACATACCGAGTATGCCCATAACCAATAAAAAAATAAAAATAGGGGCTGGAGAGATGGCTTAGTGGTTAGGCACTTGCCCACGAAGCCTAAGGACCCCGGTTTGAGGCTTGATTCCCCAGGACCCACGTTAGCCAGATGCATGAGGGGGCGCACGCGTCTGGAGTTCATTTGCAGTGGCTGGAGGCCCTGGTGCGCCCATTCTCTCTCTCTCTCTCTAACTGCTTCTTTCTCTCTCTGTCACTATCAAATAAATAAATGAAAATAAACAAAAAAAATTTTTTTAAATAAAAATAAAAATAAAAAAAGGAATGTGCTCTCACGAAGTTGCAAATGAAGCAGAACAGATGTGAGTGGGGAGGTAAGCTTGGTGTTGGTCGTCACACCTTACCCTTTCACTGTATAGCTGGGAAGTCTCATTATATCCGTACCAGGAAGCCCTTCTGTCATGGGCAATTCATAAACGTGGTGGATAATCAGGCACTCGAGCCTCTTGGTGAGTTCTCTTTGGTATTTCCCCTATATAATTGAGTTGTCAAATAGACAAGTATGTCAGCCATGCAAAAGGCTTGAACTCAAAACACTGCAGGTTGAAGATCTGAGATCATTGCCTCAATCCACCTAGATGAGCAGAAGTGCTATGTGAGCATGAGGGGAACCTAGAGTAGATAGAGGAAGGAGATGGGCTGGCCTGAGAAAGAGGGAAGGTCCTGCAATTCATCCCTCTAACTTTCATCTTCTAACTTTGCAAGAAAAAAAAAAAAAAGACCTACCATAATCCTGCAGAAACAGATTCCAGAGCATGGTGGATGAAACAGAGATCTGCATGGCGTAAGGGTGCGATGAAGAGTGCTGCTGTTGTCCCACTGGGGCTAAAATGCTGGTCTTCAAGCTGCTGGGAGTGTTGGCAGGACTCACAGAATCCCTGCCTGGGCCTTGCTCTTGGCTAAATCCCACCCAGAAGGCAGTTGGGATTTAGTGATGGATATGGGTCTAGTAAGACCCAGTGATCTTGACTCATTCCCACCTCTACTCTCAAGCTCCCTATAGGATAATATCTCTGTATTTGTGTGTGTATGTGTTGTGTACATGTGTGCGTATTCATATGTGTGTGAATGTGGGAATATGCTTGCCACAGAGCATGTGTGGAAGTCCTCTTTGAGGCAGGGTCTCTTGTTGACTGCTGTGATCCCCAGGGAAGCTTTGGCCCTCAGGCTTCCTGGGCCATTCTCTTTTGTCTTGCTAAATGGGTTCTGGGGTTACAGATGCACACGACTGTCCCTGGCTTTATGTGGGTTCTGGGGATCTGCTTTATCCATTGAGCCACTTCCCCATCTCAAGTTCTTTCCATTAAAATTCAATGTCTCTGTTCAGTCGTGCTTCCCTAATTCCAAATGTGTTCCTGAGAGTGTCTTTCATATGATATTCAATCACAGTCTGCCTTCCAGGGAACTTCATGAGTCTAGATTTTTCTTGCTTTTAACACATTCACACCTGCCTGTTGGCACATGAGGAGCGCTGGCAGTGCCACGGATGGTGAAAAGCAGAGTGTCTCTGCCCTTTGGTGCTGTTGTCCCTCTGCTCCTCAGCTGTGGTGAATGTGAACGGCCCCTCATAGCATCATGTGCTTGTAATCAAGCCTCATACTCAATCCCCAGGGGATGGAGTCTCGCTGGAGGAGCCCTGGGGGCAGACCTGGAGGTCTTCTAGCTCAGCCCTACTAAGTGTTAGCTGGTTAACTGACTTGAACTACTTGTGTTCCTTGCTGTCTCGCTCATGCTGTGCTTTCCCTGGCAAGATGAAACTTCCCATCCAAAGTGCAGCTGAAATAAACCCTTTTCTCCCACAAGATGCTTTTCATCAGGTGTTTAGTTCAACCAATGAGAAAGTAACTGAAATGGATGTCTTGCCTCTTTGTTCTTTCAGTTAGGGAGGATGTAGCCTGGCTATTAAGTTCCTCTTGGGGGTCATGACAGTCCTGCACACTAGAGTTAATGTCAGCCATCTCTTCAGAGTTACAGGCTCAGCACATTTTCCTGAGGGTGATGTCAGTCAAACCTCTCCCCACCATCCTCACCCATCTCCCATGTTTTGCTTGTGGTCTTGGGCCGTGGTTTCCCAGGATTGATTGCCTTTGTGTCTTCGCTGTTGTTCCTCCTCATGTTGCTCTCTAGAATTAGCTGATTGGCTAGTGGAGGCTCTCCTTTAAAGGTGTGGCAGACCTCAAGAGCTCTAGCTGTTTGGTTCAAGAGAGACAGCCTCAAACTCCTGCCAAGTGCAAGGATTTCAGATGTGTGCCACCATGCCCAGTCCCACTTGCTGTGACATGGGTTGCTTATCCTAGTTGTGTGTGATAAGATTCCCTATGATATATGCCAGGCCTTCCTAGGTGATTAGCAATTGTCAAATAAACTTAGGACATTGGGACTCCTTGGCACACCAAATACCTCTTTGTTCTTCATCTTTACAGTGCTTAAATTTTTACTTCAGCAAATACTAATGAAGTCTTTGCCCAAGAGATTTTGTCAATTTATATAAAAAGCATTCATCTTCTTTGGGACTGATTTGGAGATAGTATCAGGTATAGTAGATTCTCTTTCTGTTTACTTAAATAGGGAGGAAACAGCTGTTTGTATTAGGTAGCTTGTTGCCAGCTTGCGCTGAGGAACCTGGAGAGGCACCTACTAAGACTAAACATGTTTCTCTTATAGTCTGATGGAAAAGTACATCACCAAATCCCTCTTTTAACAAAAAAGTCCCCATGGTGATTTACTTGATACTTGTGTCCACTGATGGAGGCCATCCTGAGCCATTACTCATGAGCTTTATGGAGCACTGCAGAAAGGGAATATCATTTGCCTGTCACAAGAATTTGCAATTATATGAGAATGTCATCATTTCAGGAAACTATAAAGCAATGAACATGTTTATTTTCAGCCACAGAGAAAAAAAATATCCTGAGAACCAGATTTTCTTGGCAGTTTGAGGCATTTATTAGAAAATCTGTAATTTCTTTTTGTAATCCCACACTCAGTGGGCATCCCCTTTAATGGAAGTATGTCAAGTCTGGAGAATTATATGGTACATTCTGAGCTTTCTTTGCTGGGAAAATAGGACTCATGACTTAATTTATAGGCTTGTGGAGGCCACCACCCTCCTGGCTTTCTGGAAGGAGTTAGTATCTCCTAATGGTTTAAAGGGACCTAACATGCTGTCAGGTACCCTGAGGCATTTGGAATAAAGGACACTGAATTTTGATATTTGAATGTTACTTTAAGTACTATGTAGTTCCAAAAAGGATTTCCAGGGCTGGAGAGATGTATTAGCAGTTAGGGTGCTTGTGTGCGAAGCCTAAGGACCAAGGTCTGACTCCCTGGTGCCCACATAAGGCAGATACACATGGTGGTACACAAATCTGGAGTTAGTTTGCAGTGGCTAGAGGCCCTGGTATACCCATTCTCTCTCTCTCTCATAAATAAATATAAAATATATTTAAAAATGGATTTCCACAAAGTTAGTTTACTTGAGATATTTCTGGGTAATCCCACAGTGTAGAAATGCTGTCTATCTCCTGTTTCTTCCATCTTTCCAAGTAGGTGTGATGTGGTGTGCGTGGTATAGACACATGTGTGTGCAGATTCAGTGCCCTATGTATACCCATGAAGTTCAGTAGAGAATGCCAGGTGCTTTCCTTCATTGTTCATCCATATATTTCCTTGATACAAAGTCTCTTCACTGATTCCACAGGTTGCTGTTTTCATAAGCACCTGTGGTTCTCTGGTCTCTGCTGCCTACATAAGTAATGAGGTGTAGACCTGTGTGGTCACACCCAACTATTTGTGTGAATTTAGTAGTCTCAGGCTCCTTCAAGCCATTGTTTCTGCAGTAAACACTCTTAACTATTAAGCCATCTCTGCAGACACCATCTTCCCAATTTTTATTGCTTAGTGGACTTTAGATGTTTGCTCTTTCAGATATGCTCTCAATATAGAGAGGAAAAATATCGTTGTGAAATTACAAAGATAGTCAGGTGTCTCTCTAGGCCCATTAATGTTGCAGCTGTCCACATTCCACTGGGGGCTGTGACCTCCTTGATCTCTATTGTAGTTGGTGATGGTGTCACTTGAAGTCACAAAGATGGAGGGTTTAGACTTCCTATCTAAGTGGTAGTTGCATCAGTTAACTCTACTTTGCTTCTCTTAATATTGATTCTCTACCTCTTTCATTGTGTTATCCATTAAGCTGAATTAAATGTACATTTCCTTTTGTAACTGAGTCTGACCACATGTTCTGGTATGTGACTGTTGACATCCTCTAACACTCTCCTCCCTTTTCATGTTCACATCTAGACAGTCAGGATAAGAATATCTGAATGGACTCTTCTTTGGTGCTGGAAGGAGATTCAAATGATGAAAGCCCTTGTTGGTGAACTGGCACTCTCACCTTGGCCCCATACCCTCACCCACCCTTACTTAGAATACTTTTCTTTCACATCTCAACTTTTTCTCTTCTTTGATTGACTTTTTGGCTGTATGAAATTTGGATAATCTGCAGTAGAAAGGGACTCAAGTGGCTCCATGATACAAGTATGATAAATTCATACTTTCATGGGAAACTTTTGGGACAAGATACATCATTAGATAAAAGATAATATTCTTGCCATTTGTGATGGGTCAGAAAGTGTTGGGTTGATGGGGATGGCAATGTGAATAAAGGCAAATAGTGTGGTTAGCATTGATATGCACACTGTGAGATGTATTAGTGACATATACAGACCATGGCTAAAAGGTGCTAGTTAGAGCCAGAGGACAGATGTCTGCATTCTCACTCTCATTATTTTATGAATGTATGTCTGAAATCTAAGACCATTTGAACAGGATCAGTTTATGGCTTCAACATTTCAGGAGGCTATGGCCACTTGGGGATTCCACTACTGTAAACTATAACTACCTACTCTATCCTCAATTGGAATTTCCTTGTTTCACTGGGTTCTGACGAGCCAATGAGGAAGCATACTAAAGGGATTTCGCTGAGCCTGACATATGTCAGGTTTGTAAGGTGTATTGCTTGCATTTCTTCCTTTTTTCCTTGTCAATTTCCTTTTATTATTTTTTTCTAAAGTTGCTTTGGGAAGAGGGGCAATGTGGAGGGTGGATACTTTTTACTCAGTGCTGTCCTTGTTGGGAGTGACCTGCAACCTAAGTATAACTGGAGCAGAAGGACTGCTGTCCATCAGTGCTTAACAGTACACACAGCTTGAAGTCCATCTCCACTCTTCCCTTCAAGAAGGAACTCCAAAGCCTCATTCAGAAGAATGTGAGTAAAGCTGAAACTTCCCTATAATGGTATTGACACAGCCAGAAAGCAACCAGAAACATACTGTCCTGTTTTGGACAATACACCTTCATATAAAAACTACAGTTTTTAGACAAGTGTGTACCTGGATTCAGATCTATGGGGTCAGATTTTCCAAAGGTGGTGTTTAGGCAAAAGTTGATTATACTTCTTTAGTTTTCCTTTCTGATTTATAACGTGGAGGTATAGAGAACACTGTGGTTGTCGTGATTCACCTGCTTTCAGATCCAAGCCACTCATTTCCCAACTTCTGGCAGTGTTCACTGGAGAACTTGCTACTGAGTCCCCCACCAAGGAGATGCCTGGCCTTATGGGGTTGCCTCATTCAGGTTTTCATCTATTCCCAGGGAAATGACTGCTTCATGTAAGGAAACAAAGATGATCCCCCTTGCCTCAACTTTGACCAACTCAGAAGGTACAATCCATTTCATGTCCATCTGAAGAACTCCATGGAAGACCATTTGAAGCTTTTGTTGCAGCAACATTGTGTTCACCTTTTCCTTCTGTTAATCTTACTGAATTCACTCCATCTCATTTGGCATTCATAAAATTACTCCAAGGCAGGAATTGTAATCTCAGAATATATCCCTCCCCACCTTTTTTTTCAAGGTAGGGTTTCATTGAAGCTCAGGCTGACCTGGAATTCAGTATGTCGTCTCACAGCAATCCTCCTACCTCTGCCTCTTGAGTGCTGGGATTAAAGTGTGTGCCACTACTCCCGGCTTCAGAATGTATTTCTTAGAGAACTGGATCTCACATCATGTAACAGAAGCAGAAAAAGAAATGTGGTTTGAGAGCTATGGTACTCTGGCCAGCTGGCAACAAGACAATGCTAGCAGTTGTCTGAGAGCCCCAGTGTTCTGAGATGCTCTATAACATTGAAAGCATTAAAATTCTATCAGTGGTGAACAAAGATGGGATAGCGGTAGAGGAGAATGCATTCATAAATAGCTCAGGTTTATGGGACTCTGATGGAAATGTATGTTGTTATGTGCAATCCTGTCCACTACAGAAAAAGGCTTTGGGTGATTAACTTCCAATTTACCAATTTATGAAGTCCTATGAATGTCAGTGAAACTCATGAGGAACATATAAAGAAGCTCTTACCCCCTATGATGGAGGATAGAAAACCTGAAAGTCCATTCTTTGACATAATTCCCAGGATAGCAGAACTCTAGAAAAGATGGTATTCTCAACCCAGAAAATCTGTTATGTTAAGATGAGGCTCTGTTTGGGCAATTCTAGGACCTTAAGTCTTATGAAGGTCAATAAATTAAAAAAAAATCCTAAAGCCTCAATTCTACTGCACCCTCTGAGAAATATGTTTATGCTTTTGAAGGTTGATATTTCCCCTCTCCCCTGGATTAAAAAGAGTGCAAAGGTCTGTGCTTTGGGAAACAAAGCACGTTCAGGACTTATCCCCTTCACTTCTCACCACTAGACTTGTCCAGGGAAGTGCTGGTCCTTCAAAGAGAGGAAAGGGACAGTATAGTAAAAGAGATATGAGACCTAGCAATATAGTGTTGTCATAATCTATCTGGAGCTGGATGCCAATGGTGCTGGATTGTTGAAGGGCATAGCATGAAGTTGGGTAAGGGGCAGGATGTTGATAAAGGAACTCTGAAGTAGACTACAGAGAACATCACCTACTAAGTAGAAGTAGAAGACCCAGAATGCTGCGTTAGAAAAGGTCCAAAAGGGTCAACAATGAAGACATACAAGAATGTATATGCTACATTAGACTCCAAAAGCCCTCAGTTGTTGAAGTTTCAAAGATAGTTCAGGGATCTTCCATAACAAAAGTGACAAGTAATGCTGACTGAATGGGACCAGCGTCATGAAGAAGCTCAGCAGCAGGTGTCATCTCTAAGCCAAGGACTTGCTAATAGAGAACTAAGCTCCTTGATTAATGTAGGAATGAGGGTATCTCCAAATCAGTGTGTTTAAACTCAGAAGCAAGGTGTGATGTTAGTATCATAATAAGCAGGTCATCTTAGCAGTCAGGGGAATGTGGCCCACACAGAGACAGGAGATGTTTAACAGAACACAGAGGACATGTGGACTGTTAAGAAGGTAATCTCACATCCACACAATTCAGAAAAAGCAAAGAGGCTAAGTTTATTGTTATTGTCCTTGTCACTGTGAGAGAATACCTGACAGAAACACCCTAAAGGAGGAAGGACTTATTCTGTCTCAGTTCAGGAGATCCACCCATCATGGTGGAAAGGCGTGGCCGTGGGAGCTGGTGGCAGTGGCAGCACCAGGGTGAGATGGCTGGTTACGTCACAGCAGTAGTCAAAGAAGCAGAGAGCTCCAGCTAGAAGCTGGCCTAGTCTATAACCCTCAAGCCTCTAGCCCTACAGCCTATATCTGCCAGCTAGGCCTCATGTTCAAAAGGTCCCACAACCTCTCAAAACAGAGCCACCAGCTAGGGACCAAGTTTTTCAAATACACGAGCCTGTGGGGGAGATTTCATTTTATCACCTTTGTCTGAGCCAACAGAGCAAAGCAGGTGGGTCTCTAGGAGGATCTACGACACTATAATCATGTAGATGTTGCAATGACTCGGCCATATTTTCCTCCAAAGACTGTTTAATCAGACAACTGTACACTGGGAAAGGGGACGTACTCAGATGTTTGTGAGGACTGCTGGGTGCAGAGTTCAAGGCAACAATGCTACCTGTGGAGCTAAAGGGCTATCATGACTGTTATGTTACAGTGGAGACTTAACGGAAGCTGGCAGAAAGTGGAATGCTGGCCTTGGGTCCATGAGTCAACAACCCAGTGATCATAGTCTAAACATATAATTGGAGTGTATATACTTGGCAGTTAGTGAGCCCTGCTTCCTGCCCTACTGATTTCTTGCCTTGAGTATTCACAGCCATCATTCATGGAAGCCAACTGGGAGCATTTAAAACTGTCTCTAGCCACACCACCCTTATCAAAACCAAGATCATAAGGAAAAAGGCAATATTGTATCTATGGGAAATAGTGACAATTAGTGTCATACTTTTTTTTTTTTTTTTTTTTTTTTTGGTTTTTCGAGGTAGGGTCTCACTCTGGTCCAGGCTGACCTGGAATTAACTCTGTCATCTCAGGGTGGCCTTGAATGCATGGCGATCCTCCTACCTCTGCCTCCTGAGTGCTGGGATTAAAGGCATGCACCACCATGCCCGGCTCATTCTTAAGACTTAAATGACTCAGAGGTAATAGCCCCCAAGCTGTGTGGCCACACATCTGGCAGATGTGCTCTTTCTCACCTTTGCCAAGAAACAGGAGCAAGTTTCCATTCACATGAAACAGACAGCAATGTCTTGTTCAGGACTGCTAGCTCTCCCATCCTCTTCTATAGTGCGAAGAGGCCTGGATGGTGCCAATGCCCCAAGCATCATTATTATGCATGCTGACAGACCGTATTGATGATGACGTGTGTCAGTCAGGCCAGATGAACAAGCATATTGGAAGCCTTTGGTAAAATACAGGTGCTTCAGAAGGTAGGAGATAAACCCTACAATGACTCAGAGCTGAATGTGCACAGGGTTAGAGTTCACACAGGACAGTGTCTGGCTGTGTCTCGAGCTGGATCATATTTACACTGTTCTTCTTATGGGCTAGACCTTGGGAATATGTTGACTGCTCTCAGAATCTGACAGATAAGAGCTATCTCTTCTCAGAGAGGAAATTTAAAGTGTTACAAGGAGACTTCAGTTATTTTAAGTCTACTGTTTTAATTGGATATAGTATTATTTAAAAGTAATAAAATTCTACACTTCTCAACCAAAAGGCTGAGAAGCAATCCAGTCTTCTTTGAAGAGACACTATAAAAACTGGTTATCTACATGAAAACTTCAGCATTGCTGTCTGTCATTGGGTAACGTAGAAGTGTTCTTCTGCCCAGAGTTTATAGAGAATCTTTTCATTTGATGAGATAAATGACCATGCATAATACATTTAAATTGTGACTGATACTTTCCTCATTCACCATTTATTTGTGTCCTTTTGTGCCATAAGAAATTAATGAGGCTGAGAGTCTTAAACTGTGTTTTTGTCTATTTAAAATAATTATGATAAAAAGCATTTTTACACATGTGTATTTATCATGAATTCTTGTTCAAAGAACTATTTTTCATGGTTCAAGAAGCAAAATTAATTTAAATCGGCAGCGAATGCACAGTTTTCAATTCCATGAGTCAACTGGAAGCTGCTGACATGTGGAGCTTCCTGTACTGCAATAAAAAGTGGTGCACTAAATGAGATGCCTCATAAAGGAAGGGGAGGGACAGCCATTGCCTGAAACCCACAGCCCGTGTTCCAGGTCACGTCATGAGCCACAGCTCGCCATCATCTTCGTGTTCTCTATTGTCCTACAGTTGGCTTGTCAAGACTGACAGGATGGTGTGATCAAATGTGAATTTTTATATTTGTATTTAATAACAATTAGGGTGATGAATCCACTAATACCCATCATTCTGTATAACATATCTAGGGGTAAATTCTCTATTATTGCATGTCCAGGATTCCTAGCACATTGCTTTATAATGACTGAGAAAAAGTGGGCTCCTTTGGTGTGATGTGCACTGTAAGCTTCTCTTGGGTCTGAATAGGCAGAGCTCCAGTGTGCTGCCTCTAAAAGAGCTGGATTCCATGGCAGAATAATAGCTGATGGCTCGGTGCCGTTCTCCCTATGTGTCTCCTGGCAGCCAGGTGCATCTTGTAGGACAGAGTGTGCAATTATGAGTATTTCAAATGTGACTCGTTGCTCCATTTTCTATGCAGCATGTAGCTGTGAGTAAAGCTAGAGACAATGGCCAGAACAGTCTTTGTGCTAGCCTGAATATATCTGAGAATATTGAAGTGGGAAGTCAAAGGGCTCTATTCTTCCGTTCCCAGAAACACAGGGAAGAATAGGACCCAGTCTTTGTCTGCATGGTTAGCTTTCAAAGTGGTGTGTGCAGGGATTATACATGAATGACTAACAGCTCTGGGGGGCTTGGGAGAATTATATTTCACCAGGATGAGCAAAGGCATGCTATCTTTGAAAGGGAAGGAATAGACTAAGGATCTAGATATGATGAGGTGAATTTTTTGATAATAAGATATTGAATACTAAAACTAGCATCAGAAGCAAGAAGGAATCCTGTTTTTATTTTTATTTTATTTTATTTTATTTTTTTAAAAAAGCTCTGGCTTTGGGCCCCTTTGGGCCCAGATTTTGTGCTCACTATAAGATACTGGGCTGTTAAGTCTCCTTGCCAAGCCTCAGGTTTATTTATTTATTTTTTATTGCCACCATTGGTGGATTGAGCCACATTCCCTCCTTATGAATGTGATCCTATGACATGCTCTTAAAACTTTTGGAGGGAGCATGCACTTATCCCTCCCTTTTAAGGGAGGGAGTGATCCTTACTCCCCAAGAAAGATGTTTGTGGAATGCCTAATGTATGACTAGCACAGGACCAAGCTGTGTGGATGTATTTGCACAATGTGTGCCGAAGATAAGTGGTCAAAGAAATTGAAACAGCACAATGGAAAAAAGAGATCAATGTAAGCGTGTTAGTATAAAGGTGAGAGTTTGACTAAATGTAAGCTGGATTTTAGGGGACCAGTAATATTTGGGATGGTGAGGAAAAGATATTGGGTTGTATGGGTTAGCCTGAAGAAGAAAGAGTTTGGGGAATGGTGACCATTCTGTCTGAAATGAAGGAAGCCTTCGGTAGGAGGGATTGATGGACGCTAACTCAGTACAACCTGGACAGCAGGACCTAGAGAGAGAGAAATACCCAAATCTCACACCGGCGCTTTCCTCCTCTCCTCTCCTCTCCTCTCCTCTCCTCTCCTCTCCTCTCCTCGCCTTTTCCTTTCTCTCCTCTCCCTTTCTAAAACTTTTCTTTTCTTTCTCTCTTCTCTTCTCTTCTCTTCTCTTCTCTTCTCTTCTCTTCTCTTCTCTTCTCTTCTCTTCCCTTCCCTTCCCTTCCCTTCCCTTCCCTTCCCTTCCCTTCCCTTCCCTTCCCTTCCCTTCCCTTCCCTTCCCTTCCCTTTTTCCTTTGAATAGGGTACTATGCAGACTGTGCTTCCTGCACCCTCTCTATGTAGCTGAGGGTGACTTAATCTCCTGCTTCCCCCCTCAGGCAGGCACCACCACACCTTATCTGTGTGCTGCTGGGGAATGAACTGAGTGCTTCTTGCATGCTAGGCAAACGCTCTATCAGCTGAGTGACATCCTCATGCCCCCTGCCTTCATTTTCCCTCTGAAACTTATCCTAGCTATATTCAGTTGGAAGATTCTGAAGGCTAGCACCAGCAGGGAAGGATGAAAGTGGATGTGGAGAAAAAAGACAAAAATGCAAAGCAGACAGCCAGTTGGAAACCAAAATAAATAGAGAAAAGTAAAATTTAGAGAAGAGGGGTTTCTCTGAGGAAGTCCTTGAAAGTAGGAAGGGAAGTCAGGCACCTCCAGCCCCTGAGCACTTTCCACTGATTGCCAAGCCGTAGACAACTGCTGAGAGAGCCTGTAGCTTGGGAGAGCCCAGAGAAAGCCTGCCAACATTCCAGCTGCCCTGAGTGCTCACCCAAGCCCACCTTCCTTCAGAAAGACAAAAAGTCCACTCATCCATTATCATTCTTACCTCTAATCTCCAGAGTGAAGTATTAAGCAGATAGGGAATGCTGGGGCCTCAGCAAACAAGAGAATAATGCTCACTGTTCCCATGAGAATGGCCCAGAGAAGGCTTCCAGTACTCCTCCACACACCTGGTCATCCACAGATGCACCTTTTGTGAACTTGACTTTGCACTCTAGATCACTGCCATTTCTCTTATTCAGGCTAATGCTCTCCAAACTGAGCTATTTTGGCTGCCCTGCCATGACTCTTTAAGTGGGCTTTGTCTCCTTTAAATGTTAGTTTTCTTATTTCTGAATTTAAAAAAAAGATAAAACAAAACCCCGACCTCAGAAAGGCAAATGGAAAAAAGTCAAATGCAAAACTTACCTTCTTCTGGGCCAGGAAAACTAAGTAGCTTAGGAGTATCTTCTTTCAGAGGGCACAAGATGACTAAAGAGGCTCCTGTTTGCCTGGCAAGTGTCAGCTATAAACATATATGAAAACATAAAGTGATGCAGAAGTGTTCTTTACCCTTATTGCCCTGTAATCCCACTTGTAATATTTTTGGGTCAGCACAAGAATGTTATGTGAGGGAGTTCCTTCATGCGACTACAAGAACCAAATGATACAATTTTTATGTAGAATTAATTTTTGTGCTTATTAAGAATTTATAACTTCCAGAATACAGCCTGGAGTCAGCATAATTCCATACTTTACATCTCTTTCTTAAAAAGTATTCATTTATTTATTTTGTGTGTGTGTATTTCAGGGTCTCTTACCACTGCAAAAAAATGTCTATCCAGCATCCAGCTTTGCATAGGTGGCTGGGGAGTTGAACCTAAACCAGCAGGCCTTGCAAGCAAGCACCTTTAATCACTGAGGTACCTCCCAAGCCCCTTACGTATCTTTCAATGAACCCAAACATCTATACTCTGTTGAGATATGTGTCATGATATATAGTGCCTCCATTGCCTTTTTTACTCCCTGCTTATCAATCCTAGCAAGTGGTCTAAATGTCAGATGTGCATATGTTTGAAGATAAGCAGAACTCGGTGCTCAACTGAGAATTGCATGACTTTGTATATGTTCTTTTAAGTCATTTAAATAAAATGTAGTGTTTATATAGAGATTTAAAAGGTTAGATTGTGCAAAAATTGCCTTGGTTCATTCCTGGTACTGTGGCAGCGTATCTTTATCTGGACAATTTATAAACAATAAAACTATTTCTCACACTTCTGGAAGCAACAAAGTCTAAGATCAAGGTGCTGGCAGACTGGTGTCAAATAAGGGCTGGCGCTCTGCTTCCAAGGTGGCACCTTGAACATGGAGTTCTCTAGAGAAGGAGATACAGTGGTGAAAGGGATGGAAGAGATGGGAGGAACAGACAGCTCTCTGAAGCATTTCTCATAAGGGCATAAATATTTTAGGATCTTGAAGGACTGAGCTAATACCAATGGGTGAAGATTAACTTGAACCATACTGTGGAAATGGAGCAGGGTGAAAACTAGAGGGACTCATGCAGAGGTTGGACTAGCTGTTTGGATGTCAAACCTTAGAGGATTCAGACGTTGAAGGAAAGGTTAGGTCTTGGGGATTCTGGGTCCTGAGTTCCAAGGTAACATGAAAACTGAAACCTACAAACTCATTGAAAATGTGATACCTGGTGGAGAAAAAAAATCTGAATTTTTTTTGAGGCAAGCCCAATGGACTGGCCTTTTTTTTTTTTTTTTAATGAGAGAGAGAGAAAATTGGCATGCCAGGGCCTCTAGCCACTGTAATTGAACTCCAGACGTATGTGCCACCTTGTGTACACACTTGTGTCATCTTGTGTGTCTGGCTTACGTGGGATCTGGTGATGGGTCCTTAGGCTTTACAGACAAGCACCTTAATGGCTAAGCCATCTCTCCAGCCCAATAATCCAATTTTTTTTCTTAATTTTTATTAACATTTTCCATGATTATAAAAAATATCCCATGGTGCTACCCTCCCTCGCCCCACTTTCCCCTTTGAAATTCCATTCTCTATCATATCCCCTCCCCATCTCAATCAGTCTCTCTTTCATTTTGATGTCATGATCTTTTCCTCCTCTTATGATGGTCTTGTGTAGGTAGTGTCAGGCACTATGAGGTCATGGATATCCAGGCCATTTTATGTCTGGAGGGAGGACGTTGTAAGGAGTCCTACCCTCCCTTTGGCTCTTACATTCTTTCCGCCACCTCTTCCGCATTAGACCCTGAGCCTTGGAAGGTGTGATCGAGATGTTACTCAGTACTCCAGTCACTTCTTTCCAGCACTATGATACCTTCTGAGTCATCCCAAGGTCACTGCCATCTGAAAAGAGAAGATTCTCTACCCAAAGTGAGAGTAGTGTTAATATAAGTGTATAAATATTAACTGGGCAGTTTGATAAGCATAGTATATACATTTTTCCAGACATCAGCAGATGTTACACCCCTAGGGCTCATGACTACCCCTGTTTTAAGTTTTCAGTATCAGGGATGTATTCCCCCCCATGGAGCGGGCCTCCAGTCCAACTGGAGGGCAGTTGGTTTCCACCATGACAGATGTGCCACTATTGCACCCGATGGCTCATTTGGCCTGGCTGGCCAATTATAAGGCTTGCAGTGTCCACTGTTGAGTATCTTCACTGGTGGTATCTCTTTCTCCCATTGAACTAAATGTAGAATGGCTTCTTCCAGCTTTCTCTCAGCTGGTCTACATGGAGGAAGTTATCAGCTCAGTTCCAGCAGAATTTCTCAGTGGCCTTGCCACCCAAGTATGTGGAGTCTTCAGCAATACAATAATCCAATTTTAAAATAATCTTTTTGGTTACTAAAACACCATCACTTTACCTTGAAAATTTTATGGAAAATCATTTGATTTTATAAACCTTTTACCTCTGACATTAGCATTGTCAAACTTTGTGAAATACGACCATTTTACACTGGGAATTCTGACAATGAAATCCTACTTACATCAAAATGTTTTGATTTAGAAATGTAGTACCAATGCACAAAAACGCTTTGTTTTCTGTTCCCTTCTCCCACTGCAATAACCTCAAAAATTGTATATATAGTGTAAGGCCTTTTCTTATATGTTTCCCCAAACATTTCAGTAAATCGTTATTGTCTAGACACCAAAAGAAGGTCAGAAAACATTGCTGGAAGTGAAAATTCTTTAGGGACTTTCATTCAATAATAAGAGCAATTAAATAGGACATATTATTGAACAATAGAAAGTACTTTCTTTACAATCTGCACACTTAGCAGAGACATCATCAAATATAAAGCAATGCTTAAGTTCAGGGCTATATGCACTGAAAAGCACTATTTTGTACACAGATTATTGTCCTTTAGAAAACACTTGACACTGTGAGTAGAAAAGTAAATAGTGAACTTCATATTAAAACTACAATTAATGTAGTATAGTGTGATTATCTAAGTATTTAATTCATTCATCAGAAATAAGATTATGAAAGTTTAACAACAATCATATTCATTTGATCAAAAGATACAGACCTGAAAGATGCATTTGTTATGTAGTTCAAATCTGCTGAAGTTCAGGGCAAATCATGTGGAAGGGGGGGCAGGTATTTATATTCATAGATGGATGGAGTAAGGCTATGTCAATGGTTAAATTAAATTTACAATTTTTATTGCTACCTGTAAGTCAGGTCTGTTTTATAACATGTTTATTTGTGGAGAATACACACTATTTCAAATTTTGTGCATAATGTGAAACACCAGTGTTAGAACACTTCTAAAACCACACATTTCATTGTGTGTATAATTTTAAATTTAAATATTCACTACTGTCACCTTGCATGAACAGCTTTCATAGCTATTTGACAATATAAGGGGAGGGGGAGGTTCTTGTAGGCCTTGCCCAGGTTGTCTGTAGTTTGTTGCGCTAATTAATCGGGCAACTGGTGTGAGGAAGCTGCCAAGAGAACGTGAGTAAGGTCGTTGCTGCTGGGGTGGGATGGAGATGTGGGCGCTATGTTTGTCTATGAACTTGTAGGTAGAAAGAAACACGCAAACCTGCAGGTACAGAATGAGAAAGAGACCCAGAGAGAAAGCAGGATGAGGAGGCAGGAAGACCACATGTGGGTGGCGTGCAGTGAAAAGCAGGACGGAGACAAACAGAGACGCCGTGTGTCTGTAGTTCCAAGATAAGATTTCCTGGGGCAGGTGACATAGCTTTGTGGTAGAGGGCCTGCATGGCTTCCACAGTGCCCTGAGTTCCATTCCCAGCACTGCCAAAAAGTCGGGGAAAGGCTTCCCTTTTTGCCTTAACTTTATGAAGCTGAAGTGAAAACCTATTTTATCATGATTTTATTATTATTTTGTTTTTCTTTTTATTTATTTGAGAGCGACAGAGAGAAAGCGGCAGAGAGAGAGAGAGTGGGGGGTGGGGTGGGGAGAGAATGGGCGCGCCAGGGCCTCCAGCCACTGCAAGCGAACTCCAGACTCATGCGCCCCCTTGTGCATCTGGCTAACGTGGGTCCCGGGGAATCGAGCCTTGAACCGGCGTTCTTAGGCTTCACAGGCAAGCGTTTAACCACTAAGCCATCTCTCCATCCGTCATTATTTTAAGTAGATTTTATTTTTAAGAGCAGTTTTGGGTTTGTAGCAAAAAAAAAAAAAAATTGAAAGAAATAACAAATTCTCATGTACCCGTACTTCTCTACCGTTATGTGCACAGCATCCCGCTGTCCACATCTCTCTCAGAGTGGTGCTTTTGTCACAAGCGAGGAACCATCATGGACGTACCAAGGTCCTCCAAAGTCTGTCAGAGTCATTCTTGGTGTTATTTAGTCTATAGGTTTCAATAAATGTATAATGACATTTATCTATTTTGTAATATCTTACAAACAGTTACATGGTCTTAAAAATTCTCTGTGCTCTGCCCATTCATCCCTTCTGTTAATTCTCTCTCTCGTGTGTGTGTGTGTGTGTGTGTGTGTGTGTGTGTGTGTGTGTGTGTAAGAAGACAGTATTGGGATGTCTTTTTCCTCACCTTCCACCTTATTTGAGCTAGCACCTCTCTTGTTCACCACTGACAATGTCAGAGTAGCTGTCCCAGAAGCCTTGGAATTCTCCAGACTCTGCCTCCCATCACTGCAAGTGCATGGTTGCACGGACACGTTCTACTGGCATCCAGCTTTACATGGTTTCTGGGGACCTGAACTCCAGTTATGAGGCTGGTGGAGCAAACACCTTTAACTGCTTCCCAGGCCCCTTCTGTTAATTCTTTTTTGTTTTAAATCCATAGTAAAACTTTTACTTTGAATTGGAGACCCAGTAGGGCATTTATGTACAAATTAATTTCCACATACTTATATAATGAAGTGGGATTTAATTGACAATGATCTCTTTATACAGTAATTCTCTATTTTAAAAAAGTGTGTGTGGGCTGGAGAGATGGCTTAGCAGTTAAGCACTTGTCTGTGAAGCCTAAGGACTCAAGTTTAAGGCTCGATTCCCCAGGACCCATGTTAGCCAGATGCACAAGGGGGTGCACACGTCTGCAGTTCGTTTGCAGTGGCTGGAGGCCCTGGGGCACCCATTTTCTCTCTCTCTCTCTCTCTCTCTCTGTCTCTTTCTCTGTCTGTGGCTTTCAAATAAATAAAAAATGAACAAAAGGACAAAAAAGTGTGTGTGTGGGGGGGTGTGGTGGCACACACCTTTAATCCCAGTACTTGGGAGGCAGAGGTAGGTGAGTTCAAGGCCAGCCTGAGACTACTTAGTGAATTCAAGGTCAGCCTGGGCTAGAGTGAGACCCTACCTCAGAAAAAAACAAAACAGTGCATGGGGGAGGGGGGAATTTTTGGAAGGATTATTGCCTCTTTTTACCTCACAGGATTAGCATGGGAAATCTAGGTTAACTATATTAAGTATAGAAAATTAATGGGAAGTGTGATTTGTGTGGATGAATACATCTTATTTTATTTACTTGCTTGTTTATTTTGGTATTCCTTGTGGCCTCGGCTGGCCTTGAGCTCTTGATCCTACTGCCTCAGCCTTGCACGTCCTATGATAACAAGCGTGAGCCACCATGCCTGGCTTGGAGACCTAAGGACCCCCCCTCCCAAGCCCTGCCTCTTAAATGTTTCACCACCTCTTAGTAGTGCTTTCCTGGAACTATGCCTCTAACACTGCGGCTTCTGGAGATATTCAAGATCCAAATCATAGCAGCCTAGTAAACCAAATTGTCAGCATGACCCAGTGGCCTGAGAGATGCTGCTTGGCTACCAGGGCTCAAAACCCAGACCACTTCCTTTCCTTCTGCAAGACTTTGGGCTTCTCCGTGCCTCACATTTTCATGTGTAGGATGGATATAACAATGATGCCTAGAAGTGATGCTGGAAGAGAGGAGAGTGTGAACATTGTGAACCTCAGTTGGAGCCTCTAGCACTGAGCCCAGTCTCCCTGGGTACTGGTGGAGTCTCCCTCATTAGCCAGGGTGAAGCTCTGAGCATCACTGGGGAGTTGTCAACTCTGCATGATGTCTCTGTAATTGTGGTGACTTAGACCTGGAGGGGTCCCTAGCAGCGCTTTTTGGTGAGAAGACAGGGATGTGTTATCACTTAGAGCCCTCTCAGGCCCTCCTTTTCCAAACATTCCTCTTTTTTATGTAAAGAAATCAAACGAATTGAACATGAGTCTTTTGACAACTAGTTGGCTTATTTAAGTTATATTACAAGGTAGAAAATATTAAGATTGATTGTAAATGTGTGCTTTTATGCTAAAACTGAACCTTTTACCATTCTCGGGATATTGTTACATTATTTCATTTGGTTGTAAATAATATATCAGATGAGATATGTTACTATATGCACATCTACAATTAAATGATACATACAATTATATTTAATAAATGTGAAACAATTTTTTTATCCTACATTACTTGAAAATCAAAGAGTATATACTACATAATAAAGGGTGACATTTTAAGACCTCATTCACTCATTAGTCATGCATTTGCTCGCCAAATGTCCATTTGTACTACTTCACTGGGTCTGGTGCACTTCTCAGTTCTGGTGAGATAACGTGTTATGGTTTGGGTATGAAGCCTTTCGCCAAAGGCTAATGCATTGAAGGCTTGTTCCCCAGCTGGTGTATCCAGTCACTATAAGATGATTAGATCATGAGGGCTCTGTTCCAACCAATAGATTTATAACTGAATGGACTACTTGGAGATAGCGGAAAATAGGAGGTAACGTGTGTTTGAAGAAAGTGGGCCACTGAGTGCATGCCTTTGAAGGGTATACATTGAGCCCAGACCCTTCCACACGTCTCTTTCTTCTTCCTGACTGCTAGAAGGTGAGCAGTTTGGGTCCACCTTAGGCTCTCTTGTCATAATATTCATCCTAACTGCAGGCCTAAAGCAATAGTAACACTGGACCACTTGTTGAAACCCCCAAAACTGTAAGCCCAAAGCAATCTTTCCTCTTTTAAGCTGTTCCCAAGTATTTGTCACAATGATGGGAAATTGACTAACATAGTAAAAGTCAGGACTGAAAAAGATCCAGTTGTTTTGGAGAATATATTTTAGTGGGAGGAAGATGAGCTGTCAAATAAACAACTGAACAGATACAACGACGTGGTTTAAAAAAAGTTAAGAAAATAGCTGGGCGTGGTGGCGCACGCCTTTAATCCCAGCACTCGGGAGGCAGAAGTAGGAGGATCGCCATGAGTTCGAGGCCACCCTGAGACTCCATAGTGAATTCCAGGTTAGCCTGAGCTAGAGTGAGACCCTACCTCGAAAAACAAAACAAAACAAAAAAAAAAAGTTAAGAAAATAAAAGAGTGACTTCATTCCAGTGGTGAGGGATGCTTCTCTGCGTGGGTACCAAGCGATCTGAGGAAAAGGGCCACCAGGCCTATGAAGACTCTGGGACTGAACATTCCATAGAAAGTATGAAATCCTGAATCCAGTTCTCAGGGAGCCATGATGGTAGAGGATGGTAATGCTAGGGCTTGAATCTTGCCTTGCTCCCACATTTACAGCTCAGCCTGCTACATTTCATGGATGCTGGAAGAACACTGACACTACTGGGTCTCCTGGGTCACAGCACAGCAGGCAATTTGAGCACCACGTTTATGTCAGTTGCCTTTGTCCCTCCAAGTACCACGGGGTCACGCAGATACAGCACGCTCTGTGGGTCTGTGCCGAGCTGAGGAACACTGTACTCTGGAAAGCACTGCTTTATTTATAGATAGTCAGAAGCCCAGCACTTTCCTGGAGAGGGACCTTATATCATCCAACCAGTCAGGGTCAAGAGCAGCCAGGGCCTCGCATTCTAGCCTATGTCGCAGGAGCAAGAAGAAAGCTCAAGTGTCAGAGCATGCCGAGGCAGGTCCAGGTTGTGCAGAACCATTGTGGTCCTGCCAGGATTTATTCAGAGATGGCATGGGACCTCATTTACCAGCTGGCTTTATTTCAATATTCATGGAGAGCCACAGGCTTCTTACTACTGTGCAGAGAGTAGCCAGGGCTCTAGTAAGAAACTGATGGCATAATTGAAGGAATAACTGAAAAACAAATACAGTGAAGGGAGTAGTTACAAATGTATGGGCTGGTTCATAGACACAATAAGGGTGACTCAGGGAGCACACTGTCAAACAGCCTTGACAAGCACTGTCAAGTAGCTTTGGCCAGCAAGTATAAGGATGGGGCCTGGGAGAGGGGTGATGCCCCTGTCTCTCAGTCTATATAAATCTATCTTTCCCTTAATTGTCATTGGAAGAACCTAGCCACATCTGAAGGCAAGGCCTGGGTGGAAGTCAACAGCTACTGTCCATAGCAAGATAGAGAAAGAGGGAAAGAGGATCTGGGATAATTTGTGAGGATTAATGGGCACTTTGTGTTCATCGTATGCTTTAATTTTAATCTCATTTCATGTTTTAATTTAATTTCATAACTACATACTATGTAAGCCAGTCTGGTCTCAAACTCATAATCTTCCTGCCTTTGTTTCTCAAGTGCTGGAATCATAGGGCTATATCACCACACCTGGCTTTTAAATGTTTAGTTTATTATTTCATTTTATTTTAGTATAGGATCTCATGTAGCCAGGGTGGCCTTGAACTCTCCATGTAGCTGAGGGTAACTTTGAACTTCTTCTGATCCTTCTCGCTCTACCTCGCCAGTGGTGGGGTTACAGGCATATGCGTTTTAAAGTTTTATTAACATGTTTCTTATGGATACATCATGTGTTGGTGCCCTTTCTTCCCTTGTCCCTGCCCCCATTCCATTGGGGACGGTCCTCAGTGTGGTTGCAGGTATTCCCCATGGGGTTGTAGTTTATGCATTGTGGGAGCAGTAGTCAGTTATTTTTTGGGGGGGATACCTCTGGGCATGATGTCTCAACCTGTGGCTCTTACAATCTTTTCTGCCTCCTCTTCTGCAAAATTCCCTCAGCCATGGTGCAATGCTGGGGATAGAATCCAGGGCTGGGACACTTCACCTCAAACTTGAATTCAGTGGTTCTAGGGTGGGATTTCCACTCCATTTGTGACATTTCTAACAAGTTCTCAGGGGGTACTAATACAAGTGGTCCAAGACCCCTATTTTGAATGACACAGCTACAATGAATATCACTGCAATGTGCATTTGTGAATGTTCTTGCATGGAAGTGTCAGTTGTTACCATAACCAGCTGCCTAGAACTTTCTGGGCCATAGAACATGTGTCTTTTAAATTTAAATTTTAAATTTAAAATTCATATGGAGAAACTAACCCCCTGCCCTGGGTGTATACAAAACCTGAGGGCACTTATTTCTTCAGTAGTTCTGGAGAGAATGGCGTCTTGTCTCTGATTACTAATGAGGATTCTTATCATTTCACAGGCCTTCTGTGAACTGTGTGTTCATATCCTAAGCATGTAACAATAGATTATTGGTTTATTTGTTATTGCTTTATAGCAATTTAAAATACATATTTTTGGACATCAACTTCTTTCTGTTTTATTTATGTAGCTGTTTCTGTCTTTCTCTGCTCTCTTTCTATTTTACAACACAGTCGTTGCTACTAATTTTATAACACTACCTGAACAGTACTGGTCCCTTGGAGGTTCATAAAAATTTGAGAATAAAAATAAAACGTTATTTTTGCTTTGGACCCTCAGCTCAAATCTGGTGCATGTTTTGCTGATGGTTGGCTGGTAATCATCACCGTGTGCAGGATCTGTGGAAAGGAAGAGGCTAGAGGGCTCCCTGCCCCCTTTAACCAAAGGATATTCTATGGAGAACCCCAAACTCATTTAAGGGAGTAAGAGTCACACATGTAGTTAACATAAAGCAACCTCTATCTTGTCACTATGGAATGTCTGTAAGCTCCAGAGTCAAAGTTCTCCTAAGCCACTTTGACATAGGATTATTCTCTTTTGACATATTATAAACATTAAAGAAAATTTAATGCCCATCTGGACAGTTCATTTTTGCCAATTGCTCTCACCACCAGCTGCAAACCTACACTGACTACAAGCCATCCAGCTGCCTTGCACGCTTGGTGCCAAGAGAGAGCAAGCTGCCAGCGCGGCTCCAAGTGGCTGGGCTGGGCTGCAGCCAGGATCTGAGGGAGGAAGTGCTTGCTGCGAAACACAGTAGTCAGGACTTGGGTTCTCAAGGGTGTTAGTTGTGTTTGCTTTTTTTTTTTTTTTTTTTTTTTTCCGGTCATCTACTGTGGGAGGCTGCTGGGGACACCATCCCTTTCCTGGAAATGGCCGCTAAGCATGTTGATCCTTCTTCCTCTGCCTTTTACGTTCGTGTTGGCATGCTTTGCACTGGCATTCTGCTTCCAGGCAGTCATTAGCTGGAACTGTGTGGAACTGCAGAAAATGGTGTCATCTTTCTAAGACTGGGTTTCCCCAGCTCCACGCCTCTCTCCCCATCCCCAAGTACTCCCTTCTGCTGGGATTGTTTTTATTTATTTATCTGTCTTTCCCCCCCCCCCCCACAAGATATCAAAAGAGAAACTGCTTTCTCAGTGAGCGTTCTCCTAGAAGTGTTCTTGTATTTGTGTCTTGGACTCCAAGCGTCCCTATGCAGGGACATTTTTTTCCCTTGAGCAAAGAAGGGGTGGTCTGCCTGCCACAAACCAATCATTCCCCAGATCAGCAAGAAATTCTCCATGGACATCCGTAGTAGCTGGTACCAGTATTCACCAACTCTTCCATTTTCTGTCCCTGTCAAGCATCTCTCCTTGAGGATTCATTATTCATCTGCAGTCATGTGGCTTGCTCTGGCCAATTTGCCCAATGTGGGCAGAACTGATACATGTAACTTCCACCCCGATTGTCAGAGCATATTTTGGAATGACTCATTACCCTCTGCCCGAAGAACAGAACAGCAACGCCCAGATGGACACAGCGCTGTCAGACTGGGTCTCAGGATGGGGAGGACGTAGAGGAGAGCCAACCACTGGCCATTGATGGGCATGGACCATCGCCGAAAATAAAACTGATTTCTGGAAAGCTAGTGAAATATTTGGGCTTGTCTGTCACTGCAGCATGGCTGAATATATTATAACTGATATAGTACCCTTTTTTGGTAAGTGGCTACAAACTGTAATTAATATATTTAGATGACACAGAAAATAGAAGAGAAAAATCTAGGAAAATTATTATTATTATTATTATCTGGCTTTTCTAGGTAGGGTATTGCTATAGCCCAGGCTGACCTGGAATTCACTATGTAGTCTCAGGGTGGCCTCAAACGCATAGTGATCTTCCTACCTCTGCCTCCTGAGTGCTGGGATTAAAGGTGTGTGACAATATACCTGGCTAAGTTATTTTTTTTTAATTAGACTTAGATGCTTGCCTACTAATGTGGCTCTAACCAGATTAACACAGGATCGTAGAATGTGAAAACTTGTGGAAATCTCAGAACTCTTCTAATTAAGCCCCTTCATTTTGTGGATGAAGAAATTGGAGTAAAACCATGAGGTGACACTCTTTAAGGCGACCAGCTGCTTCAATTGTGGCCCAGACTAGAGGATGGGGAATACCCCTCTTATCTTCTTGTGACTGTATTTTCTGCTAAGGGTTCAAACCTAGGTAAAACTCAGGGAAAGAGAAGATACTTGAAAACCTTAAATCTATTAACCTTTAACCTACATACTCTAAACTCCATATTTTCATTCTTTGTGCTGTGGCTTCATTTCAAGGACAATTAGTATTACCAAAAGGAAATATGAAGAGAAGAAAATTCAATCAAAAGCACATATAGAAAGAGATTTTTCATTTTGTTCATCATTGGTCCCACACAGCCATGCTCACCCGCCCTTCACCTTATCACACAATTGAGAGCTGACTCCGTGTAATCTTTTCTTAATCGAAGTCTCATTTTATTTAGAATATGTACAGTGGTCAATGTGCTTCCTGGATAGCAAGTCATCTTATTTAGTAAATGCCTGTGAACTATGAAGCCTTAGTAGTCACAGAGCTGGGACTGGTACATTACTCTTGCTAAAGTTCAGTGTGCTGTGCACTTTCTATGTGCTTCATTCTCACACAGAACATGTGATATATATATATATATATATATATATATATATATATATATATATAACCATATTTGAGAAAGAATACACATGGGCACACCAGGGCTTCCTGCTATTGCAAACGAACTCCAGACATATGTGCCACTTCGTATATCTCGCTTTATGTGGGTACTGGGGAATTGAACCCAGTCGGGCTTTGCAAGCAAACACCTTTAACTCCTGAGCCATCTCCCCAGCCTGTGATATAGTTTTAATCACCCTTCATTCATGGATGGTGATGAGAAAGCACACTGAAGTGTCTCACTGAGGGTCAGGCAGCTAGGGAGTGGCACACCTGGCTCTGAGCCTGGGTGGTCTAGCTGTGCTGCTGCTACAGTGACAGGAACAGTCCTGATGATCAAAGTGACACCGACAGCAGCGACGGCCGCGCAAGCCGAGCAGCACGGGCTGAGGCTGGTGCTGGGTGCTGCGGACATCTTCACGTGCGTCCCCTGCTTTACAATAGCTTAGGAAGCAAGGCATGAAGTGACAGTCCTCCCAAGGTCGCACAAATGGTGATTTTGCATTTCAAGGCCAAATGCAGCTGATGTCATAGCCCGTCCTCTTCACTCAGCTATAATACCCTTCATGTCTTCCTTTATTAGAAAGCAATCGGACATAAGACAAATTTTCGTTGCTTTATGTATCATAATAGCAAAATCTCTGCCACTGATACCACAAACGTTAGCAGCATTATCTGGAAACCTCCCTAGAAAATGACCCAGGAAATGAAGACAGCATGGTCCATATGCTCTGTAACAGCCCCTTTTTGCTTAAGCCTCTAACAGGCAACAACCTTCCCAACCTTCCCTTAGGAGAGTCGCAACCATTCCTTTTGGAGTCGTGAAACTGAGGTTCAGCATGGGAAAGTGCCTCAGGCCGCTGAACTCTGCTGTTAGTTGCGGGGCTGATAGTAAAACTTGAGGCCTTTTCTCCACAATTATGCTCCCTGGGATGGATTTCACAGTTTCCACATTCTAGTAATGCCTTTTGCAGAGATTTGCAAAGCTTGACTGGAATAGTCTATCCCCCAAATGTTTAGAAATTGTTATTAAAAAGACATATTAGGTAAAGTCAGTCTTAAGTCACACGTGTCAGCTTTAAGTTTTAAGTAATTGCAGTTAAAAAAAATGTGACAATAGAAGGGTATGGGATTTTTGTGAATCACTGTGCCTAACCTACAGACTCCCAGTCTTTGGACAGTGTGGTGGCAAGAAACTACTTGTTCTTTTAGCTTCCTACCTGTAAGATGGAGGGAATGAGAAAAATCTCATTTTTAAAATTTTAAAATATTTTATTTATTTATTTGCAAGCAGAGGGATACACACACAGGTACATGCGTGTGCACACACGCGCGCGCGCGCGCGCGCACACACACACACACACACACACACAGAAAGAGACTATATGGGCATGCCAGGCCTCCAGCCAATGCAAACAAATTCCACATACATGTGCCACTTTGTGCATCTGGTTTCATGTGGGTATTAGGGAATCAAACCTGAGTTGTTAGGCTTTGTGAGCAAGCATCTTAACCACTGAGCTATCTCTCCAGCCCTGAGAAAAATCTCATTGTTAAATGTTTTTTATTATTAGCATAAAAAAAGCACATAACATTTTTATACATGTACATAATGTATTTCAATCATATCCACACCCACTATTATCTCTCATTCCCTCCCACTAACCCTCTCCCAACTGCCCTCTTTATGCATGCATATTCTTCTTTATTTCATTCTTAGTGTATTAAGTGACCTCATGAGTTTCACTGGGATTGCTTACAGAAGCACAGGCCCCTTACCAGCAGCTACACCACTGAAGAAAGTATTTTTCTTAGAGGATCCCTAAGAAACAACTTGTATTAAAATTTGGCTTAAGCCAGGTGTGGTGGCACACACCTTTAATCCCATCACTGGGGAGGCAAAGGTAGGAGGAGCACTGTGAGTTCAAGAACACCCTGAGAAGACATAGTGAATTCCAGGTCAGCCTGGGCTAGAGTGAGATCCTACCTAGGGAAAAAAAAAAAAAAGGTTTAAAACAAGTTCCTTCTCACTTTCATTCTAGCTCAGGCATCAGCCCTCCTTACCACATGTGGGGCTTCAAGGTGTCCAAAACCAAGGCTGCTTCCATCTGCTGTCCCTGACCCTGACCCTGACCCTGACATGTTGCTTTTCCCCTTTTATCCAACATCACTTGCCAGCTTTTTCCCCATCTGGCCCAGGGAAATGGAAGAAGGAGCTGCATGCTGCTTCCTTTTGGAGCATGAGCTAGAAACTTTCTGCAGTCTTCCCATTCCTCAAATTTGCCAGAATTTGGCCACACCCTGGCTGCAACGAGGCTGGGAATAGCATCTGTATTCTGGATGTGCATTTGCCTAGCTAAAGAAGAATGAATCATTTCCATACCATGACAAATACCTGAGTCAATCAACTCGGTATAGGAGAAGCATTCATTTTGGCTCCTGGTTGCTGAAGTGGTAGCCCTGGGTTCCTTGACCCTGTTGCTTTGGGCCTGCTGCAGGTACCTTCTTGTCACTGGGACAAACACCCAACCAGAAGAAGCTTATGGAAGGAAAGGGTTTGTATCAGGCTCACGGATTCCAGGGGAAGCTTCATCATGGTGGGAAAAGCTGGCTCACTTTATTATAGATCCACAATCCACACACACACACAGAGAGAGAGAGAGAGAGAGACAGAGAGAGAGAGAGAGAGAGAGAGAGAGAGAGAGAGAACTAACAGCCAGAGGTCAAACTGCCCCAGAACACACTATAGGACTGGACTCAAGAACTGCCCCAGTGACACACCTCCTCTGGCAAGGCTACTGGAGACCAAGTAGGAAGCTTAATCAAAAAGACCTGAGACTGTGGGGTCCTGTACATTCAAACCACCACAGGGCCTTTGGTGGCACAATACCGCATGATGGGAGCACATAACAGAGGAGGTTGCTCACCTCATGGAGTCTGGTGAGCCAAGAAAAATATATGGGGAGGGGCCTGAGTTCCCAATATTCCTTCAAGGATGCACTCCCAATGACCTAGTTTTGTGAGAAACCCACCTAATGGCTCTAGCACTTTCCAATAAGACCAAGTCTTTACTACAAAGATATTCCAGATCTGATCTATAGCAGAAAGTAAGATTTGGGGGACATTCTCAAGCTGTCACACCTGTTTTCCACCTTCTGCTTTCTCCATCCACTCTACAAGAAGGTCCCAAGGCCTGTGCTAGCATAGCTATCTACAGTCATCAGTATATCATCAGATGAATGCTTTATTATCTTTTATAAAGCTAAAGCCCTTTTATGCCCTTCTATGCAGGCACATGTAGTCTTGGAGAAGTGTTATATGTGAATAAACACTGTCCTACCACCAATAATAATTAACTCACTGAAATCCTTAACTTAGTTTTCTTTGTAGATCTAGAAAGATTTCATCACAATCCATGGGATGAGTTTTAAATCTCCCTTCCTTTGTCCCTGGTTTCTACCATCAGTAGCTGCCCCAGATCTGAAGATGGCCTTTTTTGTCTCTCCATGTTTTCAGTAACTATTTCACCTGAGTATATCTCCCTGTTGTGAGCATCCTTCCTGATGAAAGACAAGCTGCAGGTAAGTACAGGTATCTCTTCTCCAACTGGAGGACAGAGTCACAAGAGAAAGTGGTCAGGACCCCACCTAGAGTCTTACCATCTCTACTCTCCAATGTATTTCGCACCAGAGGCAGCCAAAACAGCCTTTGAAGATGCCAGTCAACAATATTGTTCTTCTGCTTAAAAATGTATTACTGGCTTCTCACTGTACTTGGATCCAGGGCACCCAGACTCCGCGACCCAAGGCCCTTGCGCTCTGGACTGCCCTCTTCTTAGGGCTGCATCCCTCATCCTGCCTGCAGGCTCCCACTGGTCCAGCCTGGTAAAAGCTGCTCCTCTCACCTGTCCTTGTCCTCTTCCTCCTCTGCCCTGCAGCCTGCACGATGTTCCACAGCTTCGAATTGAGAGATGCTGCTGATTAAAATATAAAACAAGAAACGAAACCTCCCCTTTCTCGAGGCTTATAAGCTTCAGTCACTAGTATACATGCTGGGTGGAGTGATGTTTGTGGTCAGCATTGTCATTACTGTATGTGTTAGGGTTCCAGTGGAATAGAACCTGTGTGTGTGTGTGTGTGTGTGTGTGTGTGTGTAAATGGAGATAGAAGGGAGGAAGGGAAAGATAGACTAATTTTAAAAAATTGGCTCATGTGATTAGGGTACTGGCAAGTCCAAAATCGATAGGAATGTCAAGTTGGAGATCCAGAGAAGAGATGCTGTAGTTCAGATCTGAAGACAGAATTCCCTCCTGCTTGTGTGTGTGTGTTTCTAGTCAACTGACCGAATGAGGCTGCCCACATTAGAGAAAACAGTCTGCTTTGCTCAACTAAGTCCACGAGTTTAAATGCTAGCCTCACCTAAAACGTCCTCACAGAAATACTGAGAACAATGGTGCTCACGTACCTGGGTGTCATGGCCCAGCCAAGTCACCACATAAAATAGCCTGCAGCATGTACACATTTCTTCCTCTAAGGGAAGAAAAACTTCCACTGTTCTTTTGATAAACAAGAGGGGTCTCTAAACAGAAAACCTGAGCAGTATGGATGCAGATGCTTGTGGGTGAGGAGGGAAGAGGAGGCCCTTTGGCCCCGGGAAGGTTAGGTGTGTGGAGAGGCCCAGTGTGCTGTGGGAAAGGGCTGAGAGGAGCCAGGTGAGTAGGGAGATCAGATTGGAGGGAGGGAGGCAAGGAGGGGAGAGAAGCCGTCCATCAGCGTGGAGGATGTGGCTCCTCTGTGGCCTTGAGCCCAGAGGCTGCCCTTTGCTCTCTGTGGACAGTCCACACATCTCCCCTCCTCTCTAGTTAGTGATCCGTCCATGGCTCCCTGCCATTAGGTTTATTTGGAAGCAATAGATAAATGTCAGCACTTAGAAGCTATGAAACATCCTAACTGTCCCCCCTAGACTAATAAACATAAAAAAAAATCCTGATGTAGCCAGCCTGATGGGCTCATTGGTGAGAGGGAGATAAAGTTTCCCTTCAGGACATTTATAATTTACATAATAAAAAGCTTTTCACCTTCCAGTCAAGGAGCAAAATTAATTACCCTGGCCCTATTTACCTCACAGAACATTTTTTTGCTTAAACTGGCAGAAATAATTTGTGAATTCTTAAATTAGGGGTGAGGGTGGAACAGGACACAGATAGATGCAGGGGAGGAAGAAGACAAGGCGAAATGTCCCCTCAGCTTATGCTATAAGGACCTGGACTGGGTGGGCAGGGCCGGGGTGCGCTCTGCCTTCAACAAAGCCTGACCTGTCCTTTCAACCCTCTCAGGGCAGAATAACACGCTAATGATTATGGACTCTGGCAAGCTGAGGCTCTGTAATCACCTCCCCTTGGACAGATGTTGAATGGATTGTCACCAGAAGGGTTGTCTCGACCATATCCTTCAGTCATGTCTTGTCCTCTTCTCTTTTGGGCACCATTTCAAGTAACAAATAGGAGAGCTCATGTTCCCATGCCCCCGGTTCTGAAGATATATGGACAGCTTCAAAGTCCCATGATTAGGGAACCACATTTGATAGCCACGCAGGGTCTCTCGTTCCAAATACACGAGCTCTTCAGAAAGCTGATGACATTAGCCTAATATCGTTAATTTTCACCGCACTCCTGTGAGGGAAGCAGGTGGCCCACATTATTTCAGCTGTTTTGCAGATGGAGGGATAGAAGCAAAGGAGGTTAAGCATTGCATCCACTTTGCACTGATGAGCTGGGAATAGGATTCAGTCTCAGGCTTGCAAGGTTATGTTGGCTCTGGAGAGACAGGGAAGCTTCAACTGAAGGTCTCTGGTAAGCACGTGGGGGCCATGCAGGTGAAGAGGGGAAGTTAACCCTCCCACCTTTTATAAAAGTCGTCATGATTGCTTTCCTGTGCACTGCTGTTCATGTAACTGTAACAACACAGAGCTGCAGAAGGAAGTAACCAAGTATGGCTTGGTGAAAATCACCTTGCTCATTCCATTTAAGCCGAACTTCTTGTTCTAGACAAACGGATTATCCACAGACAAGTCAGATCTTTGCTTTTCTTTAAAAATTCAGAATTTTGAGGGACAATATGGACATAAGGTGGTTGTGGGAGATTATCCACACCAGAATTCTTGGGGGGGGGTTCATCCATGCTACTCTGTTTGCAGCTTCTGCGCCCTTCCTGTCATTCGGGGTACATTTTGGATTTGGTGTCCTCAATGCCATAGAGCATCCACGTATCCCCATCTCTAGGTAATGGTGATGTTGCAGTCAGGTTCACATTGCTGGTAGAAATCACCCAACCAAGAGCAGCTTGTGGGGGGAAAAAGTGGTTTACTTTGGCTTACAGGCTCAAGGGGAAGCTCCATGATGGCAGGGGGAAACGATGGCATGAGCAGAGGGTGGACATCACCCCCTGGCCAACATAAGGTGGTCCATAGCAACAGGGAAGTGTGCCAAACACTGGCATGGGGAAACTGCTATAATACCTATAAGCCTGTCCTCAACAATGCACTCCCTCCAGGAGGTGTTAATTACCAAATCTCCATCAGCTGGGAACCTAGCATTCAGAACACTTAAGTTTATGGGGAACACCTGAATCAAATCGCCACAGGTGATGATAAAGTTTACTCAGAATCAGTTTTCTGGGGAAGCGGGCAAACATTAGGGCCTCATCAATCAAGTTAGAAACAACTTCTTCCCTATGACTTTTGGCGTGCTTTATGAATAAACAGACCAATGGAAGGATGTGATCTAGTTGTAAAGAACCTGGCAGGTGGCATCTGCATGAGTGAAACCAAGGTGGAGATTGTGGGTAGTTTAATTATGACTCCAAATGGGAAAATATCGTTTGCTATTTCTCATGGCTCCCTATAATGTCCATTTGTATCTTCAGAGGTAACATAATGAACGGGCTGTGTTTGGAGCTCAGTTCTGCCCGTGCTGGTTGGTAGCTTTCTGGTCTGTAAAATGAATGCCAGAATAGCATGTGCCTCCTAGAATTTGACGAAACTAAGTGCATTGGGTCAGATAAAACATTAAGACTGCCTAGTGTATATCAAACAATGAATAAATGCAAACCTTTTTTTACTCATAATGGTGAGCATATTTAAGTGTACTCTGTTTTTATGGGGATGGTTTATTTTAGATACATTTTCATCTACAAATGGCCAGTCTCATTTGCATCTTGCTATGGTTTGAATATGGTTTGCCCCCTCTGAAACTAATGCTAAGATTTAATTCCCATTATGAGAAATTAAGTGGTGGGATCAGGTGCTACCTTTAGGAGGTGAATGAATTAATGGGTCAAGTGGGTCAGAGTTATCACCAGAGTGAGTCCGCTATGCAAGCCAGCTCAGGCTTCTGCCAGCAAGAAGGTCATTGCTAGGTGTGTGTGGCCCTTTAACCTTGGATGAGAACCATGAGTCCAGATAATAACCCCTTCTGGGCTGGAGAGAGAGTGGCTTAGTGGTTATGGTGCTTGCCTGCAAAGCCTAAGAACTCATGTTTGAATTTCCAGGCCCAACGTAAGCCAGATGCACAGGAATGCAAAGGCACAATGTTGACATGTGCACAGGGGTTCATTTGCAGCATCTGAAGGCCCTGGTGCACCCATTCTTTCTCTCTCTCTCTCTAAAATAAAAAATATAATACCCCTTTCTTCTTTAGGACTGGGATAGAGGTCTAAACCACTCAGAAGCAAACACCTTGACAGGCTGAACACACCAGTGCAATAGTGGCACACAGCCTCAGTGGGTAACCAGTAGCTTTTTGATTGGCTAAGAGATCCACTCAGTATAAAGGAAAAAGTAATAATAATAAAAAGAAAAAAATGGTCACCTAGAGTTGACCACTTCAGTTTCCCTTGCTCCTTTATTTAATTATCTTTTGTTTTTGTTTTTTTTGTTCTAGCCCAGGCTGACCTGGAATTCACTATGTAGTCTCAGGGTGGCCTTGAACTTATGGCAATCCTCCTACCTCTGCCTCCCAAGTGCTGGGATTAAAGGCGTGCACCACCACACCTGGCTTAGCTATTTCTTAAAAAAAATTATATATTTATTTGAGAGACAGAGAAAGAGAGAGAATGGGCATGTATGTCAGGGCCTCCTGCTACTGCAAACAAACTTCAGAACTATGTGCCACTTTGTGCATCTGCTTTACATGGATGGGTACTGGGTACTTGAAACCAGGTTGCTAGGCTTTGCAAGCAAGCTCCATTAATGGCTGACCCACCTCTCCAGGCTGTTATGTATCTATTCACCCACACACCATTAAGCATCTACTATAGGGATGAAAAATTAATGAGGTTTGCTCTCACTTGGCAGGGAATGCCTCTCTGGAGAAAAGCAAGTGACACATAATCAGGTTATCATGAGAAAGGCCAGGTATGGACAAGGTGGTAAAGGAGTCCTTTCTGTTTGGCTCAAAAGTTCAAATTGAGTCTATATAGAGAGGCCAGTGTCATCCAGGAAAGGGCATTTCCGATGGAGGGAGAAGCAGGTACCATGATGTGGACAGGTATAAAGTGTGACCACAGTGCACAGGGCCGAGGAGGGCTGCCAGACCCCAGCCCTGCAAGCCCTCCTATACTTCAAGGGGTTCAGACTTCATCCTGTAAGCCAGAAGGCGTGAGAGGCTGCAGGGAGAAGAGGCAGTGAGCAGAGAGAGGGCAGAGACCTCGGAATGAACCAGAGGCCTTTCTGAAGTGCCCTTCATGCTCCCTCACGCTCCACATCAACGTCGGGAGGGATGAAGGGTGATGAGTGTAGAAGTGGTGCCAAACATGAATGTTCTCTGGGAGCGTCTATAATCTCTTTCCCTCCACATGCCCCTTGGCTCTTAAGAAACACCTTCCTTGATAATGGGAGACATGGTTAGGAGCAGATGTGATTGATAAACAAAGTTAGGCAGAGGGGCTCAGCTGTGACCTCACTAGGAAGCACCTTAGGCAGTAACTGCTCTGTGGCGGCTCTTGGGCAGGGATACAGGAAGAGTGGGCTTCATCTGGTTATCCCGAGGAAGGTCAGAGAACAGGGGAGGCAGCAGTCAACAGTTTACTCGTGTCTCCTCTTGGAGATACTTGGGTAGAAGTTTAGAATAGCAGACGTGTAGTTCTGGGTGGGGACGCGGATTCTTTCTCAAAATCAGCAATCCTGATCGCAAAGTCCTCGCTAGCCCGACCGAGTATCAGACGCGACTTCATTTAAATTGCATCTTTCCTATAGCTCTTTTATTAGCATTTATAAGAACAAATATGTAATGGATGGAGTGACTGGATTCTCTTTCCCTGCAAAATATATATTCGATTACTTTAGACCCAAACTGAAGTAATTAAAAAAAAAAAAGACTCCTTTTTCTGATGCTGTTCCTTCCTCCTCTTTCAGGTTCTTTTTCACATTCCAAAAGTTCCTTCGTTCAGTTTTTCAAATTAAAAATTCATGGATAAGGAAAATTTAAGAAAATAAGGACATTGTGAAAGTAAATGGCAAGATTAGGTAAGGGTGAGGTGAGGTAAAGATATAAGTTAGCAATCCAGAACTGAATTAAGCATGAGCTAGACATCCCCAGGTGGACAGGGATCTTGGGAAAGGCTAGGGGAAGGGAGAGACTGAGTGTGGTCTCATTGATGTTCTTTTCTCGCAGAAAATTTCAAATCAAATCTGGCTTTAGCTTTCTGGCAATGCAGACTGTAAGCAGAAAGTGCTGGAAAATGGAGACTTCTTGCTTGCTACTTTTAGCTTTCACCATTCTGCTGAGACAACTTCTCGCTGGGTTCAGTGTATGGCAATGAAATGCAAATCATAAACGATGAGAGCTGGCCTCCGGGGAAAAGGGGACCTGGATGTGATCCAAGGTCTGTAACACAGAGAAAAGACATATTTCTTTGTCACACACAGTAGATTCTCCCTGAGGGTTTCAGCGATGGGAAGAAAATGATTGTGAGGGGGCGGGTGAGTGGTGGTGGAAATCATTACGACGTTCTTCTTTCATATGAAAAACCAAACAAAAACAAACCCTCTGTGAGTGTGAACACAGACAAGCTGCAAGCCTCACGGCCCCTCTTCACAGCACACTCCGTGTACCAACGGTTCTTACCTCAGGCAGCCGAGTCGTGAGTTGTGTGTGACCGCATGGTGCATGATTGTACGTGGATTTACCACGCAACTTGATCTGGAGTTTGGAAGCTGACAAACAAGTCAGAAATTATTTTTCAAAGGTTTTGCGTTCAGGAAAATTCAGAAGACATTTTCCCAAGCACTTTCCCTCCGAATATTTAAGCCCAGGCTCATTTGGAGGGAAATTTAATCCACATGTTTCTGATTCATTTACACTCAATTCATCAAATTGCTGTTTTGTAAGTCATTTGGTGTCCAGGGAGTTTTTTTGAGGATATAAATAATATATATATATATATATACACACACACATATATATATATGTGTGTGTATATGTATATATATACTTTTTTATTTGAAACAGGATATTGTTCATGCCAAGTCCAGTGGAGCAAAACACTGAAGAATGTCGGTCTGAATCTGAACTCACAACCCTAGGGGTGTGAGGCCAGGGAAAGTGTGAGGGAGAAGAGAAGGGAGTTGAGAAGCACTCAGTTTGACAGAATGCAAGGAATATTCTCTTATCCTCAGGTATAATGCTGGGGGTGGACTCTGCATTTGATTTCCTGAAGAAAAATGAATGTAAGACACTTTGTCCACTGGGGGTCTTAGCCATCTGCTCATGATTCTTGGAGGTTCTTCCCCATTGTCTCACTTGGAGGCTCTGAGCTTCTTGCTGGCCTTCAGTAGGACCTGAGCCCCCAGCAGAAAGATCATCATTGCTTTTCAAAAACAGCTTGATGCTTGGAGGTCAAACTCCAGAGATTTTTAGTAACAACAAGAAGAACAAAAAGTCATTAGCAAATCATATTTTCATGCCGCTCAGGCTAGCTTTTTGTGGTTTAGGATGATGGTCTCCTCATAGGAGAATAGAGGCAAAGACACGTACTCTTCTAGTCAGCCGACCCCGGGGCATGGATGTTCAGGTTGGCTTGGCACAGTCTTTAAGAGTTGATTCCAACTTGTTCCCCTTTGGCAAAAGGTCAAACCCAGACAACTTCTCTAAGTCCCTTGGAGTTGTGCCCTATTGTGAAATTCTCCTCCATCTCCGCTGTCATCACTGCTGTAGATCTGGAAGAGGTGACCTTCCAGGAAGCCAAAACTATCAGGAGACTTAAGCAAGAATGCAAGATACAAGGAAGTGATTAACCTCAGGCTAGAAAAACTCTCCTACTTTAGCACAGGCCCCTGGGATACTGACAGTTGTCTACTGATTAGGGTAGAGAGCAACACTTTTTCTTCAAACACATTCCTAAAGATGATGAGGGTCATCTCTGGTTGGTTGACTTTAAAGGAAACTTTTTAATCCTGTATGAAATCAGTCATGTTGCTGAATCATTTATTCTGCATGTTTTACACGTAAATATATGTTGGCTTTTAGATGTTTTCAGAAGACGGTGCTTTAAACCCAGGATAGCAATTTGACTGAAACTTGCTATAGTCAAAAATAAAATAATTACAGGGTAAATTCAGTGTTTTGGTTTTGAGTTCATGCTTGTAACTCCTATCCAAGGTCTCTCTGATCAGCGTGCAATGTGCATTTCACTGTCATGACCTTGGTTGATTTTTGTCTGAACCGGTACAATTGAGTTATAAGGAATCAGCCGAGAAAGGTCTCTGTGGAGAAATTCTGGGATATCCGTGTTTGTACTTCTGCTGCCAGCACAGGGCCGAGGAGGAAGCTAAGACTTCTACAACTTGTGCTTTGCATGTTGGTGGTTGATGGGTACTCCAGACTTCGGAAATCACACCTTCCCCCCTGGCCTTGATAGATGTGTGTGAGTAACATAGGGAGTGGTAGCTTCTGTCACTCTTCCTCCTCAGAGCCTGCTGGTAAATTGAAATGATGGTAACGTTTTCGCTTTCTTAAGAAAATGGCAAAGCAGACGAGAAAATGGTTAGGAATAGAAACCTGTCATGGAGTAGGAAAAAGCATCCCATGAAAAATAAAAAGCAGGGTTAAAAAGTTATATAAAATAAATTTTGCTTGATTAAAAGTTGTTTAATTGGAAAGGCTTATAGTATACTGTAATCACCATCAAAATGGGCATTTTTGTTTATTTTTACTTATTTGTATGCAGAGAGACAGAGAGAAGAGAGAGAGAGAGAGAGAGAGAGAATCAGTGTGACAGGGCCTCTAGCCACTGCAAGCAAACTCCCGATGCATGCACCGCTTTGTGCATTCATGTGCATATTGTGGAATCAAACTTGGGTTGTTGGGCTTTTCAGGTAAGCACCTTAACCTCTGAGCCATCACTCTAACCCAATTTTTGCTTGTTTTGTTTACTGCAGTACCCCCACTCCCTGGAACACTGCCTGGCTTATTTGCTGGTACAGGTTCTTTGAGCGGACCAGTAGATGGAGAAAATCACACACAGTAATAGCAGGTTGGCCTCTTGGGCAAAGCAGCAGACTGAAGGACATGGAGGTAGGCAGGCAGGCTCCATAGGGTGACATAAATCTGGACCGGGGCCTCTGGGTGGCCACACTATGACAGTATGTCTGTAGTGGGACTAGCTGAGAGGCAAGCATGGAGTTGCCAGTTCTGAGGATCCTTGTACAACATGGCCACGTTCCTATGTCTTGGCCTGTGAGCAAGGGTCAGAGGGGGAAAGACCGGTAGCAGCTTGTGGGTGATTAGGCCTTTCACCTCTAAAGTTGCTGTGCCAAAGGAGTGAGGCTGTGTGTGGGAGCAGCAGAGAGTCTGCTTCAGTTCCTGAGTGAAGGAGTAACAGCAGTAAGCAGTCCTGAGTTCAGTGACGGAAAACCCATGGGCATTGCCTTAGAACCTCTCACGGTGGCTGTGGGTTTCAGAGGGCGTATTATCTGCTGCCATGACAGAAGACCACAGACTGTAGTTGTAGCAGCAGAGACTATTTTCCCTTAGTTCTGGCAGCTGGAAGTCTCACATCAAGACGCTGACAGGTTTGGTTTCTCCCCAGGCTTTTCTTCCTGGCTGGCAGACGGGACCTTCTTGCCGTGTCCTGACGTGACCTTTGTCCCTGTGTGTCTGGGGCAGGGAAGGGGCTGCGTGAGCCCAAGCATTGCTGGCTTCCTCTTCATGTGACAGTGTAAGGCCAGTCTTAGTGGATCAAGCTAGACTTCACCCAGATGACCTCATTTCATCTTAACATCATCCCTAAAGAGGCCATCTCCATCAGGTTAGGGCTTCACTGGTTGTATTTGGAGATACACACAATTCAGTCCATACCAGGGGGTTCAGCATGTTACATCTCACGTTAAAGTGAGGTGGCAACATTGAGGAGCATTTCTGAGGCCTTTGCCAGCTCTGTCTTCCTAACAGCAATGGTTATTGAAAATGGATCTTCTGTGTTTTAAGCGGGTGGCTTTTTTTTGATCTTTAGCTATTTAAAGAGCCATTAGGACTATAGGACTGTGGTAAGAGTCATGTCATATCCACATATAGCCTATGGTATGATTGTGGTTGAAAAGCTTAGCAGCAGGCATGTTCAGTAGGAAGAGAGGCAGTCTATTTCTTTATCCAGTTATTTTTGACAGGCAAGCTATGTACTGGAAGCATGGTATCTGGGCTTTCAAGTTCTTATGCAAACCACAGAAGAAGCAAACAGTTTACCAGTCATGTCAGTGATCTTGGGAGGGATTTTGATTCCAGTCAATATTGAAAATATTACTCTAGGAATTTTGGGTTAAAAGGACTCTCCGAGAAATCTATACCCTTATTTTTATTAACAAGGCCCCACAGAACCAAAGCAGTCGAAACTGCCTTAATGTCTTGCACTCAGGCAGAGACAGAAGAAGCACCCAGGTTCTAAGGAGCACTTGACTTTGTACAAGTGCCTGGAGCATTCTGATGGGCTTCACTGGGGTGTCCGGGAGGGCTCCACCACTTGATCCAACACATTTGCTTTGGGTCTCCATTTAATCACTAGAGGATAAGTGTTTACTGGATACTCCACACTAACCATGGTTAAAAAAAGAAAAAAAAAAAAAGCATAGTATTCTGCCTCAAGAGCTATTCTGCTGGTTTTTTAGAAAATCAGTCTGGCATTCCAGAAAAGAGCACATTCAATGTTACAGAAGTTGATCTTACTTAAGATCTTAGCAGGCTTCTAAAGAACAAGTTTCTGTTGAGTCTTTCTGGGAGCTTAGGGTCAGCTCTGGATCTCAGGTGGTTTTGTTCCTAACTGGGTGACCTTCATCACACAGGGCCAGGTACAGATAGACACTGGCTGTGGGGGTGGCCACTGTGGTTATTGGTACCACATACTGCACTCCTCACTGCTATTAGAAACAGCTGTCATTGATTCCCTTAGCCCCCAGTGACAGACAGCAGAAGGCTGACTCAGAGATTAGCCTCCAGCTGGCCCTGGAGGTAAGCTGTGAGGGCTGCTTCATTTTTATGGAATAAATGACACTGACAGTGTTCTCTGTAATGCTCTCTGATTTTCCTGAAGATCCTGACAGGAGGGTTTTTGCAAGACCTTTTTGTAGTTCCTCTGTGGTCTTCCTGCAGTGCACCCTGTGTTATCTAAATATGATTCTTCCTCTTTGGATGATCTGAGGAAAATTCACACTTTGATTTTCTCCTTCAGTTGTAATGACCTTTCCCTGAGTTTGAAAAGACACTGGTCACGTTACAATATAGGAATCAAGAGAATCTTGGTTGCTCTGTATTGATTTTTGTGGGACCTCAAAGAAGTTATTTAACATCTATGTGCCTCATTTCCTCATGGATAAAATGGAGATATTCATATGTTTATATCATATAGTGATTGTCATTCAACAAACTACTCCACAGAAAATACTTATCCTGCAACTTGACATAGAGTGAGCACTCAATGAACATTATATATCATTTACTATAATAAATAATTTAGTCATTAATATCAGGAATTTTATGAGGAAATCATATTACTTTGTGTAGGATCTCTTTGAATAAGGAAGGGAGTGAGATAAAGGAGAAAACATCGGGACAAAATTCTTGAGATTTGATTGGCAAGCGCACCAGGTATCATTGGGAAATAGAGACATAGTAAGAAGAACAGGCCTGGCCTGCTCTGGGTGACTGTATTATATGGAATATCAGCCTTCAGGCTGTGCCTTGCCTTGAATAAGTCCATTTTATAAAGCAACTAATTTGACCTGAGTTACTCCATTTCAACTACAAGTGCTAAGAAAGAATAACTCTACATCTTGTTTATACAAGTAAACCACCACCATCTGCTAGCACACTGGGAGGGACAAAGTGATCAAATGATTTATTTATGCCAATAGACAATGACACATGAAAACAGACCAAATCATATCAAAAACACTAGACATATGAGCTCATCAATCACACCAGACAGAAACCCCGTCACCTGGGTACATAGAAGAAAGAGACTCCCCCTCCCCCAAGATCATGTATGGTGGGAATGCTGACTAGTCATTCGGTCACTGGTCATGCTCCTTGTCTAGGAAAATTTCTCCATCCAAGGACTCCCACTTCTGCTTCCAAATCCAGCTCAATCACAGTTTCTTCTGCCTGTGACACTCAGCCCACAGCAAGCTGACCCTGAACAGGCCTGTCTCCTGGACCTGCATGTGACATCTCTGTGCCTGTACAGCTCTACATCTGTGGTTTGCAAGACTTCTAATCAGGTCCCTTGTAGACACGTCTCTGTACCTGGGGCCAGCTCACTGCTGCTCTGAACTCTGCAGTCTCTTGGGCACTTTCTTAGCCATTTTGGAACCTATGTATTTGTCTATGTTTGTGTGAAATGTTAATGTTAGTAATGAAAATTGAAATGGAAGCACCTTTGTTTGCTAGTGGCCAGCCTTCAAGGAACCACTTGGCAATTTGCAGCCAATGAAACAGCTGCAGTTTATCTTGACATTGTGGAAAGACTCACATATGTCCATCTATGTTTCTGTATCATAGGTTCATGATCCACATCTTATAATAGTTGTCCATTATCCATGGGGGATACGTTCCAAGATGTCTGATATGTCCAGTTGTCTGAAACTACTGATCACCAAGTCCTATATATACTATATTTTTCCTCACACATACATACCTATGATAAAGTTTAATTTATACATTATGTCCACTAAGAAATTGACAGTGTTTACTAATAAAACAGGACAATTACAACTATACTGTAATAAAGTCATGTGACTCTGACTACTCTCTGTCTTCTTCTTCTTCTGTTTTTTTAATGAGAGAGAGAGAGAGAGAGAGAGAGAGAGAGAAAGAACTAGCACACCAGGGCGTCCAGCTACTGAAGTTGAACTCCAGATGCATGCACCATCTTGTGTGCATGTACAACTTTGTGTGCTTGCATCACCTTGTGTGTCTGGCTTATGTGGCACCCAGAGAGTAGATCATAGGTTCTTAGGCTTCACAGGCAAGCACCTTAACCCCTGAACCATCTCTCCAGCCAACCTCTCTTTGTCTTCTTCAGATGTCTCCATGACTACAAGACATGCTCACATGATTTCTTCAGACTACTTAGAATGACACACATTTGAAACTTATGAATTATTAGAAATTATTTATTATTTATTTTATTTTTGGTTTAGAGTTGACTTTCCATTGAAACCATAGATAAGAGAGAGGGGCTACTGTGTATTGCCTAACCCCAAACACAGTGTTAATTAAAAAATAAAATCCTAAGTTTTATTTTTCCACAAAGCATGGTAGTGGTCTGTTGGCCAGTCCCATGTTTTCCTACAGGGAATTCATCAATAGATTGGTGCATATTTAACAGGTTGCGCTGATGACCAGGTGTAGCACAATTCCCCTCCCTTCTGGGAGTGTGCATGGGTGTTGACATGGTGGCTCTGGAAAACAGAATTATGTGGGTCAACCCTGATATATATATATATATATAAATATATATTTATAGTGGGATGAGCAAGGTGTGTCCTACCCATTACCTTGAACAAAAGCAGGGTATTTAATCTTTAGAACTCTGAATTTTCTAGCTTACAAAGGGTATATGTTATGCGAGGAGCATGTAGGTAGGATGGTGTGAAGAGACTCCACTATAAAGAGCTGCCCACGTTAACAGTTACTGGACAATTAGGAAGCTGGCACATCGCTGGTACAGGGTGACATTTGCCTGGACTGCATTTGGCATTTCTGCACCAGAGCCATTCTATGGAAGCAGATCTTAGGCCTGTCTTCCAGCAGCAGTGTGCTCAGTGGGCACACTGGAATCTTAACATCGAGATTGTCCCAGGTTACCCCTCCAGGTCTGTCACCTCCCTGCCAGATAAATCTGAGCTTTTTAATTTTCCTAAGAGGCTCTTGGTTTCCAAGTGAATCTGACGGACTTTCTTCCCCCAGCCTTGCTTTTGCTGTTTGTCCCAGCAAGTAAAAAGGGGTGGGTGGTGAGGATGAACCTCGCGGAGTGTCCTTTTGGACTTCGAACGTCCCTTTCCTCCCAGAGGCTCCCCAAGATACTCAGGTTGAGGGGAAGGAGATGGGCCCAGAATGGGACCCCTCCGAGAGCTCCAATTTTGCTGAAGATCTCAGTCTGCCTTTTTCTCTTGGTCACAGTCACTCCATAACCAGTCAAAACTTTTTTCAGCGTTTTCTCTTCTTCATGTCTTGCTCCTTCTCAGATCCCCCGGGGCGGCGTTGGGGGTGGGGCGGTGATGGTGGTACCACCTCCTCCCTTGCCTTGGTCTCTCTTGACCTTTCATTATCTTTGTCAGTGATGCTAGTTTGTAAAAATGACCGAGTCACGACAATATATATATATATATATATATATATATATGCATATGCCTTGCCTCGGAATAGTCATTCTTTGCAGCTACTATTGTTCTGATCTGACCATTAAGAACTGAAAGAATCAAATTAAGTCTCCCCCTTCATAGTGGTTATTTTCTTTCTCCAGACGAAGTTCTTCCGGCGGCAATGCGTCTTCTAGACAGCAGGGGGCAGTGTTCATCTTTAAATAACGTGAGCCGGCGGGAGCGCTCCCAGAGCCTGCAAATCCTCCGTGTCTAAGGATCGCGGCCCCCAGAGCAAACACTGGAGATTCTTGCAAACACAAATTTCCTGAGTACAACTCTTATGGTTTGGTAAGTCTACATTGGAACTGAGTTGTGGAGTTAAAACAAAAGCACTTCCATAAAACGGAATGACGGTGACTTTATGGCCGGAGGCGTCGTTATCTTCATTGGGAATGAGGTTTTAATCACGCGGGGTTGTTGGGATGGTCGCTGACATTGAAAACCACCCGGGTTGTAGTCAGCCTGAGGCCGTTTGATTTCGCATAGGCCAAGCAACTTGCTGCCCTCCAGGGAAATGCTCTCAGCCCAGGCCTGTTTATGCCTCCTTCGAAAAACCATTTTCCCTCTTCCCAGAACTAGAGAGAGGAGTCCACAGAATGTTGACGTACATTTTGAGCGAAGGGACTGGAATCAGGACACACTGTTAAGTCAACTTTTAAATAACCAAGTAATAGACATTAAGCCCAATACACTCAAGGTTTTATGGGAGGGGCAAAAAAATAAATAAATAAAATAAAACCACCTGTTTTGGAAGTAAAAGTTGGCATCCTCACAGCTTTAGTCCCATGTGGAAAACAGAGGGATGGACACTCACTCCTACCCTGGAGAAATCTTCCTCCAAACAGCTTCTACAAATTACATATGGATAGACGATAGATAGATAGATAGATAGATAGATAGATAGATAATAGATAGATAGATGATAGATAGATATCTCTCTCACGCACACACACATAAACTGAATGTTCTAAACTTTTGAAATTCTTTTTTTCCTTCTAAGACCTGGTTTCTAGTAATTTTCCCATACAATTAATGCTTCCTGTGACTGATAGTTTATTGCAATGCATGACACATTTTATGGTGCTATTACAAATTTAACTGAAATACATGAGAATGATGTGTTTACAAAGATTGTGAAATCCTCTGGGCTAATAGAAACAAAGTTCCTTTGGAAGAGTTAAGTGAGTCTGAGCTATAGAAGGAGAGGGAGGGAGGGAGAAAGAGAGAGAGAGAGAGAGAGAGAGAGACAGAGACACAGAGAGAGCGAGCGTGCGTGTGTGAGAGAGACATTGTTAAGTTCACCTTTGCTTGTCTCTGTGGCTGTCATGTTCAGTTGGCTTCAGCATTCATACTGAAGCAGTGATGCGTTGAAACCAGCTTCCTTAAGAGCTAAGGAAATTAATGCAGAGATTTTGGATTTTGGGAAGCACAAAATTAATCGTTTGACCTTGACTTGTACGTTACAATTCCCTGTTTCAGTATAAAGGCTGCATATGAGCATGCTTAATGAATCAGACCCTTAAGGTTTGGGGGAAAAAAAAAGCAACACCCTAGATTTATATATTCCATTAAACATGATCTTCACAGGCTAATTAGTTAGTAATTTCACCCTTGCTTGTAATATAAACCATTTTATGCTCAATAATAATAAAATCTGTGTAAACTAGGCTCTTTATTAATAAACATTGTGTGCTTCTGGGTTTCAAATAAAATAATGCTTTATGCGCTTTTCTCTTATCATGCCTAGACTAATCACCCAGTAAAAGTCAAAGAACTAAAAAAGTGTTTTTGTTTTTTTTTAATCTCATGTTGCAGCAAAGCAATGCTGAGAGACCAGACAAGAGCCTGAGGACCAGACAAGAGCCAAGAGAGCTGGGGTGAGGGGGGGTGGGGTGAGAGGTCCCAGCTGTTATCTCAGTACTTGCAATCAAGAAGGAGTCGTAATGTAGTTTTGCACAATGTAGTTGCACCGGTGAAGCACAGTGAGTGCCCCTCAACTCCCTCTGAATCCCGGGAACCAAGAGGAACCAAGGGGAAAAGAGGCAAAGCTCTGTGCTGGGAAGTGGTTATGGGCATATGAGGCAACTCCTGCAGGGGCAGTGACCACAGGAAAGCTTAGATATCAGCTACAAGCATCCTAGCAGCTGAGCCAGTCAATTATCTCTTACCAGTATCTTCTAGCAAGACATTTCCATTTGGAATATCACTTGTGACTCTGTTTCCCTGCAGTAGATCACAGATAGGCAAGGCTGGATAAGTAATTTGTAGGGACCACTGAAAAATGAAAATGTGGGGCATTTTGTTCTGAAGCTATTAAGACAAATGATAGCAGACCACACGAGATCCAGAGCAGAGCCCCATGATATTGCACAGAGTCACAAGCCCAAGTAGTTGGCTCTGCACTCAGGAGGCACAATGGCCCCAGCCGTGCCATGCCAAAAGTTCTCTTTTTTTCCTACATATTTCACCTCCTTGAAAGATTGCTTGCACTTGAATTGCCTGCCCAAGGCAAAAGCTAAGACCCTGTTGCTAAAGATACCATATACTGCTGATACAGTGCATGGAGAGACCTGGCTGGAATTCAGAAGAAAGCCAGTCCCCAGAGAGTTAGCCTGTCTAGTACAAGAAAGCACTACATGAGCTACCGGGGGAAAATGGCCAATAATGGTCCAAGCAACCTGGGGTCTAAACTACCCAGAAGCAAACACCCTGACAGGATGTACATGCTAGTGCAATAGTGGCACACAGCCTCAGCAGGTAACCAGTATCTTTCTGATTGGCTGACAGATCCACTTAGTGTAAAGGAACCCATATCTGGAATTGGGAACCAGATCAGAATCCTATGGAGACAAAGATCATGTTCTTCAGTGTCAAGCTCTCACTAGTCTTTGGCTAAAAGAGGGGTTACATACATCAACTTTTCCCTAAATTAATAATGCTTATCCCATTTAAACTATGCTGACTTCAATCTCCATTGAGAATCTGTTCTTCTTTTTCAGAAGGTAGCAAGACTGGAGGAGATAAACTACCCCTAGCACTTCAGCCAAGCCACAGCTGAAACCACAGAGGAACTGGGGAGACGAACATGAGTGCTGCTTCCATGCTGAACTGGATAATCAGCGCCACAGTGTAGGAGACAGACCCTGAAGACACTCAACACCTACTAAAGCAGTGATCCAGAGGCTCCTAAGAGCCCATCACTGAAGTACACTTAAAATTCTAAGAGCCACAGGTTGAGGCATCATGCCCAGAGGCATTCCCTCCCCCCTCCCCATAAATGACTGCTGCTCCCACAATGCATAAAACACAACCCCATGGGGAATACCTGCAACCATGCTGAGGAGTGTCCCCAATGGCATGGGCCAGGGACACATAATGTATCTGTACAAAACATCTTGTTAATAATAATAATAATAATAATAATAATAATAATAATGAACAGGAAAAAAGAAATAAAAAGATTGCTTGTTTTAACCAGCATTGGCTTTGGTCACTTTTAGAGCCAGTAGAAACATTTTCAATAGGGTAGTTCCAGATAAACTTTCTTTTGGTGGTATTTTTTAAAATATTTTTATTTTATTTATTTAAGAGAGAGAGAGAGAGAGTAAGTATGGGCATGCTAGGACCTCTAGCTACTGCAAACAAACTTCAGACACATGTGCCTCCTTGTGCATCTGGCTTATGTGGGCATTGGAGGATAGAGCCTTGGTCCTTAGGCTCCACAGGCAAGCATCTTAACTGCTAAGCCATCAGCCCAGCCCTCTTTTGGTAGTATTTATATCTAATATATCATCTGTGAGTATTTGAAGTGAATAGGCACGCTGGTGTCTATGCCTTTAAGGGCTGTTAGCACTTGGGCAGGTTTCTTCTATGAAGAAAAAGGAAAGGTTAGCTCCACATTTGTGAGCTCTAATGCAGTGAGCAAGTCAGGTATCTTGCCCCCTACAAATCTGGAGAAGCAAGTTAGAGGCCAGAGTGCACACAGGTATTTGCTCAAGGTTGACTTCAGGCTGTAAAAGGCTCAAGTAGACTTATAGAAACACCGATGGTTTGAGACTGAAAACCTGAGGAATGTCTTCAAGAGTCAGGTGGGTCTTCCGTCTGCTCCATAAAGATCCGAAAGACAATTCGGCGTACCCTCACACATCTCTTTATCACTGTTAAATATTTACAGATAAGATGCTTAAGCGTTTAGGAGCTTGGGGAGCTGTGCTTATCAGAAAGCCCTTTTTAAAAAGGCAGTTCACTCCGGATCTGGCAGACTGATGAAATGTTTTCTGTCCTATTTGCTTCTCAAAGGCTGCAAAGCTAACCGGGTTTGGCATTGGCCATTTCAATGACTTTGCTGGAAAGAAAAATCTTGGAACATTCTAAATGATTCAGAGTTGTGAAAGGAAAGGCTATTAAGGGTAGTGTCTATAACGTAGTGATAGCTTTGTCCACTGTTGTGTGTGTGTGTACCTATTTGAGAGAAAAACACATAGGGGTTATTCTGGGTCTACGTTATTTATTCATAAGTATTCAATAGCTATGTACTGAGTGCCCTCGTTTTGCCTGGTGTTGTGCTAGGGTACACTCTTAGAAGAGATCACACAACCGTGGCATCTAGACATGTCACCCCACATGTGGGAAGGCGAGCAAGAGCTCTGTCAGATGTGCGTTTCCTGTTTTCTTTGCTCATTGGAAGCTTTCACCTGAGGGGCCGATGAACATTCTGCCTGCCCAGCACTAAAGATATGTCTAGGGAAAAATCAAAGAAGCATGGAATAGGATCACATAATAGTTCAAGCTATAAACTCTAATTTGTTATATGCACGCAAAACAAAGAGTAAGCTTCATCATTGTATAAATCAAGCCGACCGTTTACTCCGCAAAATATTTTTATGTACAATGACACTCATAAAATTGAATGTTTAGCGCCTCGCTAATGCTGCCCTTGTACTAAAACACAGCTTAGGTGACATGAAGATTTCTCCTATCTGCCCCAACACATTGACAACTGAAGAGTCAAGATTAGGATTATGTTACTTAGCCACAGAATCAATAGACCTGCCTTTTATAGAGTCTTGTGTGAGTAACTACTAGAATAATCTCATATTTAGGGCTGATTTCTCAGGAAGGGAAATCATCTTTGAAAGCTGATGCCTTTGCTGTTCAACTATCAAAGGAGTTTAAGAACAGTTTGGTCTTCTGTAGCCCTGAGACACCTCTGTGGTGGATACCTGGGCATGAATGACCACATACAGTTTTAGTACAGGCTTCCTTTTTCCGACTCTCTGTCAAACATTTAGGATTTGGCAAGTGCTTTCAGCACATTTTGCCAGACACTTTTTCTTATCATGTTTTCACCCCACGGATGTTTCAAGAGAAATCACATTTATGTTTCTGGTTCATTTATTCTCAGTTTATCAGAATAGTATTTTTGCTAAAGTTTTTCATTGAATAGCAGCCTGGTGAATCCTTCGGAAAATGTGATTCTTCTTTCTGTCCCAAAGTCTGAGAATAAGCAGAATTTGAACTTCAGAATTCTGCGTTTGCGGGAGCCAGTCATTCTGGGTGCTGTTTGGAACACCACAGCACTCACAGCCCCTGGCGATGGTGTGTCACACAAATTAGCCAGGCCCACAGTGAAAACAAGAAAAATGATCTGGCTTAAAGAAAAGTTCCAATATAAATATCAGCTCTGAAGGAAAACTTTTCTAAAAAATGAAAGGTATTGGGAGGAAGTCTGATGGCCTCCACACAGCCTGCCTACAATGCCTACAAGTCACTAGTAATCCATTCAAAGTATTGAGTGAGTCAACTTGAAGTTGATTCATTTGAAATTTATTTGAAATCCTAGAGTGAAAGAAAGTGAAAATGTTGGAAGTGCTCCCTCCCATTGCCTCTAGTGGTACTTTGAATTTGTTTCTGAGAAATACCAGCAGTCTAGGTTTATTTTAAAAAAATATTTTTATTTATTTATTTGAAAGTGGGAGGGAGAGGAAATGGGCTCAACAGAGCCTCTAGCCACTGCAAATGAATGAGCTTCAGGCACATGCTTCACCTTGTTCATCTGGCTTATGTGGGTCCTGGGGAATCAAACCTGGGTCCTTAGGTTTCACAGGCAAGCACCTTAACCACTGAACAAGTCTCTCCAGTTCCATAGGCTTTGTGCTTTATAAACCAAACTGGTTAATCCGTCTCCTAAAATGCGGTTTCAGCATACACCTGCCATGTGGTCTGAGCTCAGTGTCAGAACCCAGCCCAACAGACTCCCTCTCTACTACTTACATTTTTGTGTGATTTGGGGATAATTTAAATCTAAAATCTTATCTTGTATAAAATTAGGGAGATCAGGCTTGTACTACTTATTTAAGTAAGACTTGGAAGATGGTTTCTAATGTTGACTTCATTCTTTAAATTTTTTTTTTTATTATTAAGTAGAAACTTTGTATGGACGCATCATATGTTGGTGCCATTATTTCTTTCCTCTCTGACCCCCTTCCACTGAGGGCCTTAATGGGCTTGCTCGTACTCACCATGGAGTTGTAGGTTATGAGCTGTGAGAGCAGCAGTCTGTCACTGTGGGGAGGGCTATGTCTATGGATGGTCCTTCCCACCCCGTGGCTCTTACATTCTTCCCACCCCCTCTTCTGCAAACTTCCCTGAGCCGTGGTGGGTGTGCTCTAATTCTACTTTAGTGTTGAGCTCTCAGCAGCTTCTGGATTTCTGCTCTGGTGCGTTTTGAGTGTCCTCAGTGTCTGTCTGCGTCACCCTGGCCCAGGATGTCAGGGCTCACCAGTGGAAGCAGCACTCTTGCTCATCTGGCCAGTTCCTCTGTGGTTTCACCTGGGCCCTGGCTGCTGTGTGAGGGCTGGTTATCTCCTGCCAGGGAGTCATCTCTCTATTCTTGTCTGGTTGGTAAGAATATGGTTGTCTTTGGTTCTTGCTGCTTTCTGAAAAAGAAAAACAGATTCTCCAATGGACAGTGATATCAGGACAGGTTAAAGGGGATAAGCATTGTTAATTTAGAAGGAACTTTATGGGTATAGCCTCACTTTAGGATGAAGGCTAGAGGGAGCTTCTCATTGGAGTCAGTTACCTTGTATTCATAGGGTTCTGACTTGGTTCCTAGTTCCAGTTATGGGTTCCTTTCCACTGAATGGGTCTCACAGTCAATGAAAAAGCCATTGGTTACCCATCTTTACTGTGTGTCACTATTGCACAGGTGGGCACATCTTTTCAGGTTGGCTGCTTTTATACATCTTGCTAAGTGAACTCACGAGCACAGAAAGATAAATACTGCATGTACTGCCTCTCCTGCAAGTCCTAAACTGGAACAGCTTGCATTTCAAGCAAACCTGACAGACAACTTGAGAGACAGATAAGAGGGGTGGAAGGGTTTGGAGGGAGGGGGAGATATACACAAAACCAAATCCAAAATGAATTGTTACCATAGAAAACTTCCTCCTGGATAGTGGACTAAAAGATATGACCCTCAATAAAGGCAAGGAAGGATTGTCTGGTAAGAAGAGCCCTGGAGAAGGTGGGATGAAACCTAATTCTAAAACAGTTGGCTCTGGCTTGCAACTCCTAGTATAAGAAATTGGTTACAATCCACATTGAGCTGTTGATCAGAGACACCTATGAGGACCCCAAAATAAAACAGGCTCTGTCAAAGCACTTGATTACCCACCCAAGGTAAAAGGTAAGACCTTGTTGCTGAAGCCACTGCATACTGCTGATGCAGAACATCGAGAGAGATCCAGGTGAATGTGGAAGGAAGCCAGGTTCCTAGATGGTTAGCCTGTATAGCGCTGGAAAGTGCTACATTAGCTACTGGAGGGGTGGTCATTCTTTTTTGCTAATTTCCTATGTGTATATAAAATGTATTTTGATCATTTGCACCTTCTACTACCCTCTTGCCCCTTTTTCTCTCCTGTACTGGTCTCCTTCCTTTTCCCAACTAGTTTCCCGTCTGTCCTCTTTCTTCTCCTTCCTTCTTTTCCTCCCTCCCTCTCTTCCTTTCTTTCATCTTTCTCTTCTTGCTTTTTTCTTGTGACCCAGTGAATTTAGCTAGGGTTGCTTACCTTAACTAGGTTGCATCAGTGAACAGTCACTTACTGGAGCATGGCTACACTACTAAAGGTAAAGTGTCTCTCCTTCCCTCAGCAACCATCAACTGCTATATATCCTCAGGGAGAGATGGGACTTGGTGAGCCTCTCCTCCATCCATGACAGAATATTGATGGGGGCCCTGTCTTGTGCAGGTAACCACAGCTGCTGTGAATGCATGAGTGTAGTGGTCATGTCATGTCCAGAGGACAGTACCTCATGGCACTCCTCCCTATCCTCTGGCTTTAAAGTTCTGTCTGGCCCTTCTTCTGTGATGCTCCCTGAGCCTTGGAGGGAGTGATGTGGATGTCCCATCTAGAGCTGAGCATTCAAAAGTCACTTGTCAGCATTTTGACCAGTCACGAGTCTCCACAGTAACCACCAGAAGCTTCTCTGACCAGTGGGGAGAACAGCACTACTCTATGAGCACAAACATAAATATTTAGAAGGCCGTTTGATGGGCACAACATGTTGAAGGCATGTTTTTTTAAGATAGAATGAAGTAACAAATAAAAAGTACTTTAAAATCTGTAAGTGTGAAGTGTGCTCTACAGTGATACTTCTTAAAATATTTTTGGCAAAGGAAAAAAAATTTTTTTCTCCCTACCATCCATTGTGAGTTGGAACTTTTATAAAACATATTGCTAGATAAGTGAGTTATACAATGTTGTAAGCACAATTTTAAAATTATTCCACTGCATATACATTATTATTTTTTTTTTCCAAAATGCTTTTCGCCTGATTTTGAACCCTACCTTGTCACGTGTGATTGACAGCATGCAGACCAGTGCTGGTCTTCAGACGGCACTTGGAGCAGCAGGCTTTGCACACAGACCTGGGAGAACCTGGCACCTGTCATTGTTACCTGATGTTCTCTTTCAGTCATTCCACATCATGGTTCCTGACTCCACAATGTACTGTAGTTTTGAACTGCCATCTCTTTCTCTGCTTTCCTAGATGTAGCAGCTTCACTTAGGAGGCATGTTTCTAAGTATTTCACATTTAAATTTTCAGTGATGCTCTTTTGGGCTTCATGCCTTGGCATTCTCTTTGAATCTGCCAGCTCCCTTACCTAATTCCCCATATAACTAAGTCAGGCATCTCTTTTCTCTTTATTGTTTCCACCCTTCTGGGTAGGTCTTCTTACTTGGACATTACCAGCCTGAGTCCAGGCTAAAATAGTCTACATGCTGTGGTTGAATTAAGTCCATAGACACATCATAATTCTATAGTCCCTTTGCTCACCAGGGACTTCCTTCCAAGGCTCACTATTGCCTGAAGCGAGTAAAGTCTCGACTGGCTTTGTTTTTTCCTGTACCTTAGCCTCTCTTCATGCTATCCTCTTTGCTTAATATACACCCTCCCCAGTACCCTGACCTCACCCTCTCCATATTTCTCAGCACATTCTACAACCCATCTTGTTCATGAAGTGTTTGTCAGAGGACATGCTCTGTCCTTGTCCAAAGCCATCTGTGTCCCTCACCTGTTGCAGATGCTATTATGTCTAGGACTATGGTGCTTTGTGGATTATGTATAAAATTTCTCTGCTTTCCCCCAATCCCCTCTCAGCTTAATCTAGTGAACAACTCAAAATGAGGAGTCATGCTATTCTTTATAAATAAAGAAATTATTATTAATTGCTAAGTGGCACAAAATTGCCACAAAAAGAAAGCTGAAGCCATATGGAGAAAGTTTATTGTTGGTCATGTCTAATCTCGGCCACCTGAGGAGTCAGTATAATGTGAAGTGTGTTGGTTTTGACACATTATTGGAGATCTTTGGCTCTTTGGTTGATTGTCACATGTAACCATTGGGGCATCCTATTGTGTGTACACATGTCAAGAGCTACAGGAATGTTAGCTGTTGTACTTTTCATGCAGGGTTTTGTCATGGAGATCCCTTCACATAAGTGTTTATACATCTCCTTCATTTTGTCCCTTCCCTGTGACATTCCAAGCATGAATGCACTGAGCTCGTTAAACTGTGGCTCAACTGATGGATACCAAAATCACTTGAACATTTTTTAGTGATACAATTAGTAATAATTCTCATTTCTAGGACATTCCACAATGTCTTTCACATGTGATAATACTTGGAGAATTTACCAAATGAAAGAATTCTCAGTTTCTTAGACTTATCTTTTTTTAAAAATAATTTTATTTATTTATTTATAAGCAGTGATTGATGGTAGCTTGATATTGGTGAGTGGGCTTATGTTTGGATATGGTTCTGACTTGTTTCCCAGCTCCAGCTGTGGGTCCCGTACCACTGAGGAGATCAGTTAGCCAAATTAAGAGCAGTTGGTTCCCCACCATGTCTGTGTGCCACTATTGCACTTGTGTGGGCATCACAACAAGTTATTTGCTGCTAAGTATGTTAGACCATGAGTTGCTTGCATAGATATTGGTCATTTTCCCCCAGTTGCCCATGTAGCACCTTCTGGCACTAGACGCGCTGACTGTCTGGGGACTGACTGTCTTCCAACTTCCAGCCATGCCATTAAAAAGAGACAGAGAGAATGGGCACACCAGGGCTTCCAGTCACTTTAAACAGACTCCAGATACATGTACCACTTTGTGCATCTGGCTTTAGGCGGGTACTGGGGAATCAACCTTGGGTCATCAGGTTCTGTAGGCAATGACCTTAACTGCTGAGCCATCTCTCCAGCCCTGACTAATCTTTTCATTTAAGAGATTAAAAACGATAATGAATTGAGGTCATCTATGGACACTTTCTGGAGGTTTCACATCTTTGGAACTTACAGTGGAATATGAAGAGCACAGAGGGGGCCCATGACTTAGCTAAGAGTGAACTTGATCATATTCTTCCTGGAAGTTCATTGTTGCCCCTCTATGGAGATAAAAGCAGGAGAAGATTGTGACCAGGTTGAGTTGAATTTAGCCTGAGGACTATTAACCCTAAGGTGATTGTGAATAAACCACCCAAACCCTACCCCCAAGACTTATGAAAGTGCAACTGTGTCCCCTCTTCAGGAAGCATGAAACTGTAGGCTTTATCTAATAACAAGGAGTTATAGTACATGATTTCTCCAAGGATCTTTGCTGATGGAGGACTTGTTAGGTCTTAATTTCCTTTGTAAGTGCTTGCCTTGAGCTACTGTAATTGGTTTGGCAAACTGGAAATTACTGGAGGGTATGGTTATTATGTTAATGAACAAGGGAAATAGGAGAGTCCAAGTCTTCTATGCAATTATGTTCTTCCTAAATTCAATTTCTTCAACTCTTTTTTTTGTTTTTTTGAGGTAGGGTCTCACTCTAGCCCAGGATGACCTGGAATTTACTATGTAGTCTCAGGGTAGCCTTGAACTCATGGTAATCCTCCTACCTCTGCCTCCCGAGTGCTGGGATTAAAGGCATGTGCCACTACACCCAGCTCAATTTCTTCAACTTTTAACTATTTTTTTTTTGAAATAGATTCTTTCAGGTAGGTTGGCCATTGAAATTTTTCATTTAATTCTTCCATTTTTATGTGGGCTAAAGTTCCATCAGCATCCATGGCTTAAGCCATGAGAGAACATTAAATAGATGTATCATATTAGAAATGGCTCATGTCTCAGACCTGTGTTTTTCTAAGGCTATGCTAGGCTCACTATATGTTCAGGGTTTTTATATCTCAAATATCATTGATTCCATCATTAACTCAAAGTAGTCAACTAAGAGGAGGTGAAGGTTGTTCTCTCGGTGTACCTCACTTTGCCTTAGCTCTTGGTGTCGTTGTAGAATTTATCCACATTTCAGACAACATCTGTTTCTTCATGTTTTTTTTTTTTTCTTTTAGTCATTCCCTGATTATCTGGAGGGACAACCCATGCTAGGAGGTTTTCATGTTTATCACTTATTAGTCTAGGACTGTTTGAACCTAGGGTATCAGCATGCATGGATCAATCAAGGGCACTTTCTCACTGCTGCTATCCTCAGTGTGACAATTCCTAGCTTGATTGAGGAAGAAAGTGGGCTCCTTATGGTCACATGGAAGAATCAGTAACCCTCTGTGTCAGATTTAGCAGTGATCATGGCAGTAACTCTCTCGTCTAAGCCCTCTTCCTTTTGTGCCTTTCCCTCTCCCTTCTTGTACTGTCAAACAACAGCACTGCAATACATTTATAAGCACAAAGCCAGAGCATGGGCGTGCGTACTGAATAGTGCAAAGTTTTCTGAAACAGCTAAGATGTAATAAAAGGAATAATATAGTATAGTGGATTGAGTGGTCTCTCCTCATACCCCCCAAAAAATAGATATGGCCACTTGGAAACTGTAACTATGACTTAATTTGACAAAAGGATATTTGCAGATCTAATTAGAGATCCCAAAATGAGATCAACTTGGATTAACTCCAATGACAAATGTCCTTATATGAGAAAGAAGGAAGGGAAAGGAAATGGGGGGGGGGCTATACATGGAGAAAAAGATTATGTGAAGATGCAAACAGAAGCAGGTGTGATGCCACTGTCCAGGCTGGGGACCACCTGAGCCACAGAGGCAGGAAGAGGAAAGGGAGGTTATCTACCAGAATGTCAGAGGGGTTGTAGTCCTGCAACACCTGGATTTGAACTTTTAGTAAGCTAAGCAGTAAGAGAATAAATTTAGTCTGTGGTGACTCACTGCAGAAGCCTCAGGAAACAGACCCACTGGAACCATGGCCATGCAAATTGGTTTGTCTTTACCAGCCTCACCGAGTGTTTACTGCAAGGGTTCAAAAACCAAAGACTGGCCTCAGCAGGGTCACAGAATCCAAAATTCTCAGGCTCTCTGTGCAAGAGCATTCAGTGATTGTTCTTTGCAATGAATCTAGCTAATTTTGCTGTGACCTTGCATTGGTTGTCTCCTGTGGCAGATTGGGGTATGTGGCATGTTAGAAGGTCAGGTAGGGATCGTCATGCAGATTTGACATAAAGGTCTTTAGGTGACTAAGCAAGGGTGCTTGGGCACTGCCAATGACAAGTGCTGCATACAACTGCATGGGTTTACACAACTGCATAGGACTCCGCAAATGCCACCCTTGCCATCCCTGGAAAAAAAGTTGGAGTTCATAGTTTGGGGCATCCATTACCACTAAAACTTCAGTTTTCTCTTAGAGGAACGATCCTTTTTATGAAGACTTGTAGCTAGAGCCCTTGCTGGTTGTATTTTTTTTTTTATGAGACAAAAACAAAAACCTTTTTCCTTGTAGTATGCAAGAGTTTTTCATTTCAGAGCAAACTGAGAGACTGGAGAAAGTTAAATAGCTGGCTAGGGAGATGGCTTGGTTGGGAAAGTACTTGCTATGCAAGCATGAGGGACTAAACTTGGGTCCCCAGCACCCACATAATGCTGGCTGTGGTGGTGCATGCCTGCCATCTCAGTGCTGAGGAGGGAGAGACAGGAAGGTCCTGCAGGGTTGGCAACAAGGCTAGCCAAACCAGTGAGCTCCTATTCACTGAGAAAGCTTGTCTCAATAAATGAAGTGTAAAGTGATTCAGGAATCCCCCCAATGTAGACCTCTGGTCTCCACTTGCATTTGTGCACACGTGCACGGGTACCTGCACGCACATGCATGGCATGAATATGTGTACATGAATGCATGCTACACACATACATGCGCAAAAAAAAGTTTAACAAGAGGAAAGTTAACTGGCAACAACAAAGAAACCCAAGGATAGAAGTTTGGGAAACAAAGGTACAAAAAAAAAAAAACTAAACTAAAAAGGACTTCTGTAAGTTCTAGGTCAGCTTGGGCTAGAGTGACACTCTGCCTCAAAAACACAAAGAAAATAATAAAACAACAACAACAAAAGATCCTAGTGAAGCAAGAATGGAACTAATATGCAGATATGACAGTGCCCTTATATAACACCCTTCTGCAGATGGGAAACTGAAATCACAGTGAAACCAAGTGCCATTTCTTCTGTGACTGCAACAGCCAGGTCTCTAGCTTTCCAGTCTCTGTGTTCTGCATGCAACCCTAGACAGATTCTGGCAAAAGGGAGGCTCTTGAATGAAAGAACCAGATTGTATTAAGGACATAAACTAGGCTCACATTCTCGGTGGTGCTTTGGACTCATGAGAGGAATTTTTTTTTTCTTTTCATTTTGCTTATTTCTGGATTCCTGGCAAAGTTCCATATGGGGGAGATTGCCCACAAAGAAAGACATTACTCACCCTGACACCTAACACTTCAAGAAAGGGAACGGAATAGCTCAGGCGAGCTGAGGAACCAGGAGAGTCAGACCTTAATTAGGGTCAGAGTAACCTTAGCCATTTCCCTCCCGTGTCTCTTTTGAACCATAGCTACCACCTTGTTGCTTGTTTCAACAGGATTTAGTGCTTACATTTATCCCAGAATTATCCAGGAAACTGCTAATTTTATTTGTCCTTTGTGCCTGTTATTTCAGGTTAGATCTATAAAGGCAAATTATTAGGGTTGCAACCCTAATCCCTCCAATTTTGTTGGGCCTCATAATAAATAATATTCTAGTAAGGCACTACTTTAGCAGCTCCAAAATCTTCAGGAGCCTCTACTAATCTGTAGTATTTTCTACTGCACGCCACTTTTGGGAGGGGTGGAGGTGGGAAACAGAGCCAATGAAAGGACTTCATCCTAGGGAGTTAAAAAAACGTGAAAATGCCTTTCAGAATGTGCCTTCTACATTTTCATTTCTATGAGTTAAATCAGAATCAGAATCACGGGTGCTTAGGGCTATGGAAAGCTTTAGGAAGTGTTATCAAGCTCAGCCATCTTTTTTTTTTTGTTGCTGTTATAAATGAGGATGTGGGGAACCTGGGTAACAACTACAGTCTGAATTCTCCAGGTCATCAGCAGGCAGGCCTGACCTACTGTGCAGGTCACCTCATTCCCACGTTGACTGTCTCATCCAGTCTAATGACTTGGAATGACTTCTAAATTAGCACTTGTCAAAATAAAATTTCCATTATTTTCATTACACTTAGTAAAACAAAAAAAAAAATTAGTCCATTTTCAGAAATGGAGAGAAAACCATTTTCTGCTCAGCCTTGAATTAAAGAGAACTGTCAGTCATCCACAACAGGCCAAAGCTATGGCTGGTTCATTCTGAAACCTGCTTCATTGCTTTTATCTACTGGTTTTTTAAAGTTGTTAGTCTATTTTATTTTATTTATTTGAGAGAGAGAGAGAAAGAGAAAGAGAAAGGGTGCACCAGGGTCTACAGCCATTGGAAATTACTCCAGATGCATGCAGCCACCTTGTGTGTCTGGCTTCTGTGGGTCTTGGGGAATTAGACTTGGGTCCTTAGGCTTCACAGGCAAGCACCTTAATGGCTGGACCTGCATAAACAGAGTCCGCTGTCGCCATTAATGTAGGAAATGTGACATCTTTGAAGGGAAAGACATTTGTTTTCACAATTAGACACACAATAGTTTGACGGTCAACTCGACAGCACCGAGAATCACCTAGGAAATGAGCCTCTAGGCATACTTGTGAGAGGTTATCTTAATGAGGTTAACTGAGGTGGAAGACCCACCTTAACTGTGTGGTGGGCACTGCTTCTAGACTGTGGTCCTGGACTGGATAAGAAGGAGAGAGCTGGCTGAGCAGCAGCACTCATCCCTCTGTTCCTCACTGTAGACTGACTCTGAGCAGCTGCCCCAAGCCCCTGCTGCCCGGCCTTCCCCACCATGACCGACTGTGACCTGGAAGTGTCAGCTGAAATAAGCCAGCCCTTCCTCCCTTTGGTTGATTCTAGTCAGTTGTTTATTTGATCACAGGAACAGGAAAGTACCTAATAGAGATACCTGCTTGAGATTCTTAGCGTCTTAATAAGTAGTGTATTAGAAATACTGTGAGCAGGGACGAAGTTCAGTGGTGTAGCACTTGCCTAATGCAAAGAAAAGTGTTTTTCTCCCTAAATGATTTAGGGATTTTGAAGAGAACTAACTACTTTTATTTTACTTTTAAAATTAACTTTTATTTGTGTTCGCATATTTGTGTTCGTGCATATGTGTGCAGGTGTGTGTGCGTGTGGAGGCCGGGGGACAACCTCGGGTAGCATCTTCAGAAGCACCATTCACCTCTTGTGGTACCGGGTCTCTCGTTGTCGTGGGGCTCACCAACGAGGCTAGGCTGGTTGGCTAGCAAACCTCAGGAATTCTTTGGTCTCTGCCTCCTCAGTGCTGGAAATATCCTTGAATTAAGTTTTTTTTTTAATCATTTTTTTTTCTGGTAAAGCCTGATACAATTTGATGTCATGGGCCATTGAGTTGGGAGGCTTCATGTTGCTACCGATGTGCTCAGTTGTCAAAGACTGCTTGGGTAAATTACAACATCTAGACAGAGTCTGGGCACTGTGAGGTAGTAGAAGAGTATGGTCAACTCTTCTGTGTGGGGACCAGGTTCTAGAAATTACATGCTATAATCAGAAAAAAAAGAGCACAAAATTGCTTTTCTTTCTGATGGTAAATAAAATGCAGTGTCACTTTAAAATGGCAATCCAAAAAAGTAATGGGAATAATTCATTTTTTTGGGTGGGGGTGAGGTAAGGTCTTGTTCTAGCCCAGACTGACCTGGAATTCACTATGTAGTCTCAGGGTGGCCTCGAACTCATGGTGATTCTCCTACTTCTGCCTCCTGAATGCTGGGATTAAAGGTATGTACCACCACACCTGGCTAATCCTTTGTTTTTCTTTTTCTTTTTTTTTTTTTTTTTTGTAAACTTGATAGTACATACTGCCTCATATGTACTATATACATTCTTTTCTTATATATTTTTAAAAATCTCTACTCTGAGCCGGGCGTGGTGGTGCACACCTTTAATCCCAGCACTTGGGGGGCAGAGATAGGAGGATTGCCGTGAGTTTGAGGCCACCTTGAAACTCCATAGTGAATTCCAGGTCAGCATGGGCTAGAGTGAGACCCTACCTCGAAAAACCAAAAAAAAAAAAAAAAAAAAAAAAAATCTCTACTCTGGGGCTGGAGGAATGGCTTAGCAGTTAAGGCATGTTTGCCTGCAAAGCCAACGGACCCAGGTTTGATTCCTAAGGACCCACATTAGCCAGACGCACAAGGGGGCACATGCATCTGGAGTTCTTTTGCAGTGGCTGGAGGCCCTCGCATGCCCATTCTCTCACTCTCTCTCCCTCTTTCTCTGTCAAATAAATAAATAAAATATTTTTAAAAAAATCTCTACTCTGAAAAGCATGATAAAAGTCAAATGTCCTGTTAAAAAGTAAAAGTGAGGCACAATAAAATTTAAAGAGTTTCTTTGAGCAAATACTGAGTTTTGGATCAGCTAGCTTCTCTCCAGGACTGCATTGCCAGAACAGAAAGGGAAGACTATAAAACTCAGAAGCAAAGCAAGGAAAATATATTTGCTTCTAGTTATTGTGCAGTATGCCTATTTAGTCTATTCTGTAGGGAAGTCCCTAGTAAAGATTTTTGTTGGATGAATTTAAGTTTCATTTTTCTTTAATGTAGGCTTGCAGATAAATAGCCCAAGTGAAGCTCTACTTATGTTTGCAAGTTAAGCAACGTTAAGGTCATTTAAAAGACCTTGCAGGCTTTGTCTACTCAGAAATCCCTCACACCAAGTCTCCATTTCCACTTAAACAATACCCATGGATATGAACATCTCGACACTGAATTGTACAAGATGAAAAATGTATCCCTTTTTGTCTCCAATCTACAGGTCAACCCAATGGAAGTATCCTTTTTGAATTCTCCATTTCTCGGGGTTTTTTTCCAGTGGTTATTTCCATAATTCTAACAGAAATGTGTATATTTTTATTTCTTTCCTTTTCAATTTTAACTGTATCTGTTTTCTTCCCACTCTGAAAGATGAGAACTTTGGCCTTGGCTTTGGTATTTGGCCCAATTCTTCCAATTAGGTTTTGATTTCAGCCACTGTAAGTAAAATACGTGGGACTTCAATTCATTTCTGACATCCCTGAACTCGTGCCTCAGCAGTAATCATATGGTTGAGCAAGTTTCTTTAATACCAATTTGGTCAAATAATATTATAATGGTGCTACAAACAAGATGTGCTACTCAGATCATCATTTATCTCTAGACCCTTACTTTCTGATACTGGTAAGAATTTTAAGTGTACTTTTTAGTACGAAAAAACATATTTCTTCATATTCGGAAATTCTATCAAAGTATAAAAATGTAATGATCATGAGAAGACTAAAAATGTCATGCTAATGATTAAAGATGACAATAAGAACATAGATTTTATTCTATTTATTTCTAATAATTATTAGGAATGCTCAGGTTGGAGAGATGGCGCAGAAGTTAAGGTGCTGATTGCAAAGGCTGATGGCTTGGGTTTGATTCCCCAGTACCCACATAAACCTAGATGCACAAGTGGCACGTGCATCTGGAGTTCATTTGCAGTAGCAGGAGGCCCTGGCAGATGCATTTTCTCTTTTGTTCTCTCACAAATAAATAAATAAATAACATTTTAAAATATTTAAATAATCACATAAGTAAGAAAATAGATTGAGAGGTAGCATGATTATTGGGAGAGGGTGTTTTAGCTAGAGAATGTTCAGTTCTATCTCCTCACTCAGGCAGGTCTGTGGTTAACCTGGCCTCTCCTGTACCATGCAAGTTTTACATAATCTCTTCAGGCTGTGGCATGTTTTAGTTAGGCAAGGGCTTTTCCTTGCTTGTTTCCCATCTCTCAAGGATCATTATCTTTTGTACTTTCATGCCCAGTATCTTCAACAATGTTTTTATGTATCTCAGATGTTTCATGCAGAAAGATAAATAGGGCCTGCTATTATTCTGTCTTGACCAGAGACGATCCTATTATAAACTTAAAATTTAACATGAAGGAAGTTCTCCTAAATCAACTAGAATAGTGATCCTGCTAAATTAAGCTCAAGATTCTGTTGTGATAAAGACATGATGAAGAATCAAATCAGAAAGAATGTATGTGGGAAAAAGAAGAAAAGTGAAGAATGCTGAACACATTTACTTTCATTGTGATACAGAATTACATTAAAATGCTTTAACAGAGGCCTATTTTTTTGAGTCTATGGAGATTATTATAAGTTGAAGTGTATTCTCTACAAGATATTTTAAAGACTTAATCCCCTCCCAAGTATGTGAGTACGACCTTATTTGGGAGAAATCATGTCTTTTCAAGTGTAATTAATGAAGGCCATACTGCCTCAGGATAAGGCCTTAATCTGATTTTGTGTTCTTTTAAGATGACAGTGTAGAGACAGACACGCCAAAGAGCAATGTTACATGATGGTAGAGGCAAAAAGTAGAGTAATAAAACTGCAAACTGAAGGATGGCAAGATCAGTGAGAACCATGAAAAGCTAGGAAAACAGGGACGAGCCTCCCCAGAGTCTTAGAAGGAGCCTGACCCTTCCGGTCCCTTGATTGCAGACCTACAGCTTCCAGAACTCAGAAGTATCAGGTCTCTGCTCTGTTAAGCATCTAGTTTATGGTTCTTTGTTATGGAATCCCTGAGACTCCCATTCAGAGATTATAACATTTTAAGTGATTGAAGTGATTCCTATAGTTTGTTAACCATTTTCAGCTTGTGAGGCTGCAGGGTAACAATATGTTCTAGGTATGAAGTTTCTTTAGAACATACACTAAAACATTTTCCAAATTGTATATTTTGCATATAAAATATTAGTGATATTATTAAAAGTGCCAGCTAAGTGAATGTCTAATATCCCAAATGGCACAGTGACAGCAGGAGCAAATTAGCAGCTGACAGTTTTGAAAAATGGTTTATCTTGCTCAATTAAAATCGGACTAATCAAAAATTTGGAGTTTTGGAGTAAACTTTCAGATGTTTTCATTTTCTAATTTTTATTCTATAATGATAACTTTTAGCTTTTGCCTGGCTACTGTTTATTGTCTATTTGTTGTTTGACCAAAACACATAGTCCTCTTTATCTATGGTTTTGTTTTCTGTTACAGTTACTTGTAGTCAACCATGATCTACAAGTATTAAGTGGAAAATTCCAGAAACACATACTTCCTACATTTTATTTTATTTTTTATATATTTTTATTTTAATTTTTCTCAATTTTTATTAACATTTTCCATGATTATAAAAAATATCCCATGGTAATACCCTCCCTCCCCCCACTTTCCCCTTTGAAATTCCATTCTCCATCATATCCCCTCCCCATCTCAATAAGTCTCTCTTTTATTTTGATGTCTTGATCTTCTCCTCCTCTTATGATGGTCTTGTGTAGGTAGTGTCAGGCACTATGAGGTCATGGATATCCAGGCCATTTTATGTCTGGAGGGAGCATGTTATAAGGAGTCCTATCCTTCCTTTGACTCTTACATTCTTTCCGCCACCTCTTCTGCAATAGACCCTGAGCCTTGGAAGGTATGATCGAGATGTTACTCGGTACTCCAGTCACTTCTTTCTAGCACTGTAATACCTTCTGAGTCATCCCAAGGTCACTGCCATCTGAAAAGAGAAGATTCTCTACCCAAGGTGAGAGTAGCAAATTGCATGCCATTGTGAGTGGCATGGTGAAATCTTGGGCTGTCACACTGCGTGCCACCTGGTATAAGCCAATTCTTCATCCAGCATTTACATGCTTTACAAGTTACCTGTGCATCAGCCACTTAGTAGTGGTACCAGCCTGACAGTTTGGTACTACAGTTCTTATGTTCACTTATTTTACTTAATAATGGACCCGAAGGTCAAGGATAGTGATACAAAGGAGAGACACCAGGGCATAGAACATGAAAACACAGATTAGCTCTGCCACTATATAGAAACACTGCAGGACGCATAAGAACAAACAGCATGCTTAGGGTTCAGGACCGTGTGTGGTATTAGCCGTCCACTGGGCATCTTGGGTCATGGCCCTCATAGATAAGGGGGAAATGCTGCAACTCTGCTCTTCCTGACTCTTTCTGGATCTTCCTGTCTAGCTACATCCTTGAGTTTCTTATTGGCTGGCTTTGGCGCTTGTGGTGGGGAATGCAAGCAAGCTTTCAAGAGGGTTGAAGTATTTGTTAGTTTCACTCTGTTCTTGTAGACCAAGTGTCACTGTCATCTGAACGTGGCCCTTTAGTTCTAGGATCCAAAACCTGGGAACCCACCCCTTTTCTTGTTCCTTCTGTCCAGGGAAGAAGGTAACAGCCCCATTGATACTTATCCTCGGGGACTGGAGTATCTTCTTTTTTTTTTTTTTTGGTTTTTCGAGGTAGGGTTTCACTCTAGCCCAGGCTGGCCTGGAATTCACTATGGAGTCTCAGGGTGGCCTCGAACTCATGGCGATCCTCCTACCTCTGCCTCCCGAGTGCTGGGATTAAAGGCGTGCGCCACCACGCCCAGCTGGAGTATCTTCTTAAGAGCCCATTAAAAGCCATGGAATAATCCTAATTTTACCTTTTCCATCTATTTCCTGCTAGGACTAAGACCAAAACAGACCAGTTGGTAACCTTCACTCCCAGTGTTGTGAAATGTACTTTATACAGCCATGTAGACCCTCCAACAGCCCAATATCAAAATCATACCAAAAACTCCTCAGGCAAAAACTAGTTTTAAAAAATTACACTTGATTTTCAAGTTACTATTAATAAATGTTTTCTAATAAAAAGCCAAGACATACCGAGAATTCATTTCATATTTCAATCCCCTCGCTGCCCCCTCATACTCCATATAAGAGAGTCACCTTCTGTCATCACACATATGGGTCTGTATTCTCAATACTGAGCAGAGCTGCATCCCCTTGCAAAGAGTTTTAAATGACTTTCTTCCTTCTGATATTCAAAACCCTGAGTGTGAATTCAGGTTGCCACCTGACCGTACTCTCTGTATTGCTTGTATTTTTAGTAACGTGCCCATACCTTGCTCAGTCTGGCTACAGTTTGGCACTCTGCATTCAAAGCTGTCATCAAAAGGCAGTACCCTATTTAAACCTACTGTGTCTGTTTAAAAAATCCCTTCATTAATATCTGTTTCTTAATGTGACATGTACTGTTAACATGTGGGGGTTATTTTGATATGACTTCCAAAGTTGTAAGCAACTTTTTTTTTTTCCCTGGGAAAACTTCCCAGAATTAAAAAAAAAAAAAGTCAGTGTATGTTATTTCATTTCTGTGGTACTCTACAGAACTCGGGGCTTACTCTCAGAATGAGCAGGGTGGCTGAGTGTAAGGCACACAGGAGACTTTCTTGAGAAGAGGCTATTACTGAAAATTTCCCTTGCTGATGGTCTAGGGTTATAAAATGATAGGGCTTCGAGGGCCTTGGAAATAATCTCATTTTAACTAGGTTCATAAATAAACAAACCACCTCTTATAGACCAAGTATCACTGGTCCTCTCAAAGTGACCTCTTCATCATGTGTCTAATTCCAGGATCTAAAACCCCAGGACCTGGAAACCCACCACTTTTCTGGTTCCTTCCATCGAGGAGAGGTGACAACTCCATGGTTCCTTGTTCTTGGGGACTCCTGAAACATTCACAAGTAATTGTTAGAAAAATTAGAACTAGTACTGAGGTCCCAATGGCTTTTTTTTTTTTTTTGTCTAGTGCATTTTCTACTATACCATTCTTTCTTTTAAAGAAAATCATACAGCTATCCTTTTTAATTTGCAAAACTTGTGTTCTGTAAAGTCATGAATGCTAAGTTACCAACTTCTGAATCATTGCTCCTAGGGAGCAATACAGGGACAGGGTCCTATAATCCCTCTGTTGGCAACACTTTTTTGTCAGTATAGCATAATACATTGTGGGGGGCATCTGTACCATATGACAGTAGATTTATAATTGCAGGCTAGACTTCTCTGATGCCCAGAATAAACTTCTGTACACAGGTGTATGAAGTGTCCTGGATGAATTTCTTTTCTACTCTAAACAATAAGATGCCTGAACAAAGGATGTGGAGTCATGTCTTCGGATTGTCTAAGGGAGTAAGCACCAAGATGCAATTCCCGAGAGATGTGAAATGATCGCGGTCTGTCTCTCCCAGGGTCGCTTCAAGGGTTAGATCACAAGGAGATTGTGATGGCATTGATTTCTGAGTCCTAGAAATTAGAGACAAGCATTTGGGACATCTGAAGGACCTAGAAGTTACAAAGCAGAGTTAAAACAAGGAAGGGGCTGTATGAAGAAGCGTCCTAAGCTGTATACTGGAACCCAGTGAGTTTTCATTAAATCATGACATTGAGGAAGGAATGTCAGAACTGACTGGTCTCTACCCTCTCAGAAGATTGTCAAGTTTTCTGCAGCCAGAGTAGAGACTTGTTGAATACAGTAAGAATAATCGATGTCATGATGGACTATTCCCTTGAACTATGAGCCAAAAAAACTCCTTTCCTTCCTTAAAACAAAAGAATAACTAGGCCGGTGGTGGTGGCACATGCCTTTAATTCCAGCACTTAGGAGGCAGAGATAGGAGGATTGCCATGAGTTCAAGATCAGTCTGAGACGACATAGTGAATTCCAGGTCAGCCTCAGCTATCGCAAGACCTTACCTTGAAAAACAAACAAACAAACAAACAAACAAAATAACTAAAAGGTTTTAACTTCCTAGTGGGGCCTAGATGTTTCCTAGAGTAAAGGATACTATATATTCTATTCACCTACAAAATAAAATAAATCTTGAAAGAATTTATCTCATTCAGATTAAGAGATAGAATAAAACCTAGGCACTTAATATATATTAATACATATTATACTAATTATATATTAGTTATATTAATATATAATTCAGACCATCCATGATTGAATAAAATTACCAAATTCAAGAATCAGGAAAATGTGACTAATAATTAGGATACATTGTTAGCAACAAATATCTGCTTAAGTGACCATGGTGACAGTATTAGCAAGCATGTATCTTAAAAAAAAAAAAAAAAAAAACTACTCTGAAAATGCAAATAGTGAGGAAAGAAATTTATATACTAAAAAATACTCATGTAGAACACCTACAGACAACAATAGAATATTAAAATAAAACCTATGGAGGGAATTAATAGCAAACTAGACAATGCAGAAGGAAAAATGTAGTGATTTTTCTATAGCACTAATTTGTTCTGTCATTAGTTTTGTGTAACTCTTCCTCTCCCATCCCTCCCATTTCCCCCATCCGCCACAGCCCCTTCTAACTCCTGTATTCTGTCTGTGGTAGTTTGAATGTATATCCCCCACAGACTCAGGTCTTTTATTAAAGCTTGTCTCCCACCTCCTGCCCGGAGGAGGTATCATTGGGGGTGGATTCTGGGATCCAGCCCTAACGTATGTTGGAGGCAGATCTGAATTCCAGCCAAAAGGTATGCAGACAGCTCTGAGCTCTGCCTGGGTCACTCCCTGTTTTGTGTTTGCTGTTTTTATTTTTCTTTTTTCTTCCTTCCTTCCTTCCCTCCCTCCCTCCTTCCTTCCTTTCTTCCTCCTTTCATTCTGTCTTTCCATCCTTTCTTCCTTTCTTCCTTCTTTCCTCCCTTTCTTATTTGAGAGAGAGGCAGATGGCTAGATAGATAGATAGACATATAGATACATGGATAGAGTGAGTGAGTGAAAGGGAATTAGCATGTATGCCAGAGCTTCTAGCCACTACAAATGAACTTCAGATGCACATACCACCTTGTGCATCTGGATTTATGTGGGTACTGGGGAATCAAACCTGCATCCTTTGGCTTTGTAGGCAAGCACCTTAGCCACTAAGCAATCTCTCCAGCACTGCTTTTGGTTTTTGCTGGTGGTTTTGTTGTTTCTCTCTGCTTGGATGTATGGAAGCAGCTTCTTCTGCCACTGGTGGAACTTCCCCTGTATCTATAAGCTTGAAATAAATCCTTTCCTCCCCTAAACTGTGCTTGGTTTGGATGTTCATCCCAGCAATGTGGAGCTGACCACAATACCTCCCCTGTATTCTGTGCCTTTACTTGCCTGTCTATTCTCCCTTCTTCTAATCCCTGCCTGCCTCTCTTCTCTCCAAGCTTTATTCTAACTTCCTGACCAGTACTGCTGATGCTTACTACAACTTATAAACAAACCAAAATGTTTCATGTTTTAGGAACCACACATGAGAGAGAACATGCAGCATTTGCCTTTTTGAGCCTTGGTTGTCTCACTTAGTATAATTTCTTTTTCCCATTTCACCTCTTTTCCTAAAACTTAATTAAAGGACACTTGTAATACTTCTTTCCACCAAGACTCAAGCAACATTGTGGAGAAGAGGGAGGGAAGAAGGAGCCATAGAGTAAAAAGGCTTTCTGTGAGGCACTCTTCCCTACAGGAACCAACTGGAACATTCATGACCTCATAGTGATTAACCGTTCCCCCACTGTGGAGGGCATTTAGTAGAATGGAGTGGAAGAGAGGTGATTGTTTATATATTAAGGTTCCCAATACAAATTATAAAAATTAGCAACCCTGAAAACATAGTAGTGGACTTATCCAAAATTAAATATATATAGAGAAAAGATAGAAAAAGCCAGAATCTCAGTAATTTCATAGTATTAAACTGGAGCATTGCATACAACTAATATGAATGCAAGAAGGAAAGGATAGGGGAATAGAAAAAATGTGCAGAGGGCTGAGAGAAGCCTATGGACCCAGGTTTGATTCCCTAGTACCCATATAAGCCAGATGCACAAAGTGGCACATGCATCCGGAGTTTGTTTGCAATGGTTGGAGGCCCTGGTGTGCCCATTCTCTCTGTTGCTCTCTATCTGCCTCTCTCTCTCCCAAGTAAATTAATTAATTAATTAATTAAAAATAAAAGAAAAATGGGAAGATAGAATAGTTTGTTGGATATGGCAGTGCATACTGTCAAGCTCAGCATTTAGGAGGTGGAGGCAGGAAGATCATGAGTTTCAGGCCAGCCTGGACTAGATAGCAAGTCTTGGTCTCATAGCAAGAAAAAAAAATCTAGCAAAAAAAGGTATGTTCAAATGTTTAAAAAATCTGATACAACTATAAATTTGGTAGAGGCAGTTCAACTAATCTTAAGAAAGAAACACAAAGAAAAACACACAAAAACATGTTATAATCAAACTTCCAAAAAGCCAAGGACAAAGAGAAAATTTATAGCATGGGGGGGGGGATATATTGCATGTAGAGGGAAAAATTATTGAGAACTTCTTTTCATGACTTGCCCAAATCAATAGACAGTGAGATGACATGTTTAAAAGGCTGAAAGGAAACCCTGAATTCTACAATCATTTTGGAATGTTTTTGTTTTTTTGAAATGAAGGGGAAGTAGACTTTCAATCAAACAAAATTTAAGGTGATTTCCTTTTTTAAGATACAAAAGTGGAAATAAAACTATCAAATGGAAAACATCTGCATATAGACATGTGTGTTTACATGTGTACATAAAAAAGGAAGAAAACTCAAATTGTCAATATCAAGAATGAAAGGATGGCATCACTCTACAAATCCAGAAATATGGAATATTGTGGCCAACATTATGTCAGTAAAGCCAATGAATTAGATGAAGTGGAAAAATGCCTTGAAAACTCAAAATTATGAAAAATAGGTGGTATGGATGAAGTTCCTAGCACTCAGGAGGTGGAGGGAAGAGGATTTGAAGTTCAAAGTCATTCTTGGCTACATAGTGAATAGGAAGCAAGCCTGGGGCTACATCATGCAAACTTATGAAATTACCTCAAGAAAGCTTACAAAAAGAAACAGAACATATGAATAATTCTATATATTAAAGCTATTGAATTCATAAGGAAAAAACTGTAACACTGAGATTGCCAGGCCCAGTTGGTTTTATTGGTTAACAATGAAACTGACAAGGACAAGTTACTAAAAATAAATTATCTCTAAAAATATTGGAGTAGTAGGAGGAAGACATTCCTGCTTTGGTCAAGTGTCTTATCTGTCCTAGAGTATGATAACATGGCAGAAACATTTGTCATGGAGCAGTAGTAGCTAAACATCCATTATCATCTGGTTATATTGAACCCACTGAGTAATAAAGACCGACACGGCCATCAATGGTCCATGGTAAGACGGAATGCTACTGGAGGGGATGAATAGGCTGGTGGTGAGAAGATAGCCCACTCCAATACAGAACTCCCTGTCTCCAGTTTGCAGCCACAATCATATGGATTGGGTGGGGTGGGGGGGCATCTAATGATCTGAAGAAGGAAGGAAAAGCCTGAGCTTGATTGACAGGTGAGCCAGCTGAGCAGGGTGCCCTCACAGAGCATCCCAACTTCTGAGCTCCACTGAACCTCAGTTCTCTGATGGGATGGTAGGGGTAATTTTTATCAGCAGAATGAAAATTTTCACTCCCATTTTTGTCTAAACAGATTGCTTGAATTTCTACAAGTCTATGGATAGGAAAGGCAATTTAGGATGGCATATATAGAATCCTAGTTCAAGAGTTTCCTCTTCAGTCAGTGTAGCAAAGCAGAGATGGTTTCTTCGTGAGTGTGTGTGTGTGTGTGTGTGTGTGTGTGTGTACATGCGCCTGCTCATGCACACGTGCATATAGTGCCATGGTGCATGTACCGACCCGTGTGGTGTCAGTCCTTTTTAACCACTATGAAATAGGGTCTCTCCTGTGTTTTGCTGCTGGGAGTACCAAAGTAGCTGGTCCAGGAGCTTTGGGATTCTCCTGGCTGAGTCTTCCATTGCTGTGAGAGCATGCATGCGAGTCTTCATATCTGGCTTCAAGTGAGTTCCTGCTGGCAGGATTGCAGAGAAAGCACTTTTAACCACTGGGGCATCTCCCCTCCCCCTTTGATATTCTGATTAAAAAAAAAAAAAGTCTTTAAGGATCCTTGCTTACCCACTCTTCCCCTTCACCACAGTTTTGTGAAGGAGCTTCTCCCTACGCGTTAGCCAGCAATTCCTGGCGGAGTGCCTTCCCAGCAGACCACCTTGAATGCCAGCACACTTTCATGTCTCCTCCCTCAGCTTTCTTTGATCACCCAGCCCTCCTTTTCTGAAACGTTGCATGACATTCTTTTATGATCTACCAACGTGTGGCTTTTACCTCTCTCCTCTCTTCCGTGAGTCTTCCCCAGACAGTGCTTGGGCCATGGGGGCCAAGAGAGCAGGGCACAGAGTCACTGGCTGAGATTTCAGGCTTCTTTGTTGCTGTTTTTCACTTACAGTCATTTGAAGTTCAGATCCCTTTTATCCATGCTGAGGACATGCTTTCGGATGCTTTTTCTTTATTATCGCTAGTTTTTATTTTATTCAAAGACTGTTTTTTTTTTTTTAATGTGTTTGGACACACAAATTGACACAGCAATTACTATCTCTGGGACAGGGTTCCTTGGTTTCTGACGTTTTAGGATTTGAGCAATACCGTATGTAAAAGAGCTGTGTTCTGGAGGCAGGCTTCATTCAGCTGTGCTCTGAGGGTTTCTACAGTTCTCTGAGAGTGTCTGAGAACTGAGTGAGAACCAATGCGGCAGAGGCTGGAGACCCTTAGGAAAAGGGAAGGGAAATGACCTATCTGTATGGTTTTTCCATTTCCATAAGCTGAAGTGGGAGGAACAGGGTTATCTTTATCGCTTCACTTCATGGTCACATGTTTTAAATTTTCATGATTGTATTAGTAGCTTTTGCATAGGTGTGACCAAAATACCTTTTGAGAACAATTTAAAGAGAGGAAAGGTTTATATTGCTCATGGTATCAGAGTGCAGGCCATGGTTACTGAGCCCTGTGCACTTGAGCAGACATCATTGCTTAAGATGTCTGTGAGTGTATCTGTTTGTGTGTGTTGCCTAGAAATTTCTTCAGTTTGTGGAATAAAGGAAGCAGAGCATGAGGAAGGGCCTGGGGCCAGACACAAGCTTCAAAGGCACAACTCTTCAGACCCATTTCCTCTAGCTAGGTCCCGCCTCCTAAGGTTTTCATGACATCCCAAAATAGCGCCACCAGCTGGAGACCAAACATTCAACATGTGAGCCTGTGGAGGACATTTCGTATTCAAACATAACAATACTATAGGAATATTTAGTTTTAAGTTATGGAAATATTTAAATACATACGAAAATAAATTGTTTCATCAACCCTTTGTACTCTACAGTAAATTTTAAGAGATCAAGAACTCTCTTGTTCATGATTTTAGTCAAGGTTCTAACGTGAACCACACATTATTTTAAATTTTTCTACTAGCCATATTAAAGAAATAAATGAAATTAATTTTAATAATTCATTTTATTTTACCCAGTATTTCTAAATTATAACTTTCAGTGTTAATCACTATAAAAAGTATTGCTGAGGCATTTTAACATTTTTTCATACTAAGTGATGAAAATCCTGTCTTTATATTTATAACGCATCTTAGTTTGTATTAGCCATTTCCAATTGCTCCATAGCCACATGGGCTGGTGGCTCTGCTGTTGTTCAGCACAGTTGTCATGCCAACACATTACCCTGAGTCAGTAAAGCTTTTTTCTTGTTTTGTTTTTTGGTTTTTCGAGGTAGGGTCTCACTCTAGCCCAGGCTGACCTGGAATTCACTATGTAGTCTCAGGGTGGCCTCAAACTCACGGCAATCCTCCTACCTCTGCCTCCCAAGTTCTGGGATTAAAGGTGTGCACCACCATGCCCGGCCAATAAAACTTTTAAGACCTTACAAGACTTGACTCCTTTCTTTATCCCACTCAGTCTCTGCACCATAGACCCACTGGACGCCTGGTTTGTTCTTACCACAGGGCCTTTACTCCTCCTGTTTCTTCTACTGTGGATGCTTCACCATGGTTCCTGCTTATCCTCACTTTATCTCATTGTCCCTTAAAGTCACCACCTCAGAAAGGCCTTCCCTGCCTGCCCTCTGATCTCTGCTTTGTTTGCTTTATCCTACTTGTTAACATGTTATATATTGATTTGTGCATTTATTATAAAAGCAGCAAGTGCACAGATTTTTATCTTATTTACCACTATATCCCTTGAAGCTAGAGTCATAACATCCAACACATAAAGCTCAATGAATATTTGTTGATGGAAGAATGTATCATATTTTCAGATTGTGCTTATAATGATTTACTAATATTCACTTATCAAAAACTAAGATAAACTTTGGAAAAATGCTTATTGGGTATGCTCAGAGTTTCCACGCTAATATATTTAATTCTTAGCTCTGCTTTAGGGTAAAATCAATAGACTCCTACAAGTGCCACTGAAGTTGCACAAGGAGGGGAGGGACTTTCCCACCCATGTTACCATATCATGGCTTAAACTCTAGTTTAAGAGTTTGGTATTGATATTATTGGATTATTAAGAGATATTTTGCATTTTTATACTAAATTATCAATATTCAGTCTGTCTTTTATATTTACAGAGCATCTCAATAATTGTATGCATTATTTAAATTATAGGTGATTTCAGAATATATGTAAAAGTTAATATGTTTAGAATATGCCTTTAAAACTAAATATTAAAAATGAAGTATAAACTTCTTTTTATAAGTTATCTATGGTAGATTACATCAATGTTCCAATTTCTCATGTCTTTCTATGTTAGAATTACTCAGCAAAGCCCTTTCTCCTCTGATTTTGAAGTTGTTTCCTCTAGGAATAGAAGACATTTTCTACCTCAGTGATGTGGGGGGTAGGTCATTGACTTGCTTTAGTCAATGGAATGGGCATGAACATTTTTTTAGCATTTGCATTCTGGGCCAATGCTTTACATTTCTGCCATTCGATATGAAAAGATCATTTCCATGGTAGCTACTGGTCCAAACAGAGGAAACATTCAGGAAATGGACCTGCACCAACCTGTGGCCCAGCTCCCATAGCACAGTATATTCTAATCTCAGGCTGATCAAATTGCAGCCAGCTTGTAGAGTGAAAAGAAAATGCTGGTTGTTTTAAGTTCAGGTTAGCCTTTGCAGTGACTTGCTTTGTAGCATCACTGAAGAAGAGTGATCTGTGTGCTGCTAAGGCAGAAGTAGCAGAGCTGTATATCAGGGAAAGCCCACAAATACTCACTGAATCCCCACTCATGCATATCAGACAGAGTCTCCCAAGAGTCAGAGCTAATGAATAGAGCATCTGATCATCTCATTATCTCAAGTATCTCCTTTCTAGAAAAATAAACAGGGATGTGGGAAAACAAAGCAAAACAAAAGACAACAACAACAAAACTACCATCACCACAAAAGTACTAAATAGGCCTGAAGGGGCTGGAGAAATGGCTTAGTGGTTAAGGCTTTTGCCTGTGAAGCCCAAGGATCCAAGTTTAATTCCCCAGTACATACATAAGCCAGGTGCACAAGGTGGTGCCTATGTCTGGAGTTCATTTTCAGTGGCTAGAGGCCCTGGCATGGCATGCCTATTCTCTCTCTCTCTCTCTCTCTCTCTCTCTCTCTCTCACACACACACACACACACACTTCCTCTTTCTCACTCTCTCTCTTAAATAAATGAAAAATAAAATAAAAAATATAGGTCATAATGTCAGCAGAAAAGTCATGGGGAACAGGCTATAGTGGGAACATTATCTACTTGCTGTTCTGTTCAGGGTCTCTGGCTGAGCTTTTCTGGGACTTCCTGGGGGTTAGAACAACTTCATTATCAAAGTAGCTTTATACCTTGTCCCTCACAGTTATTTTCTTCTGACTGTAGCTCCAGTGGTGGCCATGGATGTTGGTATTGAACACTCAATCTTTTCTGCCTACCTTTCTGTCTTTGCTATCAGGTCAGTTTAGCTCAGGTGTTGGGGATGGGTAACCAAAAGTTAAGGTGAGACCATATAAAATGTTCTACACATTCCAAAACAACATTCAAACATCCCTAAAGCAAGCTGATTAATGCAATAAAACGTTGATCCTAAAGAATCCTGTACAGTGGTTTACAACCTTATAAATTTATTGCTTGCATTCTTCCAGGTTTGTTTCTATTTCTATTTGTGTACAAGTATTTACATTCCAAGTACGTGTACTCTGTTAACCGATTTCTCCTGTCCCATATCCAGAGATAGTAGAACAGGTCACTGTATCTTACAGATGAACAAACTGAAGTTTAGTCAGGTATGCTACCTGCTTGGGGTTATGTAGGTGGTCTAGATGCCATCTCCTTTGAATCCACATTACTGTTGACATCACCTATTATCTGTATAGATGTTTTCAAAATTCATCTATATTTCCTAAAATTGAATCACCAAGTCTCCTCACAACATTTTCTCAAGGGTATAAGATTTGTTATTCAGTGTACTTATCACAGTATAGGAGCTCAAACAATATGACAAACATTAGTAAAAGTAAATACATATATCTTCATTAAGCCATTTCCAAGTAGGCTAATTGGGTTAATACTAATATCTTTACAAATTTAATCTTAATTAAAAATTTATTTATTTATTTGAGGGATGGAAAGAGGGAGAGGGAGGGAGAGAGAGAGAGAGAGAGACAGAGAGAGAATGGTTGTGTCAGGGTCTCTAGCCACTTCAAATGAACTCCAGATGCATGCACCCCCTTGTGCATCTGGCTTACGTAGGTCCTGGGGAATTGAACTGTCCTTTGGCTTTGCCGGTGAACACCTTAACCGCTAAGCCATCTATCTCTGCGGTTCCCAATCTTAATTTTTATTGCAAGGACTTGCAAGAATTAATTTGAATATAAAAGTACTTTCTGGGCTGGAGACATGGCTTAGCAGTTAAGGCATTTGCCTGCAAAGCCTAAGGACTCATGTTCAACTCTCTAGATGCCACATAAGCCAGATGCACAAGGTGACACAAGCGCACAAGGCTGCACATGTGCAAAAGATGGAACATACATCTGGAGTTTGATTTCGGTGGCTGGAGGCCCTGGTGTATCAATTCTCTCTCTCTCTCTTTCTGATAAAAAAAAAAACACAATAAAAAGATTTTAAAATCAGAATTAAAAAGTGCTTTCTGGGCTAGAGAGATGGCTTAGTGGTTGAACGCTTCCCTGTGAAGCCTAAGGACTCTGGTTCGAGGCTGGATTCATCAGGACCCACGTTAGCCAGATGTACAAGGGGGCTGCAGGCGTCTGGAGTTCGTTTGCAGTGGCTGGAAGCCCTGGTGCACCCATTCTCTCTCTCTCTCTCTCTCTCTGCCTCTTTCTCGCTCTGTCACTCTCAAATAAATGAATAAATAAAATAATAAAAACAAAAACAAAAAAACAAGCTGATTTAGGTTGTTCAAAAAAAGTGCTTTCTAAGAGAACTTTACCTCTAAACAGATTTGTTGGCAGATTAATACTCATAAATCCAAGCTACTTCACTCTTTTTGTAAAGACTATTTCTGGGGTTTTTTTTTGCCACATGTTTTTTTTGTGCTTGAAATTGACAGTATCTATAACACAAAACAGTACTATACAGACCTCACAACCCTCAACACATTGAACTTCTCTCAAAGAAAGCATTCTACCATGTTTCCTTAAACAATCTAATGAAGCTACAACAAGCAATGGCTTCACTCCGACCATAAAAACAAAAACTTACAGCTACTGAGGATGATTTCTTTGGGCCAAAAGTTGCCATCTTGTTTGTAAGGAAAACAGCCATTTTCTTTACAATGCATACAAGCTCTGCAGAGCTGTTTGTTTTTTGTTTTTTGGGTTTTTTTTCTTTAGTAGAGACAATACAAAAATAAATTAGTCCTCGATTTGGTTTAGGTAAGCAATCTTTTGAGCCACAGCTGTATAACTAACTGATCTATAATTGCTCTGCATTTATGAGGTACATAGTTTATTCTCTCGCTTGCCACACAATAGGCCATGCAAGTTAAAGAGCTCCAAGTTTCAAGGACTGGAGTTTTTGGGTGCCTGCCAGGACTGATCTGTTTAGCAAACAGGCTGGAGGGTGCTTATTAGTAGGTTGTGGCTTGTAGACCATGAAGCCCCTGGGGCCAGATGTATTGATCACGTGGCGGGTCTCTGTACCAGCAAGCCATTGGATGGAAAGGAGAACAGCACCGAGATATGCTTCTCCCAGGCTTAATTACGCCACTGTAAAATGATTTCTTTTGTAACTCTTTCTGTTGGTCCAGAAGACAGACGATTAAAGATTAACATAGGAACTACTTTTCAAATTAAAATGTAGACAATTCTGATGAGTTACAGCTATATTATTTGTATTACAAAAACAAGGCTTGGTGAGACTGGGAAAGCAAAGAGTCATATTTCTAGTGGAACAAAACACATTTTATTTTCTCTAGTTGCATTTTTTTAAAATTGCTAGTCTTCTCTGCCCCCTGCTTGGATTTTTATGTCTATGGAGTGACTCAAGGTGGCTTGAGACTTTAAGTTAATGCCTGGTAAAGTATCATTGAGGCCTTAGAAGAATGAAGACAGTGTGACCTATGGTAATTTTAGTTTAGATTTTGTCCTCCCATATTCCTTTTTGTTGCTTTCTCTATCTTAAGGGAACAGCATAGAAGGCAGCTTCTGAGTGTTGCTGTTTCCTAATACACGTGATCTCAAGGACTTAGAAGTGTGTGTTGAAAAGCTTTTGAGAGGCATCTATATGCCACTTCTGTGAATCCCAGTAAAACTTTTGGTGTTTCTTGGCTGGTTGTTAACAACTTGCTTTTTCAAAGTTTGAAGACTGTTGCCCACTGAGTGTCAATCTCAAGGTTTTGCCGGTGCACAGGCCAGAGGAAGAGAGATGTGAAGACAGAGGCACACCGGAAACGATACTATTTGCTAAAAAGGTGATGAGTGACCCTGCATATAACTATGTTTACAGAAGACTCACCCATTTTTATAATAATGCTACAAAGTCATAGTATAAAAGTCTTGTTAGTGCTAATGACATTTCAGTCCTGACTTTGAGATGTCCTGGAAAAGAGAGCAAACAGAAAATAACTTTTGCTTCTAGCTTTATGGTATCTTTGCACCTAGTTTACACAGTAATATTGGAATGGTTACAGCAATTTTTCAGTTGCTTAGGAAAAAGTATTTACCCAAAAATATCCTAAAAATGTGACTTTTATCATAAATACTTAGTATTAATGCAATTGTCCATAATTTCTACTAAAACATTTAACTCAAAACAAATGTATTATAACAAATCCCACCCTTGTTTTTTTATTTTTATTTATTTATTTATTTGAGAGAGAGAAAGAGGCAGATAGATGAGGGAGGGAGGGAGAGAGAGAAAGAGACAGTGGGCGCACCAGGGCCTCCAGCCACTGCAAACAAACTCCAGATACCTGTGCCCCCTTGTGCATCTGGCTAATGTGGGTCCTGGGGAATCGAACTTTGATCCTTTGACTTTGTAGGCAAGCGGCTTAGCTGCTAAGCCATCTCTCCAGCCCCCCACCCTTGTTTGTTAGACTTCAAAACCACTTTACTCATTGCAGAGAAACTGTTCACTTTTTTTATTTGCTAGACCTTTCACCTGTATTTTATATGTATTTTTAATGTCTTTACTACTTTAGTAAACTTATTGGCTAGAATGAGCTATCCTGAAAGGTGCTTAAATATGTACAGTTTGAACATGCCAATTTCCCTATATCAAACATTCCTGGAGTAGATTAACATGAACAAAATAGGCTGGGAATGTGAACATTAACTATTGAAAATGCACAGAAAGCACAAATTCCTGCTTTAGATTTCTAACATTTATTTCAATCCAACACATATCTGCCTCTGCTTGACTCTGGGAACTGAGTCTTAGTTCTTAGTGTTCTCAGAGAATTCTTGGAAGGACAGAAAAGTCAGCCTATAGCTACAGTAGAGGGAGGTTCATACAAACCTTCTTGAGATACTTGAAGACAAACCAGAGGAGGGAACCACTGCATTTTTAATTACAAAATGAGATATAATGAATGCTCATAAATAATAGAAACCTCAAGATACTTACATTCTAAGCACCCAGATAATTACTGCTAACATTTTGCTGTACATTTTCTGATCATTTTTCATACATATATTTAGATACACACACACACACACACACACACACACACACACACACACATACTGTCAAATATTGTATTTGTTGTTTAATAACCTGCTTTTGCATTGAGTACTTTGGATAATTGTTTAAATTTTTTAAAGTATTTATTGATGTGCATATGTCTATGGCAGGAGGGCGCATTAGGGCCTCTTGCCTCTGCAGATGAATATCCACCTGTCTTTATATGGGTGCCTAGGGAATTGATCCCAGGACATCAATCTTTGCAAGTAAGTAAACACTGAGCAATCTCCCCATCTCCATTGCATATTTTCTTACACAAAATAAATTTTAATTACTACTTACTATTCTATTGGATTCAAGTACACCAACAGACTTGGACTTGGAAAAGCCTACAGCAGGCAAATGATGGACATTGTCTGAATGAAGGAACTCAGTACCAACCTGAGCAGAACCAGCTGATGTTCTAGCCAGCTTACCATCAGCATGGGCATTTAAAAAATATTTAATGCATTTTTTTTCAGTTAGAAAAGCTTTTCTTGTCTAACCCTTCCTGTTTTACAAATGAGAAACTAAGTCTTGACTAGATGACATGATGCCTCAGGTGAGAGGAACTCCCAGGCTGTGCTCTTCATCCCCTTTCCTTTCCCTTCTACCACGCAGCCTTCCTGACCCTGAGCAGCCCAGAGATTGAGGCCGGCACCTCCTTCTTAAGTTGAAGACAGTGATGACTTCAGGGACATATAGGTCTCATTAAAATAAGAAGGAAGGACTGGAGAGATGGCTTAGCGGTTAAGCGCTTGCCTGTGAAGCCTAAGGACCCCAGTTCGAGGCTCGATTCCCCAGGACCCATGTTAGCCAGATGCACAAGAGGGCGCACGCGTCTGCAGTTCGTTTGCAGTGGCTGGAGGCCCTGGCACACCCATTCTCTCTCTCTCTTTCTATCTGCCTCTTTCTCTCTCTGTGTCCGTCCCTTTCAAATAAATAAATAATTTAAAAAAAAAACATGAAGGAAGTTCTAATTACTTATGAAATTTCTTGTTTCAGAAAGGAAAGGGTACAAGAGCTAAGTCATTTGTACAGCAGATAAACATAATCCCTTTTGCGTGGCAGGCCCTGTGGTTTGGTGTGGATATAAAAGCAAAGCAAAGTTTCCCACTTCGAGGCACTTAGTGCTAGAAGGTTGATCCAAGGCAGGGAAACAACTAATTAGGATGGAGGGTCACATGGTCATGGAAGCCATAGAGGACAGCAAACTCAGTCTTTGAGTGGAGAGCTGATCATTCAGAGACAGTTCAGCAGAAGAACACATAAAGGTGAATATGAGGGAACATGGAGAAGGGAGAACAAGAGGCATTAGAGGAGCTGAAAGACTCCCAGATTTCCAGCAGGGATACTCTTGAGTGGTCTTATGCTTAGGGTGTCTGGCAGTACCCACTGGGCCTCTCCTTTTTCTGAATAACAGTGGCCAGCCACAGACCCTGCTCAAGGCATGATCCCAGCAATGCAGGAATGTGGGGAAGCTTCATGCCTGTACCACTGTGTAAGCATTTTCAGTAAGTGTGGCTAGGATAATCATAGCATTTGAAGGATGCTTGCTATGTAAGACATAGTCTCTTAGAGTCTCATTGATGATTCTTGTGACTACACTTAGAGATAGTAAGTCTTTTGTTCAAGATCATAAGGCCAGCAAATGACAATCAAAATTCAAACACAGATTTAAAACCGTTAAGCATAGTTGCACAAGATAGACTTTACATAGATGCTTGTCCCATCCCGCCCATACCTGTCAGAAAGTTCAAAAAAACCACTCATCAGCTCAGTATTGTCTAAGTTATGGGCTAATTTGTTCTGTGATCAAGACTGGAAAAATAACCCCCATAGACTCCTTCCCCTTCCTGACCTTCTATCATTAAGCCTGGGCTCTAAGGCTCTGCTAAGAAGGCAATGCTCCTTGGCCATGGTTGGAACTAATGAATAAAATTCCTCCCAGTGCCAGAGTCTGTCCTGGGGAGTAGATTGGGGATCCAGAGACAGTCAAGTCATTTTAGAAGTCAGTCCTTGGGTTCTCATGAGTTTCTCTGTATAAAGTCATCAAGCCAGTGGGATCATGGGACTCTCACAGTCTGCTTAGAGTACTGAACTGCGGCATTCTAGGTGCTTTGCAAGGGACCGGGCTTATCTGTATGCTGGGATATTTACACCTCATCTCTGGGGATGACAGGAATATCCAGAAGCTCCAGACATCTCATATTTGCTTGAGGATGGACATTTCCACTCCACTATGTGAACTGGACAGATAGTATTGTTATTGGTGTGATTTGATGTGGATAATGGGAAGAACTCTGTAAAGCAGGAATTTCTGAGCCTGGATCTGGGCTAGACTCAACTGGGTTGGTTGCTATTAAAAAAAATAATAATAAAAGGAGGGCTGGCCCTAGAGTCACAGGTTGCTGTCAGGTTCATGGAATCAAATTTCTTTGCTCCTGGGGCCAGGAAGCATGCTTGGAGGAAGATTCTTTGGTGATTCTAATGTTCCTAGTTTAGAGTCAAGTTTTGAAAGTGCCTGGGTGATGAGCACGGGCTTTGGGATGAGACATGTCTACTTCAAAACTGTGGTTCCATCACAGCTTACTATGCATTATCATGTAAGTGTGGTAAACTTTAAGCTTCAGTAGATAACATATCTGTATAATAAAGAAGGAAATGTATGGCCAATACCTGGTCTTATGGAACACTCAACAAATGTTCTTCATTTCTATATTTATTATTATTGTTGTTGTTTACATTTATTGATACTTGCAAAAACTTTTTATTGATAATTTTTATACATGAATATAATGTACTTTTATCATTATCCTCTCTGCTAATCTTCTCTTCTCCCCATCCCTCATTTACTGGTACTTTAATGAACTGAATTAATGTAGTCTCCTATCATCAGTCCCATTTCTGTGTTTATTACCCAAGTAAGGATTCTGAACAGTTATCCAGCCATCTATATTTAGCAGGTTAGTCCTTTCCAGTGACACATTTTCCCTTAGTACTCTACCTGCCACCTCTGAGGGCACAAACTGTAAAGTCCAGGAGCATAGCCAGCGACCACCGAGAAAGAAGCGAACATCACTGATTCCCAGAGGGACTGACCACAGCTCTTCCAGCCCCATGGCCGGAGCCATCCCAGCTGGAACTAATTTGGGTACAGAAAAAACAGTACTCAGTAAGTTGCACAGGTAAGGAAAAATATCAGAACTCACATTTCCTTCACCAAGAGAAATTCACATGTGTATGTTGAAAGCATAAATTCTTGTGTCTAAACATTTTGCTTTGCATTAAATTCTGCCTTGACCCAGGATTCCCCGAGTATTAATAAGAACATGAGCTCCTGCAAGACAAGTAAAATCCTCCTTGGTCAAAATTAAGAACAGTACCATCTTCTATAATGTTTTAGAGAAAGAGAAAAAAAAAAAAAAACAACTACAGCAAATGATTAAAAGGCAGCAGCACTTTTAAAGATAAAAGTTTATAATTAGCATGGAAGTTCTGTAATTTAAAATGGAAAGTTTGTGAAGCTATAGGAAAGCAGGATAAACCTCAGCTACAAAATAACAGGTTTCAGATGTTAAAAATATCAACCAGTTAACCCAAAGTGAACCAATTATAACACATTGCATCTAATGTATGGGTCTGCAACTTAGAGGTAAATCCCCCAACTTACAGGAAATGTCAGATCCTTAATACTAATTAGCTAACTTTCACCATATACTGCTCTCCAAATTTAGAATTCCAAACTGCTATTTCATTTGAATTACTGAGCTCAGTACTTTTTATGTCAACTTGGTAGGAGCGCTTACATAGGACATTGCATTGAACTGTGTCATCTTTATAATACTCAAGTATTACTTATCTAATTGATATTACCCAGACAAACATATTATTCAGAGTCATCTGGGATCTATTTTTGGAATAATATAACTCCCTGTTTTAACTTGGAGTTATTTCAATATTATTTCAATTCTGTGATATCAAAAGCATACCTTGAAACTTGACAGGCAATAAACTGTTACTGTCAAAAACCTGTCAATCATTTCAGAATATATGCTCCAGTCACATGGCCTGAATTTGATACATGGTAGACAGCTTATCAAATGTTATTTGGAGTGTGTTAACTGAACCTATGGAATGATGAAACATGATCTCAGGTCACACTAAAGGAATTTTGGTATCTCAAATAGTAAGAGTTTTGGGAGGGGGCTTGGGAGCTGAGGTGATGAAATGCTTCTCTGTGTACTGCCAACTCCTTCCCAAGCCCAAGGGCTCGTTTAAAATTGGGATAACTGAGCTCCTAGGCCCAGCTGCACTCCAGGAAGTAATTGAAGCTGTGCAGTGCTATATCATTTTATTCATAGCACATGACAAAGAAAAATAAATTTGACTACCAGAGGTTTCCTTTTAGAGAACCAATTGGTTTTTACCACCATGATCACATCTTTGTTCACACTCACGATGAACAGTGAAGATAGCTCACTGGCCTCATTCTTGGGTTTGCAGTGAGTTTGGGCTACCTCCCAGCTCTGCTGGCATGCCCACATTCGTCTCTAGTTATTAGCTGAAACTTTCCCCATGGGCTGATACATTTCCCAATAGTAAAATGTAAAATTTACATTCCATAGCCTGTCAAGCTGCCAACTCAGGCTTCAGTCAGAGCTTTCTCATGTGTGAGGTGGATAGAAGTCTAGGGACTCCCAGGAACATGTCATGTTAGGGTGTGACTTTTCCAGTTGTTGTGGTCTTTGAAGAGCTAGGCCACCTTTCTCTGAACTTCTAGCACACCACATTTTAATATAAGGTGTTCTGTTGCTGCTACTGTGTTTGTGTGGTTATAGTCTACATATGATTTATTTTTCAGGTTCTTGGGATTGTGAATTATGTTCTGTATTCTTGCAACATTAGATTAGAAATATAATGTTTTATTTATTCATTTTTGTGTGTGCATATTCATGTATGTGTAGGTGCACAAGGGAGTTTGGGTGTTTCAATCCAATAATGAACAGCCTAGAAAAAGGAAAAAGTACATTGCCACAGAGGAGGAAGTCCCAGCTCCACAGAGGATATGCAAATCAGCATGTGGCAAGTTTTAATGAAATGATCATCCTAAAAGATGAGGAACTCAGGGAAAAAAGAAAACCACAGAAACCTTTGTCTATTTGTGAAGATGCTTCTGCCCAGCCATCTTGTGCAGTTTAAATCTATTCCTAGGTACACCACCTGTCTTCCTGCCACACTTCAAATGAGCAAAAAAAAAAAAAAAAAAAAAAAAAAAAATCTCAAAGTTTGTTCCTAAATTGACAGTTTCTAGAAAGAAATTGTATGTATCCTCATGCTTAAAAGCCCCAGCTGAAACTAAGAAAAGTTGGCAAAACAAGCAAGGGTGCTGTTTTCCTGATGAACTGGATACCAGCAGAAGGGGGAAGGAGATCAACACACAGAAAAATCAACTCCTACCAAATCAGAGAGCCAGAGCCTCAGAGGCCCCCAACACCTCATCACTGAAGCAGACCAAAAATGAACCCAACATGGCTCAGGGAAATTTTGCGGAAGAGGGGGCGGAAAGAATGTCAGAGCCACATGTTGGGTCATGATATGCAGAGACATTTATCTTACCCATAACTGTGGGCTAACTCCACAATGCATGACCCATATACCTCAACAAGGAGGGGCCAAAGGGAGGGGGTAGGTCATGGATGAGCCTAATAATGGTACCAAACTGACTGTATTTGCTGAATACAAAACTAACTAATAAAGAAAAAAAAGTGAAATGTGTCTGTAACCCTGCTACTTATGAGACTGAGGCAGAAGGATCTAGAGTTTAAGGCTAGCCTGGACTACATAGTGAGCCTCCTTATTCAAAAATAAAACAAAAAACCAAATGTTCCTTACAGATAATTGATTTGATACACTATGAAAACTGCCCTCCACCAAGCCCCTGCCTTCCCTCTCCAATTATGCTGACACATAATCTGATATTTAATACAAATTTTCTTACTGAACATGTTGGGCACTTGATGTAGGGGGATTTGGAAATTGCTTGTATTGACGGAAGAGAGAAGGGGGCTGTAGTTCATCTCATCTGCCTGGGTCAATGACAGCATATGTCTTATCCAGACAATAACTTAGATCCATTCATTGGAATTGTATAGCATCCAGTCCAAAGTGCAGTGGGTGTAACACACGTGTGTGTGTATATATAACTTATTGAAACTTATGGACTTGAGGTGAGTTAGCAATCAAACTGCTTTAAAAGAATGTGGAACTTGTGAGTGCCCCAGTGCTGGAAAGTAGGGTGGTGTTAGGAGTTAAATGTGAAATGTCCCTCTCAGGCTCATGTTTGAACACTTGGTTCCTCAGCTAATGGGGGGATTTTGTGAGACTGTGGAACTTTTGGATGTTGGGCTCAACTGGCAGAAGTGGGTCCCTACAGGCAGGCCTTGAAGGTTATACCCAACTCTGGAACTTGCCATGTAAAGACCATCTGCCTGCATGGATGGAGCTGCCCTTACCATCATGCCTTCCCTACCATGATGAACTAAAACCCCATGAAAATGATAGCCAGACTAAGTCCTCCTGCTCTTCCATTATTTCACAGTGGCAAAAGTGTATCTAATACAGGTGTTTGCAGCATCATCTGTCTTTGGTGAAGCCAAATCCCACTCTGAGTTCATTTGGGTGATAATACCTGTGGTGGGCTAAAGACTGATTTAAGCTGTGAAGTGGGGCTCTGTACTTTGTAGAGTAAGTAATCACCAATATCATGTGAATCCATCTAAAGTTAGAATGTTGTATCCACATGGGAATAATTTGGCATTGAGATAATCATTGAAAAGGTAACTGTGGTATAATGCTTTAATTAACTGGTGGTATTTTTTAAGCACCAACAGGCCATTGGCTCTTAAATCTCACTGCTCAAGAAGCTGAGGCAAAAGTATCTCAAATTTGAAGCTGGCTGAGTATATATTGTGAGAGCTCATGAAAAAAACTAAATAAATAAAACCTTTGTACCGGCATTTAAAGTGTTAAAAAGTAGGCTCCCAGATCTTGTCCTCTGGGTACTCATTTAAGAAACCAGGTAGCAAGTATTGAATGTTCAAGTTGAGTATTGGTTAACCTTGACTTTCAAACAGCATGACTTTGCTGGCTGCTACATATCCCCAGGCCAACTACTGTAGACAATGAACACTCTAGGACAGAAGATAGTGGGTTATCTTTCTCACAGGGAGTTAGTCCTATGCCTACAAGCAGAGATTATTTTATGGGTTTGTGAATGTACTTAGTATGGAAAGGAAGTAGATTTCCAGGAATGAGAATGGGCCATGGCATCTTCACATTGGCCAACTATATCCTCCTAGAAGAAGGTTCAAGAATATATCTAAAAGATAGAGCAGTGGTCGTATAGGCCACTTAGCCAATTTCCCACCTATGTGGAAAAGTCTGTTCAGTGGGTTTACCAATGGAAGTGTTACTATTGAGTCAATTAGCTTAGGATATCATCTTGTAGGGTGCTTGCCTAGCATGTACAAAATCTTGAGTTTGATCCCCAGCCCTGCATAATACTGAGCATGGCGGTATACACCTATAATCTTAGTACTCTGGAAGGTAGAAACAGGAAGATCAAAAGTTCAAGATCATCCACAGCTATATATAGAATTCAATGCTAGCCTCAGTTATATGACCTTCTGCATAAAAAGCCTACTGCAATTATAGATAATTTAAATTTCAATGTGCTTGTAAGTGATATGCTGGATTTGATATTGGATTTTGTTGGAAATAATGAACATCTGAGTAGGAAGGAAGTGTTCTAATGTTTATTGACTTTCTAGCATGTTTAAGCAGTAAGTCCAGCTCCTTCCTATGCACGGGGTCATTTGATGTCCCCTCTCTTTATCTTTCAATACCATCTAATACATACTCCATTTTAGTATATTGACTCCAATGTGTGTAATAGCACTGTGCTTTCCATGCAGTGGTTTTCTACTGTTGCTTTTACTTGGAGAAAATGGGAAGCTTAGTTTTCTCAGAAAATAGTAAGAAGAATTGAATCTGCTCTAAGGCTTAAAAAGCACATAGAGTTTGGATACAAAATGTCAGACCTCAATAGAGTTGTGCAGTGGATGAAGAGATGAAGGGAACTTTGATCTTTTTATTTATTTATTTATTTATTTATTTATTTATTTATTTATGGTATTCCCAATAGACTGGCCTTTTTTTTATGTGAGAGAGTGAGAGCAAGAGACAAAGAGAGGGGAAGAGAGAGAGAATTGGCACACCAAGACCTCCAGCCACTACAATTGAACTGCAGATAAGTGTTCCCCCTCATGCACATGTGCAAACTTGCATGCTTGCATTACTTTGTGCATCTGGCTTACGTGGGACCTGGATTGTTAAACATGAGTCCTTAGGCTTTGCAGGCAAGTGCTTTAATCACTAAGCCATCTCTCTAGCCCAGACTTTGGTTTTTGAAAAATTATGTCCCCATCTTGTGACCATAGAAAAGGGTACCCTAAGGATGCCATATATGAATAATCTGTTTTGAATATGAATTCCTGGGAAATAGATTATTTTAAAATTGTTCTTAAAATACCTACAGAATATTTCCTACAGAATAATTCTCATTGTTTATCATTAGAAGGTGGACAATCCTTCCAAATGCATGAAGGAAGAGAAAGAGAGGGAGGAAATGAGAGAGATTTTAAGGAGATGGCTCACATGATTATGGAGGCCAGGCAGGCCAGCAGGCTGACAACCAGGGAAGAACTGATGTGCTAGTTCAAGTCCAAAGGTCTCTACCGGCAGACTTCCTGTCCACTTGGGCAGGTCAGTTTGTTGTTCTGTTCAGGCCTATCACTGGTTTGTTGAAATCCACCCACATTATAGATGATGATCCTTTACTGAAATCTCATTGATTTAAATATTACTCTCATCCTTAAAAAAAAAGAAAAAACAAAAATCCCTCACAGAAACATCCAGAATAATGTTTTGTTTGATCACATATCTGGACACTATAGCACAACCAAGTTGACATAAATTAACTATAGTAACACTGAGTCGAGGCAGCGTTTGCAAGGGATGGTGGTTTCCTTTTTTATCCTCTTTGAGCAATGAATGAGATTTTTTTTTAAATTATTTTTGTTTATTTATTTGAGAGTGACAGACAGAGAGAAAGAGGCAGATAGAGAGAGAGAGTGAATGGGCACGCCAGGGCCTCCAGCCACTGCAAACAAACTCCAGATGTGTGCACCCCCTTGTGCATCTGGCTAACGTGGGTCCTGGGGAATCGAGCCTCGAACCGGGGTCCTTAGGCTTCACAGGCAAGCGCTTAACCGCTAAGCCATCTCTCCAGCCCATGAATGAGATTTTGGTTGGAATAAAAAAGCAACACACACACACACACACTGAAGTTGCTCATAGACTTTTCAAAAGTGGAGTGTGGTTAATGGAGAACGAGTGAAGCCCTGTTTTGGAATAACAACCCTGCATGATTACTATGAGCATCAACGTATACATGGTATTATTTGCATAGTGTTTAAAGGGCCAGAAGGGATCTGATTAAAGTATTAGTTCCTCATTACTGGGAGTCTCCTGACTCTTTTGCATGTAAAAAGGATTTGGAAACTCTTCTTGGTCTCCTGATTCTCTTTTGCAACTTGAGACCTTTGTCCCAAGCCAGTACGTATGTGGTGTGTGAGTGTGAGTGTGTGTGTGTGTGTGTGTGTGTGTGTGCTGGAGGTGGGCTGTTTTGAGATGCTTGTAGTCAAACTTTCTATGTAGCCCAGGCTGGCTCTAGACTTGCAACCCTCATGTCTCAGCCTCCCAAAGGCTGGGATTGTGGATATCCATCACCATACCCAACTAATTATCTCCTTCTTTCCTTCCTCCCTCCGTCCCTCTTTCTTTCTGAGAGGAGACTGCCTCTTCTAACTTGCTCACATCGCCTTTCCTCTTCTGTCCTCTTCCGTATCACCCAGAGGCACGCTTTAATACTCTACCCTACAAACTCTCCGAGAGAACATTTTTTCCCTCTCTTTTCTCACTTTGAAAAATATGAAGGAAACTTTTAAAAATATCATTCACATTTTCCTTGAAATTTGCATAATAAAGCAATTCTAGAAAATGAGCCAGCAGTATTGTTTCCACTTTCCCCCACTTCTCCAGATATGTACCTCAACAGGAGTTTGCATCTGGTCAAGCTATTATTCTGGCCTTGCAAACTCTATCTGTTAGAAAAGTCACATAAAAGCTCAACGACTCCAAATCAGAAAAGTTCTAAAGAAAAGAACTGCCAGTAAGTGTAAGCCAGAAAACCAGATAAGCATAAAAACTCATTTAAATAAAGATGGCTGTTATTACATTCATACAAAGCTGAATGCAAATATAATTTACTTGAAAATGTATATAAAATCATCCTAACAGTTTTAAACGGAAACCTAGTGATCTAGTGGTGATAACCTAGATCTAAATTCCAGATCATCTCAGTGAAAGTCAGAAAGCAAAATTGGTAAAGGATAAAGGGAGAAAAACATACCAAATCTAATCTCGTAAAATTAAAGTCAAAGGTTTTGTCTCATTCATGAATTTGATATTTTATATAATAAAGGTTCCACTTGACTTCATAAACCCAGCAGCAACCATCAGCAAAATTACAAAAAAACAACAACAACAACAACAAAAATAACACCACCACCTAGGAAGTCTATGTTCTAAATAAGTGCATAAGATTAAAGCACTCAAGACACCAATCATAGAGCAACACACAGGCAAACACAAGACAAACCCCAAGACACTGCCTCAAAACCAAACCAGTCAACGAAGTGCTAACTGCAAGGCCTGTTATCAGACAGAACCACCAAAACAAACTTTCTAAACTTCGCAATGAAATTGCGTATATTTTAGGGTAAGCTTTAAAAAATGACAAATAATAGATTGTAAACAAAACAAAATTAAAGGAAAATCAAAGTTGCAACAAACAGGACAAAGTATTCAGTACTTTTATAAAGAAAAATGATAAATCTGCACTAGAAAATGAATAAATACAAGAACAGATGATTCATTAAAGAAACACACAGAACAATATGCACATAGAAAAACTGTAGATAATGAAAACCAAAGTGAAAGGGAGATGAGGGTTTTTTACTACTAAGTCAACAGAGAACTTAAACAGAAAAGATCATTTTGAATGGTGAAACGATAGATGGATCTTTACTAAAGTACCTCTTGTCATGAGAATTAGCATAGATTTTCTAAGAAGCTGTCTGGTATACATACACACACACACACACACACACACACATATATCCATTTAATTTGAAAATTCTATTGATAGAAATATGCCTCAAGAAAAGAATAGAAATATAGAAAATTATTTCTGGAAAATAAATTACAAAATTACAAATTATTTATAAACAGAATAGTTTAAAAGTTCAAAAGTTTAAAAGTAACAGTGATGGAATAATTGAATGAATTATAGTTCTATATTACTGATTCATTAGAAATTATGTTTATAGCATTGGGCCCAAGATTAAAATCAAATGAAAGTGAATTAAAAACAGTATGACTTCAATTCTATAAACCTCTGTACTTATGCATATGTACGTACTTCTAAGGTAGATTTCTCATGTTTTAGTGGTTCTAAAATTAGGATGAATTATGCATTTCCTCAACCAGAAAATGTGAATTAATCTTGCAGTCAAGGAAATATTGTATTTATATGTTTAAAAATATATTACTCATATGCTTAGAAAACAAACCTTTTTTTTTTTTTTTAAAGAAAAGACAGAGCTGGCCGGGCGTGGTGGCGCACGCCTTTAATCCCAGCACTCGGGAGGCAGAGGTAGGAGGATCGCCGTGAGTTCGAGGCCACCCTGAGACTACATAGTGAATTCCAGGTCAGCCTGAGCTCGAGTGAGACCCTACCTCGAAAAACAAAACAAAAAAAAAAAAAAAAAAAAAAAAAAAAAAAAAAAAAAAAAAAAAGACAGAGCTGGTGGCATGCCTTCCAAGGCTCCTGTCGAGTTTTTAAAGGAATGTGTACCTCGTGCACCTTGTGGGAGCTCTACTCTGTGGCTGCGGCAGGTGCTCCTCAATCTTACTGAAGAGCCTGTTTGGGATGGAGTTTTACCCCCTGTTCCTGATCAGCATTTCATTTTGTAATGTCTGCACACCACTGCAGTAATTGTCCTCTGTAGATCTTTTTTTAATGTATCCTTATTTACTGTTTCTAGATTATGCTCTTCCAACCTCATCTCCCCACTTCCAAAAACCCTAAATAAGTCCATTTGGTTTCCATCTCCTGACATACGTCTGGAGCTCTTCAATCCAACGATGGCCTCAGCATCATGCCCACGAGTCCCTGTGAAATCCTTGAAATGGAGACTAGGATTCCCTTCAGCAGCCCATTCTTCTCTGGAGACTCATGCCCACTTTTAGCCCATGCTTGACTTTTGTATTTGAAGGTAATTGTCCTTGATTGAATGGCTCCTCTGCTCTACCAGCCACACTGTCACCCACAGTTGTTCTTTTCACTCTCTTGCTCACATTAGGTGTCTAAACAGAGGTGCCTGATAGGTCTTATTGCCTTTGTCATTTTTGTAAGCTTTGGCTTACCAGCATGTTAACGATTTTGACAATTTTCTTATACATTTCACTCTTTGTGTTCTTGATTATACGACCTTCCTTGCCTTTACATATGTATTCTTTCAAAACCTAAACTCATCAGAAAATTTCTGGGCAGTCTTGCAGATGTCTTCATCTCCACATTATTCATGATAACATGGGTAGAATTTCACTTCTCAATCCCACGGCCTTCTTTAACCCAGCCCTTTTAGGCTTGCTCTTCAAAAAAACCATATTTGAACTGTCTCTAAACTTCTTTTCAAAGCCTTTTTGTTCTTTAGACCTTGGGCATATGCCTGGCTCTGATGAAATGTGCATAGTCTTATGTGTTGCAATTCCAAGATGGCATGCTCATCATTCCCTACAGTCGCTTGTGCTGCTTTCGCGGTCCCAGCAAATGAAAGACCTCCGTGAGCAGCACACCCCTCCAGGATGGTTAGGCTGAGTAATCGATATCAGTGGGTAGCTACGAGGCCAGGGTCTACTCCATCCTGATTGCTTGGCTTCAGTCTGTAATACAAAGTGAGAGCAGTCAAGTTGGGGGTTTGCCCTCAGGGAAATGCTATATGACTAGTCTGGCAATTCCATCTTCAGCTTCATCTGAAGTCTTTAAAAATCTTCCCATACATTATATAGGAGAACATGGACTACACACACATTACATAGGAGAACACAGACTACACACATAGCACACTGAAAGCCAGACTCCAAAGTACCTCCACACGCTTCTCTGGGGCCCTGTAATTCATGACCACAATGAGCTGAACAGCGGTGTTTCTTGTTTATTCCATCTGTGAAACCCAATAGTGGTGAAATTAGAAGTTCATAAACAAGAAGATGTTGAACTCTTTAGCAAATTCAACCATGTTGTGAAAAAACCCAAATGGGTATTTCAATGTAGACATTTTGTCGAGACACTTAATTTGTTTGTCAGACCCAAAATGTGGGGGTTTCAGCAATTGTTCTTTTTTTTCTTATGTGGGACATAACAATATATGTTAGCATTTTGGTCTAGTCTTCTTTGTTAGGTTTTGGTTAAATTGAAATAATGATATGTATGATAACTGTTGAGCATAAGTCAGGATATTTTACATCTGTTAGATTGGCATACAGCTAATGAAGCCCACTGCGATGAAGGAGAAAATATTAGGACTTTGACTTATATTCTTCTCTTATTTCATCAATTTTAATGTGTTCATGTTTTATAATATACATAGTATATTAATACAGTAATATATTTATAGACTATATATTTAATAAATACATTTCAATATGTTGGGAGATTGTTTATTGGTTGTAGTACATTATCAAAAAAAGTACCCTGAGACTACATAGTGAATTCTAGGTCAGCCTGGGCTAGAGTGAGACCCTGCCTCGAAAAACCAAAGAAAAAAAAAGTTAGGAACTGTGGTAATTTATATAAAAGCAGTCATCAATATTTTTACTAGATTTAATCATGTAAAATTAACACACACACACACACACACACACACAAAAGAAAACCACAACACAACATACACATAAAGCCAGAATTTGGAATTGATGTTGAGTTACATTTAAAAAGTAAAGTCCATAAGTATATACTATGACCCCAATAGGAACAAATGTACTAGAGCATGAAAAAAATTAAATGAAAATAGGAATTTCCTAAGCGGAAAGGATTGATAAACATTAGAATAAGCCATTAGAAGAGACTTCTTGCTGTCCCTCGATATCTGTTCTTTCTTCCTCTCAAGTAGCAGACCAGTATCTTCTAACCTATACACATTCCTTGGTTTTCCTTAGAACTGGTGGCTTTTTGCATGGAAGTGATAGCTGAAGTGACTTAAGCAGATGCACTGTGTGCAGTTCTTAATTGCATCCTCAAAAGAAGGGACATGCCACACTCTACTTCATCCTTTCTGTGAAAGGAATAAGAATATGAAGGTTTTCCGGCACTGTGCTGAACCACGAGGAGGGAAGCAACAAGAGAGAAAGACCATGGGGTCACTGTATGAGCTCTGGGCCATTCAGCTCCAGATTGTCTTTATGAAAGATGGAGAAATTAGTTTCTATCTTGTTTAAATCATTTTAATTTTGACTTTTAAATTATTCACCAATGAATGCAACCTAATGCAGCAGCTAATTTATATTGTGAAATATTTTTCTTATATTGAAGATGACATAAATGCCTCAGGTTATATATTTAGTTGTACACATTAAAAAAAACTTTATTGGCACATATTAATTGTACATAATAATGGATTTTGTAAAGGCAGTTACATACAACAACTACTTTGCCTTATCCGCCTTTCCCCCAGACTACTAGTTCCTTCATTCCATCAGTCTTGTGTTTATTCGTGTCATATGATCTTGGATCCAGTTCTTACCCAAAACTTTATTGGATACTAATGACTACATGCACAAAAATATGATTACTTATAGTAAAATTGGTTATACTATATTACTTATAGTAGAATAGAGTATATTCAACAAGCAATTCCATGTATGATGACACACACTTGCACTTGGAAGGCTGAGACTAGAGGATTGGCATGGGTTCAAAGTCATTCAGGGCTACACTGTAAATTCTAGGCCAGCCTGAGTTACAGAGAGAGACCCTATATCAAAATAAATAAATAAATAAATAACAGCAAAGACAAACTCAAAAGAGTCCCCACAAAACAAAAGCAGTTTAAAACAAGGCTGAACAGTAAAGGAAGTATAGCTTAGGTTAGGAAGGAGACATCGCCATCTTTAGAAGAGGACATCTGGTCTTGGTCTGAACCAAGGGCAAGGGGAGGGAACTGGTGGCTGGGGTGGTGCAGAGGCACAAACACTCTGGAAAGCCTGAAGTATACATAAAGAAGGATAAATAGATGGGAAAGAAAATTATCCCAAATTTAGTCTGGGATACAACATTTTGTGTGTAAGACAGTTTATAACCAACATTTTTTTTTTCTGGAAAGAAATCAGCATTCCTGATAAATGCTTAGGCAATTTTCTGATAAATGTAAATGCAATTAAGAGCTCTTCTGGGAAGTCAGCTCCTCACCTCTTCCACCGATGCTCTTTAACCAGAAAGAACTTATTGTTTCTCAATTCAGCCTAAAAGTTTTATACAAACATTCCCTTTTCTTGTAACAAGTCTCTGTGGACCTCTTCCCTGCAACAAGAAAAACGAAAACTTAGATATGTGCTTACAAATAAATGTGTCAGAAAGGGAATTTAGAGCCATCATATTTTATAAGATGAAGTGTGCTTGTGAGGGCACTGTGGTTGATAAACCACGCTAAATGGTTCTGGCAAGCAGAGAGCGCTGGACTAAAGAATTTGGTGGGGAATGTGGAGCCACAGAAGGCGCCTGTGAGCACAGCACACTTGCTCAAAGGCATGCTCTTTGATTTGCATGGAGGAGTTTTGTGTGATCCATGTGCCACTGCAGGGCTGTTTGGCTGGAAGCAGTGTTCGGTGTGGTCAGAACAACCTGAGCTGCTCCTCTGCTGTGGGATGCAGTAGACAGGGGTCTATTACCACAGCTTGTTTCCTCATTACATATCCCTGAAGCACTACAATAGGGAATACTTTCCAAAATAATATTAATGATATAGTCTGACACAGGCGTGAGTGGAAATTTTATTTTGTAAATATATGAAACAATGCTATGATTTTAGCAGGTTGTTTTTATTTCATTTATTTCTCCCATTGTTGTGTTATATATGATTCTAATATACTTACTGCATGAAACTATAAAATTGACAGAATTTACTAGGTCTTATAGATTTTCTTCTCTGTCCCAATTTTTCAGGATGTTCCTAGGATACAGATGCAAAACACAATTTAATCAACTAAATAAAAAAGATGTCATTGGAAGTATAGTTGTGTGGGCTGCAGAGATGGCTTAGAGGTTAAGGCATTTGCTATCAAAGCCCAAGGATCCAGGTTTGCTTCCCCAGTACTCACATAAAGCCAGATGCACGAGGTGGCACATGTGTCTGGAGTCCATTTGCAGTGGCAATAGGCTTGGCACACCCATTATCTCTCTCTGTCTCTCTCTCTCTCTGTCTCTCTCTCTCTCTCTCTCTCGACTCTTGCTCTCTCTCTCAAATAAAACATAAATAAAAACATAGTATAAAAAGTACAACCAGGCATGGTGGCACACACTTTTAATCCCAGCACGTGGGGAGGTTGAGGTAGGAGGATCACTCAGAGCATAAGGCCAGCCTGTGACTACATAGTAAATCCAGGTCACCTTGGGCTTGAGCGAGACCTTACCTTGAAGAAAAAAAAGTATAGTTGTGTAATAAAAATTAGAAACTAGATAACAGGTAAATTAAGATATTAAGAATATCTTGAAGGTCTAAATGATTCATTGCAGATTTTTTAAAAATATAAATTGAAATAATAATAACTTTCTTTCATAATTTGCTATGTGTCAATCACTTTCAGTTAATATTATCTCTTCCAGGCTGGGGAAATGGCTTAGAGGTTAAGGAGCTTGCCTGCAAAGCCTAAGGACCCCAGTTTGATTCCCCAAGACCCATGTAAGCCAGATGAACAATGTGGCGCATGCATCTGGAGTTCATTTGCAGTGGCTGGAGGCACTGGCGCACCCATTCTCTCTTTCTCTCCGCCTCTTCCTCTCCCTCTTTCTCAAATAAACAAATAAATAAAATACTAAAAAGAAACAAAAAAAGGCACATTACCTCTTCCTGACTTCCTCTGTGATTACCTAAAACATGTCTGCAAATCTTTGGACAGTTCTAAAAAGGTCCAATTTACTTACCCACCCCTTGAACACGGACCAGCCTTAGTGACTCAGTTCCACCAAATTAAAACAAGGCGGAAGTGATCCTGTGACATTTCTAGGCTGGGTTAGGAGTAGTGACACAGCTTCTCTCTGAATATGTGCCTTTGGAGGCCTGAGCTATCATGTAAGAATTCCACGTTCCCGATGAAGATACAGGAAGTAAGTGTGGGGATCACCTAGAGGAGGGCAAGTCTTTCCAGCCACCAGCTGCATGGTTTCCCAGCTTGGGTATCAGACAAGAGAAAGAAAGTCCTCAAAATGACACCAGTCCCAGCTGTTGTCTACCTAGTATCTCAAAACTTCATAGCACCCACCCCTCAGCTGAGCTCCTTCCAAATTCCTACTCCATATAAACTTGAAAGACATTACATAGTCATTATTGTACACCATTAGGTTTGGGGATGATTTTCTATGCAGCAATAGACACACATGCTCACTAAATTATCATCCTTAAAATCAGCCAGATTCTTCTATTTAAGTACACTATGCTTTTCAAAACATGCTAAGATTTATATGTAATAGATCTATTTCTATGCTTCTTAATTTTACTCATGCTTTTTCTCATATATTCCTGATTAGCTGAAGCAAGAGGCCTCTCATGCCAGTTTGAGAGTTAGGCATATGAAACTTGAGAACTTTCAGCCTAGTATACCTACGAAGAATGTAGGTTCATTTGCCTGACTGGGGAAGAAGAGAGCAAGAGGCAGAGGGTTGCAAAGTATCTGTGAAAGTTATCAGCAGGTGCCGGGAGTGCTCTAGTATCCCTAATACAAACACAGTGTCATTCTTTTTGGGCAGGGATTCATGAGCCTGTAAGGAATGACAGCTTTTCTGTGACCCAGAACATGGAGGAGTATACACCAGGGAGATGATATTGCACTTCTACCCTATTTTAAGCTTCTGGAATTCTAAAGCTGGAACTAGTATAAACAGATTCAATAACCCTTGAATACCAAGACATTTTCCTTTCAGGGATTTCAGTTTTGTTTCTAGGAATGGTATTCTGTGGTAGGAAGACAAAGAAAATTTGCATTTCTCTTAAGACACACAGGTGCACAGGTTTTTGGTACTCTAGATGGGACAGAAAACCTGGCCAAAAGACTGTCATAAAAGTCAACTTGAGGGGCTAGAGAGATTTCTCAATGGTTAAGGCACCTGTCTGCAAAGCTTAATATCCTGGGTTTGATTACCCAATACCCACATAAAGCCAGACGCACAAAGTGGCACATGCATCTGGAATTGGTTTACAGTGGCTAGAGGACCTGTCACACCTATCCTCTCTCTCTCTCTCTCTCTGTCTCTCTCCTCTCAAATAAATAAATAAATAATTTTTTGCAGGGGTTTCAAGGTAGAGTCTCGCTGTAGCCCAGGCTGACCTGGAATTCACTATGTAGTCTCAGAGTGGCCTTGAACTCATACTGATCCTCCAACCTCTGCCTCCTGAGTGCTGGGATTAAAGGTGTGCGTCACCACACCTGGCTCATAAAAAATATTTTTAAAAAGTCAACTTGAGGGGCTGGAGAAATTGCTTAGTGGTTAAGGCACTTGCCTACAAAGCCAAAGGACCCAGGTTCGATTCCCCAGGACCCACATAAGCCAGATGCACAAGGTGGCACATGCATCTGGAGCTAGTTTGCAGTGGCTAGAGGCTTTGGCATGCCCATTCTCTCTCTCTCCCTATGTCTTTCTCTCAAATAAATAAATAAAAATAATAAGATATTTTTTTAAAAGTCAACTTGAAGGGAAATTTGTCTAATTTTCTCAGTGATCAATCTAGATGAAGACCTTAGCCAGCCCATTCAGCTGGAAGGGGGCAGTGGGTATTTGAGCTCATGACTACAGAGTGTTTTAAAGTAATCATCTTTTGAAATGGACCTGGCATTTGTCCACCGATGGGTTTTAAGAAACTCTTGTACATGGTTGGCTGTCAGGCACTTTCTTACGGTTTGACACTTTCAGAATCTGTAAAGTGGGGAGTGAAGATGTCTTTTTCTTTCAGGCTTTCTTTGCTTATTCATAGTTAGAGCTCCGGTGTAGTCACCCCTGCCTGGATTTCCCTTTCTCAGCCTGCATCCCCAGGGGCTGCCCCACATCGTGGGCACGTTCTTCCCCTAGCCACTAAGACTGTGACAGTGTCAATAGTGATCACCCTGCTGTAAGGCCATTTTCTCTGCTGCATAGTCGTTGTTTTCTGTCCTCATTCACTCAAACTCCTAGAAGTCTGGCCCTTATTGTTTTGGTTAGTCAACATGAATCAAATAAAGGTATTATATCTATCTTGGTTTCGCCATCTCACTCCGTAGGCAAGCAATAGGTACTCTCTTAATGGGGGCTCAGTCATTTGTCGTTTACAAAGACACAAACCACATTGTTTACGGAATAGCTCTAGGATGCTTGGCAAGAGGCAGCTGGGGTTGGTTACAGTCTGCAACAGGCGTTTACATGGGCTCCTCTCAACTTGCTCAAGTCTGCAAAGGATATTGGTTCTAGGCTGCTAGCATGCTCAGCGTTGGTGATTACTTACCCTGCACTGCTGCTAACAAAGCAGGTTGTTTTGCCCCTGTTTTTATAAGGCTGTTTGCATAAGCATGTTAGAAAAGGCCAGAAGAGAAGGTCCAATTCCCTCCACTCCAGCATACCCATGGTTCATTCAGCTGTGTGCGTCCAGCTGGGCTTCTCACCAGTCTGCCAGGGGGAGGGGCCACAGATCCACTGACTGACTGAGCACTTTGGTCTGTGTTGATAGCTCTTGTGCTCTGTTCAACTGAGCCTTTTGCTTGATCCCAGGCCATTGCTTGGCAATCAAATGATACAGACACACATATGTATGCATGCATATACACTCAGGTGAACACACACATGCATATGCAAGCAGGTGCATGCAGACATGCCTACACACTCAGGTGCACACACATGTATGTACACACACATGCATGCACACACATGTAGGCACAGGCACACACATTCTAAGTACTTCGGGAAATAAGTGGTTTAAGAAAACTCAAAATTTCAAAGGTTTCTAAGAGGCAGTGGCAACGTTCCTCTCCAGGTTCCTTGCTGAGCTAGATCTTATTATGCCATCCCAGTTGTTTTCTGTAACTTCCTTGCCATTTTAATTGACAGGTCACTTGATTTCTGTTACTGATCTCTCTTAAAAGTGATTCTGGAATCCTACCTTGTTCTCTGGACACTTGGAGGATGGTCAAGTTTTCTGTCTGAAGACCCAAAGTCGAGCAAGTGACAGAAGTTAATGAACCCAGTAGAAAACTGAGATAAATTAATTTGAAAATTTTGTTGTTAGATATCTGATCCATGTGGGGCCACTCCATTTCAAGCAGATTTGGATTTCAGTTATTTGGTATTCCAAAGTAAAATATTAGGAAAATATCTGCATTTTAGTGAAAAACAGAAGGGATTCTCTGTCAAATACCTATTCCCCCATCTTTCTGCAAATGGTGGGATTTCTTTTTACCCAAAAAAGACAACAGTGGGGCTAGAGGGATGGCTTAGCGGTTAAGGCGTTTGCCTGCAAAGCCAAAGGATCCAGGGTTCCATTTCCCAGGACCCACGTTAGCCAGATGCACAAGGTGGTGCATGCGTCTGGAGTTTGTTTGCAGTGGCTGGAAGCCCTGGCACGCAGCCCATTCTCTCTCTCTGTCTCTCTTTTTCTCTGTCAAATAAATTAATTAATTAAATTAAATATTCTTTTAAAAGACAACAATGGAATAAACAATATTTCCATGCATAAATCCATGTAAGGATTTTGCTTTTAGGTAGAAAAATATAATCGCCATTTGCAATTTTATTTTTGGAATTATAGTCTTTGGCCAAGGGAACCACAATACCTACTTCACAAGGAAACAAAATCTCATTCTTTCAACTCAAGTGTTATTTTGATGTTCATTTATAACATGTCCTATTCTTTAAAAAAAACACACTAAACTGATCTTTTATTGTAAAATTCTCTAAACCCTGTATAAAATACTGTCTCTATCTAGATAACACTTGGAAAATGACTCACCACTGTATGAAAGCAAGGGACAGAGGTAAGAAGAGTGTATTCCTGGGTCTCCAGGTTCTGTTCTTTCAGGACACACTGTGTGTTACTTCACTGGCATTATGGTTTAAGGAACAAAAGGTTCAGCAGAATCTTTGGACATCAAATGGCCTTTATGAAACAATGTCTTGATGAGTTAAGTGAAAATGAATCAGAAACACATGGATTCAACTTCCCTTGTAATATAAGAGGGCATACAAATCAAGGAAAAGAGCCCTTAACAAACATTGGGTTTAGGTTTCCTGGACCTGAAATGTTAAAATAATTAACAAGGACTTATTGAGGCTGAAAAGTGATCAGTTCCAGTATTCCTAACTCAAAACTGAAATGAGGAGAGGCGGAAAGGTCCGAGAAAAGAAAAGAGTGGTCATGGGCTGGTTGGAGATCTTTGAGAATTACCCTTACCCCCCAGAATATGTGTTTCCTAGAACTCAAAATACTTGTTTTTATTTTCTCTTCTCTTTTGCTTTGACTTCCAAGTTTCAACTGAAGTCTTGAAGACCTAACTGAAATATTCTGCCTTGGTTCCACTTGGCTTTCTAGGCCCTTTGCAAAGCCAGGAAATGATGACATTTGGTAAGACAATGCTCTGTTCATTCTTGAATTGGAGATAAATTCATATATTGGCCATTCAGGAAGTTTGGTTAAGTAATCAGGTTGAATTTATTTCCTAGTGAGAAGGAATTCTCAACATTCCCCAAACCCAGAAAATAAATTCTTTCAGAAAGCGTTGTGAAAGTTGTAAGAAAGAATTATGTACCAGAAATTTTAAAATAGATTATAAGCCTGGAGAAAAATACAAAAGGCTTGTATGAATAGGAACTGAGAGACAAGAGTTTTCTTGCTTAGGCCTACACCCTATCTGGAATTCCCGGAATTTCTCTCCTCCTCCCTTCCTGAGGTCATCTCAGAGCTCAGCCTCCTGCCTGAGTTCTTCCATCCTTGATGGCTTTGCTCTCCAAATTTAAGTCAGGCTGCAAAGTGTATGAAGCAGGCCTTCGTGACTACTAAGGAAGGCATATTATTTTAGAAATTGTGTTGGTTATAATACTAGGAGATAAAAATAACCAAGAGGAAGTACTCCAAGCTGGCAGAGAAACCCTGTCTCTTGGCTCCTGACTTCCTCTGTCAATTGGAAGCTTGAATGCAGCAGGCCTGCTTTGCTTATCTCTGCAGGAAGAGCTCTGCCGCCCTCTTCCTCTCAAGGTCAAACGCATCATTTCTTTCAAGATGGCTTTTGGCCCAGCCCAGAGATAGTACCCAGACTGCATTGTGAATGTCTGCTCCCCCTGCTAGTGGTAAGAATGGGTGATGAGGGTGAGGTCTCCAGCTCTGAAAAACTTCTGATTATAGCACATTTGTTTACCGTTTCTATGTGTAGAACAGAACTAGCATCTTTAGGCATTTTCTTATTATTCCTCACATTTATATAAAGTTACTTTTAAAAAAATCACTTCAGGCCCATCCATCAGGAACAAAGTTAAAGGTGTTGTATCATTTTACTGTAGAAATTTGATTTTTTTAATCAATATAATGCTCATTGTCTCCATCAAGGCCCAACATCTAGTATCATGAATGCAAGGTGATGGAACTATAGTGTAATAATTGTGAAAATACTAGACAGAACCCGTCCTGACTCAGGGGAGCAACTTTCACAACTCAATCAACAAATACTATCTTGTCACTCTATTTGGAATATCTACTTATGATATTTTAGCATATGGAAAAATTTTTGGGTTGAGTAACATTATTTAAGCAGAAAAGTGTCACTCCCTTGAGAAGCAATGCCTTCCAGCATTTGCTTGAATCCATTATTTCCTCTTCTGCCACCTTATTAATGGTTTGCATTCATGATAGGCAGGTGTGTGACTTACGTTCTTTTACTTAATTCTTGTACAACCCTGTATAACAGGGGAAATGATCCCTTCTTCATGATTGAGCAAATTTAGACTTAAAAGAATTCATTTATTTACTATTGAGCCATTGATTTGCACTTAAATCCAAATCCAACTCTAATGTTTATTTTATTCATGACATCCTCCATGTTTTCAAAGGTTATGCAGCGTGGAACTTCCAAAGAAAGGTGTTATGTAAATCAGTTATTCTGGAAGAGTAACAAAGGTAAATGAGTTATTAGGGAAGAGCAATTATGGGTAGGAAAACCCATCTCAATATTTTATAACTCATCATTATAGGTCCATAACATGTTAGCATGTGTTGCAGTCAGGTTTGCATTGCTGGCAGAAATCACCGGGCCAAGAGTAGCTTGTGGGACAAAAGAGTTGATTTTGGCTTACAAACTCGAGGGGAAGCTCCATGATGGAAGGGGGAAATGATGGCATGAGCAGAGGGTGGACATCACCTCCTGACCAGCATAAGGAGGACAACATCAGCAGGAGAGTGTGCCAAGCACTGGCAAGGGGAAACTGGCTATAATACCCACAAGCTCGGCCCCAACAATACACTGCCCCCGTGTGTGTGGGGGGGGGGGGGGGGAGAACCAGAATAGGCAGTTAGATTAATCAGGCAGGATCAGGACGGCCCTTAAAGGGAGGAGTCTTGGGAATGCCACACCTATCTCAGCTTGCCCCACATGCGCCAATCCTGGGATTTAGTGTTTATCCATCCCACCCAATTAAATCCCTCTCAAGTGCTCAGCCTGCCCAAGTACGGGTGGATTTCTCCTCTAAGCCCAGACCCATTGGCTGGGACACCTGGTATAGGTGTGCCTGGGCGGGATAACACGAATCGTGTATCCCCCATTTTCTCCTCCCTGGAGACGGCAGCGGCGTCTTTGGACTGGTAAGAGCTCTTTCCCGCAGGTGGGTGGGAAGACACCTTTTTCCTTTTATTCCATCTTCACTTTTGATCCTTCTTAAAAGCACACATTATTTTAAAATTCCCTCTCACATTTTTTCTAAAACCCGTATCTGGTCACATGGATTCCTGAGCCACCCGTGGTCCACATGGGCTTTTGGGCTCCATGTGGTGTCCTTCTCAGTTTCTCTCCCCTTACCTCCCAGCCTTCCCCTTTCCACCCTCCTTTGTAAAAGCTGAATGAAATGTGGTCTTTTAAAAATCAGTCTCTTGAATCTGGAATTGTCAATTCTTTGATTAGTTTGCAGATGTGAACTCTGGGCTTGGGGTTCCAGGAAGCATCCCAGAACCCCAATTTCCCTGTTACATCCAGGAGGTGTTAATTCCCAAATCCCCGTCAGCTGGGAACCTAGCATTCAAAACATCTAAGTTTATGGTGGACACCTGAATCAAACTACCACTGCATGGTAGGCTGGCCGTGTGTGTGTGTCTGTGTGTGTGTGTGGTGTGTGTGAGTGGTGTGTGTGTGTGTGTGTGGTGTGCACCCACATGTGTGTTTTGCAATGTTGGGCATGGAACCCAGGGCCTCTCCCAAGCATTCTGTGTTTGAAGCTGTACTCCTAGATGCTAAGGCCATTTATGACCATCAAGTCCAACCTCATTTTTACAACCCTGCCCCCAGAAGGAGAATGTCATCTTTACTGACACACTCTTCTTTCTATGCTTACAAACTTATTCACCACTTGGTATGGCCAAGGTACAGACGAAAGAGGAAACTTTACCAACATAAAGCAACTCAGAAATCTCACTTATGCTCAGAGCTACCTACCTTACCTTTAAGATCATTGCTAATGCAGTCATTGCTCAACCCAAAATTCTTGTAAGGCCTTTGCTTCAAGTTCCAATGGCTGTTTAATCATTGATTGGACTGTGGGGGTGTTAAATCTTGTTTCTGGGTTTTTTGTTTTTTTTTCACCTCTGCCTCCCGAGTGCTGGGACTACAGGCATATGCCACCACTCCCGGCTTGTTTCTGATTTTGAAGCCATTTTATTTTGAGTTGACACATGTTAATTGCATGTATTTGTGGGGTACTGTGTGATGCTGCAGTACAGGTATACACTGTGTGGTAATCAAGTCAGGTTAGTTAGCTGCTTTTGACACCTGGATATTGAGATAGAAAAACACGCTCCAGCTTCTCAGCAGCCATGTGCTGAGTGTCATGGGCACCTGCTGCAGCAGCATTGAGCCAGGGCTTGTTTTGTGTTTTGAGTATATATTTGGGTTGAGATTCGCAGTTCAGTAAATCTGTAGCAGCTTTTAGGTGCCTTAGACTTAGGTCTCCCCATCATTCCTGAATAATCTTGCCGGATTTTTATTTTTTGCTTGTCACCAGTCCTAAGAACTTAGAATGTTTTCTTATATGAGTAAAACAAGCAAACAAACAAACCAGAAAACAGGAAAGGATAGTGTAGCAAACAGCTCTCATTATATCCAAACAGTGTCTTTGTGTGCATTACGTCTCTAAGCCTTGTGAAGCGGGCCTTCGCGTCATTTCACTCTTACAGGTGAGAGAGCTGGGGCCCAGATAAACAAGCAAGTGGTGCAATGGTTTGCCACGCATTTGGTTCTTCCCTCCACGAAAGGTCTCCCACTTCTCTCCTCCATCACTCCCAGAACACAAGCACATATTCTCTGCACGGCCTTTCCCATCTTGTCCATCATATTAACAATAATAGGGACTTGCTGGTAATTTCTGCAACAAAAAGAACAGTACAATCTAAACACTGGTAAATTACAAGGTTACAGAACTGTAGGAAGTGCTTTTCGCTGATGTGTGGTCGGTCGTTTCTGAATGTCTCCTAATCCGAGCTGGGATGCTAATCCTTCCTTTCCCTAGGGAAGCAGGCATTCCTGTTTCCAAATCCAGATGGCTGAAGACACTGACACCAAGGCTGCCCCAGACATGGTTTGTTTATCACTGGCCCTCCGGATGACATGGGGCACCCACGACCAAGTTACTGTGAAGCTCTCCGTGACCCCCCTTGGTGGGAGGTGGGGAGAAGAAATATCTTTATCAGTTCAAGCAGTCAGGCAGGTGTGTCACTTACCCTTGTGGGCATAGTAAAAGGATCAATATTAGAACCACACGGAGAAATGGGCCAGTGAAATTTTCAGAGGCAACACCAGATTTTGAACGTTTGGGTTTCAACCCACCGTCTGTCCAAAGATTTTTCTGCTAGATGCTACACTTCATACAGAATGAGCTGCGCTGTTTTCGTGATCTAGTATGATGCTAAAAAGGCAGAGAGCTCGCTCTACCAGGAAGACACATGTCTTGGCTCTACCACTAATGATGATTTTCAGCTGCTGGTGTGTTCTTCAGCTTCTCTTTCACTCAGTTTTCTCATTTTTTTTTTTTTTGAGGTAGGGTCTCACCCTAGCCCAGGCTGACCTGGAATTCACTATGTAGTCATAGCCTGGCCTTGAACTCATGGTGATCCTCCTACCTCTGCCTCCCGAGTGCTGGGATTAAAGGCGTGAGCCACCACACCTGGTGGTTCAGTTTTCTAATTTTTAAAGTATTTTTAATCCTGATCTTCTTTGACTACACTGAGCAATGTGAGAAAAGGAGGGTTTAGAGACGTGGACAGTGGGTAGTGTAAGGGAACTTAGGTTCTTCTGTTAGTTTGAATTTTATCAGACATTGTTTGGTTCTGAATTTTAAAACAGAATTGAATGTTTTTCAATTAGCTTCTTATAAAATGCAGACCATATATTTAATTCAGGAATAGAAAAGCTAAAAATCTTATTGTGGGGTGGGGAAGAAGTGCTCTTTAGTTTTCTTAGACATTAAATGGCTCATTCAAAGCAACATTTTGATAAATTGTGTAAATGAGAGAGGAACATATGGATTAAATTTTCCTTGAAATACATATGCACTTAAAAATTAAGGAGAAAAAGTGCTTGGCAAAGCCCATTTGGGAGTTTGCCAAATGGGAAACATTTTAAAAATAGTTAAAAATGCTGTTTTATCTAAAAATGATGCCGTCTTCACCCATTCTTATTGATTATATATTTTTAAATTTGTTAGTTACTATCCTTGTATTTATTCTTAGTGTCTTTCTGCCTTTAGGGCTTGTTCGATTTTGATACAATTTCTTCCTCTAACAGGAAACGGTACATCAATCAGACATCATAGTATCTGCCTCTCTCTGTGTGTGATTCCCTTTTCTTGGGTTTCTGGAAAGGTTGCAGTTTGATCTTTTCTGGAGTCACAAAGGAGTGCTTGTGGGTCTGGCTTTAGAAGATGTGGAAGCATAGCTAAAGACTTTCCAGAAAATCATGCAATTGTACAGGAGCTTTGAGGGAGGATGAGCCCCAAGCTCCTTGATTATATCATTCAAAGCTGGATAATCAAAAGACTTAAAGATAACATTTTTCTGCATGGATAGAAAAGTTAGGTTTGTCAATGGGTCTCATTGTATGACGTGAAGAAGAGAAAAATTATTTTTTCTAAATCTCAAAAATCACAGGTTTTTTTAAAAAACACAAATTGGCAGTGCTTTCTAGTTCTAAGTGTTGAATTCATCTGGAAATGGCTCCGTGCAATTTGTGTAATTACTTTACAGCTATCTATGAGACAAACTGTCAGTCACATCTCCTCAAATAAACGAGCAGATGCAGGTCAGCAGGACACTCCTGATCCTCACCTTCTGGTGAGAATCCTCTCCATGTTCATTGGTCCTTTCCCTTTATATACTCCAGTCCTTTTGATAACATGATATTTTGTCATGAAAATATAATGCAAAAAAGGGAAAAATTTGATGTTAAATCTCAAACCCTAGGTCATGAGGCAGCGACAGATTCAGCATTCTACTCAAGCTATGTCCTGGGCAAACGTAATACATTCATTAGACAGAGGTAGGATGATCACCGTGAGTTTGAAGCCACCCTGAGATTACATAGTGAATAGGTCAGCCAGCTAGAGTGAGAGCCTACCTTTTTTTGGTTGTTGTTATTGTTGTTGTTTTTTAAACAAGATGGCAATAGCATCTTAACTTTTGAGGCTGCCCTTTAACCCTCAAGGGTATGTCTGTTTTGCCTGTTCATTGTCCTTTTCCTTCTACAACATCAAAATGCTATACATAATTTTAACTAAATTTCAAATAAATTATTCCTAACTTAAAGAGAAGTCTTCCTTGCTGGTGTCATTGTTTTACTCAGGCAAAGTTGTAAATAGAGTGTGTGCAATCATAAGCTCTGAAATGGAAAATGTGGCGGATGGTTTTCTATGGCTTCAGCTGCCGTCACGTGAACACCTAGACAACTGGGATGACTCCCGTGGGCTGGTGTTGTGTTTGAACAGCTCATCAACACAGGACCATATTTGAAATAAGTGAAGTAACTTTGAAGTACTTTACTTGTACTTGGTGAATATTGTAAATATTGCTGCATAATAAAAATTCTTCTCCTTTAGCCCATTTTATACATTGTTTCTCAGTCTCTTTTAAGTGTGATGACACATTAAAAAAGTCCAAAAGAGAAGAAATGAATGTAACTTTCTACAATAGCATTATGGAAAATTATTCCAGTTTATAAATAAAAGATGATAAAATACCTTTTTAAAATTTTTAATCTCAAAATTACAGTTTTCAAATCAAATTGGTAGTAATTTCTAGTTCTAAATGTTTAATTTATCTAGGAACACTTTCTTTAAGGGTTCATGTGTCAGACTTGAAAATTATTTGGTATTAAATTATTGTCATGGTTTCTTAGTTATTAAGAAATATCCATTAATTAATTGGTTAATTAATTAAACCCTGTATCTATTTATTTATTCTGAGAAGGGTCATGTAGAGACTAGATGGGTCTTCCTATGTAGCTGGCAATGACCAAACTGATTTTTTTGTTTTTGTTTTTGTTTTGTTTTGTTTTTGTTTCTCAAGTTAGGGTTTCACTCTAGCCCAGGCTGACCTGGAATTCACTATGGAGTCTCACGGTGGCCTTGAACTCACGGCAATCCTCCTACCTCTGCCTCCCGAGTGCTGGGATTAAAGGCATGCGCCACCACGCCCAGCTGACCAAACTGATTTTTGCCTCCACCTCCCAAGTACAGAAGATTATAGGCATGTGCCACCATGCCTAGCTCAAGGAACTTACTGTTAAAAACACATCAGCATTATTAGGCATAATTTTCATATAATAAAATGGAACTGTTTAAAATGTGCATTCTATGATCTGAATATGCATTGTTTTCCACAGGCCCATGTTTGAGCACTTGGTCCCCAGCTGATAGCACTGTTTCAGGAGGCAGTGGAAACTAGGAGGTAGGGCCACGCTAAAGAAGTAGTTCATTGAAAATGTGCCATGGAAGTTGTACTTGGGCCCTCCTCCTTCTTGTTTTGGTCTCTTTGCTTCTCTGTCACATGACATAAAGACTCTTCACTGCCACACACTCTTACCACCATGATGTACCACCTCACATCAGGCCCAGAAACACTGAGCCAAGAGGTCACGACATGAATCCTCTGAAGTCCTGAACAGAAATGAATAATTCCTCCCTGTCAGAGTTGTTTTAAGGAAAGTAATTAGTGCAGCATGCTTAGATAAGTTTCGCCATAATCAAGACCTAGAACATTCACATCAAGTACTGGTAACCCTTCTCTGCAGATTTTCAGCAGATGATGGTCTACCTTATAGCACAGTGAATCAGCTCTGCCTGTCCTGACATTTGCTGTCAATTCAACTATATGACACAGACTCTGGTGGGTGACTTTTCCCCTGTGGCCACATGTTGCTGTGATAGATCCATGCTGCGTCCTTCAGCTCTTCAGGAGGACATGTTTAATTTCTCCTCAGTTAAGTACCTAGAAGTGAAATCAATGCATTGCCAGATAAGTAAGTATATGGTCAAGATTATGATAACTACCAACTTGTTTTTCTAAAGGGGTGACACTATGCCCATCTCAAGAGAACTTATACAAGTCTTTCTACTCCCACAGTAGTCTAAGTGAGTTCTATTGTGGTTAATACTTAGGAATATTATTCTTTGTTAAACTACCTATTCTATCAGGCGTGTAGTGATATCTCATGATTTTAATTTGCATTTTCTTGAGGACTAGTGATATCTAACATCTTTTCATATGCTTGTAATATATTTGTATATTCTCTTTTTATGTAAATTCTTTCATTATGTATCTGCCTAGAACTTTCATACTTCTAGAGTCGCATTGCTTGTCTTCCTATTGAGTCTTAGGGATTCTTTATGTATCTTGGAGAAAGTCTTTTGTTAGATATATTGCTAATTATTTCAAGAACATTTCAGGAGTATATCATATCCTGATAAATATGTCAGTTTATCTTATTTAAAATACTTTCCCCTAGCAAGAACAAAGCAAAAAAATTGATTAAAAATAGCAAAGATATTAAATAGATTAGTTTATCCACAGAAGAAATAGAAATGGCTAATGACTACACAAGAAGCTCCCCAACATAATTAATAATTAGAGATGCCAACTAGGCCACAGTGAAATAGTTCATATCCATTAGAATGGCTAACACACACACACAATAAATAAATAACAGGGGCTTGAGAAAAGGGTTAGCGGTTAAGGCACTTGACTGCAAAGCCAAAGGACCCTGGTTTGATTCCCCAGGACCTACATAAGCCAGATGCACAAGGTGGAACATGCATCTGGAGTTTGTTTGCAGTGGCTGGAGACCCTGGCATGCCCATTCTCTTCCTCTCTTCCTCTCTCTCTCTCTCTCTCTCTCTCTCTCTTTTTCTCTCTCTCCTCTTTCTCACTCTCTCTCAGATAAATAAAAAATAAAATATTATCAAATAATAATAATAAATAAACAGAAACAGTAATGCTGACTGAGATTTGGGACTAGAGCCCTTGTGCATTGCTTCTGGGCATATATAGTGGTGCAGCTGCTGGGGAAAAGAAAACAGGTTGGTGGTTCCTCAGTAATCACTGAAGTATCATATATGCAGAAATTCTACTTCTGAACATATATACCAGAATGGAAGGAAGAACATGGATAGATAATTATTCACCAAAATTTATATCAGCATTATTCACAAAGCCCCACAAGATATAACAATCCAATTGCTCATGGGAAGATGAATAGATATATACACAGGGATATTATTTAGCCTTAAAAAGGAATAAATTATGTAGGAAACACATGTATGAACCCTGGATACATGCTAAATGAAATATGGCAGGCATAAAAATACTACATTTTATTGCCTGTAAGAGGGAACAGAAGCAGTCAGATTTACACAGGGAAAGAGTCTCCAGGTTCTGATGACAGGAGGACAGGGGGAGTTACTGTTTGATAGGTACTGTGTTTCATTAGGATGAGAAAAAGTTCTGCACAGTTATGTGAACATGCCTAATGCCATGGAACTGTGCATTTTTTTTTATTAGTTTTGTACTCAGTAAATACAGTCAAGTTGGTACCATCGTTAGCCTCCTCCCTGACCGTCCCCCTCTGCATGGACCCTCCTTGTTGTGGAATATGGGTCTTGCTTTGTGGGGTTAGCCACAGTTACGAGCAGGAGGCAATGTCTCTGTGTATCATGACCCAATGTGTGGCTCTGACATTCTTTCCGCCCCCTCTTCTGCAAATTTCCCTGCTCATTTTAGGTCTGCTTCAGGGATGAGGTCTTAGGAGCCTCTGTGTCTCTGGATATCTGGTTCAGTAGGAGTTGATTGTTCTCTGTGTCTACCTCCTTCACCATTGTGCTGGTACCAGGTTCACCAAGAAAACAGCACTCTTGTTTGTTTCCCCAATTATTCTTAGTTTCAGCTGGGGCCCTTTTGATGGGGTGGTTTTCTTCTTAGGATCTGTATCTATCTGAAAAAGAGAAGCAGATTCTCCAACAGAGAGTAAAGTTAGCACCAGATAAATGGGATAACCCAGAACTGTGCATTTATAGATAGTTAAGAATCTCTCTTTCTCTTCCCCAAACCTGTGTCTTCTTTGTGTACTGTCCTTTTCCTAAGTGCCCCCTCTAGCTCCCTTAATGCCAGTACTTAAATGTATGCTCAAATATTTTCTTAATAAACTCCTGCTTTGCCTCAAAAATGATACATTTTAGTTGGAAAATGTTTGTTACAATATTTTTTAGTTTCCTTTCATTGATGACTATTTGACTAGTAGAGTTCAGCATGAATAAAATTATGAAGATCTGTGGACAAATACAGCTTTTGAAACATTATGTCTAGACCAACTGAACAAAATGAGGTTAAGTGCTCAATAGTTGCCCGATTGTCTGAAAGGATGGATGAATCGGTGATGGCCAGAGATAGGCAGAGGTAGAAAAGAAACAAAAAATCCATGCAAGTGTTAGGCAGCAATAAAATATACCATCAGGGCAGGGACTTCTGATTTCCAATCCAGCAGATAAGGAGGTTAATAGCCACCACTCCACCCTAACAAGTAAAACTATATGAAATCCATAACCCTTAGGTTTGTGAGAGAAGTGAGATTATAGGACAAACTCCCAAACTACAAAAACTGCTAGGAGAATGTAGAAGCTCACATCCTACCTGTGCAGAAAGCTCAAGGTGCCAACACTGTTCTTATGAAGATCCGAACACAGGAAAAGCTCTTGTACCAGAGCCTGATCTAGGTTGTATCAGAGCCCAACTGTTGTGGTGTGCATGTGAAGTGTTCCCCAGAAGGCCGAGGTGTGAAAGCTTAGTCCCATCTGGTGGTGGTATTGAGAGGTGATTAGAGAATGATGTACCAGCTTCATCAATGGATTGCCTATTGATGTTATACCTGACTGTGCTGTTGTGAATTGGGGACCACTTGGAGGATGCCGGTTGTTGGGGGTGTACCTTTGAATGATACATCTCGCCCTTGGCCCCCTCCTTTCTCTTGCTGCTTCCTGGCCTCCATTCTACCACATGTTTCCCACCACGATGTTCAACTTCTCTTCATATCCAAAGAAATGGGACCCAGTGACCACATTTATCCTTTTTTTCCTGAGAATTGGATAATTTCATTTTTCTTTGTAGCCACATAGAATTCCACTGTGTATATGTACCACATTTTCATTATCCATTCATCAGTTTATCAGCATCGAGGCTGATTCCATTCCCTAGCTGTTGTGAATAGAGCAGCAATAAACATGTATAAGCAACTATCTCTAAAGTAAGCTGTAGAATCCTATGGATATATGCTCAGGAGTGTTATAGCTGGGTCATATGGTAGATATGGCCATATGAGAAACCTCCATGCTAACTTTCAGAATGATTGAACCAGCTTATACTCCCACCAACAGTGGATAAATGTGAAAAAAATATGGGAATGAACTATCAGAATAAAATATGAGAATGAACCATGGGAAAGAACTGTGGGAATATTTTTATGGACATTACAAATAACTTTTGTTATATTATTGCTATGAAATACTAAATTCATCACTTATAACTGGCCCTAAAGTTAATCTTACAACTGTGTAACCTACCCACTTAAAGTAATTTGACTAGGTTTCCTCTACCTTGGTGTACCTGTGACCTGAACAGCACAGATGACCAATATTGACGAGCAATGTTTAGAGATGCTGTCTGACCATAAGATGTGCTCTGTGCTCCTTTCCTCAGAGGCCTGGTTGGACTCTTGACTCAGACCAAATATACTTGTGAAAGAAGTGCTGAACATAGTCCCACAGATCTGTTGAAGACAACAGGTGGGCTTGATGTGATTGCTCTTGTGATCTGAGTGTATGTGTTCTGGATCAGCAGAGTCAAGCAGGTCATACCCTGAAATCCCTTCCTTGAACAAATGTTTAAGGATTATCCAAAGTTAAAAGCTCCTTGCCTGTTGCTCATACAATGTGCTACTTGTTCATGTATTACTGGTTCTTTGCTGTTCAATAAAGCGCCAATGTGTGCCTGTATGCAAGGGAGGAAGCCACAGCCGTAGTAACATAGCAGTGACAGCAGATGCAGCAGGTTTACTAATGACTTAAACCAAACCCTTCAGTTTCTGTTTTTCCTCAGTCTGCTGCTAGAGGCAGCTAGCCCACTCCTGGAGTGAGGGTACCACTCCAGGAGTATCTCTCACCTCTCTGGCTCTGCTCCTAAAAGCAGTTTGCCCACTTCTGGATAGGAAAGTTCCAGAGGTTAGTCTCTCTAGGTTCAGAGCTATGCCCCCAAATAGACAAATAAAGGTTCCTCTTTCCCCATACCCTTACATGCATTTGTTGTCATTTGATTTTTAAAACTGTTTGTTTACTTTCAAGCAGAGAGAGAGAAAGAAACAGAGAAAATGGGCACACCAGGGCTTCTTGCTGCTATAAATGAGCAGATGGATGTGCCACTTTGTGCATATGGCTTTATGTGGCTACTGGGGAATTGGACCCAGAATGTTAGGCTTTGCAAGAAAGTACCTTTAACCACAGAGCCATCTCTCCAACCCTCTTTGATCTTTTGATGATAGCATTCCTAACAGAATGTGATAGAATCTCAAAGTAGTTTTTATTTGTATTTCTCTGATGGCTAAAAATGTTTAACATTTAAAAAATGTTTATTGACTATTTGTATGCCTTCTTTTGAAAGCTTTTCAGTTGCATGGCCCATTTTTTATTGGGTTGAGGTTTTTTATTGTTTAGGGTTTTGTTTTTTTTTTTGTTTATTGTAGGTATCAATCCTTATGAAGATTTTTCTCCCATTCTGTAGATTGTCTCTTGACTTGGTTAATGGCTTTCTTAGCTGTACAAATTGTTTTAGTTTCACGAGGTCCCATTTTTGATTATTTGCATTAATTTCCTGGGCTATTGGGGTCCTGTTCAGAAAGTCCTTCTCTATGCCTATTTTTGAAGTGGTCTTCTCCCTTTGTTTTCCTCTGCTCATTTCACGATTTTAGGTCTTACATTGAGATTCTTGATCCATTTGGAGTTGAAGTTTTATGCATGGTGAAAGATAAGGATTTAGATTCATTCTTCAACATGTAAATATCCAATTTTCCCAGCACCATTTGTTGAAAATTCTGTCTTTTCTCCAATTTATATTTTTGGTCTCTTTGTAAAAAATAAGGGGGGTTTAGTAATTTGGATTTATATTTGGATCTTCTATTCCATTACTCTATGTGTCTGTTTTGTGCCAGTATCAAACTGTTTTTATTACTATGTCTCTGTAGTATAACTTGAAATAAGGTATGGTTATACCTCCAAGTAGTATTCATTTTGCTGAAGATAATTTTGGCTATCTGGGGTGTTTTGTGCTTCCATATGAATTTTAAGGTTATGTTTTCTATTTCTGTGAAGGAGTAGAAAAACCCTGGAATTTAAGTTGGGATTGTATTGATCTATATATTCATTTAGATAGGATGGCTGTTTTAATGATATTAATTATTCCTATTCACAAGCACAAGAGATCTTTTATTCTTCTGGTGTCTTCCTCAAACTCTTTCTTTACTGTTTTAAAGTTTTCATTGTAGAGGTATTCTCTTATTTGGATATTCCAAGATGTTTAAATTTTGTGGTTATTGTGAATGGGGCTGTTTTTCTGATTTGTTTGTTATTGGTGATTGATTTTACTATAAAATCAATTTTACTGTAAAATTCTCTACCATGGAGTTACACCCCCAAGTGTGTTAATTTTGTATACTGCTACTTTGCTGAAAGGTTTATCAGCTCTAGGAGTTTTCTGGTAGTCATTAGGGTCTTATATTCATATCATCTGCAAATAAAGATTTTGACTTTCTCCTTTCCAATTTGTATCCCTTTTCCCTTTCTTTCTTTTGTCTTATTACTGTAGCTAAGGCTTTAATATTAAATAGCAGCAGAAAGAGTAGATACCCTGGTCCTGTTCTAGATCTTAGTGGGAGTGCTTGAAGTTTTCCTCCAGTTAGTATAATGTTATCTGAAGGTTTTTTTTTTTTTTTTTCGAGGTAGGGTCTCACTCTAGCCCAGGCTGACCTGGAATTCACTATAGAGTCTCAGGGTAGCCTTGGACTGACGGCGATCCTCTTACCTCTGCCTCCCGAGTGCTGGGATTGAAGGCGTGCGCCACCACCCCCGGCAGGTTTTTTATATATAGACGTTTTATATTGAGATATGCTCCATCCATTCCTAGTATTTGCAGTGTTTTTTTTTTTATCATGAAGGGATGTTGAATTTTGTCAAAGGATTTTGCTATATCTATTCAGATAATCATTTGATTTCTGCCCTGAGTCAATTTATATGATATATTCTATTTACTGGTTAGTGTATATTGAATCATCCTGCATATCTGGAATAAATCCTACATGATTAAGGTGGGTGAACTTTATGATGTGTTTGCAAGTATTTTAGTGAGAATTTTTGCATCCATGTTTGTCTGGGAGATTGGTCTATAATTTTCTCTTTTAAAATTAATTAATTAATTAATTTGAGAGAGGGAGAGGGAAGAGAAGAAGAGGCAGAGAGAGAGAGAGATAGAGAATGGGTGTGTCAGGGCCTCCAGCCACTGCAAATGAACTCTAGACACATGAGCCACCATGTACATTTGGCTTATGTGGGTACTGGGGAATCAAACGTGGTCCTTAGGATTCGCAGGCAAGTACGATAACCACTAACCCATCTCTTCAAACCCTAATTTTCTCTTTTTATTGTTACAGAACAATATCTCCCAGGAACAATCATGTAAAAACTTTGACAGAGTGTTATAAAATTAAGTCCAACATTGTATAAAAATATTTACATCATGACTAAGTGGGATAAATCATTGGTAAAGAAAGCGCAGTCAGCATCTCACAATTAGCTAATGTAACCCAGCACATGAACAAGCTAGAAAGGAGCTTTCTATATATAAATATATTTATAAATTTATATAATATAATATATATATATTAAAAGACATGGAAAAGCAGGTGCCAAAATCCAGCACCAATTCATGTTCAAATTTTGTACATATGGTGCTGTAAAGATGGATCAGTAGGTAATTCACTTGCTATCAAAAGCATGAGTACTTGAATTTGAGTGCTAGAACCCGTGTACAGCTGGATATGGTAGAGTAAACGTCTATAATCCCAGTGTGCCTACATAGACGGGAAGTGGAGACTATAAAACCTCACAGGCCATCTAGCCTGGCAAATGCAGCCATCATTAACAAGAGACCCTACCTCAAAAGTTAGGTGCAATGGGTTGGAGATATAACTTAATGGTTAAGGCACTTGCCTGAGAAGACTAAGGACCCATGTTAGACTCTCCAGGCCCTGATATACTCACACACACATTCTCTCTCTCTTTCTCTCTCTCTCTCTCTCTCTCTCTCTCTCTCTTTCCCTTTCTCCCTCCCACAAGTCAATTTCTTTTTTTGGGGGGGGGGTTTCGAGGTAGGGTCTCACTTTAGCCCAGGCTGACCTGGAATTCACTATGTTGTTTCAGAGTGGCCTCAAACTCATGGTGATCCTCCTACCTCTGCCTCCTAAATGCTGGGATTAAAGGCATGCACTTCACAAATCAATATTTTTTTTAAAAAAATTAAAAAATTGTAAAACTAGGAACATAATAGTACTTCTTCAATTTGATTAAAAAATCTGCCAAAACCTACATACCACATTATTCTTAGTGGTGAGAAAAGTAAAATGTTCCCAATCATATTGGAAATAAGGTATGTGTGTTTCCTCTTTTCAATACTTTTCAACATCACAGTGGAAGTCCTGGCTAATGTCTATGTCTTCACTCTCTAGCATTACAGTAATTCTCAGGTAATATGCCATAACTGGAATCTCTCAGAAGTTTACGTTCTCAAAATTAAAAGTGGCCTGTTTAGTTCCATTTTTGCTTATTCTTTCTCTGTCGACATATTTTTTTCTTGTATATTGACAAAAGTTCTATAAGCTCCAGACAAATTCCTTCATTTACTTATTTCCCACAGGAGGCCTCTGCAATTCATTTGACAAAATACATCATCCATGAACCTGTTTTCCTTGTGTCACAGGCTTCTTTGATAGATCCTCTCCTTGGAAACAATGCTGTTAGTTTGTACATGATTTCAAAAGGTTTTAATGGATATAGGGTTAAAGGGATATGGACCCACTGCTGTTTGTGTACTAAGATCTAGTCACATTAACAGGTATAGCGATCACACAGTAATTCACTGAGCCAAATGGCAAACTCACTCATTTAAACATGTGGAATAGAATACCCTCTACCATGACAGTTCTCCCAGTGCCATGCAGTTACCACAGAGTTGGTGCACTCAGAAGGAGAGCTCTTCACCTCTAGTCAATAGCAAAGTTGTCAGTTAATCAGCCTAGTATGGGGTGCTGAGTCTCAGTACCAGTTCGAATTAGTTTGCTTTTCTCTTTTAGTAGAAGTCACTATACTCTCAGAAGTAAAGGATAGGAGCTCCTTCCTTAATAACTACCCCATCTTCCTATGCCTGAAGCTCTGTGAATGATACTTCCATTATTTATGTCCTCCAGCAAGAAGATTTGATGGTTATCTCTGGGTATCCAAATTCTCATAAGGTCTTGCAGACCCAAGTCCCAAGTCTCTCTCTCTCTCTCAATCCCTCCCTCTTTCTCTGATTGGCGCACCTTTCTCCATCTGCACTGCCACTCTAATCCAAACCACCAGCACCTCTTTCCTTAATAGCTCAGACAGCTTCCTACCAGGCTACTTGTAGCTACTCTGATCCTTTCAATCTCGTCTTTAGATTGCAGCTACAATAATCTTTTGCACATGCAGAGCTGATTAAGTTATCCATATGCTTAAAACACTCATGTGGTTTCCCCTTGCTCTAGGATACCATGTCTGCATTTTCTGGCTCCTACAGGCCTCTTCCAAACCACACTTCCCTGTTCTGTGCTCTGGCCCCTGCAACCTTTCATCACTCCCCAGTGATCTACAGGTACTCAGCCCACCATGGGCCTCTGCACATGCTGCTCCGATGTCTGGAATGCTCTTTCCTCCATTTTCAACTGATTCCAGAAACACAGAATTACCATAACACTAAGACTAGTCATCTGTATGCATGATTTGTGGTAAAAATGGCACTAAAGAACACTATAAAAGATTAACTTTTTCAATAAATGGCCATGGGTAATTTGTTTATTCATATGAAAGGAAATGAACCCTCACAAGTCAAAACATTTAACTTTTCATCTGAATGTGAAGTTTAGATCAATAACTTTTCAAGAAATCAGTTTAGGAAATTGACTGGGAACATCTTTCAGTGGTATAACATTTACTGAGCATTGTGGGACCCTAAATTCAATTCCTAGCACAATAAATAGATAAATATTCATATAGGAGAATAAATTATACTTTATGAATTTGAGTAGACAAATATTTTATTGTTAAAAATACCACAAAGGAAAATATGTTAAATGGAGGTTTGAGCAAAATATTCATATGTAACTGAAGCCTATTCTTATGTATGCTAATTGAAAAAGCTAAAGCAAAAAGATTCTAAGTTGAACTAATTTTGATAGGATTAAGAGAGCAAGACAAGGGCTGAAGTCATCCTAAAACATTTGGCTCTGGCTTGTAACTCCTAGTGCCAGAAACCAGTTACAATCTGCATTGAGCTGTTAATCAGAGAGACCTATGAGGTCCCCCAAACAAGATAGGCTTCTGTCATAGCACTTGATTATCCACCTGAGGTAAAATGTAAGGCCCTATTGTTGAAGATGCTACATGCTGCTGACCCAGAACATTGAAAGGTCTGGATGGAATCTGGAAGGAAGCCAGTTCCCAGATGGTCTGCCTGTATAGTGCTGGAAAGTGCTATATAAGCTGTTGATGGAAAATGGCTGACAACCTTGTGTGGAAACAGGGGACAGCGCTATATAAATGCAATCAGCCTGAAAAGATGGACATGTTTGTGCAATAGTGGCACCCAGCCTAGGTGGGTAACCAACAGCTCTCTGAATGACTAAGAGATCTGCTCAGTGGAATGGAACCCTTAGCTGTAACTTGGAACCGAGTCAGAATCCTATGGAGACCAAAATCATGGACTCCAACTAGAAACTCCCAGTAGTATTTAGCCAAAAGAGAGGCTACATCCACCTAAATCTCTCTTAATGTTTATCCCATTGAACCTATGCTGACATGAGTCTCCTTTGGAGAATCTGTTTTTTCTTTTCCAGGCAGCTAGAATGAGATAAACCACCCCTCATGCATCAGCCAGAACCCAGGTGAAACCACAGAGGAACTAGCGAGATGAGCAAGAGTGCTGCTTCCATGGCAGCCTGTCAACCAGTGCCAGCATAATGGAGACAGATGCAGGGGACACTCAAAATGCACCAAAGCAGAAATCCAGAGGCTGCTGAGAGCTCAACACCAAAGTAGACTTAACACACACCCATCACACCATCACAGCTCAGGCAGTTTTTCAGAAGAGGAGGTAGAAATATTATAAGAGCCACAGCATGGAAGGAAATTTCTAAAGGCACTGCCCCCCTTACAATGACTGGCTGATGCTCTCACATCTCATAACCCACAAACCTAGGGGGAATACCAGCAATCCCATTGAGAAGGGCCCTCAGCATAATGGGTTCAGGGAGGAGGGAAATGATGATACTAACATATGATGTGTCCATACAATTTTCTAAGAAATTACTTAGTGGTTAAAGACACTTGCTTGCAAAGCCTGCTGTTATGGGTTTGATTCCTCAGTACCCATGTAAAACCAGATGCACAAAGTAGGGCATGTGTCTGGAGATTGTGAACAGTGGCAAGAAGCCCTGATATGCACATTTTCTCTATCTCTGTGTCTCCATGTGTGCTTTTCCATAAAATAGAAAAAGAAGGAATCCTACCAAACTCCTTCTACAAAACCAGCATTGCCCTGATACCAAAACCAGGCAAAGATAGAACAAAAAAAGAAAATTACAGACCAATCTCCCTCATGAGCATAGATGTAAAAATTCTCAACAAAATATTGGCAAACAGAATACAAGAATACATCAGAAAGATCATTCACCCTGACCAAGTAGGCTTTATCCCAGAGATGCAGGGATGGTTCAACATATGCAAACTGATAGATGTAATACATTATGTAAATGGACTGAAGGACAAAAATCACATGGTCATCTCATTAGATACAGAGAAAGCATTTGACAAAATCCAAAATCCCTTCATGATAAAAGTCCTACAGAGACTTGGAATAGAAGGAACATATCTCAATATAATAAAGGCTGTTTATGACAAACTAACAGCCAACATATTACTAAATGGGGAAAAACTGGAAGCTTTTCCACTAAAATCAGGAACAAGACAAGGGTGTCCACTGTCCCCACCTTTATTTAATATAGTACTGGAAGTCTTAGCCATAGCCATAAGGCAAGAGACACACATAAAAGGGATACAAATTGGAAAGGAAGAGATCAATTATCATTATTTGCAGATGACATGATTCTATACATAAAGGATCCTAAAGACTCTACCAGCAAACTGTTAGAGCTGATAAACACCTATAGCCATGTAGCAGGATACAAAATAAATACACAGAAATCAGTAACCTTCCTATATGCTAACAACAAACACACAGAGGATGAAATCAGAGAATCACTCCCATTCACAATTGCATCAAAAAAATAAATAAATAAAGTACCTTGGGATAAACCTAACCAAGGAAGTGAAGGATCTCTACAATGAAAACTTTAAAACTCGCAATCGAGAAATTGCAAAAGACACTAAGAAATGGAAAAACATCCCTTGTTCCTGGATCAAAAGAATCAATATTGTGAAAATGGCAATCTTACCAAAAGCAATCTACACATTTAATGCAATCCCCATCAAAATTCCAGTGACATTCTTCACGGAAATAGAAAAGACAATCCAAAACTTCATTTGGAATCACAAAAAATCTCAAATATATGAAACAATACTGAGCAACAAAAATAAGGCTGGTGGTATCACCATACCTGATTTTAACCTATACTACAGAACCATAGTAACAAAAACAGCATGGTACTGGCACAAAAGCAGACATGTAGATCAATGGAACAGAATAGAGGACCCAGATGTAAGTCTGGGTAGCTACAGCCACTTGATAGTCAATAAAAATGCCAAAAATACTCATTGGAGAAAAGACAGCCTCTTCAGCAAATGGTGCTGGGAAAACTGCATATGTATCTGTAGAAGGATGAAAATAGATTCTTCTATCTCTCCATGCACAGAATTAAGTCCAAATGGATTAAAAACCTTAATGTCAGACCTGAAACTCTGAAACTGCTAGAGGAAAAAGTAGGGGAAACCCTTCAACACATTGGTCTTGGCAAAGACTTTCTGAATATAACCCCAATTGCTCAGGCAATAAAGCCACAGATTAACTGCTGGGACCTCATGAAATTACAAAGATTTTGTGTGGCAAAGGACACTATGAATAAAGCAAAGAGGCAACCTACAAAATGGGAAAAAATCTTTGCCAGCTATACATCTGGTAGAGGATTAATATCTAGCATATACAAATAACTCAAAAAAACAAATAATAGGAAATCAAACAAACCAGTTAAAAAATGGGCTATGGAACTTAATAGAGAGTTCTCAAAAGAAGAAATATGGATGGCATATAAGCATCTGAAACAATGTTCTACATCCCTAGTCATCAGGGAAATGCAGATTAAAACTACATTGAGAGCTGGAGAGAAGGCTTAGCGGTTAAGCGCTTGCCTGTGAAACCCAAGGACCCCAGTTCGAGGCTCGATTTCCCAGGGCTGATGTTAGCCAGATGCACAAGGGGGCGCAAGCATCTGGAGTTCGTTTGCAGTGGCTAGAAGCCCTGGCGCGCCCACTCTTCTCTCCCTCTCCCTCTCCCTCTCTCTCTCTCTCTCTCTCAAATAAATAAATAAAAATAAACAAAAAAATTAAAAAAAAACTACATTGAGATTCCATCTCACTCCTGTCAGATTGGCTACCATCGTGAAAACAAATGACCATATATGCTGGTGAGGATGTGGACAAAGAGGAACACTGCTACACTGTTGGTAGGAATGCAATCTGGTCCAGTCATTGTGGAAATCAGTGTGGAGGTTCCTAAGACAGCTAAAAATAGATGTACCATATGACCCAGCTATAGCACTCCTAGGCATATATCCTAAGGACTCATCTCATTACCTTACAGATACTTGCTCAACCATGTTTATTGCTACTCAATTCACAATAGTTGGGAAATGGAACCAGCCTAGATGTCTCTCAACTGATGAGTGGATAACAAAGATATGGCACATTTATACAATGGAGTTCTACTCAGCAGTAAAGAAAAATGAAGTTATGAAATTTGCAGGAAAATGGATGGATCTGGAAAAGATTATACTAAGTGAGGTAACCCAGGCCCTGAAAGCCAAGCATTGCATGTTCTCTCTCATATGTGGATCCTAGCTACAGATGATTGGACTTCTGTGTGAGTAGGAAGAAAATTCAGTAGCAAAGGCCAGTAAGCTCGAAAAGAGATACAAAGGGAAGACAAAGGAAGGGAGGGGTACTTATTAGGATGGTATTGTATATATGTAAGTAGAAGAATAGATTAACAGGGGTGAAAAGGCCCAAGTGATGTCAGGGGAAGAGATTGAGTAAAGGAAAGGTGGAGGGAGGGCTAATCAAAATCTAAGAGGATATAAATAAATCATATGGAAACCTACTTTTTTGGACAATGTAACACTCAGGAGCCATAGATTGTTGCTAGAAAGTTCTCAGTGCCAGGGATGGAATAACTCCCAGTGAGTTGTTGGCCAGGGAGGTCCCTAATTCCCCCAAAACATTATAGGCCATCGCTGAGGTCCTTGGTGTCCCACCAGGAATAGATGGCAAGACCCTATTGCTGAAGACTACATACTTGGGCTGCAAGGCCACTGAGAAATCCTGCTGGAACTGAGCTGATAACCTCCTCCATGTAGACCAGCTGATAGAAAGCTGGAAGAAGCCATTCTGCATGCAGTTCGATGGGAGAGATAGAAATCACCAGTGAAGATTCTCCACAGTGGACACTGCAAGCCTTATATTTGGCCAGCCAGGCCAAATGAGCCAACGGGTGCAATAGTGGCACATCTGTCATGGGGGAAACCAACTGCTTCTAAATGGACTGAGGCCTGCTTCATAGGAGGGAATACATCCCTGATACAGAAAACTTAAAACAGGGGTAGTCATGGGCTGGAGAGATGGCTTAGCCGTTAAGCGCTTGCCTGTGAAGCCTAAGGACCCCGGTTCGAGGCTCGACTCCCCAGGACCCACGTTAGCCAGATGCACAAGGGGGCGCATGCGTCTGGAGTTTGTTTGCAGTGGCTGGAAACCCTGGCGCGCCCATTCTCTCTGTCTCTCTCTATCTGCCTCTTTCTCTCTCTGTCTGTCATTCTCAAATAAATAAATAAAAATAACAAAAAAATTATTTAAAAAAAAAACAGGGGTAGTCATGAGGCCTAGGGGTGTAATGTCTGCTGCTGTCTGGCTAAATGTATATACTATGCTTATCAAACTGCCCAGTAAGCACTTCTCTTAATGTTCATACCCTTATATTAGGGCTACTCTCACTTTTGGTAGAAAATCTTCTCTTTTCAGATGGCAGTGACCTTGGGATGACTCAGAAGGCATCATGGTGCTGGAAAGAAGTGACTGGAGTCCTCAGTACTGCAATATCTCTATCATACCTTCCAAGGTTCAGGGTCTATTGCAGAAGAGGTGGAGAAAGAATGTAAGAGCCAAACAAAGGGTAGGATTTCTTACAGTGTGCTCCCTCCAGACACAAAATGGCCTGGATATCCATGACCTCACAGTGCCTGACATTACCTACACAAGACTATCATAATAGGAGGGAAAGATCATGACATCAAAAGAAGAGAGAGACTGATTGAGATGGGGAGGGGATATGATGGAGAATGGAATTTCAAAGGGGAAAGTGGGTGGAGGGAGCATATTTCCATGGGATATTTTTTATAATCATGGAAGTTGTTAATAAAAAAAAGTTTGGAATAAAAAAGCAAAGTGGGTATAGAATGAACCCACTTCAAATTAATAAAGCCTATGTATGACAACCCCACAGCTAACATCATACTCAATGGTGAAAAGCTGAAAGCTCTTCCTCAAATACCAGGAAAAAGACAAGTATACCCCCTTCTTTTCACTATTGAACATAGTACCATAAGTTCTAGATAATGCAATTAGACAAGAAATATGAACAAAACTCACAAAAATTGTGAAGGAAGGACAATTGTTTGCATTAAAGATGTCATGATTGTATACAGAACATTTGAAAGATTACACTAAAAAACATGTAGTGTTTAAACTATAATTAAAAACAAATTAAAAAAATAAATTCAGTAAGATTGCAAAGTAAAGCAAACAGGCATATATATACACATACATGCATATACATATATACATGCATGCATATATGCATGCACACATACATACATATACATATGCATATACAGGCATTCATACATAAATATATACATACATATATACATATGCCTACAGAAAAACATATATACATTCAAACATACATATATGCATACATGCATAGATATGTACATACATATATACAGGCATTCATACATACATAAATATATACACACATATATACATATACCTACATACAAACATATATACATTCATACATACATATATATATGTATGTATATACATACACACATAAACACATACATAGATACATATATACATTCATACATGCATATATGCATACATATGTACATGCATGCATAACACATACATATATGCATACATATATACATACGTACATGAATTCTTTTGAGACAGGGTTCCATATTTCCCAGGCTGGCCTCAAACTCAATATACAGCTGAGGATGGCCTAGAACTACTGATCCTCCTGCCTCCAGCTCCCAAGTGCTGAGATTACCAGTGCGTTCTACCATGCCTGATATTACAAGGTACTAAAGCTTGAATGCAGGGCCTCATGCATGCTAGGTAAGTGCTGTGGAACTGATCTACATCCCCAGCCCAAACAAGTGTGTTTTTAACTTTAAGCCTTTCTCATACCACTTGCTTCTCATCAAGTAGAGCTTTATACCAGTTGAAGAAACATAGCATGGATTTCAGAGCAGGCTGGACAACATTGCAAGGCCTTGTCTTCTAATGTGTTAAGAAGTCCATTATGTCCAGAACGACAAAAATTGCATGTTCTCTTTTTTCCTTTTGTTTTTTGTTTTTAAGTGTTTATTATAATTATCATCATCATTACTACTATTAGCAACATATTTCATATGGATACATCATGTATGGGTACCCTCTTTTCCTTCATTCCTACCCCCATTCTGTTGGGGATGCTCCTCAGTAGGGTTGCAGGTATTTCCCATGTGGTTGTTCTTTAGGTGTTGTGGGAGCAGTAGTCAGGTTTTTCTGGGGGGAGGGGAGGGAATGTCTCTAGGCATGATGTCTCAACCTGTGGCACTTACAATCTTTCCACTCCCCTCTTCTGAAAAATTCCCTGAACCATGGTGGGTGAATTTTAAGTCTACTTCTGTGAGGAGCTCTTAGGAACCTCAGGATTCCTGCTTTGGTAGGTGTTGAATATCCTCATGGCCTGTCTCTTACACCCTGGAGCTGATTATCTGCAACAGAATGGAAGCAGCACTCTTTTTCGTCTCCCCATTCCTCTGTGGATTCAGCTGTGGCTTGGCTGAAGGGCAAGGGGTAGTTTATCTCCTCTGGCCTCACTACCTTCTGAGAAAGAAGAACAGATTTCCCAATGGAGAGTGAAGTCAGTATAGTTTAAGTGGTATAAGCATTATTAATTTAGGGAAAATTTGATGTATGTAACCCCTCATTTAGCCAAAGACTAGTGAGAGCTTGACACTGAAGAACATAATCTTTGTCTCCATAGGCTTCTGATCTGGTTTCCAATTCCAGATATGGATTCCTTTACATTGAGCCAATCTCTTAGCCAATCAGAAAGCTATTAGTTACCCACTGAGGCTGTGTGCTACTATTGCACTGATGTGTACATCATGTTAGGGTGTTTGCTTCTGAGTAGCTTAGACCTCTAGTTGTTAAGACCATTGTTGGCATTTTCCCCCAGTAGCTCATGTAGCACTTTCTAGCACTAGGCAGGCTAACTGTCTGGGGACTGGCTCTCTTCTAAATTCCAGCCAGGTATCTTCATGCTCTGTGTCAGCAGGAAATGGTGTCTTCAGCAACAAGATCTTAGCTTTTGCTTCAGGCGGGTAATCAAGTGCTTTGACAGAAAGCTGTCTTGATTTGAGGACCTCATAGGTGTCTTTGATCAACAGTTCAATGTGGGTAGCAACCAATCTCTGATACTGGGAGTTACAGGTCCAAGATAGAAAAAAAAAATTCCTTTTAATCTTGGGCTTCATCCCACCCTCACCAGAGCCCTTTTTTTCTGGTGCTCCCCCCGACTCCTTTTGAGGGTTTTATCTTTTAGGTTATCTTCAAGGATAAAGGTTTATATGGTATCAGCTCATTTGGGGTATAATTTTGTGTTTGTTTTCCCCCTCCGCTTCCTCTCCCCTCCCCCCAAACCCTTCCATCCCTATTGTCTGGGTCTTGAGTTGCCTATCAGGTATGACAGCAACTCACGCATGACCAGGTTAGGTACCACAGATAAGTGACATGGCGTTTGTCTTTCTGTGATTGTGTGAGTTCGCTGAGTATGATCTGTTCCAAGTCTGTCCATTTTTCTACAAATTTCATTGTATCATTTTTTCTTACTGCCAAGTAGAATTCCATTGTGCAAAAGTACCAAACTTTGTTATCCATTCAACTAATGATGGACATCTGGATTGATTCCGGTTCTGAGCTGCAATGAATTGAGCAGCTATAAACATGGTTGAGAAAATTTCTCTGTACTGATGCATGGAGTACTTAGGATAAATGCCCAGTAAGGGGAAAACCGGGTCTCTTAATAGCTCTATGCCTGCCCTTTTAATGAATCTCCAAATAGATTTCCATAGTAGTTGTACAAGTTTACATTTCCACCAACAGTGGATAAGGGTTCCAACATTTGTCACTATTAGATTTTTTTAATGATTGCCATCCTTACTGGAGTAAGGTGGAATCTCATGGTAGTTTTAATTTGCATTTCCCTAATGGTTAGGGATGTTGAACATTTTTTAAATTTTTATTTATTTATTTATTAGAGAGAGAGAGAAAGTGAGAATGGGTGTGCCAGGGCCTCTAACCACTGCAAATGAACTCCAGAGGCATGCACCACCATGTGCACCTGTCTTACGTGGGACCTGGAGAATCAAACCTGGGTCCTTAGGCTTCATAGGCAAGTGCCTTAAGCACTAAGCCATCTCTCCAGCCCAACATTTTCTTGAGTGTGTGTTAGCCATTTGTAATTCTTCCTTTGAGAACTCTCTATTGAGTTCTTTGCCCCACTTTTGGAGTGGGTTATTTGAGTTTTCATTATTTAGTTTTTTGAGTTCTGTTTAGATTCTAGATATTAGGCTTCTGTGAGTGGTATAGGTGGCAAAGATTTTCTTCCATTCAGTGGGTAATCTATTGACTCTGTTTATGGTGTGTTTGTCTGTGTAAAAGGTTTTTAGCTTCATGAGATCCTATTTATTGGGTAATTGTTTAATTTCCTGGGCTACAAGGTTTTTTTTTGTTTTTTTTTTTGAAGTCTTTCCCCACTCATATATTGTGGAGACTGCCTCCTATTTTTTATTCCAGTTGGAGAAGAGTTTTAGGTCTTATATTGAGATCTTTAATCCATTTGGAGTTGATTTTTGTTTATGGAGAGATGAGTGGGTCTAGTTTCATTTTTCTACATATGGTCTTCCAATTTGTCTAACACCATTTGTTGAAGATGATGTCTTTTCACCAGGCTACATTATTGACTTCTTCATCAAAGATCAGGTAGCTGTAGTTACTTAACCTAAGATCTGGCTCTTCAATTCTATTCCATTGGTCTATGATTCTGTTATTATGCTAGTACCATGCTGTTTTTGTTACTATGAATTTGTAATACAGCTTTAGATTAGGTGTGGTGATACCTCCAGAGGTGTTTTTTCTTTCTTTCTTTTTTTTTTTTTTTTTTTTTGTTGAGGATGTGTTTGGATATCCAAGGCCTGCTGTCATTCCATATGAATTTTGAGATCATTTTTTCAACCACTGTGAAGAATGATGTTGGTTGTTATTGGTATTGCATTAAAGCTGTATATTGCTTTTGGTAGAATTGCCATTTCACAATATTAATTCTACCTATCCAGGAGCATGGGAGGTCTTTCCATCTTCTCAAATCCTCCTTAATTTCCTTCTTAAGTGTTTTTATGTCTTCATTATATAGGTCTTTCACATGCTTGGCTAGTGTTATCCAAGGTATTTAATATTTTGTTGCTTTTGAAAATGGGACAGCCTTGTTTCTTTCTCTGTATATTTGTCCTTTGCATATAGAAAGGCTACTGACTTTTGTGCATTGATTTTGTATCCCACCACTTTACTGAAGGAGTTAATCACCTTTAGAAGTTTTGAGATGGAGACTTTCAGGTCACTTATGTATAGGATCATGTCATCTGCAAATAGGGCTAACTTGACTTCTTCCTTTCCATTTGAGTCTCTTTTATTTCTTTCTCCTATCTTATTGCTTGTGCTAGTACTTCTAGTACTATGTTAAAAAAGTAGTGGTGAGAGTGGGCACCCTGTCTTATTCCCGATCCCAATGGGAACTCTTTGAGTCTTTCCCCATTATTATTTGGGCTTTCGGTGCTTTATATTTAGCCTTTATTGTGTTGAGATATAAGCCCTCCATGTGATTCTTTCCAGCATTTTGATAATGAAGTGGTCTTGTATTTTGTCTAAGGCCTTCTTTGCAATAACTGAGATGATCATGTGGTTCTTATGGTTAAGTTTATTTATGTGGTATATTATGTTGGCTGATTTCAATATGTTGAACCATCCCTGCATCCTTAGGATGAAGCCTACTTGATCAAAGTGGATAATGCTTTTGATGTGTTGTTGAATTCAGTTTGTGAGGGTTTTGTTCAGAATCTTAGCATCTAAATTCATCAGGTATATAAGGCTATAGTTTTCTTATTGCATCTCTGTCTGGTTTTTGAGTGAAGGTGATGCTAGCTTCTTAAAAGGAGTTGGGCAGGATTTCCTGGTCTCCAATTATGCAAAACAGTTTGAGAAAAATTGGTTTCAGTTCTTCAATGAAGGTTTGGTAGAAATCAGTTGAAAAGACATCTTGTCCTGGACTTTTTTTGGGGGGAGGTTTTTGATTACTTTTTCAATCTCCATTGATGTGATAGGCTTCTTTAGGAGATTAAACTGCTCTGAGTTTAGTTTTGGTAGGTGGTATGTGTCTAGGAATTCATCCATGTTTTTCAGATTATCCAATTTTGTGGGGTAGAGATTTTGGAAGTATGCCCTGATGATTCTTCCAATTTCATGTCTGTTGTGATTGCTCCTTTTTCATTTGTGGTTTTATTAATTTAAGACTTCTCTTTTTTTGCATGATAAATTTGGCCAGGGGTTTGTCAATCTTGTTTATTTTGTTAAAGAACCAGCTCTTTGTTTCATCGATTTTTAAAATTGTTTTCTCAGTTTCCAATTCATTACTTTCTCCTCTGATCTTGATTATACCTTTTTTCAGGTACAATTTCAATTGGAGTTCTGATTTTCTTGATGTTTCCTGGAATTTATTCTTACATTTGATCAAGTCGTCATCAAGCTTAATTGATTGGTTATTGAGATCTTGTATTTATTGACTCACCTTCAATTAATTAATATCTCTTTTGAGGTTCTAATGTTTTCTTCCATCAAGGTAAGCCTACTGTCAAAAGCTGAACCCTCTAAGAGACAATTCTGTTCAATTTAATTGGTACAATTGTTGGTGTTTCGATGGTTTTGTTTCAGTTCAGCAATTCTTTTGGTCAGGGTCTCATTGGTTGCTGTGCTTTCACTTGGGGATTGAATTTCTGTTGGTTTCTCTATGATTTCATTGGAGGCTTCAATTGTAGGTCTAGGCATCCTTGGTGGAGATCTCTTAGCTTTCTAAATTTCTTTGGCTTTTTAAAAATTATTTGTAGCAATCGCTTTTTTATTAGATATGGACATATTTAGTATATAAACAACACATGTTGGTACCATCCTTTCCCACCTCCCTGCCCCTCTGCTGAGGAGGCTTTCCTCATTGGGGATGCAGGTCAACCCCATGGGGACTGTGAGTCATGCATTATGGGGTGGGGGAGAGGCAATGTCTCTGTGCAAAATATTCCAACTTGTGGCTCTGACAATCATTCCACCCCCTCTTCCACAAAATTCCCTGAGCCATGCTGGGCATATTTTAAGTGTACTTTAGTGATAGGCATTTAGGAGCCTCTGGATCTCTGGTTTTGTAGGTGTTGAGTGTCCTCAGTATCTATCTCCATAACCCTGTGCTGATATCAGATTCACTAAGAAAGTAGCACTCTTGCTCATTTCCCCAGTTCCTCTGTGGTTTCAGCTGGGGCCAGGGTGGAGTGCACTGGGTCATTTATCTCCTCAAGTGCAGCTACCATCTGAAAAAGGGAAGCAGATTCTCCAACATGGAATGAAGTCAGCACCATTTAAGTGGGATAACCATTATTAATTTAGAGAGAATTAAAAGGGTATAGTCCCTCTTATAGTCTAAGGTTAGTGGGAACTTGACAATGGAAAGCAGAATCATTATCTGTATATGATTCTGACTTGTTTCCCAGTCCAGATATGGTTTCCTTTCCACTGAGTGGATCTGTTAGCCAATCCAAGAGTTGGCTACCCACCATGTCTGTGTGCCACTATTGCACTTATGTTAGCATCATGTCAGGTTGTTTGCTTCTGAGTCACTTAGATTTTGAGTTGCTTGGGCAGATGTTGGCCACTTTGCCCCAGTAGCTCATGTAGTGCTTTCCACCATTAGATGGGCTAATTATCTGGGGACTGGCTCTCCTCCGGATTCCAGTCAGGTCTCTCCATGGTCCATGCCAACAGTGTATGGTGTCTTCAGCACTAGGATCTTACCATTAACCTCTGGTGGGTAATTAAGTGCTCTGACAGAAGTCTGTCTTGTTTGTTTTGGGAGACCTAGTAGGTCTCTCTGATCAACAGGTCATTGTGGATGTAGACACATCTTGGTACAGGGAATTACAGGCCAGCACCAAGGGAAAAGAGAAAAGAAAAAGACAGAGAAGAAAGAGAAACAGGAGAAATTTGAGGTTAGCTTTCATCTCACCCTCTCCAGGGCCCTTAGATTCAGATGCTCCCCTTAGGGTCCTCTTGAGAGTTCCCCCTTTTAGTCTGACTTCCAGGATAAATTTTCTTCAATAGTATTGTTGAATATGTTCTCCATGGCTCAGGCCTGGATTTCCTCTCCTTCTGGTATACCCATGATCTGGAATTTTCACCGTCTTAGGGTGTCCCACAGTTCCCTTGTATTCTGTTCACTTGATTTTTTGAAGTTAGCAAAGTTTTTGGCCCCCTGACCAATTTCTGTCTTGTCTTCCAGGTCAGAGGTTCTGTCTTCCACATGAGTAACTCTATTGGTGTGTGGTTGTAGAGAGGTTTTTATAATTTCTATTTGATTTTTGTCTTCTTTTTTGTTATTTTGCATCATGTCCATCTCTTTTTTTTTTTTTTGCAGGTATACAGTTTAATGTATTTTAATAGCAAACTTACAGGAACAGCACAGAAGACAGACAACATTAAAAACATGTTCTTGCATGTAGGATAACTCAGTTAGAAAAGTATAGTGAATGGATGGAATCTACTGTATGATAAAAATGCTACAAACACCATTTAGTTGCCATCAAGAAGAAATTTACTTTAAAAAAATACAAATGCTGGCATTGTTCAGAAAAATTTAACAGGTTTATTTATAATTGTTATAAAGTTGAACTGTTGAAACTTGTTCACTGAAACATTTTGACTTGCATTAATGCTTTACATCCCCGCATTTATATTAAAAATCCACACACAAATGAAAATGAAGAAACTGCCAATACCTGATTCCTGTCCCCTAGTTTTCCACTCGCAATCATATACTTAAGTACCTTCTAACCCCATGGAAAAAAATATCTAACATTCAGAACTACTGATAACAGGAAGAGAGAAAAAAATTTTTTTTGAGAATGAAATGTTTCCCATCATAGTGGACTCTTAAGCATGCTCTCCACGTATGCGGCGTGCTAGCTGGATATCTTTTGGCATAATTGTTACACATTTGGCATGGATAGCACAGAGGTTGGTATCTTCAAAAAGGCCAATCAGATAGGCCTCACTTGCCTCCTGCAAAGCACGAATAGCTGCACTTTGAAAGCGCAGATCTGTTTTGAAGTCCTGAGCAATTTCTCGCACCAGACGCTGGAAGGACAGTTTGCGAATCAGAAGTTCAGTGGACTTCTGATAGCATCTAATTTCATGGAGTGCCACAGTACCAGGCCTGTAAGGATGAGGTTTCTTCACCCCTCCAGTAGAGGGCGCACTCTTCCAGCGGCTTTTGTAGCCAGTTGTTTCCTGAGTGCTTTACCACCAGTGGATTCGTGGGCAGTCTGCTTTGTACAAGCCATGGTATAAAGACCTCCTCACCTACCCCCCTTCTCCTATGGCTGCAAGCTCGGTGACCTAGAAGGTGGTGCTGGCGTTAGAGAGCGATGGTGGCGGCGGCGTGGCGGTGGCTGCGAACACAATTGAAAGATCCCATCTCTTTTTTTGAGGCATGATTTCAATTCAAGTTCTGATTTTCTTGATGCTTCCTGGAATTTATTCTTGCATTTGATCCACTCTTCATGAAGCTTAATCAACCAGTTGTTGAGATCTTCCATTTATTGACTTACTGTCAATCAATTCCTATTTCTTTTGAGGGTTCTAATGTTTTCTTTAATCAAGTTAAGCCTACTGTCAAAAGCCTCCCCAAGCAAGGCACAATGGGACCTGCAAGGACCAGGAGACTGGGAGGAGAAGTTAACAGGGATCTGGCCTACTTTGTGCTGTACCATCTAGCACACAGACCACTGCAGGGAACCCAAACTAGGGACATGGGAGGAGCCCGGAAACAAGGGTCTGGCCTACTTACTCCAGACTGGAGTGCCCTCCTGCACACTGTTCAAGAAGGCATCCCAGACTCTGGGGTGGTGGAAGGAGCCCAGAAACAGGGGTCTGGCCTACTAACTCCAGATCAACATGCCCATCTGAACACTGTCTATGCCACCCTGATTGGGGAGGTAGGGGCTCGTTGGCTTTTCTGAGTTGTGGTCTACCCATTTTGGGGAGACACTTTATTCTATTGAGGAGGAATCAAGTTTTTGTCCTTGTAGGATTTTCAGAAGGTGTTCTAAGTGTGAACTGGATGGGTATACTGATATGGAATGGGGTTATAACCACAGATGCACAGATTGTGGAGATTGCAGGTACGTCAAAGGTACCTGGGGTACTGGGAGCTTTGGTCTACTCACTCCACTTGTAAGTACTCTTCTGCACATAGGAATCATGGGTTAGGGAACCAGGTGTCAGGAAGCTGGAAAGCCAGAGGCAAGAGGCCTGCTCCTACAGTGGCCAGTGTACACTCTGACTCAGGGGAATAGGGATGTTGGTACTCAGAGGCCATCAGAGCAAAAGACCTGTTTCCACAGCCCCTACACAGGGGCCAGACCTCCCCAAACAAGCTGCAGGGGGACCTACAGGGACCAGGAAACTGGGTGGAGCTCTGGGGATCAGGGATCTGGCCTACTCACTCTGCCCCTGCTGCACCCTCCTGAGCAGGGTATCCTGGAATGGGGGCCCAAATGCACTTTAATCAGGAAGGCAGAGCAAGGAGCCTACTTCCAAAGTAAGCTCGCAGGGTCCAAGCAGCCTGAAGCAAGCTGCAGGGAGACCTACCTAGGAAAGTGGGAGGAGCCCCAGGGAACAAGAATCTGGCCTACTCACTCCACTCTCATTGGTGCAGCGCATGTTCTCTCATGTGTAGATCCTCACTTGTAATGTTTGTATTATGTAAATAAGAGGACTGAGACTTAGTATGGTTTATGATTTGGGGAAGGAGACCACAGAGGTGTTGGGAAAGGAGGAAAGGACAAAATTAAGGAAGTGGCAGTAAAGCAGAAAGGAGGATAAATTTGGGGAAGAAGAAAGGGTAAGGAGGAAAAGGGGGGAGAAGAAAAACATAAAGAAATGTGTTTGAAAACAACATAATTAAACTATCTTTGTATGCTAATAAATAAATTTAAACAAAAAAGAATTCCAGAGGAGATGGCTCAGTGGATAAAATGATTGCCTGGCCAGGGTGAGTACCTGAATTTGGATCCCCAGAGCCAACATAAAACCTGACACAACAGAGCAAGAGTCCACACACCACTGCTTTCAGAGAGATGGAAACATACAAGAGAATCCCCTAGAAACTGGTGAGCTAGCTAGCCTGATAAACACAGTGGTAAACAGCAAGAGATCGTGCCTCAAGTAAGGTGGAAGGTGAGGATGGACACACGAGATTGTCTTCTGACCTCCACACATGTGCTGTGGCATGTGCATGCCAACTCTCTCTCTCTCTTCCTCTAAGAATGTTACAGCTGAGAACTTAAAATAAGTATGGGGCCCTCCTGAGCATGGAGCACAATGACTGCACAAGTTGCTTGCACATGAGACTCACCCTGCCTCAAAGCCCACTGTGCCTCACAGGGCCTGGGTAGCACATTCACCTGGGATTGAAGTGTTTCCTTAACTTAAGAGACGATTTATAGAAATGTGTGCAGAGATATGGGAGAAAATCATGAGTTGCAGTAGCAGCAACTTTGGCAACCAGGCAAAAGGGACACTGGAGGGTCAAGGGTGCCCAGAACTGGGATGAAAGAAAAAGCCGTGGAAAACAGTCCCCTCCAAACAGCTGTCATTATAGATAAAGAAAAGAGCTACCCAGATTGTGCCAAATTATAGAGAGGAAGGTGGACACAGAACTAATCTCTCTCCTAATTTCCTTCTTCAGGGTCAAAAGGCAAGAAAGTCAGGGCAATATGGTTCCTGAATGCCCCCTTGAGGCCTGAGTGAAATAAGGAAAATGAAGAATGAGTTTTAGAGCAAGCATATTAAGCAAATCTCCAGACATTTGTTTCTCATATTTCCATCCTTTAGAAGAGCTCTCATCAACCTTGGCTACACACCAGAATCACGCAGAGAGCTCTCACAGCTCCCAGATCCCTTAGGAATCCCCAGGAAGTCTGATTTCAGTGACCTAGGTAGCCAGGCTAACCTCAGGATGTTTAACGTCTTCCCATTGTTTCTGATGAGCAACCCAGGCTGAGCATGAAAGCACGAGAAACTTGTCATCTGTGTCCTTGAGGTAGACTGCTTCATATGTTCTTCAAAAGCCATAAAAAGATTCTAAGGATCTGAAACACAGGCTGGATCCAAAACTGTGATTCTAACTAGAGAACACATCAGAACTACCTGGAATGCTTGTTAAGCACATCAAAATCACCTGGAGGGCTTAGAGTTTAAGTGCCTATGGTGGTTTGATTCAGATGTCCCCCATAAACTTAGGTGTCCTGAATGCCAGGTTCCCAGGTAATGGAGATTTGGGAATTAACACCTGCTGGAGGCAGTGTATGGTTGGGGGGATGGGCTTATGGGTATTATAGCCAGTTTCCCCATACCAGTGTTGGACACACTCTCCTGTTGCTGTGGTCCACCTGATGTTGGCCAGGGGGTGATGTCCACCCTCTGCTCATGTTACCATTTTCCCTGCCATTATGGAGATTCCCCCTTGAGCCTGTAAGCCAAAATAAACCTCTTTTTTTCCCACAAGCTGCTTTTGGTTGGATGATTTCCACCAGCAGTGCGAACCTGACTGCAATAGTAAAGTGATTCTGAGGAGTGGGGTTGCTGCTAGACACCTGACTATGTGGCTTTGGCCTTTTGGAGCTGATTTTCAAGAGGAATGTGGAAGGATTTGAACCTTGGCATAAGAGATGCCTGGCAGTGCTATAAATAGAGCTTGATGGACTATTTTGGTCAGAATTGAAAGACCTGAATGCAGTAAGGACTATGGACTGTGAGGTTTGGCTTATGAGGGTGAGAAAGAGCTTTGCTTGGACTGGGCTAGAGGTAGTTTGTGTGAAAAGCTTGCTGTTATGCCCATGTCCTGAGATGTTGTACAGGGTTGCTTTGCATAGAAATGAACTGATGTGAACAGAGGGATATGGCACAGAAAGAAAAATCTTTGAGTGAACTGCTTCCTGTTCAGCTGCAATTGAGAGATTATAACCTTTGCGACTGGGCCAGCTGACCTGCACTGGGGCAACAGGAAGAAGGTTGACTCTTTGGAAGTGGCCTGAGTGTTCAAGGAGTGTCCTGTTCTTCAAAGTCTGCTTTATTCCCACCTGGATTAATAAATTGGTACCCTACCTGCTATTATGGAGTAGAAGATATGCAGGAAAGAGAGGGTTATTGAGTTTGCAACACAGTCTTGTGTTTTGGAAATGGGTTTTGGAAAGGGCAGTGTGAAGCAGGTTTGCTGGATGCCTGCATGGCGACCCCATGGGGCCATTAGGATGAACCGTGAATTGCAGTGGAGACCCAGTGGAGCTGCTGGGACCATGAGATGGCTTCTAAGGAAAGCTGTCAGCCCTGGATGAAGTTTTCCAGGACTGTGAGTAGCCTAGATAGAGGGGCAGAATTGGAATTCTAGAGACTTCTTGATGGTTGGAATTATCAGACTTGGAGATTTGTCAGTGGCTAGAGTTGTTGGACTTGGAGCCACAGAGTTTGGTATTTGCCCTGTTTAAATCATATATTGCTTGAGTATTTCTTTACTATGCCCAATGCCATCTTTTGCAGTGTGAATGTTTTTCAGTTCCATTATGGGTTTTTTGAGGTTATTTTTTGGTATTATAGCTCAGTTAAAAGACCTTGGATCAGGGGGGTGTATGAACATCATTGGAATTGATAAAAACTATGGGGACTTTTAAAGTTAGATGAACGTATTACATTTTACATCATGGATGGTTATCAATTTATGGGGGCCAGGGGCAGAATGTGGTGGTTTGATTCAGGTGTCCCCCATAAATTTAGGTGTTCTGAATGCTAGATCCCCAGCTGATGGAATTTTGGGAATTAATGCCTCCTGGAGGGAGTGTCTTGTTGGGGGAGGGCTTATGGGTGATATAGCCAGTTTCCCCATGTCAGTGTTTGGCACACTCTCCTGATCCTGTTGTCTACCTTATATGGGCCAGGGGGTGATGTCCACCCTCTGCTCATGCCATTGTTTTTGTGGAGCTTCCCCTTGAGCCTGTAAGCCAAAATAAACCTCTTTTTCCTACAAGCTGCTCTTAGTTGGGTGATTCCTACCAGCAATGCTAACTGGACTGCAATAGTTGGTATTGTTGGTCCCCACACCACACCACCAATGGGAATCAACATGTTCATCAGTAGTAGCCAGAGACTCCAAAACAGTTGGCTGGAGTTTAGCAGCATCCAAAAAAAAAAAAAAAAAAAAAAAAAAAAGGCAAAGGGACCTGCTTGAAGAACCCAACAGCATTTTGACTCTTGTTCACTGATTTCACTGGCAGTGATGGGCCAGTAAATTCAAATGTCCTTTATTGATATTTAAAGAACATTGTGATTTTTGGTATCTTTCTGTCAACTACTGAACCCCCGTGACAGCTATTTTTTAAAGTTTTATTTTACATATAACTGGTTATACTCTTTTATCCCCTCACCCCTGCTCCTATTACCCTGGGGCCCTCCTCAGTGGGGTAATGGTATTCACTGTGGGGTCATGAAGGTTTCACTCAGTTCTTGTGGAGTAGCAGGGTGGCATGCCTCAGGGTATTCCTACCCACTCTGGCTCTTACAATCTTTCTCCTCACTCTTCCACAATGTTCCCTGAGCTATGGTAGGCCTGTTGGCAGTTTGATTTAATGTTGAATTCTCTGTAGCCTCTGGATTTCTTCTTTGATAGGTTTTGATTAATCACCATGTCTGTCACCATCGCCCTGGAGCTGGTTGTCAGGCTAGCAGTAAGAACAGTATTCATGTTGCTGCTTCCTCTACAATTTCTCCTGGGCCTTGGAAGATGTGGTAGAGGTGGCACATCTTGTGGTGGGCAATTTGCTATCTTCTTATTGATGGAAAAGAAAGTACTCCTTTGTGTTCTCTACCATCTGTAAAATAAAACAGATTTTCCAACCAAGAGTGAGAGCAGCTTGGGTTAGAGGGGGTATGCAAAGTTATTTGAGAGATTATTCTTTGGTGTGGAAGCCCACTCTCTTCTTCAGAGAGTATTGAAGGTCTCTCTCTGAAGTGTGAGTTTTCTGACCATGGGATTCTGACTTGGTTTCCTGTATCAGATATGAGTTCTCTCCCACTGAGCAATGCCCATGTCCACTCAGAGAAGTTGGTTACCCACAGAGTGTAGAGAGCCGAGAGGTGACCGCCATTATGGCGCTGACATCCGGCCTCGGCCCTGGTGAGAATAGCGCATGTGCAAGTGGCAAAAGCGCGCCAAGTCACTGCCCAGCCCGGGCATATGAGCGTCATATGAGCATCATATGAGCGCGCAGCCAATCAGCAGAGTACACGCCACCTAGGGGCTATATAAGCGGCGCCATTTCGGGGGCGCTGGGTCTTCCTCTTTCATCTGTTCAATAAACGCTTGCTGCAGAAGGATCCTGGTGTCCGCGTGCGTTCTTGCTGGCGAGACGACTACGCGGGCTACAACTGGTACCGAAACCCGGGACGCCGGGTGCCTGTCATCGCCGGCGCCGAGGAGACCCCCCATTCACGGGGAAGGATTCAGAACTGCAGGACTGAGGTAGGTTCTGAGAGGCATGTTTGGTCTTGACTTGTCTCATCTTTCATCCAAATTGGTAGGAGCAATTTTCGCTCTCCCTATTGTGATGGTGGCTCTCGTTCTCTTCTTTGTGAACATGGGAGCCTCACATTCGGAGCTACAAGACAGCATGTCAGAAACAGAACGGGATAAAAGGTTAGGGGCCCTTGAGGAAAAAGAAAAAGACGTCTCTAAGAAAAAAGGCCTTTCCGCGGACGCTAAGTCCACAGAAAGAAAAGACAAGGGAAAAGACGCCCTGGGAGAGAAACATGAGAGGGAAAAGAGAAGTCCAAAAAGGAGGCTTCTTTATCCGATAAAAGAATTGGAGGCTTTAGGAATTGATAGCTCAGAGTCTGAGGATCTTAGTCCCTCCGAGGAGGAAGAATTAGATGGTGAAGCGGCTCGCTATGGGGAGGAGAGATATTATTTTGATGAGCTACCGCAAAATCGAAAACAAAAGAAGATAGGAGATAAGAACCACGCGGCTTTTCAATCTGCCGCCCCTATCATTCCCAGTGCTCCTCCGCCTTATGCCGGCAAGCATTGTTCAGATTCCTTCCTTTCAGAGGGGGACAGAAGGAGGTGCTTACAAGCCTTCCCGGTGTTTGAGGCTGCGGATGGAAACCGCGTCCATGCGCCGGTAGAGTATGCCCTCATTAAGGAACTTGCTAAATCAGTTAATAAGTATGGAGTAGATGCTAATTTTACAGTCATGCAGCTTGAGAGACTCGCCACTATGGCAATGAAGGAAAGACTGCAGAGGACTTTGTTGGAACTGGGCTATTGGAATAAGGGCTGGCTGCGTTCTGCTGCTGAGGTCCAGAGTGTTTGATCAAGGTTAAATTTGTAATGGACTGATGTGCTTGGCTAGAGATATTGGACTGAGAGATTTAAGAATTTAAGCTGGAAAACCTCAAGAAAGTTAAAATTACAGGCACTGAGACTGGTTTTAGGTTACTGAACCTGCTATTGTCAAACACATTAGCAATCTTAAGGAAGATATCCAACTGCTTTACATTAAAACAATGGAAAGGATGCCTGAGGAAAGGCTATCATAGAAATGCAAACACTTTTGGAAAGAGTTGACTGGAGGAGGAACCTGCTTTTCAAGGCTATTGAACTTGAACTGCAGAAGTTTGATGTTTGTTTGATGGTGGTTGAGTTTACATTGTTTTAGTCTCTCCTTGCTTTAATCCCAGAGGAATTCGCCCATTACAAATTTGGCAGATGGATGTTACTCACGTCCCATTTTTTGGCAAATTACAATATTTACATGTTTCCATTGATACTTGTTCTGGAGTTATGTTTGCTTCCCCATTAACCGGGGAGAAAGCAGCCCATGTTATTCAACACTGCCTCGAGGCGTGGAGTGCCTGGGGGAAGCCCAAAACTCTTAAAACTGACAATGGACCAGCTTATACTTCTCAAAAACTTGGACAGTTCTGTCACCAGATGGGAGTGACCCATTTGACAGGTCTCCCGTATAATCCTCAAGGACAGGGTATTATAGAACGGGCTCATCGCACTCTAAAGTCTTATACTCTTAATTTTTTAAATTTGGACAGTCAGGGCCATTTGGTGGCTGACCGTCATTGCTCAGAGCCTAACAGGCCACAGGAGATGGTTAAGTGGAAAGATGTTTTGACTGGTCAATGGAGAGGCCCGGATCCTATTTTAATAAGATCCAGGGGAGCTGTTTGTGTTTTTCCACAGGAAGAAGACAATCCATTCTGGCTACCAGAACGCCTAACACGTAGACTTGTGAGACCTGACGAATCATCGAGATCCTGTGCAGGAGCCGAAGAAGTGGACAAGATCCATTATGAAGACCCTACTCTACTAGAGTTGACCCCTCCCTAGCTGTGGGCCTGACATCCTGGATTTCTTCAGCCTTCTCTTTCTTTAAGGAATGGGTGGGAGTGGCGCTGTTTGGTGCAGCCCTATGTTGTGGCTTAGTGTTCCTGCTTTGGTTGTTCTGCAAGCTCAGAGCTCAACAGCAACGTGACAAGGTCGTTATTGCGCAAGCACTTGTGGCTATGGAACAGGGATCATCTCCTGAAATTTGGTTAATTAATTAGACTGAGACCCTCAGTCGATGCACCTCAAGGGTTTAGCCCATTGCACTGAGTCGATGGGAGATCTAAGTCTAATCAGCCCTTGCCTAAGTGGCTGCAGCACCAAAATATGAGATTGACAGCCCTTGCACCCCCAGGAACAATATTCCATTGCACAGGGATGGGTGTTAACTCCCCTTTTTGTCTCTCCCTTGGCCTTTGCACTCAGAGGACTTGTCTCCATTGCACCTGATAAGGTGAGGGAGTGAGCTCTTGATCGCTTATTCCCCAAGGAAGGAATTTGCTTGATCGAGCATAGGGTTGTTTGGTGCTGCGCTGGCTGGGCTATGAGGCAGTTGTCATCTTATTAAAACAAACAGGGGGAGATGTAGAGAGCCGAGAGGTGACCGCCATTATGGCGCTGACATCCGGCCTCGGCCCTGGTGAGAATAGCGCATGTGCAAGTGGCAAAAGCGCGCCAAGTCACTGCCCAGCCCGGGCATATGAGCGTCATATGAGCATCATATGAGCGCGCAGCCAATCAGCAGAGTACACGCCACCTAGGGGCTATATAAGCGGCGCCATTTCCACCCATTCCTTAACTGTGTATGTCTTTCCAGCTACTTGATTTCAGAGTCTGCAGGGTCCCCTACTTATTCATGCTATTGGTGACATTGTCCTACAGTGGCTCCCATAGGGATTTCTAGCACTATGAGGTATATCCAGGAGGGACCTAGTTTCCCTCTGGGTTCCAGCATGGTATTCTGATATCCTATGACCACAGCCTGTGATGTCTTCAGCAATAGGTCTTACCTTTTATCTCTGGCAGGTAATCAAGTGTTTTGGCAATGACCTACATTGTTTTGGGGACCTCAATGGTCTCCTTGGCCAAAGCTTGTGACAACTATTTGATGTCTATCATCATCACTTTTTCCTGTTTCTCAATTCCACCCAGTTCCACACTAGGTTAAATATTTAAGTAAGTAGGTGAAGAAATGAATGAACTAGCAAATAAATGATGTTTTCTATGCCTTTAGATAAAGCCAATTCATTTGTTCCCTAGCCAAGCTGGGGATGCTTAGATAAAACTGAACTGGGCTGGGTGTGGTGACACACACCTTTAATCCCAGCACTTGGGAGGCAGAGTTAGGAGGATCCCCATGAGTTTAAGGCCACCCTGAGTCTACATAGTAAATTCCAGATCAGCCAGATGCTAGAGTGAGACCCTACCTTGGAAAACCAAAAAAACAAAAACCAAAAAACAAAAAAACAAAAAAAAAAAAAACTAAACTGCTGTCCATTTACTGTTTCTCCATATCCCACTCAGGCCCAAGTGTCCTCCCTGACAGCGAGCTTTGGGCTGCCATATCAGGATCTATACTCCGGAAGTTACCTTTACTCCGTACTCCTCCTTGGCCTTTCTAGGCATACAAAGAACTAGTATTCCCTGCCTTTTAAAAATTTGAAAATCTTTATCGTCAGACAACCCTAGACTTCCCAATTCTTCTAAGACTTGAAGACTATTTTCTACATCTTCCTTGAGCAAGTACTAAAAGCCCTACCATTCAGAAAGTTCATATTTCTTTTACCTAAAGCTTCTTCTTTTGCCCTTGAAGTCAATGTTTACTTATTGTTATTATTTTTTTTAATTTTTTTGTTTTGTTTTATTTATTTATTTGACAGCAACAGAGAGAAGGAGGCAGAGAGAGAGAGAGAGAGAGAGAGAGAGAGAGGAGAGAATAGGCGTGCCAGAGCTTCCAGCCTCTGTAAACAAACTCCAGATGCGTGCGCCCCCTTGTGCATCTGACTAACATGGGTCCTGGGGAATTGAGCCTCGAACCGGGGTCCTTAGGCTTCACAGGCAAGCGCTTAACGGCTAAGCCATCTCTCCAGCCCAGATAAAGAAATTCTTATCTTCACATTGGCTGTGTATATTTGGAACTTTACTATATTAGGGAAATCTGAAATTTTATTCTACTAACTAGTCTTTACTAAAAACTCTTCATCTTTTGCTTTCCACATTGGTAATTCCATCAAGTTAATAAATATTGGAGATAGTTGAAGAGAAAACCATAAGCTACAAAGGTCTATAACTAAGAAGAGATGTATTAGGCTGCTGTGTCATGTTGCTGGGAAAACAGCATTTGGGAATGGATGAAAATGACTTCCAACAAAGGCTCAAGTTCATAATGGAAAAGTTAAACATGATCTTTTTAATAGTTGGTAAAAATACCCCAACAGAACACATTACTATTTCAGGCTTCTCATGAATGAGGTTATGCTACAAGAATGATGAAAGAAGTGCTTGCTTACAGCTTTATTGACAGGATCATGATCTGTCCATCATGCCAGACTCCTCACAAGTTTATGAGAGAGCATAGTGCCACAGAGACCGTGCCCACTGCAGGCTCCTATCTCCAGGCGGAGTTCAACTACACCAGACCTCTCAACCTTTGTCTAAGAGATGGACTGTTTTCTGTACCTCACTTGGATATTTCATTGCCAATGTTAATAACCTTCATGTTCAGAAAGTTCTTTCTGTACTCTTCACCTAAAGCAGATTTCCCCATTTTTTCTGCAATTAAAGTCAGTTTCTACTTACTTTGGCCTTAATAGAGATACAGAAAATTTGATCTGTGCCATTAGTACTTTATGCATTTGAAACCTGACTATATTAGGACAATCTGAAATTTCATTTGGCTGGGTAAATAGCCCTGATTCTGTTTACTTCTCCTCAAGTACCCTATTACCCAAGCTTCGAACCATTTTTATTATATCCTTTCAGTTCGCTCTAACATTTTCATGTTCTTCTCTGTTGTGTTTCTAAAACCAAAGTGCGTGTGCTTATTGAAGACTTCTGAAATGCTCAGGAGAAGGAGAGGGTTGCTATTCACAAGGCTCTCTTCTGTGGACTGCCTTGATTTTTTTTTCCTTTCCATTAGCAATTCTTTTTGGAAATAAGCCTTGTTTAAAATCGGGCATGAACTTCCAGTTTAGAATGGCAGACTGAGCTTGGACATCTACCTCCTCTTTCCTCCAAAAATCTCTTTGAAATAACAGCAAAGAGTTTTGGTTTTTAATTAAAGAAGAACAATACTGGAAAACATATGGTCAAAATTGTTAGAGAATTCCTAGAGTACAGAAAACATGTGTGATCAGATAGAGACAGAGCAAAGAAAATAGAGCCTGAGATAGTGGCAGTAAGTCTGGAGCATCGTCAGGAGTCCCAGTAGAATTCCCACTTCAAAGTCCCCAAATGCACAGTGAGATGAGCCAGTTGCCAGCTCCATTCTTCAGAAGACCATCCCTACTCCATATCCACCAGAAAGCACTGGACCTAGGGCACTTGTGCCCTGGGGCTAAAACTAAAATGATCCACTTGAAAGGAAGTGGCTGATTTGTGCCCCAAACTTTGCAGTGAGTGTCCTGGGATATCAGGAAAAACCAGAACAGTGGCTTAGTATTTCCAGAATTTACCACAGCTGAGAGGCTCTGCTCCTCCTATCACCATCGTATTTTGGGACCTAGGTACATGGGGGGGGGGGGGAGCTACTACTACATTTTCCATGGTAGAAGGAGAAAGGAGGGCTTGGGGGTCAAAGAAAAAATACTCTGGCTTCTGAGTGACACATACCTCCTCTGCTCAGCTTATTGGCATAAGGAATCCTGTGGCCTTAGTTAAGCTCAAGTTCATCAAGAATCATCACTTTCCCAAGGGCCTAGATGTGAACACCATGGGAAGTGCATGCTAAGGGGTGTTCATGATTACTCTGTTGCCTACCATGAATCAGAGGAAAAAGAATTTTCATCACCAGTTAAGGGAAAGAATTTGGGATACCAAAAATGGAAGTGGAAAAAGAACTGGAAATAATCTCATAGGGAGAAGGAGAGCTGTGCTGGCAAGTGACAGACCCAACGGCCCTTCTTGTCTCTAATTCCCCTTTGGTTAAATGGCAACTGGTTTTCATGAGGGCAATTCAGAGCTTGATTTCCATTCCAGGAAATAATGGGTATATCAGAACATGAATGTTGGCTTTAAACCACCTCAGCTGAGAGAAGAGATCACCTCATAAGGTTGTAATAAATTAAATTTCCCCTGCTACAGCACAGAGGAAGAGACAAAATTATTCTAGATCCTTCCTCGCTTTCTTGTACAAAGATGGCCATGATAACGGTTAACGTTTGGGACCTTTGAATCGTAATCAGCAGATGACCGTTGTGTTTCCCTTAGTGGGGCTCAGAAGGTACACATAGTTTGTCCTAGCCAAGCACCAAGGGTATTTGTATTGCCTTGATATCATCCTATAAACTCATCTACATTTTTATGACCAGCTACATTTTAACACCAAGCATTCACTATGTAAGCAATTATTTTTCTAGAAATAACAAAATTGCCTCCATTTTATGCTCTCTTTTGTGGCCTAAAAGTGCACTTTTATGATGATTTTTCTTTGAATACTTAGCTTCCTGGGCAATGACATCAGTGAGAACAGACAGCAAGGAAACACACTGTATAAGGTTTTTAAATGTGGTTAAAAGTTTGGAAAAAAAAAAATCCAGATTCTTCCAATCAATGATATCCTTGGCAGAGAATGGCTTGCCCCAAACCCCTCCTTTCTCCCAACCCTGGCTGTGCCAGCAGGAACGGGTGACTTTCATTCAGAAAATCAAATGTGCTCACATAATAGCAAGGAAAATAAATCATTTTTTTAAGGGCAAAAATCACATGGCAAGTCAATCAAAGAAAGCTGCTCTGTGGCTACCTCAGAATTCTCCATGAAGCTTACATCTCTAATTTGTCGCTATCCAGGTGAACTTACAGGCTTCCTACCCACGCAGTCCTCCTATATGAAGGGACCTCCTAAAGAATAAAGGACAACTTGCTTCCCTGCCTCCCCAGGCTGCTCTGGGCCTATTTAAATCTGCAAGCATTGACTGCCTACTTTGCGTGTCCAGAGCCTGGGGGAAATTGGAAGGACAGGATGGAAGAACAGAGGTCCTGCCTTCCACAAGCTGTGGCTGAGCCATGAGAAATCAAGGAAACAAATTGCTGCAGCACATGTTACCACTCACTCCAGGCGCTGAAGCGCTGCAGTCTGCCCAGTGACCATTGTACTATACACATGAACCCACTATCTTTACACAAAATTCCCCATATATGGAGAAACTGATGTGCAAAAAAAAAAAAAAAATGTCATTTGTCATAGCCCCACAGCTTGTAAGCAGCAGGACCAGGAATCAAATACAGACTGCTCTAGAGTCTTGGGGCATCCCAGGCCTGAAACTCAGCATAGAAAATGATTTGAAGAATGAGGGGCAGTTTGCCAGGCACTTTGGGAGTGACCTATGAAGTGTAGTCCACCACCTTCCAATTTCTGTTGCTGACTCACTGAGCATCTACGGAGCACGAGGCACCATATGCCATGCCAGAAATTCTGCCCCGTAGAGGATACCCTCCCTCTCCTAAGGAACGAGAGTCACTTGATTTGATTTGGAAACCCATTGAGTTTGGATAAATTGTTTGAGGGTGGCATAAACTCTTAAACTCTCAGAACTAAGTCAGAACTGGGAAATCTGTCAAACTTGGGGTTTCTGTTCTACACCTCAGTAAAAGCAAACAAACAAGCAACAACAACCCAGAGCCTTCATTGTTTCCCCTCTAGCAAAACACTTTTATTTTCCATAAATGCTTTAATCAGTTTGGAGTATTGGTTTAAACATTTAGTATATGCTCGAGAACTTTAAGCATCAAACAGACTTTTAAAGTGGCTTTTCCTGTTAACACAATGTTTCTTCAAACCAGCCTATTGTGCCAAAGCTCATCGTATAAAAGTAATCTTGCCAGTAATGTCAGCTCGAGGGGCCATGTTGCAGCAGCAATGGACTGACCTGTGTTGCAGTTCTGCGTTCACAGTTTTCCTATCTTTTGTGCACAACTTGCAGACTTGCTTTGCCGTCTTGTCAAGTCACTTGCGTTATTTGTGATAATACTTACCCTTTATTATAATTAACGCAAGTCATGGGAAGGTTCAACTGTTTTCATTAGTTGACTGAGAACAACAACGTCTAATATTTCATTGAAATCAGATGTAATGTTTCTGTTCCAAGGTCAGCTGGAAACTAATAGGAATAATTTAAGCCATAATATCCCAGCTGAGGTTGAGCCATGCTAATCATCCCACAGACCATACTGGAGTGATTCTGGACGAGGTGGGGGGAGGAATCACATCCTATTTCTCCCTCATTAACTGCCCCGAAGACGGACTCTGTAAGAGGAAAGAATTAATCTTAGCAGGGTGGTCACAGTCCATGCCTCAGGAACCCTCAGCAGCCAGGAGCCACAAACAAGTGGCTGTAGGGAGGCTAGAGAGCTGGTCTCCCTTTCTCCTCCTCTTTGCAGTTTTCTCCCTGTCCTACAGCTCAGTAATATGGATATGGAGTCAAGGGATCCTGAGAATGTCTAGAATCTTCTGGAAAGTTCTCTGACCGCCTCCCTCTCTCCAAAAACAAAATAAGGCTGTACCCTGAACATAAATAAGCTTTGAAAGTGAGGATGGACACTTCCTCTTCTGGCAGGAACTTTCCTGAGAAGCATTTTGTAATTGTATCTCACCACCTTATTTCTGGAAATTTCTGGCCTTTAGCTGTGATCATTATTCTTAACTGAGAAGGTAATGAGGGATTCACCTTCTTCAGAATAAGGGATTCTGTCTATTCAGGGGTCTGGTTGTTTCCTGGCGTCTTTTCTTTCCATGAATGAAATCAAGCTGAGCAGATGGTACTTGTGCAGCTGTGAATTTAAAAGAAGAATAAAGTCTGTCTGAGGCAATAAAGAAATCTAGAATGCATACAGTCACCCTCTGCCTAGTTAAGGCATTGTAAATAGATAAGTGAAGATATGCTCTTGTCAGAGATTGAACAGTCCTAATTCTGTTAGTGCCTCAAAGGAACTGCAAGCTGACAGGATCAGAGCCTCCAGAGAGAGTGCCTAACTCCTGGCCCTGCCCTCTTCTCTCCAGTTGCTTTGAAACCTTTCAAACAAGAAGTCTAAGGAGCAACTCTCTGGGCTTTGGGAATGCATCAAGGTCTGTCAAAGACCTCTAAGTACCAAATGTTCTGGGGAATGTGGAGGACATTATTACTTACACAGAGGGTTCCAGACCAGGGATGGAAGAGTTGCTCTTGGCTGTAAGAAAATTTTAAGCTGCTGGGGGTGGCCCCTTAGCACTCTCACTGCTGTGAAGCCCAGGCAGAGAGGTTCACACTGGTCATCATCTTCTCCTCTCTCTCTCTCTCTCCTTTTTTAAAAAAAAATATTTATTTGGCCAGATAGAGAATGGGCATGCCAGGGCCTTCAGCCACTGCAAACTAACTCTAGACATATGTCACCTTGTGCATCTGGCTCATGTGGGTACTGGGGAATCGAACCTGGGTCTTTAGGCTTTTCAGGCAAGCAACTTAACCACTAAGCCATCTCTCCAGTCCTGTCTCTTCTTTTCCTTGCTTTCTAGTAAAGTTTTAATCCCTATAGTCACTCACCCTTTGCCAAGCGGTTTCATATAAGGGGCTAAAACACAGTGAATTATTATACTCACATTACTTTCCTTTTATCACCTCACTAGCTTGCTAGTCAGGAAAGTCAGCCTCAGAGGTCATATAACACAAGAGCCAAGCCAGCCTAGAACTTGAACCTGAGTGTCTTACTCCACACCCAGTGTGCTCTCTTCCCCCTGCAGTGCTGCCTCCTGCCCTGTGGGCTGACTGACCATGGGAGAGTAGTGAGGAGGCAAGGCAGACGGGAACAGGTTCTGTTGTCATGAGTGGATTTGAGCCACTTTTGTAGTACTGGGACAGTCCTTAGGACATCTCTTTTCTAGTACACACACTAGCAAATGTGTGAAAATGCACCCACATTCCATATTACCTATAATTCTTGCACATTTGAGAAGTGGAAACTTGTAATTTTACAATGAATAACACTTTACAATTGCCTATGAGTTCTTGATCACTTACAAAATAATGAAATTGAAACTATACATTGCTTTCAATATAATGAGAGTTTCATGAATTCTAAATTAAACACTAACTGAAATTAACATGGCATTACACTTGGAAGATAAACATTTATTAATTTTAGTTTTACTGTTTTTCCATCTTGGAATGAAAGCTTTAAAACTTTTATAAAGCATTTTAGCTGATTTTGATGTTTTCATAAATCTTATGCCAGGAGTTACACTTCTCATGCCGGATGTACAAAAACAACCTAGTGATGTCTACTGCTGCAACAAACATGGCCCATTCTGTGTGCATCAAACACTAAGTCTGGGTCTTCCCCATCAGGCCTACTGCAAATGCTTTCAAAAAGTTCTTGATACTAAGAAAACTCCCCAGTATGACACACAAATATATTACCCTAGAGTCTGCTCATCATACATCAATTTAAGCCATAAAGCCTTAAGAAACTGGAATGTTTATTGTACTCTGCAGTCCCAGTGAATACACGAAGCAGCACAATCGTTTATGAGGACTGAGGTTTATCTTAGCTAACAACAATATTAACTGAATGATCTCTACAGGTCATCTACTTGGGATGACACAATCGATTTTCTTTCTCTAGACATCTATTTCTTTATTTTCCTTAATGCAAAATTCCTCCTCTTAACTATCTTTATAGCTCTAGTCCCCACCTTTTTTGATAAAAGTGGAGTGCAGAAGCTCTGAGTAGTCTTCCATAATTGGAGTTTTTGCTGATGTTGTGATATAGTGGCCAGGTGAAACTCAATGTAATACTTTATACTTTACAAGTCATCTACTCTACAACATTATCTTTAGAACAAAGGGGTAACTCCTTTAAATTCATAGGCAATATTTTATTCTTTACCTTATATTGCCCTTCTCTGTATCATTCCTTCTAACATCTTAATGAGAGGTATTTTTTTTCTATTAGGGAAAACTTATTTTCTCAAACATTTATCATGGTGCTGATATACTTTTCAATTACTCCAAGTTGTGCACTTCATTAAGAAAAGTCTCAGTATCTGAGTCTATATAAAAGAATGAAAGTGTCTTGTGGCTCAGGTGTTCCCTCTAAGGGCCTGGTGAAGGTTCAGCCATTTGGTCTGCCTTTTAGGATGTAGAATTTTATGGTACCATTACTGTTTGGGTCTAGATTTGTGTTTCCTACCCCCTCCATTGCCCTCACCTCCCTACCCACCCATCCTATTGTCTAGTCCACGAGATGCTTGCTGGATATGTAAGGCATCTTGGGTAGACTCAGGTTAGGTGCTGTAGATGAGAGAGACTGTGTGGTGATTTTTTTTTCTGTGATTGGGTAAGTTCACTGAGAATGATCTGTTCCAGGTTCAACCATTTTTCCTCAAATTTCATTGTGTCATTTTTTTCTTACTGCTGTATAGAATTCCATTGTGTAGATATACCACATCTTAGTTATCCATTCTTCTAGTGATGGACATATGGGTTGATTCCAGCTCTTAGCTATTATGAATTGATCTGCTACAAACATGGTTGAGCAAATCTCTCTGGCCTGTGGTTTGAAGGTTTTAGGGTAGATGCCCAGTAAGGGAATAACTGGGTCTGTTGGTATCTCTATAGTCAGCTTTTTCAGGAGTCTCCATATTGCTTTCCAAAGTGGTTGTACCATCTTACATTCCCACCAACAGTGGATGAGTGTTCCTACTTCTCCACATCCTCGCCAGCATTTATTTTCATTTGATTTTTTTGATGTTTGCTATCCTTACTGGGGTAAGGTGGAATCTCATAGTTGTTTTAATTTGCATTTATCTGATGATTAGGGATGATGAACATTTTCTTAAGTGTGTGTTTGCCATTTGTATTTCTTCCTCTGTGAACTGCCTGTTTAGCTCTTTGCCCCATTTTGTGAGTGGGGTGTTTGACTTTTTACTGCTTAGGTTTTTGAGTTCTTTGTAGATTCTAGAGATTAGGCCTCTGTCAGTTGGATAACCAGCAAATATTTTCTCCCATTCTTTGGGTAATCTATTGGCTTTGCTTATTGTATGCTTGTCTGTAAAGAAACCCTTCAGCTTCATGTGATCCCATTGGTTGAATGACTGTTTAAGATCGTGAGCTACTGGGGTTTTGTTCAGGAAGTCTTTTTCCATTCCTATATCATGGAAAGTACTCCCTAAATTTTCTTCCAGTAGTAGTCGAGTTTCTGGTCTTATATTGAGGTCTTTGATCCATTTGGACTTGAGTGTAGTGCATGGTAAAATGTGTGGATCAAGTTTCAGTTTCCTGCATATGGTTATCCAGTTTTTCCAGCACCATTTGTTGAAGATGCTGTCTTTTTTCCAGCCTATATTGTTAGGGCCTTTGTCAAATATCAAGTAGCTATAATTGCTTGACCCAAATTCGGGTCCTCAAGTCTATTCCATTGGTCTATACTCCTGTTTTTATGCCAGTACCATGCTGTTTTTATTACTGTGGCTTTTTAATATAGAGCCACAAGACACTGGAGAGGGTATGATGAAGACTGACCTTAATCTTCTACAGCTTCTCTCTCTCCCTCTCTCTCTCTCTTCTCTCTAACTCTTTTATATAAGTTATCTTTTTCTTCCTTTTCTTAGTGGGCACTGACCTGTAACTCCCAGAACCAGCATGGGGCTATCATCCACAATGAACTTTTGATCAGAGAGACCTACAAGGTTTCCTAAAAGAAAGACAGATTTCTGTCAGAGTACTTGATGACCCACCAAAGGTTAGTGGTAAGACCCTACTGCTGAAGACACCTTATGTGGTTGACATGTAAAATGGAATGGCATGGCTGGAAGCTGGAAGAGAGTCAGTCCCCAGACAATCAGTGTATCTAGTGCCAGAAGGTGCTACATGGGCGACTGGGGGAAAATGACCAATATCTGTCCAAGCAACTCATTGTCTAACCTACTTAGCAGCAAATAACCTGTTGTGATGCCCACACAAGTGCAATAGTGGCACACAGCCATGGTGGGGAACCAACTGCTCTTGATTTGGCTAACTGATCCCCTCAATGGTATGGTACCCATAGCTGGTTCTGGGAAACAAGTCAGAAACATATCCAAATTTAAGCCCACTCTCTATTAACAAGCTACCACCAATCGTGGACTACAAGAGGGCCTACACCTATTAAATTCTCTATAAAAAAGTAAAGGTTACCTCATTTGTCTGGTACTAACTTACTCTCCATTGGAGAATCTGCTTGTCTTTTTCAGATAGATGTAGATCCTAAGGAGAGAGCTACCACATCATACCTCAAAAGGGCCCCGGCTGGAACTAAGAACAATTGCTGAAACAAGCAAGGGTGCTGTTTTCTTGGTGAACCGGGTACCAGCACAAGGGTGAAGGAGATCAACACAGAGGAAAATCAACTCCTATCAAATCAGAGATCCAGAGGCCCAGAGGCCCCCAACACCTCATCACTGAAGCAGACCAAAAATGAACCCAACGTGGCACAGGGAAATTTTGCAAAAGAGAGGGCAGAAAGAATGTCAGAGCCACATGTTGGGTCATGATATGCAGAGACATTTATCCTACCTATAGCTGTAGGATAACTCCAGAATGCATGACCCATATACCTCAATAAGGAGGGGCAAGAGGGAGGGGGTAGGATATAGAGGAGCCTAACAATGGTACCAAATTGACTGTATTCGCTGAGTACAAAACTAATTAATAAAAATAAAGAATGAAAGTGACAACCCTTATTTTGATTCATTCTGACTCATTGATATTTGCACATTTATTCACTTGGTAAATGTTTATTGAACATCTACTCTGAGGTACTAACGCACAGAACTTGAAGATGAAAATATCCTCACTTGTAATTTGGTATCTTATCATTAATATCTTTGTTAAAAACATTATTGACTTCCATAAGTATAGAAAATAAACTATGATAATTTCCTCCCACTCCCCCATTTGCCACTCCTGAATTCACCCTGAATTGAATCCCTTTCCAAATAGTCTCTCTTCTATTTTGATGTCAACATTTTTTACCTCCTATTATGTAGGTCTTATGTAGGTAGTGTCAACCATTGTGTGGTCATGAATATCAAGGCCATTTTGTGTCTGAAAGGCAGCACTGTAATATAGGAGCACTTTGGCTCCTACATTCTTTCTGCCACCTCTTCCACAATGAACCCTGAACCTTGGAGGATGTGAAAGAGATGTCTCCGTGCTGAACATTCCACTGTTACATCTTCTCAGCCCTGTGGAGGGTTTTGAGTCACTCCAGTGTTCACTACCATCTGAAAAGTGAATTTTTCTAACAAAAAGTGAGAGTATCATTAATATCTAGGCATAAATTTAAGTGTTTAGAGGGCAGTCGGGTGAGCATAATATATCCATTTAGCCAGACAACAGTAATCATTACTCTTCTAGGGTTCATGACCCCCAGCCATAGGCTTTTGACTAGGTTTTCAGTACCATGCATGTATTCCCTCCTGTGAAGCAGGCCTTTAGTGCAATCATAGAGCAGTTGGTTTCTCTCATAACAGATGTGTCACTATTGCACCAGTTGGTGCATTTGGCCTGGCTGTTCAGCTGTAAGGCTTGTAGGGCCTAGTGCTGGTTTATACCTTTGGTGACTTCTTTCTCCCAAAAGTCGTCATGCTGCATAGCTCTTTCCAGTATGCTGATGGCTAGTCAACAGGGAGGAAGTTTCTAGCTCAGCTCCTGCTTAATTTCTTAGTGACCTGCAGTGCAAACAATATCATTAATATCTTAAAACATAAACATACACTCACACACATGAACAATATCCAAACCAAGTGGTGAAAGGTGCCAGTACCATCTACTTTTGTTGGCAGAAATTTTCTTCACTAAATGATACTTATGTCAAGACAAACTCTTCATTGAAACATTTCTTCAGCAACAATTCACTGAGCATCAACTTTTGCTGATACTTTGCTGATTGCTGGAGCTGCCACAGTGAAGAAGTGGTGCCTGTTCTCATAGGGTTTCCTCTTCCTTGTGGGGGCCACAGACACAATGAAGGGGAAGTTCTAGGCATAGAGCGAACACACAGTTGAAGCTTTTCCAAGGAGCTTTGTGAGATGTTTTTTCATTCTGACTCATGGAGGAAGTGTCGACTGTGCCTTCTAACAGCAATGGGCACTACTTATATCACAGACATCCTGGATTAGTATATTTTGAATAATAATTTTTAAAGTGTTTGGTTTTAATAAAACCAGGTAGTTTAACAATTTTCCAACAGAGGCAAATGAAGTGTCTTTGCCTTCAAATGAAGGATGCCTTCTAGTGTTCACAGAGATGCTCACGCTAAAAGGCCATGGAAAAAGAGAACTTCTCACTTAGTCAAGATGAAGGATGTTTCAGGGAAGGGAATAGTTATGGACCAGCACAGCGAGTTAGGAAAACTGTAACTAGTTCCTTATGATTGGGCTGCAGGGTAGAGAGCAGAGTGGTCGCAGTGAGGAGACTGACATAAGCACAGGCTCGCCTCATATTTCCCAGACCTCCTCTTCTACAGAAACTTGTGAACTTTCAGTCCCATGCTGTAAGGTAGTATGGCCCGGCCTTGTCTCACAGGTGAGCCAGATGTTGATGTTCTATTGTTGGACCTACCCATCATTCTAAGTGGTGATGTTACATCTTCATTCCAGTTTCCTGCAGCATGTGAAGAAGTCTGTGAGAGATCTGAAAATACTATTTGAGTACAGGAAACCTTCCCCCATGGATCATGTAAGCTTAGTCTGTTTTTGTTGTTGTTGCCTGACAGCCATGGATCTTGTATCTTGGACTCACATCTAGAGAGTCAAGAACTACTGTCAATACTATCCTCCTCACTGGGCAGCCCAGCATTATCTTCATCACTGCACCAGTCTTCTGCTCAAGCTTTTTCTCCCTTTCTCAGCTGTATCATTTATCTTTTATTTATATATGTACAGCTGTATGTAAATCTTCATTGAGATAGAAATGTAATTATATCTAAAATGGGAAGAACAGTGAGATCTAATACCTTCAGTAAAAATTCTTTATTTGCAAACAGCACCCCTGAGCAGGCCTCATTCTTTTATATGAGGGGACTGTTCAACTGTTCCCCATAGGCAAGCCAGTTAGTAAAGATTTTGATTGACAATTCTGTTGTTAAATCACACTGAAGAACTCTGTCTAGGTTAAGAAAAATAAAGATGAAAAATACACAGAGTAGTTAAAGAAGCAAAAGTGAGACTAAAGAAACACATTGGAAAGAGTCATGTCTCAGGGAAGCTCTGGGGCTTGGGGTCAGAAGCTAAAGGGTGTAATTCACAAGCAGCAGCTACTAGAAGGACTTGGCTAGCTGCTGTCCTTGCCCCATTGACTGGCCGTGCTTGGGCAGGTATGTCCTCACTGGATAGGAGAAGGGGCTTCTTTCTTGGCAGATGACTCAAGACTACTGCTCAGGGAGTCAAATGAGTTTCCAAAAGGAAGTTGGAGTGTGGCCAACAAAAGATAAAGGGATGGCGGGTGTGGTGGCGCACGCCTTTCATCCCAGCACTCGGGAGGCCGAGGTAGGAGGATCGCTGTGAGTTCTAGGCCACCCTGAGACTACACAGTTAATTCCAGGTCAGCCTAAGCCAGAGTGAGCCCCTACCTCGAAAAAACAAGAACAAACAAACAAACAAACAAACAAAAAAAACAGATGAAGGGATATGTGTGCATGTGTGTGAATGTGTATGTGTATGTGCTGGGATAAAACAACTGTCAGAACAAAATGAGGGTCCACTGCAGTATCTTTCTCTTTTCTACAGTATGACAATCTTATCTTTCTCTCAGGGATTTTAGTAGAGGGACTTTTAGAACCTTCTGGAATTTCAGGGGTTTAAGATGGTGAGAAACATATATAGTAGTTGAAACCAGACTGAGGGTGTTTTTCTCTATTTCATATTTCTTTAGATATTTTCTCTGATTCCATTTTATAAATATCAATCATACATACTTATATACTTGAAAACATAAAAATAGAGGGAAAATAACTGCGAAAGGAGAATTCTTTTAAAGAAAATCTGTTTTTTTTTTTTTTGAAATTTGACTTAGAATAATGGGATTTCTTCAATTTGCTATATGCAAAGTAACAGAGAGCTCAGTGTATCCCAGAGATGGATTAGACAGATGCAGCACTTAACTACTAACATTTGGGAGGTTCATTCCCACCAGTGAGATTTGTGAGAGGCTTCCGTGATATGCTATGCAAAATCAGTGTAATACTTTCCTCATTTGTCACTGTGCCGTGAAACTGGTAAAATATAGAGGAAACAGAAAATTGGGCACATCTGTGAATTTGGTTGTGTCCTGATTATAGCAGTGCAGTTCCACAGATGTGCATGTTTTCACAGGAGAACAGGTTTCTATTTGACTCCAAACTCCATCAATGCTCAGCTGATGTTTTATAGCTCCCCTTGGGTTAAGCCTGCTCTCCCTTGATAGAGCCAAACAGTAGCTTAGCTATAAGATTCATTGGCACCACTTCAATATCTATTTCTTAAATTATGGCAAATGAGGACCTAGGGCATGCCCGTGTCAACCCCACCTACATATTTCTCCTGTAATAATGCTAGGCGTATTCATTCTGCCTCTCACCAAAGAGTTCCAGATAGCAAACATTTGTTCATTCTTACATTAAAAAGAGCTCAGAAGCTTTCATAAGCCCACTGTCATGGAGAAGTGAAATTGAAAAGCCCCAAGCCCATGAAAGAATACAGATTTGTATTTTTATAATCTCTTTTTCGTTCTCTCAGTAAGAAGTGCTTAAAACTTAGTTAACATCATAGTGATCTTAACATGTTCAATTATATTCTACCTCGAAGGTTCTCACAGTCCAGTCTCTGGTTCCTGAAAGTCTGGGGTAGGACATTTTAACAATATCTGCCCTACCTAGGCAGCTCAGAATCCCACATGTTGAGAAACACAGATTTAAATGAACCACTCAAGTGATAAGGTCACCGATATAGGAACAAAGGCATGGCTGTGGGAAGAGCACAAGTTCTACTCTCTGATAGCCAACCCCTTATCCAACCATCTTCTTCTTTGTAAAAGTATTCAATCTTTTCAAGTGTTTCTGGAAAGCAGCTGTCATCATCGCTGCTTTCTAGAACTCCCCAGATGGATAGCTAGTCCCAAAAGAAAGAATCATCATGCAAAAATATAAGCTTGAATCTTTTTTGGTTCTGTTTACAGTGAGTCGAGAGAACAAGGTTCTGTTCAAGGTCAGGGTATCAGTTTGTTCTTCTGGGACCTGGAATGTCTGGGGCCATGTTGATCGCAGAAGCAGCTGAAGCTGTTTCCAGGTACACTTCATACTTCTAAGGATCTTTCTAATATTTATCAGGTGGTTTTTCACGTGTCAAATGTGCCCCCTAAAACACTCATCGCTTATCACCATAGTTCCACATAGTTCCTGGTGATAAGGTTAACACATTTCACTTTTGTTCCATGATACATTTGCTCCCCTTGGTAATCTTCTGAGGCAGATTTCATTCATACCCATTTTACAGATAAAGTCCCTAGACATGCAGGCGAGTCAGGCTGCTGAGCAATTAATCCTTGATGTGAAAATGTTTTATCTGCCTCTGATTCCCTGAACAAAATCAGTGTCACATTGCCTCCCTTGGTGGAGGGTAGAGAGTTACTAAGGCAAAAATTGCTCAGTTAAAAAAAGTGGGGGTTAAACATTGGAGATGATAAAATTCAATCAACTGCTCATATAGAGAGAGCACTTGTATTCTCATTTTTATGATCCCAGACTACAGAGAAGTGTAGCATCTTACATCCCATGTATTCTTCGCTATGTAATTATAAAATGCCTGAGTAAAATACCTTGCGAGTAATTGTGTACATAATCAAATAGTGCACACATCTAAGAGCTTGAAGGTGCCTGCCTGCCTCCTATGCTGGACCAAATGGAATCCTATGTACTAAAGCATAGCTATAATTTCCTCCCCCTGGTTTTCACTTGGATTTCCTTTAATAATGTTTGCTTGTAATTAAAATTCAGCATATATGTGGGGTAGATGAAGAAACCAAAATGACTCTTTTGTCTTTTAGAAAAGTGACAGTTATAAGAATGCTCAAAATAATCAATTCACTCCCCTGCCATGGAACTAACATTTTATCAACCACAAATATGCTTCTCCACATAAGACAGTAACTACAGTTCTGTGGTAAGCGCAACAGGACTGAAGTCATTGCCAAGGAAGCATCAAAGCTTTCAGAGCTGCTATTGATGTACTCAGTGCATAGCTCAAAGACAGAGAGAGAGAGAGAGAGCAAAGAGAAAGCAGCCAGTGGCAGGAATGGCTTCAGGCTATGCTTTTAAAATAGGTTTAATATAAAGGCAAAACTAGCAGTAAGATATTCACATATAAACCAGATACTTGCCACTTAGCAAGCGGAATGGAATGAGGTTCCAGAGCCTTTTGATTTTCAGGCACTACTGATCTTAGTGATAATAGGCTTGAAAAAGAGAACGTATCCTAAGAGCCAATTCTGAGATGTCCAGTTCTGGGAATCTTAACTGATAGGACATTAAGATCCATTGCCTTTCTCAGTCCTATTGTCAGTAAGATTCCTAGTACTGGAACACAGTTTCTGAAATCTCATTCTACTTCTTGAGCCAAAGTCATTGACAGATTGGCAGTTATGCCTCCTGGATGGCCAGGAGAACCCTGGGCTGTTTTAGAGGAAACCATGTATTGGTCTGGCATGACACAGGCCTTCGGGAGATAGTGCAAGCAGCAGTATTAACTGGAAAACTCCATTCTTTCCCACAGCTACTCGGAACTATCGGATTTCATTGATCTATAGTCACTCCATCCTACCTTTCTATCTCAGCCAGTGCAGACCTGTGACCGGAATGAACACTTACCATCTCAGCCATTTCTTTCCTGCACAAGAATCCCCTTTCATTTCAGAAAACAATATGCTGGAGGGGAAGAGAGTAGAGCGGGGAGATGTGTAAAACCTAGCCTAGTGTAAGGACTGTCTTTTATTAGTTTCAAGGCATTGAGCAGTTATTTATTCTACGTCTCAGTTTTCTCATTTAGAAAGTTTAGCTGCAACTCCACCTCATAATTAAGATGAGGAGACGAGTGATGGAGATTGTGCTTGTGGCTGTGGTGAAGCTAGAAGAGCAGGGGTAGGAATGCAGACTGTAGCCTACTCTCCTTGAAGGATGGACGTCTTTTCCATCTACTCTTGGAAGGTGGAAGGAGGGAAACAAGGCCACCTGCTTTCCATGAGGGAGGAAAGAATTCTGGGAGCAAGCAGCTGCCATTATTCTCTGCAGGGAATGAGATGGTACCAAAGAGAGAAGACCCAAGAGAGAACTCTTTAGACTCCATCCTGCTGTCTGTGAGCTGCATGTGTCCCAGGAGAGTTATGAATGTCACCTAACACATTTTTAGATGACAGCATCAAGTCACAATGCCAAAAGGTTGGACATTTCTGTGTTAGGCAGATACTGGTGCAAAGAGAAGAGGTTGTGGTTCATGAGGAGATGCTGAGAGAGGGAAGCCAAAGATGAGCTCAGCTCTCATGTGGATCTGAAAGTCCTTCCTAAGTGTACTTGAACGATGCTGCTGGATGTCGTACTGGGTGACCATAACCAAGAACCATAGCATGTCCTATGAGGGTGATCAGGTTGGAAAGCATAGATGCTTTATACATACACCTTTTCAACCCAAAATAGAGCAGGGTCTGTAGATTGTTATTAGGGTGTCTTTTCTCTGAGTCATTGGGCACCAGTATAAATCAACACACTTGCTTGATGGAAAGGTCCTCTGTTCCACATATGTGGCCCATAATATTTCACACAAGATTCCTCATGCTCACAACTTGCCTGTCTGTTCAAATGAATTTTTTTTCTGAAATAGCTGTTTGAATCTAATGAATGGTATAGATAGACATATGGATGTAGTTTCTCAATCTTCTCACAAGCCAGTGTTTCAAGCACATAGAATTTATATTACATTTGAAAATAAAACAGGAGTGGTAGATTTACAGATATTTTATATTGTCCCATTTTAAAATCTGGATTTTCTTTCCCTCTTTTATGTATAATGTAATTTTGAGACTGAATTATATACTTAAAATAATTGGTAATAATGGGTGAAACTCACATACCTAGGCATTTTCTCATACAATTTTAAAACCCTTTTCCTAATTGCTAAGAACATCATCCATTAAGTATATGCATGAAAAATACAACTTTTTGAAGATGTCCATCTGTATAGAGAAAATAGTGAAAATATGTAAGAAGATGATTTTTATGACATCATAGCCTGGTTGTTATGGAAAACATAAGAAGTTAGTGGAACACCACTGGGACATAAAAAAAAGGAAGAGCAAACATTGGAATTGGAACAAAGTAAAGCTGTATATTACTACACAATACCTTACATAATTAGAAATTATAGCAGAAAGTGAAGATACACTATGAAAGTAAAAGGTACAGAAGCCTCTTTTGGATCAACTTGAAACTCATACTATCCCCAAAAGCACATCTTCAAACTTGGAATAGAAAGATGATTACTCTGTACTTGAATGTACATTTTTATACAATACATAGTCACTTTGAACTCCTTAGTCTTCAACATCTGTAGAATCCAATTTCCGTTTTGTAAGAAAAAAAAATGCTGACATCTGTTTAAACCCTAATATCTCCACAACCATGTAGAATGTTAACTCGAGCTTGGTGTCATATTAAATCACTTGAGCTTTAAAATAATATTAAACTTGTGGTTTTGTTTCAACTTTGCAATGATACTAACATTTAACTCTTCAGATGTTTCAAACTGATCACCAAGAAAAAAAATGGATTTCACCCCCTCAAGTCATTTTCATATCATACTGCAAGAGTTTTTAAAAAAAATAACAACCAAGAATTTTGAATCTTCAAATCAGATAGTGTAGTATTGGAAAGTTGAAAATTAAAGCATTAGACAGTCTGTCGTGGCCTGAAAAGACACTTTCCCCTAGGGACTATGGTATCTGACTCCGTGTCCTTGACAACCCATTACGAGGTAGCAAGAATAACTTGTTCTTACAAATTATTGAAGACATCTTCAGCCTTTGTAGGTTCAACGTAGATTCATGATGCCATGAGAATTTTAGAACAGCATTAATTGATGTGATAGTGAGGTACATCCCAGATGTCTATCCCTATTCCCACCTCTAGACTGGGATTTTCCCCACAGATGTTGGACAATTCTTTTCTCCTTAGAGTCTGAAGAAAGCTGCCTCATACCAGTCTGTGTCCCTGCCTCAGTGGCAGGCCGCATTCAACAACACCTTAGTTAACATGGGGCAACAGAGAGTGAAGAAGCTGAAGGCTGTGGAGTACAGAAGGGGTGAGAAACAGTTGTCCTGCAGGACCAGTGAGGGGCTGTTTGTTTATTCCACTAACCTTTTACTTGCAAGTTTTCTTAGGAAAGCAGACAAACCAACATATTCTAGGCGCTGCTTTCAGATGGGAATGTTTTAGTCAGTTTGAGTTGATATAACAAAGTACCCACAGGCTTCAAAACAACAGAAAGTTATTTCAGTTCTGGAGTCTGAGAGTGCCAGAAGCAGCAGGTTCTGGGGAAGGCCCTCTGCAGATTTCTCACAGTGTCCTCATGTGGTAGAAAGAGGCAAGAGAACTGGCTGAGCATCTCTTTTAAAAGGACTCTACTCTGGGGTCTCTTATAAAGACTACACTTGGGTTCCTCTTATAAGGAGGTTACCTTCATAACTTAACAACCTCCCAAAGCCTTACCTCCAACCACTAGGTGTTAGGATTTCAAGATGTGAATTCTAGAAGACACAGACATCCAGTCCTTAGCACCTGGAAATCTTGTCTTGATTTCCAAGTGCAGACACTGCTGTCCTCTCATGCCACATAGCAGCTGGTATTTGCCCCCCTCAGAGCACTGACATATACTGCCTACCTTCCTCATCTAATCAGACTCACGGTCCTCTTCCACACTGCTGGACCTCTGTGACCAGGACAGTGCCAGGAATCATGGATGCACACAGCAAATCCTTGTGGGATGAATGACAGACACAGGTGATCTTGCTGACAGTGTAAATAAAGGGTTCTTTCCCTTAAAGCCACGGTACTTTCCTCTTACTTAGCTCCTTCTGGTGCTTAGTCATTGTTCTAGGTTTATCAGGGGGCAAAGCATGTGGAAATCCATAGGCTTGTGAGGTTCTAAATGATAGACTCCATAGCCTACTCCAATTTCACATTGATGAGCCAAGTGGATGCTATCCTTCAAGTGGTCAATCTCAGACATATTTCACGGTTATCCAGGTCATCCATAGTTTGTGTCATGTGACTCGCTTGTCTTTTATTAATCTTTGACCTTGGAGGATGGAAAACTATGGCCGCTGATTTCTTTATTGTAACGCTTGTGTATTCACACAACTGTCCGTGGCCATTCTCATGGTTATGCAGCAGAATTAAGCAGATGTGGTAGATATTATATAGCTCACACAGGCTAAGCAATTCACTGTGTGGGCCTTTGTAGCAAAAGCCTGCTGACCCTTGTTCTGTCGAGGGGCATTTAGGTCTGAAGAACTTTGGGATGGCAAGAACCTCCCCAAATGGGATGAAGACGTGGTCCAGCCCTGCAGAAAAGACTAACTACAGCTGCCATTGTAGCCTTTCTTCACATTGTGATGGATGTTTTACAGCTGGAAGCTGTTGTCTTGTGATTAGGTCTGTGTCCTTGATGTTGGGTACAGATTTCAAGACAACTTTAAAAACAGGGATGTACTTATTCAGCAACTAATACTGGCTATTTCAAAAGAATAAATTTTCTTTCCCTTATGAATCTTCTAGTTTAATGGAAGAGACAGAGGCTAACAAGTTAATATGGAAGTGAAAATTTAATTAAGAACCACAGTAGATATTGGTCACAGAAATAGTCTCACCATAGTGTCTCCTCCCACTGGGCTGGCATATCCTAAGAGGGAAAGCAGAGGAACCAGCATTACCTGGGTCAGGATAAGACGTTGATCTGGAGGAGCCATGGGAAAGAGTCAAGTGCAGGAGAAGGGAGAACAGTCCAGATGAGAGAGACCATCAACGGCATTGCTGAGGTCAGGAACAGCTGGTAGCATATGACAGAAGATCAGGGGCAAGAGGCTGAGGCTGAGGCTCCAGTTGTAAGCAGTGGCTTGGCAGCCACCAGAGAAAGAGGACTCTTATAGCCAAGTGTCTTGAACTGTTTCAGCAAGGACCAAGCCTGCCCTGTGGTTGAAGATCATTCAGCTACTATGGACAGGATGGATGGGAAGGTATCCAGTGTTTGTCTTTGGAAGAGCCACAAAGGTGGAAAGAGGGAGATGTAAGGGAGGCATGTAGAAGTGGGAAGGACTGTTATAGTGAACGTGAATGAGTGGGGGGAGGTGCCTACCTCTGGACAGGAGAGGACTGAAGAATGACACCAGGTTTCTGGTGTGAGCACCTGGGACAGAGCTGGACAAGGCTATGCAAGAAGAGACAACTTGGGAAAGACAGTGAGTTCTAGAAAGGGAATTCAGGCAATATAGAGACAAATTAACCAGCCACAGTAAAAGGAGAAACCAACCTGGTGATTCAAGACATCATGGATAAGCTCAGATTTTAATGGGATATCTGGAAAAGTATATCAAAATAGAATGTGTGCCATATGAATATGACGGTATGAGTACTGTCATATATTATTAGCAGGATATAAACACTGTCGGTATACAGCACCATACTGAGACACATCCCTAGATTCCACATTCAGTTTTGTGTCTTTGCCTCAACTAGCCAGTTCCTGCTACTACATTTAGAAGACTACCTGTGGGCTACCGGAATGTGCACACACACAAGTGCACACATTCACATCGAAAGGCAGAAGCTGACGGTTTATATCCTCACAAACACATCTCTACCCCTCTTTCCTACGCCATGGGCCCTAGCCAGTATTTGACTGTGCCCAGTATGGAAACTCATTTCCCCTGGTTGACTGTGAGCAAACAAGGAGTTGTAATTCACACCTGCAGGCTCTGGTGGAGGCTGGGCCTTTATGTCTTTCTTTATTCCCTTCCTGGATTTTTTTTTCTGGGTTTTCTTCCTTACTATCTGCCATGTGTACACCTTTTCCTTTGGATTTGGTTCTGGAAACCTATCCGAAGACAATCCCAGTGATATGTACAATCAAGCTGCAAGGATTGAAATAATAGATCCAAGAAAACTCACATACTTAAGGAACTGAGATCCGTAAGTAAACACTGTTTATGTTCCCAGAGGACAAGACACAAAGGAAAGCTAAAAAATTTGATAATGTCAAAAGTGACGTAGAAAGTTTGACTCCCACATCCTGTGTTGACTCTATGTTTTTACCAAGGAAAAGAATATTCTTAAAGAACTTTAAAAAATTATTTATTTATTTGAGAGAGAGGGAGAGGAAGAAAAAGGGTCAGATATAGAGAATGGGCATTGCAGGGCTTCCAGCCACTGCAAATGAACTCCAGATATATGTGCACCTTGTACATCTGGTTTACATGGGTACTGAGGAATTGAACCTGGGTCCTTAGGATTCACAGGCAAGTGCCTTAACCACTAAGCTATTTCTTCTACCCTGAAAAGAATCTTTTAAAGTAGGAAGGGTAGAACCATCTTGGTGAAGAAAGTAAGAGAAAGAAAGAGAGCTGTTAAGAATGTACTACTTTCAGGATAGTCCCTTCAGTCCTATGCAAGACACACCCAGAAATTTAGGTCACACTTCATGATGTGATCTCACACAACTTTTGTGTCTTTGAGAAATTATGAAAGCGGGGGAAATTGCTTGGAGAGTAAAATTAGCAAATGTTTCCTTGATATTCAGGAAAGAGAAAAATGTACAATGGTAAATTTGAGTGTTGATTGCTTCTAAGCTTCAAGAATGGGTAATCAAAGACACAAGTATTTGGCTGGAGAGATGACTCAGTTGGTGAAGTGCTTGTATCACAAGGGTGAGAACCTGAGTTTGATCCCAAGTATCTATGTAAAATGCTGAGCAGTAATCCCAGTGTTGTAAAGGTGGAGACATGAGGATCCCTGGGGCTTGCTGGGCAGCCAATCTAGCTTCATTGGGGTAAACGCCAGGCCAATGTCACTCTGTCCCAAGGGAGGCAGATGGCACTCTTTTTTTTTTGTTTTGTTTTTTTTGTTTTGTTTTGTTTTTGCCAGGTAGGGTTTCACTCTAGCTCAGGCTGACCTGGAATTCACTATATAGTCTCAGGGTGGCCTCGAACTCACGGTAATCCTCCTACCTCTGCCTCCTGAGTGCTGGGATTAAAGGCATGTGCCACCACGCCCGGCTTAGGAACATTTTTTAATGTTCCAGCACTCTTGAGGACCATACCTGAGGCTGTCCTCTGCCCTCCCTTGCACATATACACATGTGCACATGCACCCTCACACACGTGTGGCCACACACATATAGATGTGGACAGACACATTCTTGCATGCCACACATGTGCCAAAAACTTCCACAAATATTTGGAAAAGAGCACAGTGATGCCCGAGTCCTAACATAGAATCACTAAGAATCTTGTTCATGGCAAAGAATCTTCTGTTTCATTGGGATGCAGAATGAAATGCTTTTGACACAGTGGATGGTTATCAGAAAGTTGTGTAAGAAAGGCTCACATGTGAACACAATGAGGAAATGTCACCTGGATGGTAGCAAACTTGAAGCTGAGCTGGTACTGGTTGATCAGCAGGGGTCAAGAATGGAGGCTTTTGAGAGTGTGATACTGTGAGCTTCAACAGAACTTTTAATGACCCAGGTGACTCAGGCAATCTTATATGCTCTGGTATTTCCCATTCTTCATCCCCTAAACTGGGTTTCCTATTTCTAATGCCTCAGCCCTTCTGACTTTCACAATGCGGCCACCTCCTGCTTAACTGAACCTCGTCGCCAGGGGGGCATTCTCATAGATGCCACAATACTCTTCTGTTCACCCGTTAACTCCTCACCTTAACAGCACGCCACCTTTGGAATCATTTAGCTTTCTCTTTTCTTATGATCCCGGGCCACTAAGGAATATGGGAGAAAATGGCAAAGCTGTGGTTTCCAGTTCCAGAACTCTTTCCTTTGAGTAGCTTCTGCTGGTCTGAATCTCTAGCCTCTGTGACTGACACACCTCCGTGAAGCTGAAACCCTGAGGGGACCCCTGACCTCTCCCTTCCGTACTCCTTAGGTTCAGTTACATGAGCTTGCCAATTGCACCTGCTAAATGTTAGGTTCTGTTCCCTGTTCTTTTTCTTTGCCTAGGCTGTATCTCAGTCCCTACTAATGCTTCCTTGAAATGTTGCAACAAGCTTCTAATTGAGCTCCCTGCCTCAGTTCTACTTGGACATCATCTGAGCTGCTCCCTGGTATGTTCTTCCTCTGATATGATTATCCTTTTGTGTGGCAATCCCCTAGTTCAAGCTCTTGAATGGGGCAAGGAATGATACCATTTTGTGGTTAGCTCTAAAGCCCAGAGTTAACTCCTTCACATGTTTCTAAGTCCTTGACTACTCTCTGCCTTGTTTTCCCCATTCTCACAAATTGTAGAGACTCAAAGACACCACCAATCCTCTTGCCAAGGGCCTGGGAGTCATGAGTTAATGTCTGCACAGCATTTTGAGCTTGTTGGAAGAAAGGCGCTAGATAAATACAAAGTGTTGTTGTTATTATAGGGGAGAAAAAGTAACTGTTAGCTCAGGGTCTATAATTAGGAAGCAAATATAGTGTCTGGTGGCTTTGATAATAGGATTTCTATGAAGATGTGGCATGCAGTAAGCCTGTTAACTAAAATGTTATAAATGACATGATTTTAGCCATCCTAGTCACAATCCTTTATAGTTTTAGTTTTTGATTCTTCCTGCCCCCTCCTACACACACTGTTTTTTAGGTGAGCTCTAAGAAGACACGTGCGAAATTAACAGCTCAGAAGCTAATAAAGTTAGTGTGTTTCTAGAGAAATCACAGTTGTGAACAGGCGTCTGGACACACTTCCTTCTTGCTGAGGCCAAATCTCTAAGACTTTGAGTTGAGCATCACGAAGACGTCCCGCCGAGTTCCTTCCTCCTGGATCCTTGTACATCTGTGGCAGCTTCAATTCGCTGTCACAGGCCTGAGGCAGGCCTAGTCCTACACCCTGGAAAAGAAAGCCTAGGAATTCTGTCAAGAGAATCCAGGTTCAGGTCTTGGAAAGTAAGTAAAGAAGGAAAGAGTTTGCAAAATATTTTAATGTGTTTATCTGCATAGTTTTGGTCTAGCCATAATGTTCTAAGAATTTAAATGGTTTCAGAAAAATCACTTCTTAAACTAAGGAATAGTGCTTTTGATGGGGCAGTTTAGCCATACAGGCTCCTCTGACTCTTCTGCTATCAATTTGCTTAGTGATTTTTTTTTTTTACCTGTATTTGCCTCAATTTCTGCCCCATAAAATTGTCAGAAGCGATTACCATTCTAGTCACTGCTGGTGGAGAAAAGAAGCCGAGGGAGAAATCGCAGCTGGGAAATTCCCATCGTGGTCTGCCTCTCAGCAGCTGGCTGTGTGCAGTTGCTCATGCATCTGTGCCTCAGTTTCGTTTTCATGTAAAAACTTAAATAAGTGAAATGAATGTAAATGAAATTCACTTTCACGTAAATGAAATATTTAAATAACACCCATTTACAATGTTTCTGGTTTTTAAGTGCTTCATTTTTATTGTATCACTTTGTACATTCATCAGGTCTTGTTGGTAAAAGTCAGGCTCAAGGCTCTTGTCAGTTGCATGGAGGTCAGCGGTGCACATGGTGTGTGTGGCCATGGGGGAGGGCCGGCCAGGGAGGAGGGTGTTTGTGGGGAACAAGAGCAGGCCTCTCCTCAGTTTCTTGGCACGCCAAGGGGAGTGCTTACTTCTTTCAGAGGTGTTACAACTTAATTAGTGTGTATTTGAATATATTAGAGTTTGCTTTGATTCAAAATTCATGGATGGTACCTGAAAACACAGTTATTGGCTCCTTTACACTGTACAAACAAGGCTCATTTTTTTTTTAAATGTCAAATTCCATTTTCCTCAGAAGCAGATGTCCTGAGTATAGAACAAACTGAAATGATCAGAACATATTCCTGGGGCTCTTGTCAATACAAAGTAGAATTTGAAGGATACTTCACAGATCATCATGTGAATTTACGGAAATCTCCGAGGACAGGTGTGGGACTCAAAGAACTCCCGAGAGAGGCCTGGAGGATTGATGAAGTGTTTGGCAAGGGCTCTGGAGATGTGCCTTGTGCAATACAGGCCGTGCAGGGTGCAGAGCAGGTGACATGAATGCTTAGCCCTCGGTCCCAGTCAGGGACACAGTTCTCTCCCTGTGTGTCCAGGGCTCCTGTTGTTGCCCATGGGAGGTGGCCTGGGCCTCTCCCTTCCTCTCTCTTCTATGTCCTGGGCCAGCCTGGAAGAGATTCATCAGAGGTCCCCGTGGGGTAGGCCCCTGAGGGAGTTCGCTGTGGTCACCTCCCAAGTTCTCCAACTCCCTGACACATCTGCTTTCCCGAGTGACAAATGAAAACGTCTGAGGCGGCTGGAGCCGGCTGCCGCCAGCACACATGGCCAGCATGTGAAGCTGTGGTCTTCGGAGTTTTGATGCATTCCATCCAGGACACAGGGACAGCAGTGTTTAGCAGTTGACACAAGGGAGGTTTCTGCTGCCTGCCAGACAGCTAAGAAGCTGCAAGAAATCTTTTGTGGGTTCTCTGGACACTTTGAATTCTAGCTAGGCCGACAGCTCTCCAAGAGCACTCTGCGAAGGGTCCCAGTGTTCTTCGCACGCTGGGTGAGCCTTCCTCACAGGGATAAGAGGGACCCCAGGAAACCTTGAGAGGGACAGTCCATGCCAAGGAAACAAATGCTTTTCCTCCTCCCTGCGTAGAAGCAACCGAACCAAATGCAAGCAGAAGCTGACTGGGAGCGAGGGGAGAGATCTCAAGTGGATCTTAACTCTCTCTGCCCCCACTCCCAACCTACGTCTCCCCTCTCCGCCCTCTCAGCCCCTGCAGAGTTTGTGTTCAACATCAAATTAAGTGTTCATGACAGCTAACCACAAGTTATTAAATGTGATTCACTGCCACATTGCTGCGCCCTCACCGGTGGTACAGAGTAACCACTTAGACAAACCGTTTGATTCATGGCATTGGTACAAAGAGCCTTTCAGAAGGAAGGAGGCCTTCTCAGGCCTTTAGCTGAAAATTGTTTTATTTCCGTGATTCTCTTAAACAGGTCAGTGAGCTGAATTAAACCCCAAATCCTTTCTAACTGCTTAGCTGTGAAGTCTTTAAGATATTACAGAGCTTGTGCGAAGTGGCTGCGGATTGCCAAGTCAGCGGAAATTTAAGAAATCAGTGTCAAAAACGAACTCATGTTTGACAAGTGAGACGAGCGCTCTGCAGCCTGCGTGAAGGGCGGCAATCTCTCAGCATTCAATGCTCTTAATAATTCAGTTTCCTATCAGAGACGGGTGTGATTATCTTTGGTAGCTCCCTGCTGGGAAGGGGAGAGTTGGTGAAACAGTGACTGGTGTCTTTCCTGCGTTTAAATTTCTCCTGCTTGGGGTTTGGAGACAGTGGATAATGACAGACCAGTGGTGTTTAAGTGCCAGGCGCCTCCTTTCATTGTTTTTTTCTATTTCAGCATACAGGGCCCCTCTAGGACATGTTGGCCGGTCCTTGGAAGTGTCGCTGCCCCCTCCTGGGAAGAGTGTTAAATTTACTGTAGTGTCAGGTTCTGCCTGGGCTAAGCCAACTGGATTTATGCATTTAGTAGGTCCCAAAATAGGAAGTGGAGAACTCTTTACTGAAAATGAGTTAGGCCATGTGTGAGTCCTGATAATGCCCTGGACAGTTCCTGATAAAAGCTCAGTGCAGCCTTCTTCGTTCTCTGTGGTACAGGGGCGCTGGGGCTTGCCATCTGTTTATAATTGCCATCCAGATCTGATATATTGTAGAGGGATCCCAAGCTTATTGAATTTAAAAGGGGGTACCAAGTTTGTGTGGGATAAATTCAGATCTAACTTGTCATCTCTCTGCCAAGAGCATGTAATTCATTTTCTTATTACCAACACAGTCTATTAGAAAATAAGTTAGCTATGTAACAAATTGAAGTCTAAGAAAATATCCATATTAGGAAACCTAGTTCGATGATTAAATTAAGCAAGGATTACTTTGGCGTGAATAATTCCACAATCTGCTTTTCTGTCCTGAAAAATGAGTTTAGCAAGGCATGGCTGTGCGTGTAATACTTAACAGCTTTATTTTCAGGGTTTTGAGTTCCCCATCCATTGGCCTTCTGATCGTCTTGTTTCAGTGTCACCTAATGTCACCTTTACTGGCTGGAATTTGTGAAATTTATAGAATTGGTTTGTTAACGGGGCCAGATGCAGCTTAATAGTATGTTTATTTGTTCGTCCATGTATGTGTTTCATATGCTCAGTGCTTCTTCAGTGAGACATACCTTAAAGCAAGTCAAGAACACTTGGTCATTAAGATGTTATTCACATAGTAAAAGAAATACAGAAATACAATAAGGGCACAGTTCACCAAGATACATGAAGTTAAAGCAAAACCAAGTTTTCTATTGAACTGAGGATCCAGCCAAAAATAAACCTTTTTGAACAAACTAAATAAATGATCCTATTCTTTTCCCTTTTAGATCGAACGAGGGAGAGATAATCTCTGTTGAGTAATTATATTGCTAAACCAACATTACTTTTAAAAATGTTGGACCAGGAAGATTGCTCAGTGAGTAAAGCACTTGCTTCATGAGTGTGAAACTCTGAGCCTAGATCTACAGAACCCACAGAAAGCCAGACGCAATACCTCACATGTGTAATCCCACAGCTCCTACAACAAGATGGAAAGAGGAGACAAGAGAATCTATGGATGCTTATGAGCCAGCTACTCTGGCACATTACTGGTAAAAAGAAGAGAATCTGCCTGAAACAAGGTGGAATTTGCCAACTAATACCCAAGGCAGTCCTCTGACCTCCACATGCATGCCGTGGCACATGTGTGCACACATTCACACAAATACACACACCAAGATTATTGCATTTAGCATACATTTGTCCAGAATATGTCCTGTAAATACACTGTTTTAACTAACAATACCTGTTCCTTTGTTCTAGCTCTTTTCCTTAAGCATAGAACAAAGAAATGAAGCTTACATAATGGAAGATTTGAATGACAATATTAATACTTTAGTATAATTTAATACAAGAGTTCGTGTTGCTTTCAAGAGTGAAAATAGTCTTTATTCAGAAGGCAATTTCACTAATAATCATAAAAAAGTGATTGACTAAGCAATAATAGAATGTGGTCTTTATTTGAAAATATATATTATAATGATCATACTGAAGGCTTGCTTAAAAACATAACTTTTTGCATCTTGTCAAATACCTGACAAATTTTTGTACATGTACTTTTGAATGTAATTTTTGCATCACTACCCAACTGAGAGGCCAAGCAGGTTTAAAGTTCACCAAAAATCATTTTGAAACATGACATAAGGTAGAGCTCCAGAACTCAAATTATTCAAACCACACATAAATTAGAGGCAGGTTGTACAAGAGGAGAAAACTTTGAAGGACTATGAAATTTTTTTAAGTTGCTATAAATTTGCAGATTTTTAAGATTCATGATAGAATTGTTTTATTTATTTAGTTTTTATAATTAACAACTTCCATGATTATAAATATTATCCCATGGTAATTCCCTCCCTCCCCCTACCTTCCCCTTTGAAACTGCACTGTCCATTATATCCCCTCCCCCTCTCAATCAGCCTCTCTTTTATTTTGATATCATCATCTTTTCCTCCTATTATGATGGTCTTGTGTAGGTAGTGTCAGGCACTGTGAGGCCATGGATATCCAGGCCATTTTGTGTCTGGAGAAGCACATTGCAAGGAGTCCTACCCTTCCTTTGGCTCTTACATTCTTTCTACCACCTCTTCTGCAATGGACCCTGAGCCTTGGAAGGTGTGATAGAAATATGGAGTGCTGAGCACTCCTCTGTCACTTTTTCTCAGCACCATGATGCCTTCTGCCATCTGAAAGGAGAAAGTTCTCTAATGAAAAAGTGAGAGTAGTATTAATATTTGGGTATGAATATTAAGAGAAATGCTTGCTGGGCAGTATGATGAGCATAGTATATACATTTAGCCAGCCAGCAGCAGCCATTAAACCCCTAGGGCTCATGACTACCTGTGTTGTAGGTTTTCTGTATCAGGGATGTATTCCCTCCCATGGAGCAGGCCTCCAGTCAAATTAGAGGGTAGTTGGTTTTCCCCATAACAGACGTGCCACTATTGTACCTGTTGGCTCATTTGGCCTGGTTGGCCAAATATAAGGCTTGCACTGTCCACTGTGGAGTATCTTCACTGGTAATTTCTCTCTCTCGCATTGAGCTGCATGCAGTGTGGCTTTTTCCAGCTTTCTGTCAGCTGGTCTACATGGAATCGGTTTTCAGTTCAGTTTCAGAAGGATTTCTCAGTGACCTTGCAGCCCAAGTATGCAGTCTTCAGCAATAGGGTCTTACCATCTATTCCTGGTGGGAAACCAAGGGCCTCTGCAATGTTTGGGGGGCATCAGGGACCTCCCTGGCCAACAATTCACTGGAAGGTATCCCATCCTTCCTGATGAAAATTTTCTAGTAACAATCTATGGTTCCTGCATGTTCCATTGTCCAAAAAAAGTAGGTTTCCATATGATTTATTTATATCCTCTCAGATTTTGATTAGCCCTCCCTCCATCTTTCCTTTACTCAATCTCTTCCCCTGACTTCACTTAGGCCTTTTCACCCCCATTAATCTGTTCTTCTACTTACATATATACAATACCATCCTATTAAATCCCCCAGTCCCTTCCTTTCTATTCCCTTTATATATCCTTTCTAGTTTACCGAGCCAGTAAGATAGAATCATTTTATTGCGTACATAGATTTCAAAAGTGTTTTTCTAAGATAGCAAATACATTGCCTCTATACATATTTATTTAACTCATACTATATGTCATTCCCTCTACTGGATGCCAGAATTCAACAATGCAATGGGTAACCTTTGTACCTTTTTCTTCCTTTGGAGAAACTATTAAAAAAGCATGTTTTGTAAACTGTGATGAATATCATCCACTCACACCACTATCAGTTAATAAGGGCATGGTATGCTCTGAGGAAGGCCATCCAGGTGTAAATCTAAGACCAAGCAGGAACCGCACAGCTCCTCGTGAACTGAACAAAGAGCGAGGAAGAGGCTGTGGATGTGTAGGCTGAGGAAACCACATGCAAAGGGGGTCAGTTAAGTAGGTGTAAGTGAGCTCGGCACTGCTCATGCAGAAGAGAGAGGGTGGTCTAAAATGGAGCTGGAGCTGCTGAGCATTTACTAAGGGCCAAGCATTTCACAGCAGCTCTTCAGGACAGTCATGCTTCTCACCACATTCAAGAAAAGGCCACGAACTGGTGGTATCACCATACCTGATTTTAACCTATACTACAGAGCCACAGTAACAAAAACAGCATGGTACCGGCACAAAAGCAGGCATGTAGATCAATGGAATAGAATAGAGGACCCAGATGTAAGTCCAGGTAGCTATAGCCACCTGATATTTGATAAAAATGCCAAAAATACTCATTGGAGAAAAGACAGCCTCTTCAGCAAATGGTGTTGGGAAAACTGGATATGTATCTTTAGAAGGATGAAAATAGATTCTTCTCTCTCTCCATGCACAAGAATTAAGTCCAAATGGATATAAGACCTTAACATCAGACCGGAAACTCTAAAACTGCTAGAGGAAAAAGTAGGGGAAACCCTTCAACATATTGGTCTTGGCAAAGGCTTTCTGAATACAACCCCAATTGCTCAAGCAATAAAACCACAGATTAACCACTGGGACCTCATGAAATTACAAAGATTTTGTACTGCAAAGGACACTGTGAATAAAGCAAAGAGGCAACCGACAGAATGGGAAAAACTCTTTGCCAGCTATATATCTGATAGAGGATTAATATCTAGGATATACAAAGAACTCAAAAAGTTAAATAATAAGAAATCAAACAAGCCAATTAAAAAATGGGCTATGGAGCTAAATAGAGAGTTCTCAAAGGAAGAAATACAATGGCATATAAGCATCTAAAAAAATGTTCTATGTCCCTAGTCATCAGGGGAATGCAGATTAAAACTACATTGAGATTCCATCTCACTCCTGTCAGATTGGCTACCATCATGAAAACAAATGATCATAAATGCTGGTGGGGATGTGCAAAATGAGGAACCTTCTACACTGTTGGTGGGAATGCAATCTGGTCCAGCCATTATGGAAATCAGTGTGGAGGTTCCTAAAACAGCTAAAGATTGATCTACCATATGACCCAGCTATAGCACTCCTAGGCATATATCCTAAGGACTCATCTCATTTCCTTAGAAGTACGTGCTCAATCATGTTTATTGCTGTTCAAATTATAATAGCTGGGAAATGGAACCAGCCTAGATGTCCCTCAACTGATGAGTGGATAATGAAGATATGGCACATTTATACAATGGAGTTCTACTCAATGGTAAAGAAAAATGAAGTTATGAAATTTGCAGAAAAATGGATGGATCTGGAAAGGATTATACTAAGTGAGGTAATCCAGGCCCAGAAAGCCAAGCGCCGCATGTTCTCTCTCATATGTGGATCCTAGCTACAGATGATTGGGCTTCTGTGTGAGAAGGAAAAAACTCAGTATCAGAGGCCAGTAAGCTGAAACAGAGATATAAAGGGAAGAGAAAGGAAACAAGCAGGGTACTTAATAGGTTGGTTATGTATATATGTAAGTAGAAGAATAGATTAACGGGGGGGGGGGGGGAGGCCCAAAGCGAGGTCAGGGGAGGAGATTGAGTAAAGGAAAGGTGGAGGGAGGGATAATCAAAATCTAAGAGGATATAAATAAATCATATGGAATCCTCCAGTTTTGGACAATGGAACACTCAGGAGCCTTAGATCATTGCTAGAAAATTTTCAGTGCCAGGGATGGGATACCTTCCAGTGAGTTGTTGGACAGGAAGGTCCCTAATGCCCCCAAAATATTATAGGCCATTGCCGAGGCCCTTGGTTTCCCACCAGGAATCGATGGTAAGACCCTATTGCTGAAGACTCCACATACTTGGGCTGCAAGGCCACTGAGAAATCCTGCTGGAACTGAGCTGATAACCTCCTCCATGTAGAGCAGCTGACAGAAAGCTTGAAGAAGCCATTCTACATGCAGTTCAATGGGAGAAAGAGATACCACCAGTGAAGACACTCAACAGTGGACACTGCAAGCCTTATACTTGGCCAGCCAGGCCAAATGAGCCAGTGGGTGCAATAGTGGCACGTCTGTCATGGTGGAAACCAACTGCCCTCCAATTGGACTAGAGGCCCGCTCCAAGGGAGGGAATACATCCCTAATACTGAAAACTTAAAACAGGGGTAGTCATGAACCCTAGGGGTATAACATCTTCTGATGTCTGGATAAGTGTATATACTATGCTTATCAAACTGCCAAACTGTCTTAATATTCATACCCTTATATTAGTGCTACTCTCACTTTTGGTAAAGAATCTTCTCTTTTCAGATGGCAGTGACCTTGGGACAACTCAGAAGTTATCATAGTGCTGGAAAGATGTGACTAGAGTACCGAGTAACATGTCGATCACACCTTCCATGGCTCAGGGTCTAATGCAGAAGAGGTGGTGGAAAGAATGTAAGAGCCAAAGAAAGGGTAGGACTCCTTACAATGTGCTCCCTCCAGACATAAAATGGCCTCGATATCCATGACCTCATAGTGCCTGACACTACCTACACAAGACTATCATAAGAGGAGGAAAAGATCATGACATCAAAATAAAAGAGAGACTTATTGAGATGGGGAGGGGATATGATGGAGAATGGAATTTCAAAGGGGAAAAGGGGGGAGGGAGGGTATTACCATGGGATTTTTTTTTTTTTTTTTTTTTTTTTTTTTTTTGCTTTTTCGAGGTAGGGTCTCACTCTGGTCCAGGCTGACCTGAAATTAACTATGTAGTCTCAGGGTGGCCTTGAACTCACTGCAATCCTCCTACCTCTGCCTCCTGAGTACTGGGATTAAAGGCGTGCGCCACCACGCCCGGCTACCATGGGATATTTTTTATAATCATGGAAAATGTTTTAAAAAATTGAGAAAAAATTAAATTAAATTAAATTAAAAAAAAAGAAAAGGCCATAAAGCCTGCAAGATCACACATATCAGAAGTCACTACACTGCCAAGATTCAAACCCAGGAGTCAGGTAGTAGAGCTTCCACTTTATATGGCTGGAGGCTGACAAAGCAGGTTGGTGTTAAGAAGTTTGCCATTTAGGCTAAGGGAAAAAGCAAGTCATGAAAGCATTTCAGTGGGCAATGAAATGCCCATTTACCTTCCAGAAGGCTCATTCTGACAGCAATGTGGAAAGTAGACTGGGAAGGAATGAAGAGAACACATTGTTTAGAGTCTATCACCAGTGTCCAATGGAGAGATTCTAGAAGCCAGAACTCAGATACGAAAGGAAGGGTGGAAAGAATATTTAGAGGATAGAAACAAGATGACTTAGTAATTGACTAGATATGGAGGGAGGGTTAAAAGAGGGATGGATGGTCCAAAAGAGCTCATGTTTCTTACCTTGAGATCTAGATAAATGTTAGTGCTAGTGGCCAAACCAGGACATAGTGTGGGGTGTGATGAGTTCAGAGTGGGATATTCTGAGGTCAAGTTCCTTTGAGACATGTGAGTGGAAATATGTAGTGTATAGTGAATCTCCTGAGAGAAAACTAGTCTTACCCTATGGTTTCATTAATTTTAGCACATCATAACTGGAGGGGGGGCGATTCACATGCAATGACAGCAAAGCTGCTTATTTCTACATTCTTTTACAGCAATTCATTGCACTGGATGCTGCCTGTCTGGCTTTGTCTTCCATCCTATCTCTCGTCTTATTTCTCACAAAAGAACCCAAGGTATGAGAAAAGAACTGAGCTCTTATCTACCCTTTCAGACCTTGACTCTATTGTCACCCTCCCACTTCTTCTCTTTCAGATTCCTATTTTCAACTGACTATAGTTATCTACCATACTTTCCAGCTACAAAGCAGGAAATACTTCTCCACACTGTAATCAATTACCCAACATGTCCTGAGAAGAAAGTCCTAGTAGGACCTAATAATTAGGGCCCATCACTAAGTCACTTTATCTTCTTCTCTTTCATCCTTATAGGAATCCTTTACATGTGGTCAGATCCTTCCCAAGAACAGAAGTCAAAACAATTCTCTTGCTTTAGAAAACTTGAGTTTCCATCAATGTTTATCATGCAGCACAATATCCTTAGGGGCAGTAGAAAGGAATCCATCCTGTAGCCATGAGTTCTGAATACTGATATAGTCAGTGTCCTAACAGCACAGAGATGGAAAAAGCAGATTAGGATAAATGAAGGAGAGTTTATTTACAAAAGAGTTCTTTCAGAGATGTGGGCAGGGAATGTTTCAAAGATTCAGCTATTTCCAAAGTATTTCCTCAGTAAGTTGCATCAATGCACAGTCTGTATTGGTCAGACTTTTCATCACTGTGACAAAATACCTGACATAAACGACTCCAGGGAGGACAGGTTTATTTTGGCTCATGGTTGTAGAGATTTCAGACCATAGTTTTTGGCTCTGTTGATTCGGACACTAGAGCAAGGCAAAGCATCATAGTGGTGGGAGCATGTAGTACATTCCCACGTCCTGGTGGGCAGGAGAGAGGCAGGGACAAGGGACCAGGGAGAACTTCAAAGGCACTAGCCTACTTCCTCCAGCTAAGCCTAAAGTTTCCATGGCATCACAAAATAACACCATCAGCTGGACAACAAAAATGCAACGCATGAGCCAACGGGGTACACGTCCTATTCAAGGCATAATAGCACCTCCAATAATGTTGAAAATGTCCATTTCTCCATGTATTTGCTAGCATTGAATGTTTCTGATCAGTTATATTTTTTGCCAACTTGGGTCTTGGGGTGGGGACAGCTCTTAAAACAATTACAACATCTAATTGCATTTTCATGACTAACAGGGAAAAACTTCTCTCCATGTCTGCTGGCCATTGTATCCCTCTCCTTTTATCTCTCTTTTCTTTTACAAAGTTAGGTTCAAACCCAAGGTGAATGCTCAAAGACTAAACTCCATGCCCAGCCCCCACTTGTCTTTCATGAAGCTAATGCTGAAATTAAATACTTTGTCCAAAGTCACACTGCTAGAAAGTGTCAATGAGACCAAAGACAAGCATAAATCTATCCATTCTTCAACCTCACTTTCAATCATGCTAGTCTCCATAATGTGGCTGTAAGGTATTTCATGACGTGACCCTTTACCATTTGTATCTTTCCATTTATATCTTTCTTTTCCCCAGCTTGCTTTTTTTTTTTTTTCCCTTGAGGACGGGTCTCACTCTAGGCCAGTATCCACTATGTAGTCTCAGGCTGGCCTCGAACTCAACAGCAATCCTTCTACCTCAGCCTCTGAGTACTGGGATTAAAGGTGTGCGCCACCACACTCAGCCCAGCTTGCTTCTTACTCTAACTTGTCTCCAAATACGTCATGCCTTTTGAGACTTTCTTCTTTTGCATATTTTCTCCCAGAATTTTCCACTTGGTAAATTTCTGTTTGTTCTGTGATCCCTGGAGAAAGTTCTTGCCTTGAGAATTACTTCTTGGTGTCCTGCATTAGGTAGGTGAGCATGCTGTTCTTTTGTTTGCTGCAGCTCACATCCTGTCTTATGACGTCCCTGTTATTCAGCTGCCTCTTCCCTGGCTCAGCGGCTCTCTCCTCATGCTGCTTCCCTTCACTGTTCATTTGTCTGCACTGTACTTTGCCCAGCAAGGGTCTCACAGTGACTCAGCTGGAGCTGCTGTAATAGAATACCACATTCTGTGTGGCTTAAATACAAATTTATTTCTCACAGCTCTAGAGGTTATAAAGGCCAAGACCAAAGTGCCAGCTGACCTGGTCCCTGGGGAGGGCTTTTGTGTGACTTGCAGACAGCTACCATCTCACCTGTGGTCTCACCTGATTCATATTCTTTCTCTCTCTCTCTTTCTCTCACTCATTCTCTCTTCTTGTCTCTTACTATATGAGTGCCAATCTCAAATGAGGGCTCTGCTGTCATAACTAAATCACCTCCCCAAAGTCTCTGCCTCCCAATCCCATTACATCAAGGGTCAGGACATCAATGCAGGAGTTCAAGTGACACAATTCAGTCTACAGCAAGAAGTAATGGCTCAATGAATACTACATTAAAGGGAAGAAGTCTTAACTTACAAAGAAGAACAGAAATGGGAGAAATCAAATCACTAAAGATGTATTAACCTCTTACTACAAACTAACTCTGCAAACTACTCAGCCAGGGAGGGTGGTGGACAGCTCTGAGGTCCTCTGCTTCTCACAATGCTTTTGTGGCTCTTTCACTTCCCTCTGGAGGGCACTCACAAGAGAAAAAGTAGACAGGGCTGGAGGGATGGCTTAGAAGTTAAGGCGCTTGCCTACAATGCCAAAGGACCCAGGTTCAATTCCCCAGGACCCACATTAGCCAGATGCACAAGGGGTAACATGCATCTGGAGTTCGTTTGCAGTGGCTAGAGGCCCTGGTGTGCCCATTTTCTCTCTTGCTCCCTCTTTCTCTGTCAAATAAATAAATAAATAAAAATAAAATATTTTTTAAAAGTAAAGAAGGAAACAGCCATTCCCCCCCAAAAAAACCTGTGGAGAAAACAAAGCTGGATTTTACCCCAAATGCATTACAATTATGTTTTATCCCAAACTCTCCACATTTTCTTGAGCACTGTGCACCAATTTCCAGATTCCTTCGACCCTAGTCAAAGTATTCAGTATTCAGTATTCATACTGAATACATTCTTCTCTTTGTGATCCTGGTTTCAGGGTTTAAAACATATTAAACATTCTCTTTCCCCAAGCATATTTCTAAATCAATTTCTAGACCATCTTGTATAACCATCTGGATTAGCTTCCTATTTGCTACATGCTAAATTGCCACACACTGAGTGGCATAAAACAATGCCTATTTGATTTGCTTCCAGTTTTAATAATCACAACTCTAAGGTCAAGGTCTCAACAGTGCCCTGCTCTTCCTGGGAGATTCAGAGAAGAGTCTGTTTCCTTGCCTTTTCTGTATAGAGACCAGCTGCATGCTTGGCTGCTGGCCACTCCTAGCAGCACAGGAACCTCTTGCCTCTATGGTCACATTGGCTGCTCCTGGCTCTCATTCTCCTGTGGCCTCTTGTATGGACCTCTGGAGTTCCATTGGTTCCCCAAGGATAATGAAGACTCATCTCCCCAACTCCAAAACATCCTATGGGCAGAGTCCCTTTTACTATATAAAGTAGCATCGTTGCAGTTTCTAGGGACTAAGACTTGGCTATCTTGAGGTGAGGGGTCCTTAGCCAGCCTACCACTAACCTGAAGAGCTGGTATTGAGTCTTAGCTGCAAGTTGAATAGGCACTGTGCTATGCATTTTGCATGCTTGTCTAAATTATCATCACTCCAGACACTAAAGGAATTAGTTTTGTTACTGTACCTATACTGTACATGAGGAAATGAAGGCATAGAGCTGTTATATACATTTGCCCAGCCACACAGCTGTATCAAGACCCTAACTGAAGTCTACTTTGGTCTTGACTTCACTACTGAACCATTTACCCCACAGAGATGCTATTGCCATTTTCCCTTCCCGGACATCTGAGTCTTCAATCTACCTTGGGTCTTTCAGACCACAGAAACATTTAATACATTCATTCATGCTAAAACACTCAGTGTTTAATCTGCTGCCCTCTCATGTATTTTGCAGTTTAAAGAAGGCTAGATATTTGGCTTGGTGATACTTCTATAATCTAGGCACTTTTTTCCCTCTCACTTTCTCTCTTTTTTTACTCTGTTTCTTGCTCCATCCTCCTTCCTTTCTTTTTCACAACAGATCTTATTCTATAGTCCAGGCTGGCTTGAATTTGTAGCAATCCTGTCTTGGCTACAGCCTCCCCAGTGCTAAGCTCATAGGCATGAGTGCCCAACCTCAATTAAAAAAATAAAATAAGACTGGGGAGATACCGTAGTAGATAAAGTGCTTGAATCTCAGACCCCACATAAAAGATGGAAGCTGTCATGGGCTTTAGTCATCCCAGCACACTTACAGATAGCGGGGAAGCAAAGAGAGCAGAGTTTCCTGGAATCTCGCAGATGGAGAGGAGTTGTGGATAGCAATGATAGGCTCTGTCATAAGATGAGGTGGAAGGTGGGGACCAACCGGAAAGTTGTCCACACATGCAGGGTGACATGCCTTCACCTGTGTGTGCATACACACACACACACAAATTAAAAAATAAGGGCTGGAGAGATGGCTTAGCGGTTAAGCGCTTGCCTGTGAAGCCTAAGGACCCCGGTTCGAGGCTTGACTCCCCAGGACCCACGTTAGCCAGATGCACAAGGGGGCGCACACATCTGGAGTTCGTTTGCAGTGGCTGGAGGCCATTCTCTCTCCCTCTCTCTATCTGCCTCTTTCTGTCTGTCGCTCTCAAAATAAATAAATAAAAATAACAAATAATAATAATAATAATAATAAATAAAGCAAACTAATGACTATACTAGAACTTTAAAGGCATGACTTTTTAGCAAGGAGAGAGGGAAGAAGAAAGAGAAAAAGTGAGGGAAAGAAGAGACCTGAGTGCAATGTAGATTTATGCAGATTATAACCAGCACGTGAGCTCTGCCACAAAAGGGGCATTCAGTGTCAGCCAGAGGACTCAGAGTCCCTCATCCTTGCCCATTGAGATCCCAGTACTGTGTGTCCTCTCTTGAGTCCTCCCTCTATTTACTTTTCCCTGCTTTGTCCCGGATCAGGTGGTCCCTGTGTCATCAAGCTGAGCCATCCAGATCCTGGATCCTGGGGCAAGGGGGGTAGAAGGTGGCAGGACAGGAAAGACCAAAGATATTTCTCCCCTCCCCATGTCCAGCTCTAACATTTACAGAGTCCAAAGTAAAAGGTCAAATTGAGGTTGCTGTATTACAGATGTTCAATTCTTTAAGATTATAAGGCAACTCAACAAATTCTTATACACATACTGTCCTCCTACCTCATCTCCCTTCACATGTACGCTGAAGGCTAGTTCAGAAGAATTCTTGGTCCCTACAGCTTTCACATCTCCACATAGTGACACAGTGGAATATGGCCCTAGCCTCTGTCCCCACCCGGGCTGCCGTAGCTTCTGCTTTGGCTTGACCTAGGACTTGCCATCCACTTGCTTCTTGTGACCTTTTATTCGCACATATAGACATCCCCATCAATGTGTTCAAGCTATATTTCCCTCTCCTCAAACAGCCACCTTTGGCCATCTTGGGTTCTTTTTTGGGGGGTTCTTGGGCCTCATAGTGTGCCCACTGGGGGTGCAGGCCCCTTCACCAGAGACCCAAAAGCCTGCACAGTCTCTGGGAGTGGCTCAGGCTGTGCAGAAAGGGTTCAAAGGCCCTGGAGCTAAGGTTTCTCCTAGACCTGTACATTCCTCGAGGTTGGAGGCTCCCAGCTGGAGGAATGCCCCCAGAGACTGTGAAGATGTTGGCCTAGGGGCTCCTGTGTTCCTGCCTCAGTAGCAGCTCCTGAGTGGTACTGATACTCACCCAGTTCCAGTTTCACCTCCACCTCTGTCTCTCCCACTCATGGCTGCATGCTGTAGCTTTCTTCTGGGTTTTCTGGGTGTCCCTTATTGGCATCTCACTGTCCTCCCGCACTGGGGTCACGAGGCTCCTGGGTTAAGCTCCCTCTGTTTTATGTGCTCAGGGAGACTTCCACTTTCCTGATGCCATCCTAACTGTTAGAGCAGTGACTAATTCAGTATTTTGCCTGTAGCTACTGGGAAATGGGTAGACTACTGGCTGCTTCTTTCTCTTCTCACCCCTCCCTGTGAATGACCTGGTGACTTTCCCTGAGGGAAGCCAGTGCTGTATCATCAGTGTAAGCTCTCCAAAACTGTTGCTCAGAAAAAAGGAAGAGCTTTCCTCCCAGAGGCCGCCTTCTGAAATCTCCCAGTCAGAGCCATTTCGGGGCTAACCATTCCCTCTCTCCCCGGAGCCGACCTTGACAATTACTTATAAGAGTTGCTTCTATATGCAGAACTTTATGAAAACCAGACTTCATACAGTGTTCTAAGTTTTGCTGCATCAAAAAGAAGTTTAAATATTTTCATTTAATGTGGAAATATTTTTAGATGATGAAGATGATTAAGTGTTGAAAATGTAGCGATCTGTTTGGCACTGAGAGAAAAGAAATATGAGGAATTTTTAATAAAAATCCGACCACAATGGTGTTGGAACACAATCTGTCTGAAATATAAGACAGGTACTTTATCCCATGGGCTGAGCTGGCTTTACTAATAGTTTTGGACAGTTACAGGTGTAATTTTAGCTACCAGAGGGAATGCAGATTGTGTTATGAGAATGCAATAGAAATAATGGGGAATATAATTAAAGTTTTAAAATAAAAATTGAGTTAACATCTAATGCAAAGCATATTTTTATAGCTCTTCAGCAATGTATATAAATCCAAACTATTATAAAAAATCAGACTTACTTGCCGGGGCTTCCTATGTAGAGGCTATTTGTGCTGTTAGTTCTAGCTGCAAACATAAAAGCCTTGTACCTGAAAAAATTATTTTTGATATGTTGGCTTAGATAAATAAATTATTAAAGAAACATCATAAGAAAAATAATGATGGAGGGCTGGAGAGATGCCTTAGTGATTAAGGTGCTTGCCTGCAAAGCCAAAGGACCAAGGTTGGACTCCCCAGAACCCATGCACAAAGTGGCACATGTTTCTAGAGTTCATTTGCAATAGCTGAAGGCCGTGGTGTGCCTATTCTCTCTCTCTCATTCTCTTTCTGCCTCTTTCCCTCCCCCTCCCTCTCTCAAAGGAATAAATAAATAAATAAATAAATAAAAATAAAAGAAAAATGATGATGGTAAGGAAGATAAAAGGAGAAAATAAAAGAAAAATAAAACAAAAGGTGATAGATACTTATTTGGAAAGAGGCTTATACCCATCACTCTTGTTTTCCTATGAAGACCAATGATAATGTCTCTCAATTTTGCCTCTATGGCTTTAATTTACCATTGTGAGATACAGCTTATGCGGGGAAAATATGCAGAGAGAAGTCTCATGGGGTTTTTTGTTGTTGTTATTGTTGTTTGATTAAAAAAATCAGTGCCACCAGTCCATGAGTGAGCCTAAAATAACAAAGCAGTTATGCGTGTGTACAAGCACATACTGGAAAGAAAACGTAGGGTAAGGAAACGGATTTAAGTTTCATGTTTCCAAGGATCTATTTAAATGACAGCAAGAAAAAAAATATTGAAAAAGTGATGAAAAATATCTCAGCAGGATCCTTTCAGAAAGCCATCTAACTTCCAGTGGTTTAACTTGTGCAATGTAATTTCTACAGCCTTTGAAATATGTGGGCACCCTCACTGCTACTTATGGTCCCGATGCTTGGAATGAAATGCTCCATTAGGGTGCTGAGAAGACAGGAGCTTCCAGAAGAGTTTAGTAATTGCCCATTCATTACTCAAAAACAATGACAGGGAGTCATCGGATCTTTCCCTAAGTAACATTGGCATGTGGTCTGAGCCAGGCACAGGAAGAAGCAAGAGTGTCAGCTCAGAAGGCATCCCCACATTGGTTAGCAATTACACGCAGACCCAAGTCCTCACTGACCATAGAGCCATTTCCTTTGTGTGCAGAAGAAGCCCTCTCTGCCCTGTGTGCTCTTACACAGGCTCACAAGCCTGCTCATGCCAGTAAGGAGGCTACCTCTGCCTGTAGTCTGGAGTACGACAACAGTACGCCTGGCCATCCTCTCTAAGAGACTTAATTTTCCACAGACAGAGCCAAAAGTTGGGCAATTTTATTGCCAGTCAGTGATAAGAAATACCAGCCCAGCTGTGATCCTGTCACACTGTGATCCTGCCTCTGAGGGTTGCCATGGAGTTCGCAGTACCCTTTCACACTAGAATTTTCTTGCTGGTATCCTTTCTTTTTTTATACCTTAGCTGTATGCCCTGGGCCCAACTGTGTGCAGTAGATTGAAATAGTATATGTTTTCCAATGTGCTTGGAGAAGCTTCTGGATTTTCCTCTCTCTGCAGATGTTAGAGGCTAACATATTACAGCTGGTGCAACTGGGGCTTTCCCAAGACAACCTGTGTCAGTTGGAACTGAGTTCCTTCACTGCCCTTTCATAGTACTACGGTGACATTCCTGACTCCTTTGCAGCACAGTAAAGCTATAGCACCCTGTTAGCAAAGATGTTTTTCTTTATTGTAACTACAGGAAGGATAGCTACAATTTGTTTAAAATAGAATCAAAGACCTGCAATATACAAAAATGATTTCCCACTTCCCTCATTATTGTCTTTCTCCTAGCTTTATGCCTCAAACTAGATAGGACTACACAGTGAACACAGGGAGAGGTGTTTGGTAGGAGTTGCACCCTCCTCCAGTACTTCTAGGTTGTGTTTTCCTTTGAAGTAGATGCTAATACTTAGGAGAACAGATGCCTAAGTATTATAATTAGTTTTCAAAATATAAAGGGAGCCAAATCCGTGGTTCCTTGAAACGTCTATTTCTAATGACCTTTCTCTCCATCTTGAATTTTTCACAGAAAGTTGAATAATTATGCTCTTCCTTCAAGGAGGCTCTTGTCTAGGGTGCAGGCGGCATGGGGGCTTGGATGCTTAGGGTGCCATTAGATGTTAATCTGATAAATCACTGTGCCAGGGAAGAGGTCTCCTATGATGATTAATTCCAAGTTCTGGCTACAGCTCAACAAACTCAGTCAGTTCACTCTGCAAAGATCAGAGAGGGTCTAGAAGAGACCCATTCATTAGAGGATTTCAGAGTTGACAACATGAGTTTAAAAAAAAAATGAATAGAATTTTACGTGACTCATAATATGTTATATTATTATCCACCTAAATAAAATAACACTTGAATAACATGTGAAGACCAGATACATGCTAATCTCTGAAGATCACACCAGAAAATTGAGTCACACAGACCATTTGTGAGAGCTCACGGTTCCACAGATTTATATTTATTGTGGTTCAATTAAAGGCCTGCCATCCTACCCCCCTCCAGGAAGGGGGAGTTGGGCTAAGGAAAATGTTTGGGTTTAAAGATCCTTAATCTTGTACTTATTATGCAGCTCTGTACTTTTCTCTTAAGTAAGGAAGGAACAATGCTTGTGTCTGATTTGCTCTTAGAAGGGGTCTGAACAAAATTGAATGTTGGCAGATTGCTTCTTCACTAGCCCTTGTTACATGGCCCCTCACACTGTCTTTGTTCTGTGGGTCCCAAAGGACTCTGGCTGCTAGCATCCTCTTGGTTCATGTGGCTCATGGGAAAATCCCCACTGTTTTCCTGCCAAAGAGTTTGTTACCTACATTTCATTTCTGTTTGGAATGAAAAGCATTGTTAACTTGCTTCTGTGGGCTTTTTAAGAGAGATATGTAAAACCTAAGTTCCAGCAATGGGAAAATAAACATTTGAGAAAGCACATAATTAGGGGATGCAAACTCAGACTGGGGAGGCTGATTTCATAAAGGGGAGAGGACTGCGTGTGGTCAGAGAAGAGGAGACTGTACATGAACTGCCTGCTTTGGGGAGACTGCCTTCCCCCCGCTCCCCGAGCTAGAAGATTAAAGGAAACCTGAACACTGATAAAAGTCAACAGCCTCAAAGAACGGACCTGATTAAGAATTAAAACTGTGACTATTTCTTAGTTGCAAATATTTTCATTATCTTTGGGTGGAATTCTACATTATCTTTGAGGGGATCATAATATCTTATCCTGTTATTCACTCAAACAAAATACTACTTGAATAACCCTTAAAAGTCCCATACAAAATAATTTCTGAAGATCCGGCCTCATAAAGTTACCCTGAATCGAGATGAGAAGCCATTCCTTAGAAGCTCAAGCCGGTGGGTCTACAGGGAGGCATTCTCTTTTCAAAAGTCAGGATCGCATTGTCACAGAACCACAGGAGAAAAGGAGGGAAGGGGACATTTAGGTACAGTCCCTCTGCAAGAGGAAGGGATGAGAAAATTCAATAAAATGAAATACACCCACTCCCCAAAACATTTGAGGGAAAGATAAAGGAAGTGAAATTCCCATAAAAACCAGTATGGTTCTGGGTTTGGGGGTACAGCGAGGAAAGTAACTGCTGCGAGACTGGGTGGGTTTCTTTTCTTCTGGGTGCAAAGGCAGCAGTCATTTGAATGCCGTCGAACTGCTTTTTCAGCTCACACAAAAGAGCAGACGGTTCCACTTATTTTTGAAATTAGATGCAATCATATCTGTGAATCACGCAGCAGCAAACCACCGTAATCTGCATTACAATATATTATCCTGCCACGCTCCCTAACTGCAGTCTACCGCAGCAACAGCAACACTTTGAGGTGACCTGCACCGCGTCTGCCTAAAGCGCCAAGCCACGCCAAGGCAGCAACGCCACAAAAGAGAACTGCTTTCTGCTGCGAAAAAAGAGCAAATTACTACAAGAGTCAAGTCTCAGCTAATGCAAGACTAGCTTCTTCTTGTTCAGGGTTTGCATAATTAGATATCCTGAATAGGATTTTTTATTGTTCTAAAAATACTCCTGCTTTGTTTAAATCAGCTATTTCCTTAACAGCATGACTTTGGTACCAGAATTAGTGAGGTAGTTAGGGCGGCAGCAGAGATAAGGTACTTTTAGTTAACATTTGGGGGGTGGGATTCTCTCTATGGACTATTTCCTTCCTTCTTCTTAGCAATTGTGGAAGGAACCAAAGGTTTGCGATGCCACCTAGGAGAAGGGACAGCCCACTGGAATGGCCATGTTAATTGAGCCGGGGGTTAGGGTCTGGGGACCTCAGGGCCCTACTATTTCTAAGACTGACTTTTAAAAAATATTTAAATATTTTATTTATTTATTTGAGAGAGATAGAGATAGGAAGATAGAGAATGGGTGTACCGGGGCCTTTAGCCACTGCAAACAAAGTCCAGACGCATGTGCCACCTTGTGTATCTGTCTTACATGGGTACTAGGGAATTGAACCTGGGTCCTTTGGCTTTGCTGGCAAGCACTTTAACCACTAAGCCATCTCTCAAGCCCGAGATTGACTTTTATAACTTCCCTAAAATGAGACATTCAGAGCCATGGCAAATATTTCACAATTTAGTCTTTAATATTATGAAACCCAGCGTAGTGGTACATAGAGTCCAAATGGTAAACATTACAAACAGTCCAAGGGAAAGGGAGAAAACACTTGGGCCTCAGTTGTTGGAGTGTTACCACACTGTCTGCCCTGCTGAATTGAAGTACAGAGAGAGACCTGTCATTGCCTGGTTTCCTCCTGTCCCAAAACTTTGCTCTTTGCTGTGTGCCTTCTCCCTTTACTGTCTGCCTGTTAAAAGGAGCATCATGCTTTCAAGGGTAGAGTCCAGATCCAGGATGCTCCAGTGAGTACTTCAATCATGTGTTTTCCTTCCCCCTTACCCTCCCCCCACCCCCGTGACCTTAAAGAGCTGCAGCTGAGGAGCTAAGTGACAATAGCCAATCCTGGGGTTTATTTTATAAACAAAAATTAAGAAGACTTAGGAGCAGGGAGGCCACCAAAACTCTGTGTGCTCAGTTTTTGTAGCTCCCCAGAAGCCTGGCACTTGCTGGAGAGCACTGGAGTCAGGTGAACTCCCAGTGAGCACCAGCACTCTTCTCAAACGCAAAAGTTGCTATGGGCCAAAGCAAACTCTAGCAAACATGTTCAGAATTGCTGTCTCTTGGTCTGCTCTGGATAGCCCTGATGTCCACTTCACAGACTACCCTAAAGGACATCCAAAGGACAAGGCTTATGCTATCCCCAAAGATGCCTCACAGCACCTGCTCAGCCTTTGCCATTTGTAATTTGCATTAATGGTCATGAGGCTTCTAGTGACCATGGCAAAGAAAACGCAGTGCCAGAGCTTTTACTTTAGCATTCCCGTGTGCACTAACTAAAATGCATTTCCCTCCAATCCTATGTTAGTATAGTTCTTAACGCTACCTTTTTTTTCTGATCTGTGCATCATTCTTTTCTGTAAAGGAACTAATAATGGCCATGACAACAGCATTGTACTAAATGACATATGGTGACTATTGCTTTTTCTGGAGTAAACTAGCCCCTAAAGCCGCCTTCAGACAATTATAGCCTGGGAATTCAATAAGATTGGGTGACTCACTCTTTCTCCTCCTCAAAATCACATGCATAAAACATGCCACCCTGAGTTAGGATCTTGATGTGTCTGATGGATAGGGTGGTCAAAGGCTACTGTCAGGTACCACAAGAAAAGTGCTGGGGGTATAGTTCAGCAGAGTGTTTGACTAACACGCATGAGGCTGTGGGTCCCATCCCAAGCACTGGAAAACAAGGAGAAGAAGAACAAAAAGGAGAGGATGGGAAGAAGAAAGAGTCGTTTCCCAGCTATCCCCATCTTCCCTTCATACCCACTTAGAACTTTACATCCACAAGAACATTTAAACTCTTAAAATAATCTGGCTGATTAAATATTTGAGGTAACAAGGCTTATAAATTCACCACTGCACAGGAACTTCTTTTCATCTGATCTAAAGCTATTATTTCCATAGACTTAGAAATCTAGGCTTAGGTAAGTAAATACTTATATTTTTATAATCTAATCAGCTTTCATCTTTCCATAATAGAAATGTGCTACTTTTGTATTCTAATCTCAGCAAAGAAACTCTTTAACATCCAGGATCATTTTTCCATATCCTTCTCTGGGTGAATTTAAGGTCTGTTTCATATTTCTTGAAGTATACTGACCATAATTACATGTAGCAATGCAGGGGGAAATAAACCTGGCCATTGTATAAAAGTAACCTAACACATGCTCACAGCTCCCAGTATCCCCTAGTATTTGGCATTTTAAATCTAGGTAATGTTATCTTTCATCCTTCAATAAGATACTTTTTAAAATTCAACAACCTTCAAACCTCTGTAGGTAAAGATTTGTATGCCCAGGTAAACTGTGTTTTAATTATAGTGTGAGAGTAAATATAGCTATAATAAATTATTTCAAGGGACATTTGAAATTTTTACTTTTTAAAACTAAGATGTGGAATTTTCCAAGGTTTTAGACACATTGAAGCATGAATCCTGACATAGTTTAATTGTATGCAAGCTCTAGGATAAGCTTTGAGCATATTACAAAATACCCTATGATCTCTGTTTTCTTGTTCAAAGCCCAGAACATCTGCTCCTGATTTCTTGTGCCAGGAAAGGTGACAGCAATCCAAGTTGGGTGGGGTTGGGGGGAATAGATTGGGATAATTCTGTATTGATGTGTTCAAGGAGAAGAAAATGAAGTTCCATCAGACAGGCACTGATGTGGCATAAACTCCCCTTCCACCCACCCCTTTCTCCAAGGCCACTGCCAACTCACCCTGCATTTCTCATGTTGATTATAAGTGAAGCTTTGACAACGGGGCATTCTGAGTATCAGACAACCACATTATAATTCTCCTGAAAGTGTTCTTATTGTTTCTAAATTACTAGTTATAGTGAACAGCCCTGGTGACTTGGGAAGGGGGTGCATTTCAAACACATTTAGCCTTAAAGCTCTGTGAGCAGGGAAGAGTGACAGAAAGAGATCACCTATGTAGCTTATTTTGCAAGATGGCTTCTGCTTTAAAAGTGGGCCAGTTAAGTTACAGAACTGCAATTAAAGAGGCTCTGGAGTGCGTGTCCAGCATAACTGTGATATCCAAATGGACTTCTCACATAAAAGACATACAGCATGCATTTACCGTAAGCCAAGAGAACTCACCTTTTATTTTTCATTGCATTTTTTGACCCACTGGAATATGCTATATAGTACCAATTTCCTGGGAATGACCTATATTCTAAAGTGAAGACAATGAAAGAACTCCTTCTCATCAAATACTCACCTCAGTCATCATGGTGTGTTCCCTGAGAAAGCTTGGCAAATGTATAGTTACTCAGGACTTGAGGGTGATAAGAGGGCATTGAGGTTTTTCCACCCAGTGAATATGTTGTATGTGATATGTATGCTTCCTAATAGGCCTGTACTTCAAATGAGTGTATGTAATCAGCACATCATTTTCTCTCCAGTTTACTTGGCTGGTTTCTCAACCTCCTTTAAGTCCTCTGAATCCTTGAATTCTGTTTGGGGAAGTATAGACAGAAATGACAAGGGCCAGTGATAGCTTCTCCAGAACAAGGGATGTTATCTGGGTGACAGCAGGTTCTGAATAATAGTAGACTAAAGAAGCAAAAACCAGAGTGCAGTCCACTGTGGGTACCATTCCCAGCAGGTCTGGGTTTGCCCCCTGGGGAAGACCAAAATATCAATTTCACTACAGTATTGTGGTTGCTGTGGTAATAGGAGAGGATAATAGCTAGGGTTTTTTTGGTTTCAGACAACTAATTTATGATGTAAAACTGTGGAATATTTCTGGTAAGGGAATTCATTGTTGTGTTTTGTTTCATTCTAAAGTCAAGACCTTGAATATTTGACCAGAAATACTGTAATCTGTCTTGCCTCCTAGATAGTGTAGCCACTTTTTTCATCATAAAATGAGCAGATGGCTTTTTATTCTCTAACTTCTATGGTCTTTCCTCATTCCAGTCTGCTGTCTGTCTTACTATAACCTGAGTTAGTCATGTAAGTCCTCTTCTCTTCAGTTTGGGTAGCGCAGATGAAAACGGCAGCATTTTCATTTGTTCTGAACACAAAGAGGTCTTAATAAGCTGTTCTGAATTAAGGGCTGAATTTCTTTCATGTTTCAGAGATCAGAGCACTAAGAATTATATATGTATAAGCTTAAAGAACTAATATTTGCAAGGGTTGGCAAGTGGTCACCATGTCATATATCTGTATATGTTGGGAACAGGACGGAAAGAAGCAGGGAGAGGTGTAGAACTTAAGGTAGGGGATAACGCTCAGACAAATAGAGGGGGTTATGAGTGCACATGCTGCATGAGGAACTGAGGTGAAGAAACAGCTTCCCAAACCATGGCCACATCTGCCTGTCCTCAGCACCACAGGTGGGCCTTGTTTAAATAGGCCTCAGTGGCTTCTTTTAACAAAAGTCATCTTGGCTTGTTACAAGAAGACACCAGTGGCTGCCAAGAAGTCGTGTGACTCCTGTTGGGTCTGGCACTAAGATCAGGCTCTGATGTCAGTACTCCTCCCCAGCCAGCTGGGTGAACTCTCAGGTTTGGTGGGGGGCGGGGGGTGGGAAACTCTCAGTTCTTCTGGAAGCTGACAGTCTGGGCCCAAGTAATGTCAGAACTGCTGTTAGCTATAAGAATCTAAGAGCTTCTATATTTCTCGGCTGCTCTGAAGAGGCTACACAAGCCAGAGGGAGAGTGTGTGAAGCAGAAGCAAGAGTGGGAGGGAGAGAAAACCAGAAAGAGAGAGAGAGAGAATATGAGGGAGCAGCTGTGATTAAACAGGCCCCTGAACCCTGGTTCCAATGTGTAACTATCAACGGAAGGAGGTATACAGGGGATACATGAGGACATTTTATTTTGCTGAGTCTTTTGAGCACATCAGAGTGACAAGACAAAATCAAAAGCACCTGCTCCTTGTTGAGCATCACACAGAGACCCCTGCATATTAAGTCTACTGATTTACAAAGGATATGCTCAGAGAGCTTCAAGTGAATCGACAGTGTGCAGAAAAAGGAGCCAATTCTATTTCAAAATGCACCAACACCCCATGTTGGCCATGTCATTAAACCAGGAAGACTACAGGTTTCTGGTCTGTGCAATGGACACAACTATGCCCTGTATGCTTCGTGAAAATGCAATAATATTATGCATTAAAAAGTTCCTCATGCCAGGCGTGGTGGCACACACCTTTAATCCAAACACTCGGGAGGCAGAGGGTAGGATGATCGCCATGAGTTCAAGGCCACCCTGAGACTACATAGTGAATTCTAGGTCAGCCTGGGCTAGAGCGAGACCCTACCTCAAAAAACCAAAAAAAAAAAAAAATCTTTATAAAATATGTAGTTTTACACTGGCATTATTATTGATTGTTAATGATTAATTGTGATTTAAGTCATGTTTCTGGTTAATCCTAAAACCTCTTTAGAGCTTACAGGTGCTCTAAAAAATAAAAATAAAAAGCCCTCTTTCAAGCAGTTGGGAAGCCCCAGACTGCTCATTCAGGAGACATTTGCAAAATGCTATGAGGAAACTCAGCCTTCATTAGCCAAGCTCTTCTTACCCTAGCTGATAAAATTGTGCTCATAGGAACAAAGAACTAGAGTGCCAAAACATATATTTTACACTAGAGGTTAAATGACAAGCCTAAGGTCATACAACAAGCTATCAGCTGGACACAGGTTTGATAGATCCCTGGGTTCCTATTTATCAATCTTTCTCTCTCCTCCTTCCATTACATTACTTTAGATTTACCTAGCAAATTTATAGAAGTTACCTATAGAGCCAGGCGTGGTGGTGTATGCCTTTGATCCCAGCACTTGGGAGGTAGAGGGAGGAGGATCATCGTGAGTTTGAGGCCACCCTGAGACTACTTTGTGAATTCCAGGTCATCCTGGGCTAAAGCAAGACCAAAAAAAAAAAAAAAATGTTACCTATAAATGGGATTATTACTCCATGTCTTTAGTAGTACTTACTTACTTCAAATGTTTAAGAAAACTTTGGGTAGAGAGTAGAATGCAAAATGAGGTTAGAGCAAGAACAACAACAGACCATGGCCACTTGTTGTCCTTAGGGTCTTCCAAATGCCACCAAGACTGGGAGAATGTCAAGGATGGAGGCAGGGAGAGCACTGAAGAAATGTTTATCCAGCAGTTACCAGTGGATAAGTGAATTCTTTCTAAAATTTCAATATGGCACTGTTTAGACCACTAAAAAATATGGTATAAAACTTCTGATTCTCATTTCACAATATGTTAATCTCTCTTTATTTATTCCTCCCAAATGTTTTTTAAACAATCCCTCTCTTTGGGACAATTGAATCTTGTGTATCCTGTCAAATTTTTAGTAGAAAGCAAATTTTTATAACCAAATTACAAATCATTCAAAACTGAGGCTCATTTATGATGGAAACATTGACAGAATGTTAACTAAAGTGGCTCAATGATACATGCTGGAGTGAGGTAGGATTTCCAAATTGGGAAAATGCTAAAATTCTTGAGTATCTATTTTAATACCCTTTTCTCAGTGTTGTGCACGGTTCCCCCCTTCCCCATTGTAAACATATCTGATCCATTTCTAGAATCAAATTTTTTATATTGACATTGACGTTGAACATCACTTTCTAAAGAGACCTTAATATTGCAGCTTTTTTTTTTTTTTAACTGTAAAACTTTTTCTAGTTTCCACAGTGATTGATTTAAGAGCAAGATTTGGGGTGGGTGTGGTGGTGCACACCTTTAATCCCAGCACTCAGGAGGCAGAGGTAGGAAGATCACTATGCATTCAAGGCCACCCTGAGACTACAGAGTGAATTCCAGGTCACCCTGAGCTAGAGTGAAACCCTACCTCAAAAAACAAAAAAAGAACAAAAACAAACAAAAAATACGGCAGAACAGTGCCTTGCAGCCTTTTGATGTTTGAGCTTAAATATAACTCCACTTGTCTATGATTAAGAAAATAGCATTTTGCTTTTACTTCTGAGCCATAATTGGAAAGGAAAGGGGAAACACAAGTCCACCCAACTCTTGTTTTTTAAAATCATTGAGCTCAAATGTGAGTTACTATGAATTCAGTTTCTTTAAGTGGCCACACAGCATTTTACTTCTCTAAGATTTTTAACAAGCTCCACAGTCACAGGTTGAAGTTAATAATGAAAATTTTTTTAAAGGCATGTGAGAAATTGAGACACATGGAAATAACCAATCTCAGTGTGAAGCCAGAGAGCAAGAATCTCGGCTCAGACAGCCGCCCTGATCTGTGTGGTTAATCAGATGAGGATTCCTTTGGGGTCTGGAACTGTTCATATGTTCTGTGGCAGCCACAAGCCCCTGGCCTCATGTGAAATGAGAATGAACATGACACGAAAAAAGTGAGGAGAGAGAATTGGAAAGTACGTTCAGCTGCTGTTGCCCAGCTCAGAGGGACCCAGGAGAACCTGGCTGAAGAGTCTTTCCCATGTGTATGAATGCTTCCCACGTCCCCTTACATAACTGTCTGTTAGTTCCAAAAGACTCATTATCTGGTCTGTATCTTTCCCGAGTTTGGTTTTCTTTTTATTATTATTAGTAGTAGTAGTATTATTAACAACATATTTGGTATGGATACATCATGTGATGGTTCCCTCTTTTCCCTTGTCCCTGCCCTCATTCCGCTGGGGACCCTCCTCAGTGGGGTTGCAGGTATTCCCTATGGGGGTTTGTGGGAGCACTAGTCAGTTAATTTTTTCTGGGGGGGGGAACAGGGGGTGCCTCTGGGCATGATGTCTCAACCGGTGGCTCTTACTTTTGAGAGCTTTTTCCTTTTTGGCTTTGAGAAAGTGGTGTGGACAGCAAAATGTATGGAAAGGGGAAAGAGACATTAAACATCCGCCTGTCAGGAGAAAGAGCAGGAACAGTAGCAACCCTGGGTGTCTGAGAACAGAGAAAGGAGATAGACTGGGAGGGGAAGTGAAACTCACCATTCTACCTCCTGAGTTGACAATCACCAGAAATGGGCAGAGGAAGAAGATGGGTAACAGAAAAGGTGAACTTGAGGGTTCTAGGATTTAATCATCTAAGAGATGCCATCCTTTTGGGACACTCGTGGCTTCTTTGTTTACAAACTTTAATCCTTTGGCTGTGTGCTTTTATAAGACAGCAATCTCAGCTTCCTTTCTGTCATGGAAAGCTACCAGACCTTCCCACTTATCAAATAATTCCCCTAGAAAACAGATGAAAGAATAATTGAGAAGGAAAACAAAGCATCTCTGATGTGTTTCCCTATCAGAAATGTGTGTCAAAGGTCAAAAAAGCAGTGCTCCCCCGTCTCTTAAGCATGTCATTGTCATAATATAAGAACTGACTTACTAACTTAGATTATTTAGAGAGTTAAGTGCTTGTGTTATTGCAAATTAAACTAATTAGTATCATTTCCTGACAGCTGCAGCCGGTGTTAGCAATTCCGCGATTTTCCTTCAGCCATTCATGTGGGGTGTGGAGGGGGGCAGCGTGGTAATTTAGTGGAATGGGATGGGTGTATCAGACTCAGGGTGCATCACCCCATTGCCAGCAGAGAGCAGCTTTCACTCCACCCTTTCCCTTCCCCACGCCATCCATGGTTGTGTGAGTGCAACCTGTGAGGTGTTGGGTCATTTCTCAAAGAGCCTTAAGTTGGAAATACACTGGAATTTGCTTGTAACATTTCCCTCTTGGAATAGCTGAGATTATGCACTCGTTCCTTTGAACCAAAATTGTAGCTGCCCATAAAACATGCTGGAACTAATTTCCTACCACAGCTAGCTTAATTGTTATAAAGCAGCCTTAGAATGATGGCCCATCCTGGGCTTTCAGCATCTGTGAATGAATAGCTAAAACAAAAGGCTATGGGTCTCATCAGCTTCTGAGAAAAGCCAGGAATGGTTATCAAAGCATAATGACCATGGGTGCTTTATCACATCCAACTAGGGAAAACTTGCAGAACTTCACCATAAGACACTGAAATTAAGGAATTATTCACACCGGATGCTGTTGGCCATAATCTGATCCTTATAGCAATGAGTTTCTGTCTAAGTTTAAGAAGTGGTGAGTCTTTAAAGAGAGACATGAGACAGACAAGGAAGAGGAATGAAGGCAAGCAAGAGAAAATGAAATAAAAATGTAAGCATACAAGGAGAAAATTAGGATCTTGATTTTGCTTTTTCCCTTCTCCCTCCTTCATCCTTCCTTCCCTCTCTCAAGACCCTTCCTTTCTTCTTTCCTTTGTGGACAGGTTCTTACTCTGTAACCTAGGTTGGCCTCACACTCATGATCCCCCTGCCTGATCTTCCTAAGTGCCGGGGGTTGTGGACATGCATCACCATACCTAGCTTGATATTGCACTTGACTTCTACTGGTACTGATTTTTCATTCATCCTATATTTAATAAAGGAGCACAGCATCCAGCAATCCCCGTAGGACTGTTCAGGGCGAGCCAATGAAGAAGTGAAAGAGAGAATGATAGAGGAACCAAGGCACCCTTCTTCTTTCCCTGAAGACTGCTTTGGTATATAGATAATGGCCCTTTCACAAAATATTCGGCCTAGGGCTGGAGCGATAGTTTAGTGGTAAGGCACTTGCCTCCAAAGCCAAAGGATCCAGGCTTGATTCCCCAGGACCCACGTAAAGTCAAATGCACAAAGTGGCACATGTGTCTGGAGTTCATTTTCAGTGACTGGAGGCCTTGGCATGCCCATCCTCTCTCTCTTTTTCTCTTTCTCTCTCCCTCTTTCCCTCTCTCTCAAATAAATAAAAATAAATTTTTAAATGTTCAGCCTTTCTCCAAGAGCAGTTTTCAAAAAGCATTTTTTTTTTTTGAAGCAGGCTCAGGCCACAAAACTCTGGGCATGAACTCACAATGCTGCCTCAGCCTTCTGAGTACCTGGATTCAGAATGTTCTACTGCGCCTAGTGTACAAGTTCAGTTTATTCTGTATTTCTCTCTCCCTGTGATAACCAGGAATATACTAGTGGGATTAGGATCTAGACTTTGCCAACTATGAATGAACATCACCCACTGATGCAGAATCTCTGAGGTGACATTGATTTTTTTTGAAAAAAACTCATGGTGCTTATGATGTGCATTTTTAAAGAAACACTCAGATGGAGGGATTAAGGTCAATGTGGAGAAGATCCTTATGGCAAGGTAGTGAAAAATATGGATCTTTTAAAATCTGTAACAGGCTTAAGAGATGGTTTAGCCATTAATGTACTTGCCTATGAAGCCTAATAACTCATGTATGAATCTACAGGTCCCATGTAAGCCAGATGCACAATGTCACACATACACACAAGGGGTGTACACATCTGGAGTTCATTTGCAGCAGCGAAGGCCCTGGTGCACCCATTCTCTCTCTCTCTTTCTCTCCCTCTTTCTCTCAAATAAAAAAATTAAAAATATATTTTTAAAAATCTCTGTCTTGTTATTGAATGGTAAGGAAAGTACCAGAAATGCATGTACCCTTGATCCTGAAAACTCTACATCTAGGAGAATATCCTATCGCTATACACATTTGTGTACATATGTGAGATATTACTGTTTGAAATAGCAAACGACTATATAAAACACTCAGGGGCAATTGGTAAGGAAGATTGCATACATGTATGTACACAACAAAATACCATGTAGATATTAAAAATAACCTCTAAGTGCCAACACGGACTAGCCTTAAATCAATTTAAAAAGTGAGAGGGGAGGTAGAGGGAAGTATATATGTTGTACTGTCATTTTGTAAAAAAGAGTGGATATGTATGTGTTTGCATAATCATAGACTGTCTATGGGATACATAAAAATCTGGTAACCATAGTTGCTGTAGTTATCTCTGGGGAGGGAATTTGAGCAATTGGGAGTCAGAAAAAGGAGGAAGACTTTTCTCCACATGCTATTTCATGCTGCTTGAATTGTGGTTCACTGTGGAGGGTGAAGATTTTGCCTCCAACAAGAATTTATTTTAAAAGATGAGTTTGCTTTAAGAAGGTAAGTTCTATTACTTTAAATTTTCTAGAATTCTACATTACTATGGTATAGGTACAGTTGCAAGCATATAATTTATACCATAAGAAAGTCATCCCTTTTATTCACACTAAACAAATTAATAATGCTGTAAACTTTGTGAAAAATTCTTTCTCTGGGAAATCTGTTAAAAGTGGCCAGCTCTTATGAGTAATGCATGTTGAGTTTGATTATCTGTAATGGAATGATTGCTCCTTGAGCTTCTGTGAGTAACAGATTGTTTCAATAGTGCTGTGAGAACACATGAGATGAATGTTCTTACCATGGTACCTGGGACATAGGAGGGTCCCTTGGCTTATTGGATTATAGACTGATACATGAATGAAAGAAATAATAATCTACAGAAATTTTAAAGACTAAATTTTTGACATTGTAAATCTATGCAAGAATTTCACTGATCCAGTGGAAATAGTAAGGACATGAAGTAGATGTTTGGAAACTAAGTCTATTTGATTTTTAAATTTTTATTTTTAAAGTCTGTCTACACTAGTAGGACCTTAAAACATTTACACAACATTCTTTCATTTATTAAATAATGTGATAATAAATGGTAATGATCATTTTATGGTAACTCCTTTATTTGGTCAAATGAAAGTATGGCAAAACCTGTGTTGTGTCTTCAAGTTTTACTAGTTGATAAAATATAAAAGATGGGTAATTACTCAGAGGCCAGAGGCTATGGAGAAATCAGAATAAAATAAGAATGGGGCAAAAGACTCTTTTAATGGCTACTTTTATTAGTCTATTTTAAAGTATATGAGAATAACATTAGTAAATGTCATTAATAATTGTACATTAATAAATAATGTACATTTTCAACATGCTTTGCTTTTGAGAAGAATTATCTAGAACTTCAATTATGCAAAAAAACTCAAAAATATTAACTCTTTAAAAAACTAGCAACTCTTTTCTGGAATAATGATTTTAAGAAGATTGACAATGAAAACTGAAGACTTCAACTAAGTTGCTATGAGAAAACATTTTACATTTGATACAATCCATAACAGCAATTGGATTATAGACTGTCAGCTCCATTAATTCTCAGTATCCACTTACTCCCTTTCTACTATGATGGCCTGTTGGTTATTACTGAAAGGAAAACAGTATTAGAGGTACTACAGTGATTTCAACTTATTGGAAACTAGTTCTATGGCCTTTTAGGATCTTTAGTCCATTTTAAAGTTGTAGGGTTTCTTTGGAAGGAACACAGAATCAAAGAAATGACCTAGAAATCTAAAAATTTATAAGTCTACTAGAATTTCATGTCAATTTAGGGAGCACCTATTGTGTTTCTATGACATCAAACTCTGCTGGGTACCATGGTACAGAATGAATCATACCTGGCCCTTGTCAACCCAGGTTATGAGTGTATATATAATCAAACGTCCTGCATCATATTAAATCTGTATTTTGTGAGAAACAAGATCAATACTCTAAAGAAGAGAAATATGGCAGTTGATAGGGTAATTAATTCTACCTATATCAGCAAAGCTGTTGAAGGCTTCTAAGAGATGGTTGCTTTTTAACTGATCTTGAGGAATGACTGGTGAATGAAAGGGTCTCTTTTTGCATGTGTATATGTGTGTGCTAGTGTGCGTGTGGGCGTGTGTGTATGTGCATTCAGGTGTCCATTGTACAAGCATGTTGAGGCCTGAGGAAACACCAGTGTTTCCATCAGCAACACCATCCACCTCTTCTTGAGACAGGATCTCTCACTGAACTAGAATTTACCAATGAGGATAGAATGGCTAAACAGCAAATGTCAGGAATTCCTACTTTCTCTGCCTTCTGTCTCCCCAACACTGGCACCACCATGGCTAGCATTTTTTGTAAGTGCTAAGGTTTGAACTTTTGGCTCCTCGTGCTTGCAAGACAAGAATATTTTTCCCCATTGAGCTATTGCTCCAGCCCAAGTAAAAGAGTTTCTATAGAACAAAGGAAATTATTACAAAGGTTATATGTTAATGAGTTTGTCTTCCTCATTAACATGAGTACCTTAGAGTTGGAGCTATGCTTTATTCAACTTCATCCCTCTCCAATGCTTAATGCCAGGTATATTACCTAATAGGATATGGCTGAAAAAATGGATAGGTAACAAAACAAAATTTAGAAGACATTTTTAAAAACATAAATTCTCCCAACGTTTAACATATAGAATCAAGATGGATGGCTGTGAGGAAACTCTAATATGGAATACATAGGCAGCTACTGAAAAAATTTTGAAACATACTTTGGGCTCCAAATCTAGTACCAAACTTTATTTATTATCTTTGTCATTGGTGATTAGATGTTGAGCTTTTGTGACATGTGAATTCTGAGACTTGACAAAGTTTGCATATATTATCATACCTAAGACTAATGACTTCATACAGCCAAAAAAAGGGTAGAAAATGGTTCATGGTCATGGTGTGTTTCTTTTTTTCATATACATGCCTTGTTATCCATGGGAGACTAAAGATACTAAAATCTTATGTGGCTGAAGTTCCTTATGTAAAATGTTATTGTTTCTGCATATATGCTGTCATGCTTATATACTGCATTATTTCTGCATATATATTACCCTTCTATATACTTTAAATCATCTCTAGATTACTTATAATACCTAATACATTGTAAATACTATAGTTTTATTCAGTGTTGGTTAATAATGACAAGGAAACCAGATGTGGTAGCACATGCCTTTAATCCCAGCATTCAGGAGGCACAGGAAGGAGGATCATCATGAGTCCAAGGCCACCCTGAGACTACATAGTAAATTCCAGGTCAGCCTGTGCTAGAGCAAGACTCTACCAAGATAAAAATAATAATAACAAATGACACGGGAAAAGTAGCACATTATTTATTTATGAGAGAGAGAGAGATAGAGAGAGAGAGAAGTGGGGGCATATAGTAAGAGAATGGGTGCATGATGGCCTCTAGCCACTGCCAACAAATTCCAGATGCATGCACTACCTTGTGCATCTGGCTTATGTTGGTACTGGGGAATCAAACCTGGATCCTTAGACTTCGCAGACAAGCACTTTAACCACTAAGCCATCTACCCAGCCCCAAAGTAGCACATTAGATGCAAAAATAATTTGTTAATTTATTCACATTGAATCCTCAAGTGGCTGAGTCTACAGATGTGTAATCTGAACTTACTTTGGTGACTATGACAAAAAAAAAAAAAAATACCACTTTCTCAATCCCCTACTCCCATGCATGGTGGAGAAATGTCACTCAAACACCTGAATGCAAAGGTACTCTCCAATGTGAGAGAGGGTAGGGCTTCCAAAAATGCTCCCTTATGCAAATAAGTATTCAGCTATTGCTTACATGATAATGTAAACTATGCTGTGCTGGGATCAGAACACATTCCATGTTTTCATATGAGAATAGGTCAGTTACTATTTCTATAGCCATATACAGCAAGCATCACCTGGACTCATTTTCATTATCTCATCTCGGTATTGCCATATACTGTGGAGTTTGACTCAAGATATGCTATCAGAGAAGTATCAATATCTGTCTTTATATAGTAGAGCAGAGCAACTCTACTCTTTTCAGCCAGATACCCATTTCCATTTTTTAAACAGCCTGGGTAGGAACTTAAATGGTGCTTTGCAGCAATTCAGAACACATTCTCTTTTCTAGGCAAACAACACACACACATGATGCAGACGTCTTGCAGCATTGATGATGTCTTGGATGGAGGTCTAATGAGACATTTGGGTGATGGCGTATGTGTTTTTTAAATGGCCTAAATAAACATGATCTTCACAGGTTTCACTGTGGGCTTTACCCAGCCCTTCTCTTAGGACTCCAAACATATAGTCCATTGTTAATCTTTACACAAAGTAATTTACCCAGGAAGGAATATGTCTTAAAAATAAAAAAAGACCTTCATGCCAGAATTGCAGTCTTTTCTGAAGATGTTTCACATTTAGACTAATGGAAATTTGGCTTGAGTTACAAGAAGGCCCTGGACAGCAGTAGTATATAATCAGAAAGTTTGTCATTTATTAATTTTACAATTGTTACTCATTTAAGGAAGGAATAACGTAAGACTTTATACTTAAGGAAACATTTTCTCACTCTTTGCAACAACTCAGTAGTTAGCTGGTGATATTAGAACACTCACAAGAGAGTGAAAAATAGAAAAAAAGAGAAACAGAAGGGAAGACTGAGGCTTCTGCTGTGTCTAAAGTTCTCTTATCTTGACAAATTAATAAACAAATAAGTTAATGAGGACCTAACATAAGCCTGTTCTAGATACTTCATTTTGAGTTCAATCTTTTTAAATTGAAAAGTATTTTAGTATTATAAGACTAATACAGTTTTCAAATTTTAAAAACAGAGAGCATTCACAGTCAAATTTTAATTATCCCTATTCAAAGAAACCACAGTAAACCTCTCAGTACATTTCTCCTCGTGACCCTTTCTTTTCTTTTTGTTGTCTGTCATTCTTCTACATGAATGACATTACAAACTGTTCTTTAATCTACTCTGTACACTTAAAAGTCATAAATATTTTTCCATTAAAGTAATGCAGGGTTTTTTTATTGCTCAGTGACTCATGAACATCATTATTTTAATCAAGTAAGGCAAAGAATGTTAAAAAGTGGAACACATAAATAGCCAGTGTTGATGTTAAAAGATGGTTCTTAATAGTCTGTTTCTGTCTATATCTTTATAATCTCTTGTTCTTCCAAATGGTTTCACATGTTATCCTACTATGCACTTTAAGTAACCAACTCTTTTTATTTATTCATTTTTATTTATTTATTTGAGAGTGACAGAGAGAGAGAGCGAGAGCGAGCGAGCGAGCGAGCGAGCGAGAGAGAGAGAGAGAGAGAGAATGGGCACGCCAGGGCCTCCAGCCAATGCAAACGAACTCCAGACGCATGCACCCCCTTGTGCATCTGGCTAACGTGGGTCCTGGGGAATCGAGCCTCCAACTGGGGTCCTTAGGCTTCACAGGCAAGCGCTTAACTGCTAAGCCATCTCTCCAGCCCCCAACTCTTTTTTATGTAGGTTTATCCCAGTCTTTGTTATTACGAACAAATATATTTCCTTGTATATTTTTTATGCATTTGTCTAATCATTTCCTTTCAGATATACACTTTGGAGGCTGAATTTATTTTATTTTATTTTATTTATTTGACAGAGAAAGAGGGAGAGAGATTATAGACAGAGAATGGGCGCGCCAGGGCCTCCAGCCACTGCAAATGAACTCCAGACACGTGCGCCCCCTTGTGCACCTGGCTAACGTGGGTCCTGGGGAATCAAACCTGGGTCCTTTGGCTTTTCAGGCAAACGCCTTAATTGCTAAGCCATCGCTGCAGCCCTGGAAGCGGAATTTTACACATACTATCACATTGGCACCAAAAAGGCAAAATTGTAGGGCTGGAGAAATGACGTTGTGGTTAAATGTCCTTCTTGTGCAAGCATGATGGCCTGAGGGGTTCCTGAAACTCCCTAAATTTGAATCTCCAGATTACATGTAAATAAATACATGAGTGTGGCCCTGCAAGTGCCTCTAATCCCAGTCCTGCAAAGGGGAACAAGGAGACCAGAGAACCACTGCCCCTCCCAGGGGCTTGCAGAGAAACAGCAAGCTCCGGTTTCGGTGAGAGACAAGTACGAGTGGGCGGAAGACTGATGGGACAGGACACCAGGGCTGCTGCAAGAACACATACTCATGCATACATGTTCATACGCCATACATACCACATTACACACATGCACATGCACACACACAGAGACAGAGAGAGGGACATAGATGCAAGAAAAAATGAAAGGCAAAATTTTATATGTGGTTGTTGATTTATCTCTATCATTAAATCTGAGGGGCTTTTTATATGTTTGTAGGTTATTTTTTAAATTATTTATTTATTTATTCGAGAGCGAGAAACATACAGAGAGAGAAGGAGGCAGAGAGAGAGAGAGAGAGAGAGAGAATGGGCAGGCCGGGGCCTCCAGCCACTGCAAATGAACTCCAGACACATGAGCCACCTTGTGCATCTGGCTTACATGGGACCTGGGGGGAATCGAGCCTCGAACCGGGATCCTTAGGCTTCACAGGCAAGTGCTTAACCCGCTAAGCCATCTCTCCAGCCCTATTTGTAGGTTATTTGAACTTTTTCATGATTTATCTTATCTTTTAGCTTATTTTTTTCTGTCAACAATGTTGTCTATCTTTTTATTTTTTTTAGCTGTCTATAAGAGGTCTTTGCATATTTAGAAAAATATTTCTTTTTTGTATGTGCTGAGGTTTTTCTTACTTGTTCATAGTACCTTTATCACAACCATTTAGAAATTTTATTTTATCAAGTATTCCATCATCTCTTTCACATGTATGGCATTAATGATACCATTCAAGTATCATAAAATATTTTATATGCTCTAATTTTTCACACTCATAATTTTTTTATTTTATTTTATTTTTTATTTATTTGACAGAGAGAAAGAGGGAGAAGAGAGAGACAGAATGGGTGCATCAGGCCTCCAGCCACTGCAAATGAACTCCAGACACGTGCGCCCCCTTGTGCATCTGGCTTACATGGGTCTTGGGGAGTTGAACCTGGGTCCTATGGCTTTGTAGGCAAACGCCTTAACTGCTAAGCCATCCCTCCAGCCCCACACTTACAATTTTTAAATGTGTAATTTGAGGGTATTTACTTTTACATGTGACTTGGGAAAAAGCAAACAATCTTTTCACTCTTTCCTTTCATTTATCCCCAAATAATTTACCAAGTTGAAATCACACATGGAGTGCCATGTTTTCCATGCAGTAAATTCTCACAAGGTCTGTGATATATTTCTAGATCATTCTATTTCAGTGAGTTGCCTATTGTTCCTGAAGATTCCTCATCATGGTCATTACCACATGTGAAAGAGAATTCTTACCTTACTATTTTCCTCTCAAAATTTTTCTTGGCATGTATTTGTATTCTATATAAATTTGAGAATCAATGCATTAAAGACATCCCCCCCCCCGATTTTCTCTGGCACTGTTAACTAATTAGAAGAAACAAAAAAGTTTATAAATTCAGACATTATTCTTATGCATCAAAACTCATATAAAATCTGAATTTGGTACTTCAGTTAAAGGCCAGTTACTCTACCAGGTTCTTGAGAAAAAAACTTGTCAGCAAATATTTACATATATCGGGTATCATGACTGATGGTGAATTTTCTGCCATGTACTGGTAAAAATAAGGTCTGCAACACAAGAATATTCAAGTTTGTGTTGGGGTTTATAGCATTGTATCTGAAATTAGAGCAAAGTAATTCCTAAGGTTTGTGTCATTCTGTTACTTATCAGCTAAACATATTGGTTCCCATGCACCGGGGTATTGTCTGACTCAGAGAACACCCACGAAATGAACGTAATGGAGATCTACGAGGATGATGCAGATAGTATTCAGTTTCATGTGGCTTCGTGTAGCAGTGGGCAGGAGGGAGAAAATGGGAGCTCAAAAATGTTTTCCTCAACATAACAGCAATGATGGTGAGCCGCTGGCACGCCTTGGTCTCCAAGCAAGCTTTAGAATTCAGTTTATCAACTGTCAATAAGAAAACGCATGTTTTTCTTTTCCCATGGAGCTGATTAAAGTTGTGGTCTCTTGTAATTCGTGACATTCCATTGTATTTATTTCTGCTGGAATTTTCAGGCTGAATTACTGTAACTAATACACCACCAAGTCTGTGCTGAAAACCCTTGACCTTTTGAGTACCCCCTTTTAGCAGAAAATTGGCATAAGAAATTTCAACATAATAAATGCTTTAATTTTTTTTTTTGCTTAATCTTGATCCAGTATTCATATGGTTCAATTTAATTATGTCAGAGGCTCTTTGCCACCAGTATCCGTTTAGATTGAGGGGTTTTGAAGATTGTGGTGGTGATAGTAGAAAGAGAGAATTGAGATAATTCTATTTGTAGCAGGCTATTAGAGGGGAAACAAAAATACAAAATGTGAAATCATTTGGTCTTTTCTAAACTTATTTATGCCCACGGCTTAATTTGAACTCATGGATTTGCTAACTCTCTAAGCCACACTATCTGAGAATTGTTTGGATCTTTGCAAGCAATTGAGATCTTTGTGTCTCGTGGTTGATAACAAACGGATGGCCTATTTGCATCCTTCGCCTTCTGTGTGGCACTAGGAGAGGCTTAGAGGAGACTAAGCATCAGAACAGGGTGACATATGTAGAAGGTGGCATGGATATTATAAATATCAACTCTAGTGACTTTTTTCTATTGTTTCAGGCTATTACAATCTTCTTTTCTAAGGGGATAGGGAGCAAGTTACTTTATAGACTGTGGATGACATGGTCTCTGTTGTATGTTCTCATTATTTCCTTATTTGCTTGTTTTACATTTGTTTTTACAGTTATTAAAATTGTAATAATTAGATAAACAAAAGCAAAAAACATTCTTAGCTCACGAACTATTCAAACTCATACCCTGCATGGGACTGGACTCATGGGCTCCATTTTTCAGCCCATTAATTGGCTCTTGTTGGAAGAAAAAGTCAAATGTAAGTCACTAGACTGTAAGATGCTACTATAATAATTATATTTCTACTTTACATTTGGATTTTGCCCTAGAGTTTACACAGGACATCTTTGATCATTGTCCCACTTAATCCTCAAAATAACACATATGGCAGTCATCATTATTCTTATACTGGAAATGAGAAAACAAGCTGAGAGAGGTGGGCAGATGATAAGGGGGAAAGACAGGAATGAATGTATCTTGCGATTCAAGATTGTTGCTCTTTCTGTGAAAGTCTGGTTGAGTCACAGAAAGTGATGGTGGAAAGAAAATCGGATTAAGAAAGCTGCTCATTCATGATTACCATGTCTGTCTTCTGGGACTCCCAAGCTCTAACTTGAATAAAACTCAAGAACACACATCCCTCATTTCTTGCACACTACAGTGGCCCTAAGGGCTTAGATAAACTACCATATCAACTTGCAGCCAACTGGGGATCTTGGAAAATCTCTAGTGAGCTCATACTTCACACCTATCCTGATAGAAATGATGTGATTTGTGCTTCATTAATGCTGGAAAAGGCAGAACAAGGAAGTGTCCGTTTAATTCCCAGGAACACACTCCAAGATACTGTAGTTAGATTGATGAATGAGAGAGAACAACAGTTTCATTTCAGCATTGTGCCAACAGGAGTCCAAGCAATGAAACATAACAGAAATGTTTGGAAAGACATGTGAACTCAACTTGTGTGGCCAAGGGGCTAATCAGGGACTACATCATAAAGAATAGGCCAAGGTACATATGGGACTCATTCTTGCATTTTTATGGGCTAGAGACATGAGCTGTGTATCCCATTACACAGCAGACCAACACTAGCATGGGAGAGATAAGGTCCAAGAAACACAGCAACTTTTGTATTATGTTGTGATATCCTTTTCATCAGACATTACAGGCCCATATTGTTTAATGACTTTTATTTGGCTTTTTATTAACTGTTCATATGTGTAAAATTGCATGTCCTTAAGAAGCCTGTCTCCCTGTGATACTTGTTTAATGAGTGCTACCAGAATGCTGGCCACTTGTGGCTTCTACAACTTGAAAATGTGGAAACGCTGGAGAAGGTTCTGAAAAGACTATGAAAAATAAAAGTGCTCCAAAAACAAGGATTGGAGGCAAGATTAAAGGGTTTTTGCTAAAGTGTAAAAATACTTAAGAATGGCTGATGAAGTAATTGGCCATCATTTGACAGATTTCCATGTAGCGGACATAGAGCAGTCATTTTGTACTTCGGTTTAAAACAAGAAAACAGGAAGAGATCAGAGAATTTTGATTTCTGGTGTTTAGTTTCCAATCATATAAGTAGAGCAGCAAATGGTTTTGCCACTTGAGTATGTTGAGGGACCTTCAAATATATTTTATTTTATGCGCTATATAAAAAACAATATGGTAGTGAGGGGATTGATGTAAAATGTTTGTTTTATTCCTGAGTAAAGCTGTGGTCTTTGTAGATTAACTCATTAGTCCTTAAAAAAGATGGTTCAATCTTTCAATTTACTTATAGGTCTTCATGATGATTCATTTTCTTTAAAGAGCATCACAAATTTATATCTTACTGGACATGGCATGTGAAGTCTACATGGACAATATTCCTGCAAGATTGTCACAACTCCTGGCTAAAGACTCCTGGAGTCTTGTAATAGGAAAAGTCACATATTTAGTAAAAAAAAAAAAAAAAAAAAAAAAAAAAATAGCTATCCCTACTGAATAGAAGCATTTGTTGGGTTGCTGCTAAATAATCCTTTTTCATTTTTTCACGTGGAGCATATTTAGAGTTAAACTTAATGTTACAGGCAGTACAAGAAATACACAAGCTGTAGAGATGGCTTGGCAGTTAAAGGTGCTTGCTTGCAAAGCTTGGGTTCGATTCCCTAGTACCCACATAAAGCCAGATGTACAGAGTGGTGCATGCTCCTGGGGTTCATTTGCAGAGGCAGGAGACCCTGGCACACCCATTTTCTGGTTCTCTCTCCCTCTTTCTCTCTGTTTGCTAATAAATAAAAATATTTTTAAAAAGAAAGAGATGCATTTTGCCAACTTTCCCCCAGAAATATTAACAATGTTGCTTTTTTCTTCATTAGTTGAAAATTCTTGAAAGACTTCCAATACATACTGAAATCTCCATAAATATGTGGACTTTATTCCAAACCTCTGTCACTTATGGTGAATCATCCATAATGAACACCTAAATACAAACCAGGAGCTATTTCAAATGCCTCCCATGCATTATCTCAATCATTGTAGCAACTCTCTTAGATAGATGCTATTGTTATTTCCACAGCATAGATGAGGTCACTGAGGGTCGGAGGAGTTATGGGACCTGTACAAAGGCACATTTGTGAAGCTTACATTCGAGCCCTAGTAGTGGCTCTTAGCTACATATCCTACATGGAGATGGTCGAGTTTCTTTTGAAGCATTAAAATAGGATGCCTTGTAGAAATAGTAATCAAAATACTTATATATATATATATATATATATATATATATATTTGTTTCTGAAGCCCACTATTGTACATTCAACAACGAATCACTTTATAGTGAAAAATGAACTATAGCTAAATAATCAGGGTAGGTGACTGTCACATACTTAATGTGAAGTAGAAAAACAAAACAAACATGAAATCATTAAAATCATTCATATAAATCTCCAACACATGCATATAAAGCATGTATAATGTTTATGGGCATGATCACACTGAGGGAATACTATGCATATCATTCATAATTGAATTATCTTGGGAGGGTGGGGTTTATTTGGAAAGGCTAGACAGGTGACTGAAAATATTTGTAGTAGAAACACTAGTGTTGTTATTATTTTGACCGTCCACGCATGTCATGTGTTTTTATACTCTGATGTTTTATAATTGGATAGTTTGCAGAAACAGCATTTTTAAAATGCAAGGAAACATTTTTGCTACAATGTAAGTTGCAGAAAGGTTTCCATCCAACATCTAATCCTTCTCTAATGAGAATTTCTCTACACTCCCATGAGATTTTAGTTATTATATGACCTGACATTTGCTAGGGTTGGTGGCACATGAATTGAGAACACTTGGGAGGCTGAGACAGGAGAATCATGAATTAGAGACCAGCTGGGGCAACACAGTGACCACCTGTCCAAAAATAAAATTGTGTTAAAAAATATTTTATTTATTTATTTATTAGAGAGAGAGAAGGAGGGAGAGAGGGAGGGAGAAAAAGGACATGCCAGAGCCCCTAGCTACTGCAAACGAAATCCAGACACAAGTGCCACCTTGTGCATCTGGCTTATGTGGGTACTGGGAAATTGAACCTAGGTCCTTAGGCTTTACAGATAGCACTTTAACTGCAGAACCATTACTCCACCTGCCCCCCCATAAAATTCTGGCAAATTTTTGACTTGGCAAAAGAATGATTAATTCATGTCTAATAGGACATAATGAAGATATATTCTCTAACATTCACATTCTTGAAAATTTATTTATTGATGTAAACACACAGTGACTATTGGCAGCTGTATGTGACTCACCACTGCCCCCATTCCCTTCTACCATTGGATAGAAGGGAAGAAATTCTGCAGCCTTCAGAGGGATCTTGGAGATAGATTTTTTCTTTGCAGCACTTTTCAATGATGGCAAAACTGACCATTCCTAATTGGGGTCCTAGAACCTATACTGTGATGTCCCTCAACTTCGGTCACTGCTGCTGTGACTTCTGGGCTTCTGACCAAAGACAGTGCCCCTGCCCCTGTGCTCTTCCAAAATGTCCAGATTCTGGTTCTTATCTTTTCACTTTAGTTCTTTATATTCTTGGCAACTAACCCTATTTTTTTATGAACCCTTATTTTTCTCTGGGAATAACATTTGATAAATTCTAATAGCATACACAAGACTACCATTTTACTCCACCTGTAGATGAGGCAAAATGTTATTCATTACAGATTTCTGGAACTCAAACTGAGCAATATAAGAAAGAAATTATTGATATAGATAACACCATAACCACTAGCAATGTTTAACCAGATTTATAAACACTTTTGTTTGTAAGAGATAGAGATATTTATTATAGAAAATTAAAATCATAGGAAAAAAATTATTCATGATAGGTATTTAATCATGTTGGTTTTTATATTATGCACCTCCAGCCTTTATTTCTATTTGGTACTTAATCATGTTGGTATTTATATTATGTACCTCCAGCCTTCATCTATTTCTGTTCTCCCATTTCATGAGTGGATGACTGGGTAGGAGACAAGTTCCTAAATTCAAGCCTTATCTGGACAATAGAATAAGACCCTATCTCAAACTACAAACAATAGAATACTACAAAGTATAGTTGGGGATGTGGCTCAGTGTTAGAGCATGTGCCTAGCCTATGTAAGGACCTGAGTACACCTCCGAATACCATAAATAACCACAAACAAAAAGCCTATCCATCTAAGTATAGGAACAAAAGAACAGAAGTAATATAACTCTATGCAAGTAGGAGTGCACAGTATATTAGATCTCCTAGCTCTTCTGGATTCCTGTACTCCTGTTCAGCACCTAGGAAGAGAAGAATTTTTAAATATCAGTACTTAATTGTTACTTCTCAAGGATGAGTAGGAATACAACAAACCAGATTTGGGCTATCTACATGCAATTGAACTACATGCTCAGCTGACCTGAGTCTTTAGTCGTGAGAGCCTTCCTAGGACCCACTGTCCATACTTTTGACTTTCAACCCCTTCCCATCTCTCTCCCCTATTTTCATGCTTGAATACCAAAGACTTGAAGGCAGAAAAAAAAAGTACAACATTAGTTCTCTTTTCATTGCTTTCAAACGACCAAACTCCTGAAATCATTGATGCTGAGGGACTTGAGAAGCAGAAGTTAACTTTTCCAATCAATCCATTTTAATCAGTTGAGCACCTATTGGTAAGATACCTTATCTAATATAAAGCATATCAGGCCTTTGTATAAAATACAAATTCTAAGAAAAAATGATAAGAAAATATTTTTGGACCTTGAAATTGATGAAAATTTCTGAATTTCTGATAGAGGAAGTTTCATTCTTTTTCTAGTTTTCTGAGAGTTTTGTGCTTTATTTGTCATATACAATGTAGGAAGCATAAAATAAATTTAAAAATGTATTTTCTCAAAGCTAAGAACACACTGAATGACACTGTTAAATAATAAAAAGACAAATATAAAACTGAGAGAAATATTTGCAAAGCATGTATTTGATAAAGACTTGCCAGAATATTTAATAAATAATTACCTTAAAACTCAATGGTATGTAAACAACCCTGTAGGAATAAACTTCAAAGTATAATATAATCACCTCATCATGACAAATACATGGGTGACAAATAAATTTGCAAATGAGATGTTCAAAAGTTTTACCTAATATGGAAATACAAATTAAAACCAGAATGAAGTCAGGCATGGTGGCTGAGGTAGGAGGATCGCTATGACTTTGAGGCCAGCCTGAGATTACATAGTGAATTCCAGGCCAGCCAGGGATAGAGGGAAACCTTGCCTCAAAAAAAAAAGAATGAGATATCACTCCGCATCTTTAAAGAATGTCTGATGAAAGAGGACGGGCCCCTCCAGTACTAGTGTCTTAAACATGTAAACACTGGGCTGCAGAGATTTCCCAGTGGTTAAAGTTACTTTCTTGCAAAGCCTGATGGCCTGAGTTTGATTCCCCAGTAAGCACATTGTGGTGATTTGATTCAGGTGTCCCCCATAAACTCAGGTGTTCTGAATGCTAGGTTCCCAGCTGATGGAGATTTGGGAATTAATGCCTCCTGGAGGCAGTGTATTGTTGGGGGCAGGCTTATGGGTGTTATATCCAGCTCCCCCTTGCTAGTGTTTGGCACACTCTCCTGTTCCTGTTGTCGACCTGATGTTGGTGAGGGGGTGATGTCCTACCCTCTGCTCATGCCATCATTTTCCTCTGCCATTGTGGAGCTGCCCCTCGAGCCTGTAAGCCAAAATACACCTCTTTCTCCCACAAGCTGCTCTTGGTTGGGTGATTTCTATCAGCAATGCAAACCTGACTGCAACACACCCAAATCTAGATACACAAAGTGACGCATGCATCTGTAGTTTGTTTGCAGTGGCAAGAGGCCCTGACTTAACCATCCTTGCTCTCTGCCTGCCTTTTTTTCTGTCTCTCTCTCTCTCTCGTTCTCAAATAAATTAATAAAAATATAAAGAAACAAGCTGGACATGGTGATGCATGCCTTTAATCCCAGCACTTGGGAGGCAGAGGTAGGAGGATCATTGTGAGTTCAAGGCCACCCTGAGACTACATAGTGAATTCCAGGTCAGCGTGAGCTAGAGGGAGACCCTGCCTTGAGACCCCATATATATATATATATATATATATATATATAGTATGTATGTGTATATATATATATATATATATATATATATACATATATAATATATATATAATGTAAACATCCACCATATGAATCAAAACAATCCACTCCTAAAAGAAAGAAGAGAAAGTGTACGTCCATACAATTATGTATACATAAATGTCTACAGAAAATTTATCATAAGAGCCAAAAACTTGAAACAATTCTAAGGCCCACAGATCACAAATTGGGATATATCTCAAGAGAAAAACTTTAGACAACTTAAATTTAGCAGAATCAGGCAGACCTGAATCTGTACACACAAAGAGAGTTGTAGTCACGCATGTGGGCTGGTGGTATTTATAAACGAAGGAAGTGGTGTACAGACCCAGTTTGATTGGCCACAGATCCACATTTGCCTTATTTGGCCATGGTGGTTGAGGCATTTGCCTTATGTAGACATTGACTAACTGGTAGCCTATGACTGGTAATTTATTCACTTACTAAACTAAGTTGCAGGTCACTAGCTATGGAGGCAGGTTTGGACTAAATCTGACTTAATTTAACATATTCATGAACTACAGTGATCCTTGGGCTAGGGAGAGGCTCGGTGGATCAAACACTTGCTGTGCAAGAATGAGTGACTGAGTTTGGATCCTCAGAACCTATGTAAAAGCTGGATGGAGGCAGAGACAGAAGTGCTGAGAAGCTAACCGGCCATCACTCAGTGATGAACAGCAAAACAAGATGCCCTGCCTCAAACAAGGTGGAAGGTGAGGACTGATCTCCAAAGTTGTCCTCTGACCTCCACATGCACTCAGACACACACATAAATAAAAAATGATGCTTATCAACGAAAGGAATAACCTATTTATACATAGAACAACGTAGACTTAACTCAAAAAAGCTATACTAAAATGAATAGAGGGTGGAGAGATAGCCTAGTGGTTAGGTCTCTTGCCGGTAAAGCCAGAGGACCCAGCTTTGATTGCCCAGTACCCACATAAGGCCAGATGCACATGGTGATGCCTGCATCTGAAGTTCATTGGCAGTGGATAGAGACCCTGGAGTGCCCATTCTTTCTTTCTCCCTCTCTTCTCTCTCTCTCTCTCTCTCTTCCTCTCTCTACTCTAAAATAAATAAATAAATAAAATAAAAACATTAAAAAATGAATAGAATCGGGCGTGGTGGCGCACGCCTTTAATCCCAGCACTCGGGAGGCAGAGGTAGGAGGATCGCCGTGAGTTCGAGGCCACCCTGAGGCTCCATAGTGAATTCCAGGTCAGCCTAGACTAGAGTGAGACCCTACGTCAAAAAATAAAAAAAAATAAAAAAATGAATAGAGTCAGAAAATAAGAGTATGTGCTGTAAGATTCCATTGAGGTACAAGTGGAGAAACGTAAACACCCCAAGTGACAGCTGACCAATTGTTGCCGGGGGCAGGGTTTGGGAAGATGATTCATAAAGGAGAGATTACAAGTGAGGTACTAGAAAATCCGGGGGGAGTTAGACTATATTCACTATCTTGATTCGGGTGATGGTTCCACCAGTAAGTGCTAGTATGTGCATTGATTTGGATGTAAATACCAAAATACATGCCATATTTATCAAAAGTATATATATACTTTAAATATATATATATACCTTATTATATATCAATTACATATCAATAAAACTGTTAAAAAAATTTTATAGGTCCTTCAACTCTATGCTCTTAATCATTCAAGTGCTAACTAAAGTCCCCAGTTATGTTTAAATTGTTCACTGTGTCAGCCCACATAACACAAACCATAATTTAAAAATTAAAAATTCATCAACTGCCTTATGAATTATTTTAAGTCTAGAGTGCAAAATGAACAATTATTAAAACAATGCCTTTTAAAAATACTTTGAAATGATTTCCCACCAGACTGTAAAAATCTAACAGGCATAGCATTATATAAACTCAAACTGGAACAAAAAATGAAAATTATGTACATGTCCAAACAAGAATGTCTATGGAGGCACTGTATAAAATTCTGAACAGCTTTTCTCTTGGTGTGGCTCTAACCCTATGATGAAAAATATCTTTTCCTAAAGTGTATAATTACCCTCTGTCACTCTTAAATCTCCTCTGGTGTCTAAGCTCGCTTAATAACGGTGAACAGATGAGCAGAAATTAAAAATAAAGGCCTTCTACCAATTTAGTACCCTGTACATAATGTACCTATAATGATCGTTTGATTGCCAGTGCCCATTATTTTTTGCTATCTTTTTTTTTTTCTATTACTGCACCAGAGCCCAGGGTTTCCTAAAGAATGCAGCATCCTGTTCTATAAAACCAGAGCAATTTACATGAACAGCAGCTTTGGCTTGTATTAGGGAGATGCATAACTAAAATGGAAAACATAATGCAACACCACATAGACCATTTAATGTCAGTGGCACTCTTCACTTAAATATCATATTACATTTTGGTTAATTTATTTTCCCAAAGAGAAAAGTGAAAAGCAAGAATCTTTTCCAGCAGAAAAGAGAAGAAAATTGAAGTGTTTATGGATATTAAAATGAATAAGAAAAGTGCCTTTAAAAGATAGCAGGTCCCCCATCACAGTTTCCTCAGCAGATATGAGACAAGTTTTTTTTTAAAAAGTTATTAGACGTAAGAAACCAAAAGAGGTTCTATTCAGTTTTGTTAGCAAAGAGTCTTGAAATAACATTATTTTAATGATTTGGATATGAAGGACTCATTTAAAAAATATTACCTTTAATACACTTATCTGGTCATCATTCCCCAAAAGACAGCTCACCATACCATCATAATAACTACTAATAATTCATCTGAAAGAAAAGCTATAGCAGGGTATGGTGGTGCAGGCCTATAATCCCAGCACCTAGGGCATGGGAGGCCAACTTGGCATTCACAGCAAAAGCCTGTCTCCAAAACAAGAGGACTGGAGAGATGCTCAATGGTTAAGGTGCTTGCCTGCAAAGCCCCAGGATCCTGGTTCGATTACCCAGTACTTATGTACAGCCAGCGGCACATACATCTGGAGTTCATTTGCAGTTGCTGGAGGTTCTGAAATGCCCATTCTTTCTTTCTTTCTCTCTCTCTCTTATCCCTCTCTGCTTGCAAATAAAAATGTTTTTAAAAATAAACTCGAAACAATAAGTAACTTTATAATAGCAGAGTTGACTTCCATCACTTGTTAAAATGAAGCTGATCAAAATGTTGGAACAGCCTTAATGCCACAGTTTCTGGCTAGGGCATTCCTCTTCAGGTTGCTGAGTTCCTTACCAAAGTGTAAGAAGGACTTTAATAAAGGCCTTTGTGTGTGCCATGATGGGCAGCAGAAGTAGACAAGCATGTGAGGAGACTAGTAACATGGGCCAGTTAAAATCAGCATACTCAAAGTCCTGTGAGAAGGTTTGTTCAGTAAAATTCCCTCCCCCGTGAACACAGAAGCTCAGTGCAGGGCCGAGAGCTCAATTATCACTGCTCCTACCCTGCAGGCCTGAAGGATGTAAACAGCTTGGGGTAATAGTAGGGCCCAAACTAGAGCCAGTAAAAGAGCTCCCTCTCCACCGACCTATGAAATGGCCCAAGAGAATTGTGGATGGTTTTCAGTTACCTTAAAAACATCCCATATAGGCCCTACTTGTACATGGACAAGCAGACTGTATGGATCATTTGTCGTTCTGTGTAATGCTTATTCCCACCCTACACCACCTGTACAAGCAACCCTAACAGTCAAAGTGAATATCTTCAATCATTATAACCTTCTCCTCAGTCACTTCCTTAATTTTATAGCAACTTTTGGTCCCTTTTCCCCTTAGATATTCTGGAGCTTGGGCAGGAATGTGACTCAATTCTTGGAGCTATTTTCCTCAGATCCATTCTGTGTGGGGTCCTAAAGGTGCTTGTCGACGTGTGAGGCAATTCTGAGGAGATGGAAGCCCCTCACACTCCCAGATCTTGAGGGGAGATGGGATGGCAGGCAGCACTGTTTTACACATATTAAGTGCCTTTGAGCACTGAGTCCTGTAGAGAAGCAGCTAGACATCCCTATGAAACAAGGTCTGGGGGAGCGGGTGGCTGAGGAAAACCATATATTTAGAAGGCTTAGCACAGGGGCCACCCCTGTCTCTATGACTCTAAAGGGACCACATTTGGACTCATAAGTACTACCCTAGTCTCTTTAACAAGTTTACTGGAAGCAGGAGGAAGGGAAATAGCAGAGAGGGAGAAGGCTTGGAGAAGAAGACAGGACCAGGCAACCCAGAATGACCAGAGTCTCTTTCTTGGCTGAATAATGGATCATCAGGCTCCTTGGCAATTTATGTAGAGCAGCAGCTCTGAGAAGTGAGGCTTTGCCTAAGAAAACAGGATGAATACAGAATGCAGCCCAACAGAGACTTCCCACCTGTAAATGTGGCCTCCAGAATCCCTACTAACCAATTGGCAATGGAGGCTTTAGAGGAAGGGTTGGACCTTCCATTAGCCAGACTTTTCATAGCTGACCAAATACTCAAAAGAACAACTCACGGGAAAGGGCTTATGCTGGGCCATTTCAGAGACATCAGTCCATCATCACTTGACTCCATTGCTTCTAGGCAGAGGCTTGTGATGGGGATCATGTGGCAGAGCAAAGCTGTCAACCTCATGGTTGACAGGAAGCAGAGACAGGGAGGGACATAGACAAGGTCTGTCCCTCAAAACATAACCCCAGTGACCTACTTCCTCCAACTGGGCCTGTCTCCTAACAGGCCCCTGAACTATTAATTCATAAATGGTTTAATTCCTCAATGCAATTAGCAACCCCATGAGCCAATCACCTCTTGCCAGCATCACCGACTGCTTTCATCCACACAGTCTTTTTAGAGACACTTGATATCTAAACCACAACGCATCTCAGTCTACAGAAGCCAAATCCAGCAGCTACCCATTTTTAAAGTTGGCCAGTAGCTGGGAGGCTCTCTTCTCTCTCCTTCATGACACTCACAGATACCATAGAGACCAGACAAGGATGGATAACCTGCTTTCCAGGTGTGGGTGGACAGAGACATGGCAGATTGTTGACACATCTCAGTCTTCCAGACCCAGCTGGGAGCCAGAGGGTGGTTGAGCTGACCTAATAAATATTTTCCATCTCTAACCTCAGTAATTATTTTCATGTGTCACGGCTCAGCGGGGAGAATGATGAAAACTAAAGCTTCCCTTATTAGAGAAGAGCTGCAGATATCTGGGAGTAGACTCTGAAACCTCTCTCGCTAAAGAAGTCACTCACAACTCACCCCATCTTCATGAGAGCCAACGTCACCCAACCTCTGCGCAGTTACATGAAGGGAATTTATCCTGCTTCTCTCATGATTATGTATCTATCCTTTGTCATCTACTGGCATTCCTTCCCCACTCACAAATCTGCTGCTCATTTTTTTTTTATGTTCCTTTATCCTTCCAAAATTTGAAAGCAGTACCTACTTCAAACTGAGAGTCGAAAATACAATTCCACTTGCAACCACAACACTTCTCTGTGGGATGGGAAATGTGGTCTGATGAGTGGTGGGAAAATGGTTGTTTTTTTTTTTTTTTGAAAATTGTTTGATTTGCTTTACTCTGTGGAGTCCTAGTGGGAAGTCAGTATCCCTTTGCTATTTTGGAAAATTCTTGTAAATGATATGCACAAAAATTTCAGCAAAACATTTTCCATCCTAATAACTTTTGTAGAGTGTCCCAAAGTGAGAAAAATCGGGGCCAAGGGAAGGCAGGGTCTGATAAAGTAGGGCCCTCCCCTCTCCTCTATGCAGCAGCATGGCAATGTCATCTTTGAACAAGAATCCCAATTTAGTGAAGCGTTAGGCCCAAAGAAGGACACAGTTAACATAATACAGAAACTCTCATTTCAACTATCAGCTGAGCACTGTCATCAGGATCCACTGAGTGAGGGCATGTAGCCTAGTGTATGAGGTAAGGGCAATCAAAGGGTAATCAAAACTCCACATGTAGAGAGGTAGTAGGGTCGCTGTGAATTCAAGGCCACCTGAGACTATGTAGTGAATTCCAAGTCAGTCTGGGCTAGAGTGAGACCCTACCTCAAAAAACCAAAGAGAAAAAAAAAAAAAACTAAAAGCAACAATAAAATAAAATAAAATAAAATAAAATAAAATTTGGGCTCGAGAGATTGCTTAGTATAAAGTGTAAGGACCCAGGTTTGATTCCCCAGAACCCACATAAGCCAGATGCACATGGTATACATGCACCTGGAGTTCATTTGCAGTGGCTAGAGGCCTTGGCATGCCTATTCTCTCTCTCTCTCTCTCTCTCCCTCCCTCCCTCCCTCCCTCTCTCTTTCCTCTCTCAAATAAAACTAAAATAAAATAAATCCACACATAGGCTGGAGAGATGGCTTAGAGGTTAAGGCACTTGCCTGCAAAGCTTAAGGACCTAAGTTTGACTCCTCAGTACCCACCTAAGCCAGACACACAATGTCACGCATGTGCACAATGTCACATGTGTGCACAAGGTGATGCATGTGTCTGGTGTTGATTTCAGTGGGTGGAGGCCCTGATGCACCAATTCTCTCTCTCACTCTCACTCTCACTCTTTCTTTCTCTCATGAAAGAAAAGCCATGAGCTGGACGTGGTGGCACGCTCCTTTAATCCTAGCACTCAGGAGGCAGAGGTAGGAGGATCGCCATGAGTTCAAGGCCACCCTGAGACTACATGGTGAATTCCAGGTCAGCCTGGGCCAGAAAGAGACCCTACCTCGAAAAACCAAAAAAAAAAAAAAAGCCATGGGCTGGAGAGATGGCTTAGCAATTAGGGCGCTTGCCTGCAAAGCCAAAAGACCCAGGTTCGATTCATCAGGACCCACATAGGGCAGGTGTACATGGTGGTACATGCTAGAGGCCCTGGTGTACCCATTCTCTCTCTGTCTCTCTCAATTAAACAAATAAAAATAAAATATATATTTTAAAAATCCACATGGTCCTTTTGGCACCTTCAAGATCATAAGACTCCTCTATCCAGCTTACTTAAGTCCCTCATATCTTTAAGTTGCTTATTTCACATCTAATTCTTAGCAGAAATGGTCGAAGAATTTTCCAAAAGGATTGTACCAATATACATTTCTACCACAAGTGCATGATGATTCCCAATGCTCTATAGCCTTGACAAAATTTGTCCCTAAGCCTGTCTTTTAAAATGAATTTGAGGGGCTGGATGGATGGCATAACAGTTAAGGTGTTTACTTGCAAAGCCAAAGGACCCAAGTTCATTTCTCCAGGACCCAAATAAGCCAGATGCACAAGGTGGCACATGTGTCTGGCGCTCACTTGCAGTGGCTGGAGGCTCTGGTATGCCCATTTCTGTGTTTCTCTCTCTGTGTTACTCTCTTTCTCTCTCAAATAAATAAATAATTTTGAAAAATGAATTTGGAGGCTAGGGAGATGGCTCAGAGGTTAAAGGTGCTTTCTTGCAAAGTCCCCTGGCCCGGGTTTGATTCCCAGGAACCATGTAAAACTGGATGTACAAAGTGGCACATTCATCTAGGGTTTGTTCACAGTAGCAAGGAGCTCTAGCACATACATTCTTTCTCCTTCTCTCTTTGTCTCTCTAACAGATAAATATTTTTGAAAAATAACTTGGTTATTTCTTTTCCATTTGCAGAAAAGCTGGAGGAAGAGGAGAGTTTTGTCCCTTCCACATCTTTTAACATGTTTTAATATCACTTCTGAGATGTATCAAGCCCCAACTCTTAAAGATGCTGCTTACCCTAGTATTAAAGCCTTTGGTAAATGATTAAAAGAACGTATTTTGGGGTTCTAGCAAGACAACTTCTAAAAGATTCCTAGCCACACACTTCACTAAAATACTGCAACTAATGGCAGTTTCCATGGCTTCTAAAATCTTGGGCTCTTTAGGTGTGCTTTAGTAAGAAACAAAGATTCCCAATCAGCTAACATCATAATGGAATGTTCTAGACCTACCTGATGGCTGACAGCCTGATCTTAATTCCAGAGAAGAATGCAGAAAGGACATTACCATTAAGAATGAAGAAGATTACATTAAAAAAAAAAAGAGAGAGCGAAAGAGGCAAAGAACAGCACCACCACCCCATCCACGGGCTAAATGCTAGCCCACATAGTGCACATTTTTGAGCTCACTTTTTAAAAAGTGTTTGCTGAGCCTATAGAGACAGTGAAATCAGAAAGAAGGGAAGGGACCTAGCTATGGTGTCATATGTAAAACCCAGAGTAATTTTTTCATGTGGATTATCTGTGTATTTTTATTTATTAATTATAGACATACTTAGTATGGACACATCGTGTGTTGATACCATCCTTTCCCTCGTCTGTGCCCCCATTCCACTGGGAGCCCTCCTCAGAAGAGGAAATTTTTAAATCAAAATCTTGAGCTGTTACTAAGTTCAAAAGTAAGATTAAACCCCAAGTAGAAAACAATCAATCTAGCATTTTCTCTGGTACATAAACAGCATAATCTGGTAAGCAACATCTCTGAGACCATCCAAATCAGTACTGTTTGGGGACACAACTGTATAAAAATAATGTATGTCTCCAATACCTAGGATAGATATAAGTTATCAAATTAATTTATATTTAATAACATCATCTATAGAAAGCATACACTTCATTAATATCAGAGGTACATAACCTCTAGGAAAGTTGTCTCTGCTTTATGCAACAGGAAACTGAAAATATAGAGAAGTTAAGGGCCATGCCTGGCTGTAAATGGCAGAGCAGGGATTCCTGGTCAAGCCTGCTGGACATCAGGTCTCTGATGTGAACCTTTGATGACTTTTGTGGGAAACTTGCAGCAAGGCTTCAAGATGGAAAGAAGTCCAACTTCTGATCTTAGTCCTGTGCTCTTTCTACCTCCTTCTCCATCTGTCTTTATCACCTCCTCACTTCATCCCCCACCCCCACCCCCAACACACACTTTTTGAAGTCTGTCATTCACCAGTTTCGGGTTCCTGTTTGGAAGGTGTACCAGAGTGTTGCTGCTCTGGGTAGACTCTGACAGGGAAGGCCTCACAAACATGCTTCAGTTTGCAGCACAGTCTGCTGCAGCACCATCTGCCAGCTCGAGAAAGACACTCCTCCTTTAATTAGGAACGTTGAAATGTTGGGAATCCAGGCCAGCTTCTAGCGTTACACAGAAAACCTTGGGTATGGAATCCTCGGAGGAAGAAACCAAGAGTTGGGCCCAAATTTTCAGGGAAAATACATGACTTGCCTGAGTGGAGGAGAAATACAGCCTTGTATCCTGTTGTGGGGAGGCTTCTCTGCTCCCTTCCCAGTGGCCTCCATGGTCCCGTGGCCAAGGGCCAGCTGCTCTGGGAAAAGTGGTCCCTTGTATTCATAGACTCCCAGCTGTGTATTTCCTTACAGGGTTTGACCAAAGCTAAGAACCTTCTCTTGGGTGTGCAGTCATTGAACAGATACTAGGCATTTCTCCAACTGACCCAATGAACTTGAATTGTATGGAGACCTGGGATATATGCTTTCTAAATGCTGAAATAAAACTTGGCTATGAGGCTGGAGAATTAGCTCAGCGGTTAAGGTGCTTTGCTTGCAAAGCCTAATGACCCAGGTTTGATTCCCCAGTACCCAAGTAAAGCCAGATGCACAAAACGGCACATGTACCTGGGGTTCCTTTGCAGCAGCTAGAGGTCCTGGCATGTCCATTCTCTCTATCCGTCTCTTTTCTCTCTCCCTCTCTCTGCTTGCAAATAAATAAATAATTTTGGGGGGGGGTGAGGTAGGGTCTCCCTCTAGCTCAGGCTGACCTGGAATTTACTCTGTATTCTCAGGGTGGCCTTGAACTCATGGCAGTCCTCCTACCTCTGCCTTCCGAGTGCAGGCATTAAAAGGTATGAACCATCACTCCCGGCTCCAATATTTTTTAAACTTGGTTATACTTTAAACATACTGTAGTATACGTAGTATATAGTATAATACATATAATTTATTCACTATTCATTATGAAAATGAAATATCACCGGGGCTGGGGAGATGGTTCAGTGGGTAAGATTCTTGCTGCACTAGCACAAAGACCTGAATTTGGATCCCTCACACCCAAAAATGCCAGACATGACAGCACATGCCTGTAATACCAATGTTGAGCAGGTGGAGGTAGGAGAATCTCTGGAACGTTTTGGCCAGCTTGTCAAGCAGAATTATTGAGTTTTAAGTTCAGTGAGAGACCCTGTCTCATAAAAATAAAGAGGAGAGTGACGGAGGAAGACATCTGACTTTGACCTCTGGCTTCCACACACGGCACTCACACTTGTACCCATACGCATGTGAACATGCATGCATTCCACATGAATACACACAAAAGATGTCATTTTGATTATTTAAATAATTACTTACGGAATGAACTATAGTTATGATATCCACATTGTGAATTTTTTTTCCTTGTGTTAAACAGAGTTCAATATGATGAGCCCATTAAAAAAATAAAAACAATTTGGCTGGGCTAGAGTGAGATCCTACCTCAAAAAAACAAACAAAAAACAAAACAATTGGGGCTGAAGAAAGAGCTCAGTGGTTAAGGTGCTTGCTTGCAAAGCCTAACAACCTAGTTTGATTCCCCAGTACTCATGTAAATCCAGGTGCTCAGAGTGGAGCATGCATCTGGACTTCATTGGCAATGGCTGAAGGCCCTGGCATGCCTATTCTCTCTTCTTTCTACCTCTCAGCTTGCAAATAAATAAATTTGAAAAAATATTTTAAGAATAATTTGGTATATTAAAATTATAGATTCACTTTACTTCAATTTTCAATAATGCTCAATGGTAAAGGAATTGTTTTGTTCCTAAATTTTAGTCATATTTCATTAATTTAGAAAGTAAAATGCTTATAACCAACTTTTATGTGAATTATCTATTTTTTAAAAAGTTTTTGTAATATAGGTTGGTAGTAATGATAATTGTAAAAGCATATATCTTGGAATTTAAACCTAAGACTTAGCTTAGTATTAAAATAACCAGAAGAATGAATGCATGCCAAGTTTTACTTTACAAAAAATATGTAATATTTCAATGCCTGGACAAAATTTTTTTAAAAGAAATCTTACAAGAACTATAATATTTCAGCATCACCACATTCCTTTATTGTCTAATATAAGATATAGTTATTTTGTATCTTTGGCTATAATCACTAGAAGAAATAAGCTGAGCAAACATAATTAATTTCTCTTTGACTATAATGTAAAGTGTCACAAGCACACACAATCCCTTCTACATGGTCTCAAATCTAGTTGGAATTCAGATACAGTCTAAATAGATGTAATGCAGGTAATATTAAATTTAACCACTGATTACAATGCAACCTTCCAGACAGAAACTGGCCTTGAAATCCATGACCTTGAAGTGCCTAACACTACCTTCACAAGACCCTCAGAATAGGAGGAAAAGATGAAGACATCAAAATTAAAGAGAGACTAATGCAGAGAGGGAGGGAATATGATGGAGTGTGGATTTGTGCCCGGGAAAGTAGGGGAGAGGAGGGAATTATTATAGTCTATTGTCTATAAGTATGGAAGCTGTCAATAAAAAAAAAAAGTTTAACCAATTAGAATGTTGAGATAGAATTTCATTGATCTTTTGTTTCTGTACATCACAATGACAAGTCCTAAAGGAATCAGTATTATGCTAGAAATAAACCATAGTGAAGGGCAAACCTCACTGTGGCATGTATCCTTAAATCTGAGTCACAACTGACAGACTTGTGTTCTGGAAAGTGCTATAGTATTCACCATGACCGAGACCTTTGATCCTAATTACTTCATGCTCATGACAGTGTTCTCTTGTACCTGAGGCCATCCATAGGCCACCGATCTGTCCATAAGAAACAAGGTCTAAGAACAGACGGCCACTGGCACTGTACTCCATGTGTCCATTCAGCATCCTTGATATCAAAGTTAAGCTAGGTTTAAAATATATCACTTCATCACTTTAAGTAATAACAACATAAAAAATTGACGAACAAATCACAGATGGCAACTTATATGTCCTTCATTGTGGAAAAGCTTGAGGAAACAGTGTGATAGCATCCGTGATGCAAACGTAAGGCTCCCCCTTTCATACCCAAACTTTTCATACGCCATCAGAAAGCAATCTTATTATAATGCCTCTTTTCCTATTCCTTGTCATTTTATCTCATTAATCATTAAATCCAGTCAGTTCTGCATAGTTATCATCTCTATGAAACCTCTCCTCTATACCTCCAACCTTAGCTTTATTCCAGACCCCTATGACAGAAGTTAACCCCATTCTCCTTGCTCTTCCCTGCTATACCATCTCTGAGCACATTCATCGTTTTGAGCCAAGTAGTAACAGTCACATGCTCACCTTTAATTTTCTAAAAGTTACCTATGGGTCCCTGGTGAAAGAGTTGAGTGACAAATAGCAATTTATTCTTTTAATTTTTAATTATTTTATTTATTTGAGAGAGCAAGAGAGAGAGAGAGAGACAGAGAGAGAGAGAGAGAGAAAGAAAGAGAAAATGGGCACACCAGGGCCTTCTGCTGATGTAAACAAACTCCAGACACATGTGCCACCTTGTGCATCTGGCTTACGTGGGTCCTGAGGAATTGAACATGGGTCCTTTGGCTTCCCAGGCAAACACCTTAACTGCTAAGCCATCTCTCCAGCTCACAAATAGTAATTTAGATACTTACATTCCATATCATTAAGGGAGGACCTATCTTCAAGTGAAGTGAGATGTAACTTGCTCTTCTTACACTCAACAGTGTCTTAAGACCCATGGGTGGACATCTCGCTATCCTGAACAGGTTGCAAGCATTTTATAATATGTATTTGTTTTTGAACAACATGAGTTTAAAATGGCTACCTGTTTTGTATTGTTTCTCCCCACTGGGTTCTCAAGGGGAGAATCAGCCTTCTCCCAAGTTGAAAGGACAGTGTGTGGGAGATGGGTTTACTGAGAAAAGGCATGTGGTGCTAACATGGTGCCTTCGTAAGGATTTTTCAGAATGAGGAATGTGGTAGTTTGAATGTATGTTCCCCAATAGACTCAGGTGTTTTATTAAAACTTGGGTTTCCAGCTACCCTGCCAGAGGAGATGTCACTATGGGCAGATCCTGGAGCCCAGCCCTAAGCTGTCACTGGGGGCCAATCTGATTTCTAGCCCAAAGGTGTGCAGAGCAGTCTGACTGCTGTTCCCTACTGTTTACTGCTGGGGTTGTGCTTGCTTGTGGTGCTGGCTGTTTGATGGTGGCTCTCTGCTTGGGTCTGTGGAAGGAGACCAGCTTCTTCTGTCATCAGTGGAACTTTTCTTGGCTCTGTACTGTGTCTGTTTGGAAGTACATCCCAGCGATGTAGAGCTGACTACAACAAGGAAGCTGGACTTTGCTCCCTGATCGTCACGCGAAGTCCATTGCAGAGCTCGAGTCCACCTGGCGAGATGCCCCTCGTCCAGCCTCAGTGGCTGCTTCTAGTGCTCCACTGGCACACTCCTTTGCACGTTTGTGTTTGAATCAGCCCAAGATCTGACGCGAGTAGATGACTCACGAGCATGTAACAGCGTAGACCAATTTCAGCTCTACTACTATGTCAATAATTTCTTATGAGCTTTATGATCATTACACGCATGTGCACTTGGAACTCAATTTTTTTTTCTCATTTAGCACTGAAGCATGACAAATATAATTTTGGGGAGGGGGAATGTTCCTCCTTTCTCTCAGGCACCATGTGGAGTCCTCATGGCCTGAAGCACTGCTGTGTGTCCAAAGAAAATGGACTCTGTTACGTTCACAGGAGCCCCTTTCCCAGCACAATGAGATGCTCTAGCCAGTCTTTGCAGCGAAGCTTTCTGGTCCATCTTGAACACAAGCAGGAGCATCTCCATTTCAGAAACTCGAATGCAAACAATCTGTCTGTCTGTCTGCATCACATTCTTTTCAAGTCAGATGAGTTTATTTAAAGCGTGGTAGCCCCCAGAGTGGAGGAGACTAGCCAACCCTACCACAGGGCCTGTAGGAGCCCAGTGGCCTGGCTGACTTTCCCTTAATATTTGTGTCAAGGTTTGTGGGGGTGGGGTAATGTTTCATACTGAATAACCCAGACAGAGGATTAAACACATTTCTATGCAACTGTGGCAGATTTGGGTTTTATTTTTACCCCATAGTCCTTAAATTACAATACTTCTTTTGATGTGGCATATGCACGTTGTGTATTCTTAACTGCTTATTTGGGTACATTTGGGAATCTCACAATCTTTTTTTCACCATAGATGCCAATAAATATGTTTTTAGGGGGAGGGAAATGACACTTTTATATCCCTTATTTGGGGATCCTAATAAGGGTTTGTAAAATTTATAACCTAATAACAAGCATGTCTACCATGGCACCATACTGAGGGATTTTTATTCTCCTTAAAAGGAAAGATGCAGGACTGTTTGGGTCTAAATAGGACCTGCTGTAGTTTCCCATCTGGAAATTCTAAGACCCGTAATTGTCTGGTGTTTCCCTGGTACAGTCTCTGAAAACTGAAACTGTAGAGAAAGTGATTTCTTTCCTTACAGATACCTAGCTTTATCCTATGGCCACTCTAGCCTTGTCCCTAGTTTTTTTTTTTTTTTTTTTTTTTTTTTTTTTGTAGTTCATATCTGCTGTGGTCTGAATGCTTGTGCCCTGCCCTCACCCAAATCCACATGTGCAGACCTAACTCCCATGAAGATGGTGACATGAGCTGAGGATTTGGGACTGTGATGAGATTGTGAGCATGGGGCCCTTGTGATACAATTCGTGCCCTTATAAAAGAGGCCTGTGAACAACTTCTGAAAACATTTTATAATGAAAGAGCAGAAGTCATAAAGCCCACGTCCCCACCAAGAACAAGGTAGCTGCCAAAAAAAAAAAAAAAAAAAAAAAAAAAAAAGCATGGGACAGTGCCTAAGGACCGGGAGAAGAAAGGAGATTAAGGAAAGATAGAGCATAGGGCAGTCTAGAATCCATTAAACCCAAGCAGTGGGCCTGGTCTCTCTGCCTTCAGATTGGGAATCCCATGCTCTGAAAGCTTAAATTACCATCCCATACATATCACCACATATCATCACATAGCCACTGTGAGAGAACATGAACAAAAGGACATAGGGACTAATGCTACAACAGAGGAGAAATACCTTTTTATCACCCACCATCCATCACCACGGCTGAGGACCCAAAGACAGATGGACAAAGAAAAGAGTGCACAAATTTATTTAACATTTTATATGACACAAGAGCCTTCATAATGAAATGAGAGCCCAATGAATAGGTAAACCTGTGTGTTTTTTATGCTGAGTTTGATGAAGAAGAGCTAGTCCTAGAGACGTATGAAGGCTGAAATGAGATATACCAGTCATAAAAGCCTGCTTGTTCAGGTCTGTTACAGTCAGCTTCACATTGCTGGCAGAAAGCACCTGAGCAAAAGCAGCTGATTGGAGGAAAGAGTTTAATTTGGCTTACAGACTCAAGGGGATATACCATAACGGCAGGGGAAACATGACATGAGCAGAGTCTGGACATCACTTCCTGGCCAACATCAAGTGGACAACAGCAGAAGAAGAGTGTGCCAAACATGGCAAGGGGAAGCTGGCTATAACATCCGTCAGCCCACTCCCAAAAAACACACCTCCTCCAGCAAGGCTCCAATTCCCAAATGGCCATCAGCTGTGGACCTAGCATTCAGAACACATGAGTTTATGGGGGACACCTAATTCAAACCATGGTAAGGTCTTATCTGATACATTGTGTCTTCAAAGATAAGGTTGTTCACTTGTTCCAGGTATGGGAATGGCACCTTTCCAATGAAGGTCTCATGACATCAGAGACTATAAGATAATACTTCTTGGAAGCCAGGTATGTTTGGCACATGTTTATAATTCCAGCCCAGGAGGCCAAAGCAGAAGGTTCTTGAGTGTAAGGCCATCCTGGGCTACATAGTGACAATTTATCTCAGAAACAAAAATGAATAAAGAAAGAAAGAAAGAAAGAAAGAAAGAAAGAAAGAAAGAAAGAAAGAAAAGTAAAAGGCCTGGAGAGATGGCTCAACTGGTAAGATTGTTTGCTATCCATGCCTAAATACTTGAGTTCAAACCCCAGCACCCATGGATAAAGCTGGGCATGGTTGTGCATGCCTCTAAACCCAGCCCTGAGGACGAAAAAGATGGGAGGATTACTAGAGCTCACTGGTTAGCCAGTCCAACCAAAATTGGGTACTACATGCTCAGTGAGAGAGCCTGTCTCAGGGAAATAAGATGGAAGAATGATGGTGGAAGATGCCCAGTGTCTTCCTCTGGATTCTGCATGCACTCAGGTGTGTGTATGAGTACATGCCTGAATATACACCCCCCACACACACTACAAACACACCACACATTCTACGTACACCCTACAAGTATACCACATTGTACTATACACACACACACACACGCACATATACACACACCCACACACACACACATACACACACACCTCAAAGAAAAAAGTGAGGAAAAAAAGAAAAGAAAAATCCTTCTTAGATTTCTATGATCTGCTTCAAGGAAGCGGGTAGAAAAAGAACAGAGAGAATTCTTCATTTTTCTTTGTTTTATTGAATGTCCTTAGATGGCATATTTTGCGATCATGTGCCAAACTCTATGAGTGTTTAGTGCTCCCCGGTGACCAAGAAATTCTTCAGGACTCAGTGTTCTGACCTTGAAGCTCATTGCCCAGTGCCTTCAGCTCCTCATTCATTCCCAGTGCTGGGGAGGCCACTCTACTCATCAGGAGCAGTTTGATGAGTTGGCATATTTTTTGACTCTGGAGCCTTGTGTGTGAGGGCAGAGGCAGGAGATCTGGGCTGTGGTTGGGTTTCACTGCCAAGCATAGCACTGTATGTTGCCCTGACCTTTTCCTGGAGTTCTCAAGACCCTAATTAAGAAATCCTATTAGTGGTATATTTTAGGAGAAAACATTGTAAGGGAAAGAACAAATACTGTTCCATGATCATGCCAGAGTAAGCTTCCTATTACAAAATCTACTGTCAATCACCGTGAAAAACTGATAAGTTTGATTGGCTTGGAAGAAAAATCATTTGAATGCTTTGTTCTTTCATAATTTTTTGGGCTATTTGGAATTTCCTGCTTTAAAAACTTTAGTCATATAAAATTTGAACTGTCTTATAAAAGAAAGAAGTTTCCTCTTCAATCTTGTAGGAATGATAGTGGTCAGAGGGAAGTGGGGTTTTCTGGCAGGTCTTATTTGGTGATGATAATAAGTCCCTGAACTGAAGAGTCCTCTTCTGCTGATAATGGTTAAGAAAACACCTTTCCCTGTTCAGCACCCTTTCACATTTTCAAACAAGTTTTATCTGAATCCTGGAAAATGTAGAAATTCTTTGGGAAATAAAACAGAGAAAGGTGCAGATTTATGGAGGCAGGAAAAATGCAATTTCTTAATTAACATATGTGTGTATCACATTCCAGAGAGGAAAGTCTACTTTGAATATTATTGTATAGATGGGATGATTATGCAAATTGCCTACTATATTTCTCTGTTTATATGCATATGTGTGTATGGAATCTGTGGGCTTTTTTTGTGGCGGTGGATATGTGGTCAAATTATGGGATGGGCTTGTTTGTTAGGAAGTATGAGATGTATACAGGAAATTAGGAATTAGAAATCCTTATGGTTTTACTTTAACAGAGGTAAGTATGGATTCGAGTGGCTTTCATTTTTCATATGAAATCATTTAAACTGGCATTATTCTCATAACATACATCAAACATGAATCTAAAACAGTTTGAAGAAATGAATTTGACAAAACTAGTGGGCATATTTTTTTAATGAGAAGTACCTGACCCAGCATGTAACAATTTTATTTCTATAAAACTGACTCCAAGGTCATTGAGGAAACAATTCTTCTACACCTTACGTTCTTGAAAACCAGTGTGAATAATTTAGCCCACTGAAGACGAGTAGTTACATAGCCATCTGTCGAGATACGCTTAACCCTAAGCCAATGAGTGTGGTAACAGTGGGGCGCTCCAAAAAGAGTACAGTTTGCACGCAGCGTAGAACTGAAAAAGGACACCCACATCCACAGATGGGCTTGCCTACCACATTGAAATCAACATGGCAAAGATGGGAGGAACTGAAAAGTGTTTATTTCCTTGGGAAATCTCATATATTCATTCTGATGGGAACACATCCATTCAACAAACATCTAGTGAGAGCCTACTATGTGCCAGACCTGGTGTTGGCTGCCAGAGAAGATTCATCAGAGCCCTCCAGGTTGCTAGGGCTGTCATGTACATGGTGCCTGTAATAGCAAAGTCTGAGCAGAGCCCTGATTACAACTCAGGGAAGGTGAACTTTAATAAGGAAGGTGACATTGGGCTGGGTCCTGTAGGATGAGTAGGAGTTTCCAAGTGGAACATGAGGGTGGCAGAAAGACCAACGCTGGAGAGTGTGCTAAGTTCATGGCATATTTGGGGAGTCTGATGTGGGTAGAACAGGAAGTGATGGTGTGTGTGGAACACAAGGCAGTAGATAGATCACAGGCACTTTTGCCTCTTACCAAAGAGGTCACAGTCTGGTGTCCCATTTGATTCCGTTGGCAGACTTGATTTCTTTTCTTTCTTTTTTTTTTATTTTTATTTTTTGGCCCATGTAGTGTTTTAAAAATATTTTGAATTAGTTGCCAAGATTTAAAAATTGGAAGATTTCTCATAAAATTCCAGATTTCTGGCTTCTCTTGAAAAAAAAAATCAGAAGATCTGGCAACACTGGGCCCATATCCCCACATGGCAACAAATGACTGGAGCTAAGTAGCAGTTCCCAGGCCCCTCCCTCTTGGAAGAAGCCTGTGTTTGCCAGTTCACCCCTTCCCCACCCTGCTGTCTTCTCCTTGCGTGTCACAGGCTTGGCCATCTCTGGGCTTACGGGCTCTTGGGATAGAATGTTAGACAAATCTACCTGGATTCTTCTTTTAGTGCACCAAGTAGATTTCCCAGGGGGGAAAAGTGTGAGGAGCTTAAATTTAAATGGAGTTTGAGATGATATGGAAGCAGAGCTTTGGGAACCTTCTTAAGGAATGTTGCCTCCATCCAATAGGCTTACAGGGAGATGATAAATATTCTTAAGGCTGTGATATGATTAAATCTATCCTTCAGAGCTCTGACAACAGAGTGGAAGATGAATTGAAAGGGGAGATTCTTGAGCATGCAAATGAGCAAATGGCCACGACAACTTGAGAAACCCAAACCAGTTGATCACATCAGGATGCTAAGTGGCAGGTGGAGAGGGGTGTCATCCAACCCTGTATCATCAAAGCTTCTACCAAAGAGAGATTTCATAAGACTGCACTGTACAACGCTTACTTGAATATTTTGAATGTGTATGGGAAGTCATAGAATGGAGTAGACTGGGAGGGAAGGGAAGTAAAGAGAGGGAGGGAAGGATGGGAGGAAATGGGGAAACAATTATTCACCAAGGTTAACACAGTATAGAAATGCTACCCTTTGTAGCTTTCTGTTGAGTAGAAATTGCTAAACTATAGTTCTTCAGCTTGGCCTCACTGGCCCTTCTTGTGCAGCCCTTAAGTCTGTTCCTATCAATTTGTAATCTAGATCTCTATGGAAGTACTAATATACAGACAAAGTTGACCCAATTGCAAAAGAAAACTGGAAAAATAAGAGACACACTCCGTGTTCTTGTTCTAGGTTTCCTTCACTGGGAATATATATTCCTCCTAAAATTAGTGAATTTTTAAAAGCCAGGATTCTGCTCACCTTAGAAACTTTTCAGGGCGTAAGTAACTACATTGAAATCCCAGCAAACCATGTACAAGTTCATTCTTCTTTTTTTTTTTTTTGGTGGGGGGGGGGAAGCCCAACAGAACGGCATTTTTTTTATATGCAAGAGTGAGAGCAAGCCGGATGTGGTGGCGCACGCCTTTAATCCCAGCACTCGGGAGGCAGAGGTAGGAGGATTGCCATGAGTTTGAGGCCACCCTGAGACTCCATAGCGAATTCCAAGTCAGCCTCGACTACAGTGAAACCCTACCTTGGAAAAAAAAAAGAGTGAGAGTGAGAGTGAGAGTGAGACACAGATAGAAAGAAAGAGAGAGAATTGGTGCACCAGGGCCTCCAGTCACCATAATAAGACTCCAGACACAAGTGCCACCTTGTACACATGTGTGACGACCTTGTACGCTTGGGTGATGTTGTGCATCTGGCTGACATGGGACCTGGAGAGTCAAATATAAGTTCTTGGGTTTTGCAAGCAAGCGCCTTAACCACTAAGCCATCTCTCCAGCCCACAAATTTATTCTTAATCTGTGACTTTGGGTTTTTCTTTCTCCTTATTATTTTTCTCGGACTTCTCTAAGGCAGGGAAAATGATGGGCTAGGGAAAGAACTAGGGCAGATGTTGATGCAAAAGAGCTTCCTATTCTTCAAGATGTAAAATTTTACATGTGTACAGTTGTGTTCCTGGGGGGAATGGCTTAGCCAGCAAAGTGCTTACTGTACATGCATAAGGCCTGAGTTCAGATCCCCAGCAGTCATGTTAAAAGCCAGGCACAGTAGAGCATGCCTGTAGTCCCAGCACTCAGCAGGCAGAGATAGGAGTCCTGGGTCTTGCAGTTTAGCTAGTCTAGCTGAATCAGCGACCTCTAGGACAGTGAGACCTTGTCTCCAAAGTAAGGTGGAGAGTGAATGAGGAAATCACCCAACATCTACCTCTGGTCTCCACACACAGGCATGCACACACACACACACACACACACACACACACACACACACTAAAACAAAACAGTTTGCTGAAGTCATTTCTTATAGTAAGAGTTCTTCACATCCTTAATGTATATATTCTAAAAGGTTCATTGTCAAATAAAGCTGTTCATAAATGCCTAAACCCCAAGTTGTCTTTTCCACTGAGCATGTATGGCCTTCTCATAGCCTGTAACTTGCTTTCTGAGTCTCCTGTCAAGAATTAGTATTGAGGTGTACAAACAGATGGCTTAACTTCTATACAGGTATGTCTGCCCACTTAGAATGAGTGAGGTCTTAGGATACTGTTGCAGTCAGGTTCACATTGGTAGTAGAAATCACCCAACCAAGAGCAGCTTGTGGGGAAAAAGGTTTATTTTGGCTTACGGGCTCGAGAGGGAAGCCCCACGATGGCAGAGTAGAGAAGAAGACATACCTTCTAAGTCTCCTTCAACATTGTTAACACCATGTTCTTTAACTTGGATAATTTAAGATTTAGAGTCTTGATTACCAAACTGGTATCATGTCAACAGCCCTTGATGGACATGATGGCCATTAGAATACATTGCAAATTAGCGAACTAACTGTTTTTCTAAACTTTTGTGTGAAAAGCAATGATACCAAGTTTTACACTGTAGAAACCTAGAGCACAGTAACAGCCAATGTTTGCTTTGTACCAACAGTGATTTAAGTAATGTGCATGTATTAATTACACAACCTCACAGCTCTGCCAGTGAGTGCTATTATCAGCATCTCCCTTTGGTAGATGAGAAAACTGAAACCCAGCAGTCTTAACGAATTTTCCCAAAGTCTTTGCTGAGGAAGCTTGGGTTTGATTCCCTGCTTTGGCACAAATGTCTGGACTCCACCCTATATCGCACTCTATACTATACAAATGTGCCTGCTTAAACATTCACAGAAACTGATCGTGTTCCAATGCAAGCTCTAGTCAGGCCTCGCTGTCTCTCCATTCTATTTAATCCAGAGCCTCCATAACATTTTCCATGTAAAACTAAGATGTAAGACACAATAACACTTCTAATAAAGTTTGAAAGATTTTGTTAACTTTTTATTGACTATTTTCATACATGAACACAATGTGTTTTTATCATAATGCCCTCCCAATACCTTCTTTTAACCCCTCCCCATGCCCCTTCCACAGAACCCCTTCTTTACAACTTAGTCCGTTTTCTATTTTGATGTCTTTTTCTTTCAGTATTTGCCCTTCTCTGTTATTCATGATGACCCATAATGCTCAAGGGCCCAATATTGTGCAGGTCAGGTGCAGATAACAATAGCCACTGTGAGGTCATGAATGCAATGGCCACTTGGTGTCCAGAAGAAAGTGTTCCAAAGCACTGTTCCCCATCCATGGTCTCAAATTCTTTCTACTAATTCTTCCTCATTGTTACCAGAGCCTTGGAGGGGGTGATAAAGATGTCTTATTTATTGTTGAGATTTATTCGCAGCACTTTGATGAGTTGTGAATATCTCTGGTAGTCACCGCCATCTGCAAAAAGTAGCTTCTCTGAATAAAAGTGGGATCAACACTGTTGCACTCAGGTTCACATTGGTGGTAGAAATCATCCAACCAAGAGCAGCTTGTGAGAAAAAGGTTTATTTTGGCTTACAGGCTCAAGGGGGAAGCTCCGCGATGGCAGGGAAGATGATGACATGAGCAGAGGGTGGACATCACGCCCTTACCAACATCAGGTGGACAACAGCAATAGGAGACTGTGCCAAACACTGGCAAGGGGACATTGGCTATAACACCCATAAGCCCACCCCCAGCAATAACACTGCCTCCAGCAGGTGTTAATCCCCAAATCTCCATCAGCTGGGAACCTAGCATCCAGAACACCTTAGTTTATGGGGGCCATCTGAATCAAGCCACCACAAACACCAATCCGTGACCATAAACATAATATACTTTTATTTTCATTTTTTTTTTTGAGACAGGGTTTTACTCTAGCTCAAGCTGACCTAGAATTCTCTATGTCATCTCAGGGTGGCCTCAAACTCATGGTGTTCCTCCTACCTCTGCTTCCCAAGTGCTGGGATTAAAGGCATGTGCCACCATGCCCAGCCATAAACATAAATATTAGAGGGCTATATTTTATGGGCACAACATAACCATGTAACCAAATAATAGTAATAGCTTCTCCCACTGGGGCCTATGACCTTCCCAGCCATACGTCTCTGACTAGGTTTTTAGTATGAGGCATGAATTCCTCATGTAGAAAAGACTTCAGATCCTATCAGAAAGCACTTAGTTACTCCCATAACAGTCATGCCATTATTGCATCATTGGGAACACCTTGTCTGGCTAGGTGATTGTTTTAAAAGATTTTTTTAAATGATCCCCAAATACATCTGGCATTGCAGCATCTAGGACAATGAGAGAAATCTTTGCAGTTAGTTTTACTGAATGTGGTAGTATGAATGGATGTCCCATAATAGATACAGGAGGTTTTTTTTTTTTGTTTTTTTTTTTTTGAGAGAGAGAGAGAGCAGAGAGAGAGAGAGGGAGGCAGAGAGAATGGGCACACCAGGGCCTTCATCTTGCTGTGAATGAACTCTAGCCATGTGTGAACATGTAGTACATGTGCAATATTGTGTGCTTGTGTCACTGTGTGTCTGGCTATGTGGGACCTGGAGATTCGAGCATGAGTTCTTTGGCTTTGCAGGCAAGCACCTTAATTGTTAAACCATCTCTTCAGCCCAAGAAATTTTATTAACATTTATAACTTGGATTTCCAGCCACCTGTTGGAGGCTTGGCTGTTGGAGGTGTTACTGTGGGCAGATCCTAGGGTCCAGCCCTAAAGTGTGTTTGGGGCCAGATCTGGAATCCCAGCCTAAGGTAATGCAGAGAGTTTAAGCTTTTCCTGGGGCTCCTGGAGTGTGCTTGCTTTTGAGGGCGCTGCTGGTGGTTTCTCTTTCTGAGTGGTCCTGTGAAAGGGGGCCAACTTCTTCTGCCATTATGGTTCTTCCCCTGGATCTGTAAGCCTGAAATAAATCACTTCCCTCCCATAAACTGTGACTGGCCTGGAAATTCATCCTGGCAGTGTCAAGCTTACCATGACACTCCCATAACAGTGATGCCATTAATACACCCGTGGGCACATCTTGTCTGGCTAGCTGGTTGTACTGTCTGTCTGAAGAGGACAGGATGAGTAGACATGCCTGCTCTTTAACATTGGAGCATCTTAAGCATAGGATTAATGTCCTGTAAAACATTTCCACTTTATACCCATAGTCCACCTGTCATCATCACTCTGCTGTAGGACAACCCAGGGGCGTGAGTCATTGTGCTGACAAATCATTTTGTTGTGAATAATAAATTTTTATCTCATATCCACAGGATATTTTATCACAAATATGAACCTGATATTATGGTAGGCTATCTGCTGGCATGCCACTAGAGTGAAATTTCAGATTATTTTCTGATTGATGGCTAAATGCTGTATTATTGGTGGCATAACTTTTTCATATACTAACAATTATTTTTTCAGACTTCATGTTATCTTTTATTAGGTTTTTCTCACATTTCTAAAGTAATGTTTTGAATATTAATCAATGTGCATCCTTATGTATAAAAGCTATTTATCCTGTCTTATTTGATATCTTGGCCATTGACTATCAGTTTTAGCAATTTCTTTTTTAAGATTTCAGTTTATAACATTTTTTTCATCGTTTCATTTCTATCTGAAGTTTATGTTTTTATTAAAAAAGCTTGTCTTACAAACCTTTTCAGTACCCTATCTGTTGCTTCAACCATCTCATCACTTAAAAGATTACGTTGGGCTGGAGACATAACTCAGTGGTTCAAGGTATTTTCTAGCAAGCCTGATGGCCCAGGTTCAATTCTCCAGTATGCAAATAAAGCCAGATGCACAAAGTGACACACATATCATGAGTTTGTTTGTGGTAGCAAGAGGCTCGGGCATGCCCATTTCCTCTCTCTCATTCTTTCTCTCTCTCTCTCTCCTTTCAAATAAATAAATAAAAATATATAAATATTACCTTAGCCGGGCATGGTGGCACACGCCTTTAGTCCCATCACTTGGGAGGCAGAGGTAGGAGGATCTCCGTGAGTTTGAGGCCACCCTGAGACTCCATAGTGAATTCCAGGTCAGCCTGGGCTAGAGTGAGACCCTACCTTGAAAAACCAATAAATAAATAAATAAATAAATAAAAAGATTACCTTATTTTTTAGTGATTTGTCTTTGAAAATTAATCTTTAAGAAAGTTGGAATAAAATTTGTAAATGCATATCATCAGAATTTAAAGTCACAAAATATATTATCACTTTCACCTATGCTATTTTTGAACATTTTCTAATTTAGTTAAGATTTTGATGTTTCATTATAGACCTATTATGTCATCTGTAAATATATTAGGATAATCATTAAAATTCTTTGGTATTAAAACATTAAAAAAAGATTTTTAAAATTCTCTCAAAATTCATCTAGTATTGCTAACATCTAGTACAATGGGAAAGAGCTTTGCAATTAATTTTACTTACTGTGAAAGACGATTTGGGGCTGGGGAGATGGCTTAGCAGTAAAGGTGTTTGCCTGCAAAGTCTAAAGACCCAGGTTCAAATCCCCAGAACCTACATAAGCCAGATGCATATGGTGGTGCATGTGTCTGGAGTTCGTTTGCAGTGGCTAGAGGCCCTGGCACACCCATTCTATCTCCCTCCCTGCCCCCTCTCTCTGTCAAATAAATAAATAAAAATTAAATATTTTTAAAAGGCAATTTTTATGGGTTGAATGTTTCTGCTCAAGTTCATGAATAGAATTTGATTTCACTTGGGAAGCTGAATTCTTAAAGCCATAAGTTAATGTAGCTTGAGAAATAGGACCTTTAGGAGGTGATTGGGTTATCAAGGCTCTATCTTCACAGTGGACTACCACATTCATGGGTTGATGAGTTATCATGGCAGTGGATTTGCTACAGAAGTGAATATCTCTAGCTAGCTGTCTGCTCACCATGTAACGTCTTCCCAGGTTATGATGTCACAAGAAAGTCCTCACTGTGTTGTTAGCTTTCTAATCTCCACAACCATGAGGTAAACATAACTCTGTTCTTTACAAGTTATCTAGTCTGAGGAATTCAGTTAGTGCAACAGAAAACTGACAGACATACACAATAACAGTCTCCTCTATCTTGGTGGAAGTAAGTAATCAATAGCTATTTGCTAAATTTAATTCATAGTCAGAAAATGGAAGAGGCCATCTCAACCTGAAACCTGGCTTTGCATAGCACTCTAGTACATTGAAACTTCACGGTATACTCAGATTAAGTATATGTATTAAGGGCTGAAGAGATAGTTCTGCAGTTAAAGGTACTTTCTTGCAATGCTTAATAGCCTAGGTTCAATTCCCCAGTAGCCTTATAAAGACAGATCCCCAAATGACACATGCATCTGAAGCTCGTTTACAATGGCAAGAAGCCCTGGTGTGCCCATACTCACTCACTCTTTCTCTCTATCTGTCTCTTGCTCTCTGTCTCAAATAAATAAATAAAATAAAGTGTATGTGTTAATTTATTCCCCAAATCATGTATTATAGATTATGTATTGTTAAATCTATACTATATCTTAAAATGTATATATTTAGTTTTATTCATTTAAAATACTTTCTTTCTGATGTAAGGTACCAAAAGACAACATTGGTAAATAAATTAAAAATAAAATTTACCCAAAATAATCAATTGACTTTTTAAAAATTACTTTTATACTCAGTGAATGCAGTCAAGTTGGTACCATTGTTAGCCTCCTCCCTGTCCTCTCCCCTCCACAGGGACCCTCCTCGTTGGGGAATATGGGTCATGCATTGTGGGGTTAGCCATCAGTTATGGATGGGAGGCAATGTCTTTGTGTATCATGACCCAATGTGTGGCTCTGACATTCTTTCCACCCCCTCTTCCATAAATTTCTCTGAGCCATGTTGGGTTCATTTTAGGTCTGCTTCAGTGATGAGGTCTTGGGAGCCTCTGTGTCTTTGGATATCTGGTTTGGTAGGAGTTGATTGTTCTCTGTGTCTATCTCCTTCACTGTTGTGCTGGTACCAGGTTCACCAAGAAAACAGCACTCTTTCTTATTTCCCCAATTATTCTTACTTTCCACTGGGGCCCATTTGAGGTGTGATGGGGTGGTTCTCTCCTTAGGATCTGCATCTATCTGAAAAAGAGAAGCCAATTCTCCAATAGAGAGTGAGGTTAGCACCAGATAAATGGGATAATCATTGTTATTTTAGAGTGAATTTAATAGGTGTAGGCCCTCTTGTAGCCCATGATTGGTGGGAGCTTGATAATGAAGAGCAGACTCATTTTTGGATATGATTCTGACTTGTTTCCCAGCTCTAGCTACGGGTTCCATTCCACTGAGCAGATCAGTTAGCCAAATCAAGAGCAGTTGGTTTCCCACCATGGCTGTGTGCCACTATTGCACTTGTATGAGCATCACATCAGGTAATCAACCGACTTTTAATGAATACATGCTATAATACTCTCTGTCTCAAATAAATAGGTTAATTAATACATGCTATAATCATTATCACTCATTAATGAAAAATAAATAAATTATATATGTTTTAGCCTTGATAATTGATAATATATGCCAATACACATCAAAATGAAGACAGTTTCTTCAAAGAGAAGTTTTGAATGAAATATATAAATTCTCAATATTTTCTTTCTTTTTTGGCATGTATGGTGTACATGCAAGTATGTATGTATGTGCTTATGTGTGTGGGCACATGTCTATGTATGTGTGTACATGTGCCTATGTACATGTAGAGGCCAGAGATTGATGTCAGCTCTTTTCTTCTATCATTCTCCCCTATATTTACTGTAGCAGGGTCTGTTACTTGAACCCAGAGCTTAACAATTTGGCTAGACTGGCCTGCCAATTTGTGCTGCAGATCCCATTTCCACCTCCCAAGTACTGTGATTATAGGCAGGCTACCATGCCTGCCCAATATTTATATGGGTGCTAGGAATCAGAACTCAGGTCCCTGCATGGCAAGCACTTTATCCACTGAGTAATCTCTCTAGCCTCCCATTTTTAAGTAGTGTCTCACTATCTAGCTCAGGCTTTCTTAACCTTGTGATTCCCCTGCTTCTGCCTCTGCCTCCCTAGTAGTCAGATTACAGGCATACATCATCATGCCTGGGGCCAAATATTAATTCTGAACGGGTATTAAGGCTTTATCAGTGGTTCAGCTGACATTGTGGCAGCAATAATGTATATTGAAAAAACCAAGTCTTGAAGTTGAGATTACTAATCACTACTAAATTCACAGGACACACTCAAATAAAAATATTAACCTCATAAAAATGTGGTGGGTCTAAAGAAAACACTGCAATATGCCAGCAGGGTTTATTAGTATCACTATTTTCCTTCTGACTTCTCTGCTAAGTGTTCTATGCCAGTTTTAGCATGAAATCATTAGTTGTGTCAAACCACTTGATAAAGTGAGTGTTCTGTCTTTGATGCTCACTGGAATTATCCAAGGAACTTTAAAACATATCTGTGCCAGGATTCCACCCTCAAAATTCTGAATTATATGGTCTGGCATTTGGAGCTTTGAAAAGCCCTTCAAGTGATTTGAATGTGTGATCAAGATTGAGAATCACAAGACTCATCAAAGTGCTGAGAAGAAGTGACAGCTAAGGATTCGTCACTAAATGAGACATGTTTATCACACCTACCAAAGCTCATGGAATTTTGCAGAAGAGGTGGCAGAAAAAATGTAAGAGCCAGAGGATGAGGAGGAGTGTTTTGAAAAACTGTCTTCTGGACATGAAATGGCCATTGCATTCATGGTCTCACAGTGGCTGTTGTTATGTGCACAATACTGCATAAATATGTCATTATGGATGGTGGAGGGGGTTGAGACAAAAGGCATTAAACTAGAAGAACAATTAGTTGGCAAAGAAGGGGTTCAGTGGAAGGTGTAGGTGAGAGGGGCACAAAGGAAAATAATGTGAGGTGATTATGCTCAAAATACATTGTTTATTAAGTATTATGCACATGTATGAAAATCAATAAAACAGGGAAATACAAAACAAGGTTGAGACTCAATGCCGTAAGACAACCCATGTCGGCAGTAGGCATTCTTGCTGTATCACCAAACATGACACTCAGTATCCTACTGATATTAGGACAGGAAGGTGCCACATGGAGCCAACATAAACAGCCCCTGGCTCACTCTTCATTGAAAATACACAGGGAGATCTAATAGATTCTAAATTTTTTAAATTCAGAAATATTATTAAAGTACTATACAGTTGACCCCAATGAAATAGACGAAAAGTGGTATGTAAAGGTCCATCAGCTTCACAGAATCCATATGATTTCTTTTTTTACTTAAAATACAATTCATAAAAAATTGAATATGTATATTTGTTGTACAAGGTAATAGGTTTCATAATGACATTTTGTTCAAGTATATCATGTATTTTAACCATGTTTACTCCCTCTTCTTCTCTTCTGTCCCTTCTTCCTCCTTTTTTGTAAAGTAGGAACTTAGTACGGACACATCATGTGTTGGTACCAACATTTCCCTCTTCTCTGCTCCCATTCCATTGGGGGTCCTCCTCAGTGGGACTGCTGGTGTTCACCGTGGGGTGTGGGTTATGAGATGTCAGAGCATCATTTAGTCATTGTAAGGGAGGAACGATGCCTCTGGACATTCCCTTCCACTTTCTGGCTCTTACAATCTTTCCACCCCTCCCTTCTTAAATATTTTTATTTATTATTTGCAAGCAGAGAGAGATAGAGAGGAGAGAGGCAGACAGAGATAATGGGCATGTCAGGGCTTCTAGCCACCGCAAATGAACTCCAGGTGCATGCTCCACTTTGTGCAACTGGCTTTACATGGGTACTGGGGAATTGATCCTGGGACATCAGGCATTGTAAGCAAGTGCCTTTAACTGCAGTACCATTTCCCCAGTCCCTCATACATATACTTAAGCTGAGATTTCCTTGAGGGTGGAGAGGTGGCTCAGGTTTGGCGATGTGCTTGTAACACCAGTAGTGGAGAGGCAGACAGGTGGACCCCTGAAGCTTGCTAGTCAGCTGGGCTAGCCTAACTGGTGAGTTCCAGGCCATTCAGGAATCTTATTTCAATGAGAGTTGGAAGACATAGCTGAAGAATGACACCTAAGGTTGTACTTCAGTCTCCTCATGCATGTGCACACATAGGAACGTGCTTACACACATATATTAACACACCACACACAAAGAATTAGATCTTCTACTGAAACATAGAGTGATACTATTGTTAATCTCTGTTCAATGATGCAGAAGCTATGTCAATCAGAAAATGAGGGGAAAAAAACAACAAACACTTTCATACAACCAAAACTGTTTTCTCTAAAGAAAAGAGCTCCCAGACCAGGAAGCGGATATGGCCTGTTGCTCGTGTAAAATGCTGGGGAAATGGCCATGGGGACAGGCCAGGTGGTGGGATTTGGCCCCATCACCATCAACCTGATCATCTTCACCAACTACACTGCCTGGTTGATTCTCTTGCTCTTCACTGACAGCCAGCAAGGCATCCACAAGTACTTTCTGCCCCGAGCCTATGCCATCATCATTCCACTGCTGCTACTGTCTGTGGGCTCATCACCTACATGTTGTTGAAGCAGAGCCAGGCTCAGTGAAGGGCCAGCAAGGATGAAGCTTGGCAGTGCCTTCTATACATCCCCCTCCAGGTCTGGGACCAAGTTTTCAACATGCAAGACAGTCAAGGCATATGGCTTCTCCAGCCTGGCTGTCCTGCAGCCCTCTCCAGGAGATGGAGCTGCTCAAGGCTCAGCTCGACAGACTAGAGACCTGTTTTCTTGCCCACTCTTCCAGAAGCCAGGAGGCCGAGGACTGGGACACCTCCCACTCACCCTCTTTTATCTCAGAGCCTGAACCCAGGGCTGGTCCTGGCCACCTCACTGTCAGGCTCCTACCAATTGTTCCTCTAGGCTCTTCTCTCTTGTCTCAGTTTCCCTCCTGTCATGTGCTGGTGTTGGACTTCACAGGTTCTGAGGCTGCACATGACCTCCCCATTTCTCTCCACAAGGCCTGACCCTCTACAAAGGTGGTTCTTTTGAGTCTAACATCACCAGACTCCATGGGGACTTCTGGGTTTGAAAGCACTGGAGAAAACTGACACATGGATGTATTGGAGTAGCCACACCAGGTCTGGGCTGGCCTGTTTTGGGAGAACTTACTAATAGATATTGATCATGAGAAGAAAAAAAAGACAAGAGTTAAGTTTTACCTTCCCTCCCTCATCAGTAAATGTCATTTTCCATTAAAAGACTATCGCATGGCTTTTTAAATCCAGTAAATGCAATATTCCTTGAGAATAGTATTTTGGATTCAAATCTACTAGCAGGGTGAGGAATGGTACATGTGTTAAGTCTGTAGTGTTTCATATTATATTCTCTAGTCATGTGTGACTATTAGATTTAAATTAATTAAAATTAAATAGAATGAGAACCTCAGTTCCTGTCATACCAGCCATGTTTGTCACATGTGGCAAGTAGCTACTATGATGGATACTATAAACTATAGACCATTTTCATTATCAGAGGAAGTTTCACTGGACACCTCTGCTATAAGGCACAATATTCAATAAATCTGAAATGTGGGTGTTTTAGACAGCTTCACATCACTGAAATGAGCATACAAAACATACACAGTTAATGGGAGGGAGGGGTTTATTTCAAGCTTACAGATGGAGGGGTCCATTTACGGCGGCAGAAGCAAACACCAAAATCAGCAAGCACCAAAATCAGCAAGCACAACTTGGCAGCAAGCAGGACACCCCCTCCTGCTTCCCCTCTCCCCTGCCAGAGTTTAGACTTCTCTGCATATATTTTGAGCTGGAATTCATATCTGCCCCCAAACACACCTTAGGATCCACCTCCAGTGACACCTCCTCCAGCCAGGTTGCTGGGGACCCAAGTTACAAGCATTAATGAAACACCTGAGTCTATGGGTGACATACCTTCAACCTACCACCATGGGAATACTACTAATCCTAATTTCATAAGAGTTTGGGACATACCAAGAAAAGACCACCAGGAACACACCTGAAGTCCCTTGTTTAGCTTGGATCATAAGGAAGGTGGCATTGTACAAAGACCCTGGGACATGTCAAGAGTAGAGGGTTCATGATGGGTACTTACAGCATTTGCAGGGTTGAATTGGTCAAGTGAGAGTGTTCATTGGACAGGTTGCTGGAATAGTATATGATCTTCAACCACATTTAATCGGTGTAGTTCTGTTTGTGGGTCCAGTTTTGTGGTTCTATGTCAGGACATCTGGGTCTGAATGAATCCCATTGTAAAAGGCTTAGCTTACATACTCAACCATGGTTGAGTGTAGTGAAGTTTTTCTGTTTCGGTTCGGCAGAGGCCTATTAGTATGGCCATTTTCCCCTTCTTGGCAAGAGGTTATCATTTTGTTTTTCAAGGTAGGGTTTCACTCTAGCCCACGCTGACCTGAAATTCACTATGCAATCTTAGGATGGCCTCGAACTCTTGGTGATCCACCCACCAAGTGCTGGGATTAAAGGCATATGCCACCATGCCTGGCAGAGGTTATTTTCTTATTTTCTTTCTTTAATTTTATTTATTTATTTATTTATTTGAGAGAGCATGAGAGGGAAAGAGGCAGACACACAGAGACAGGGAGAGAATGAGAGAGAGAGAGAGAGAATGGGCACACCAGGGCCTCCAATCACTGCAAACGAACTCCAGACGCATGTGCCACCCTGTGCATCTGGCTTATGTGAGTCCTGGGTAATTGAACCGAGGTCCTTTGGCTTTGCAGGCAAATGCCTTAACCACTCAGCCATTTCTCTAGCCCAAGAGGTTATTTTCTACTTTGTTCATATTCACTCCCCCAATACCTTCTCTCATGCTTCCTCTTCTCCCATTGATCTTCCTCCCCTCAAAGTCTTCCTTTTAGTTTCATGTCATACACAGATGCATACATGTGTATTTATGAGAGAAAGAGAAGACTCAAAGTTCTAAATATGAGAACTACATTCTCTTTGTCTCCCTCTGCCTCCATGTTAGACCCTTCCTCTCCACATATAGTCCCCATTCTACTTTCATGTCATGCACATGTTGATTTTTCAAAGACTAGATTCTGCATATGAGAGCGGCTCAGCTGGTCCCAATTGTCCTCTTCTTCAGGTTCTTCTCATTTTTCAGAGTTGGTCTGTGCTGGAGAAGCCCTTCCTATCAGTTTCCAGGGCTCTTGCTGGTGAGGGCAGGGCAGGGCACTTATGAGCAAGGAGAAGCACTTCCCTGAGGTTGAGAGGAGCTCAACCAGGCTGATTAGCAGCAGCTCCCTCCTGCTTCTCTGCAGAGGTCTCATCTGGGTTAAGTTTCTTACAGATTTTGACTCTTGCCTGACAAGAATACAATGGGTGTTATCTTGCCTCTTTTTGTCCTGAGTTTCTTTGGTGAGGCTCCCATTCTGCTATTGTGCATTATAAAATATGCAAACAAGATTTTTGGGGTTCATTCTCCTCTCTTTCCCTCCCCATCCCTTGTACCCTTTCACCACCCCCCATAGCAGCCATCTTTCAACTTCATTACCATGTGTGACCTACTGGCTTACCTAGATATTTGATCTCAAAATGTTTCTTGGGACTGGAGATTTAGCTCAGTGGATGAATACTTGTCTAGTAAGCCCAAGGCCCAGGTTTCAGTCCTCAGCACCAAAAAATAATTCCTTTATGTCTGAAATGTTAGCAAACTCAAATTTTTTATCTAAAGATAATAATAAATTTACATTTCTGTTTTTAAGATATTTTTATTTGTTTATTTGTAAGAGAAGAGAGAACAGACATACCAGGGATTCATGTCATTGCAAACAAACTCCAGATTAATGCACCACTTTGCACATCTGGCTTACATGGGTACTGGGTAATTGAACCCAGGATGTCAGGCTTTTCAAGCAAATGCCATTAACCCCTGAGCCATCTCTCTAGCCCCAACATCTCTATAGGGATATATATATATATATATATATATATATATATATATATATATATATATATATACATACATACATACAGAGAAGGAGGGAAGAGATCCATTGAGTCCCAGCTGTTACTATCTACAAAGTTATAAAAGTCCCAAGACCGTCCTCATTTTGTCATAGGCTGTCAATTTGGACATCCCAACCTAAAGATTCAATAGTTCATGGGAGTTCATAATAGCTGCTATGCTCACAGAGTTTGTCACAATAAAGCACTATGAGTTCCTAGGGAAATGACATATATAGGAGAGTCCTATGGGAATCTTCCAGTGAAGTCTCATGCTCTAGTCTTCCAGAAAGTGTGTGTGAGTATCTCCAACCAGACAAGCGTTCATGACAAGGTTTCTTTTTTTTTTTTTTTTTTTTGGTTTTTTGAGGTATGGTCTCACTCTAGCCCAGGCTGACTTGGAATTCACTCTGTAGTCTCAGGGAGGCCTTGAACTCATGGTGATCCTCCTACTTCTGCCTCCCTAGTGCTAGGATTAAAGGCATGCACCACCACGACTGGCTTTGAGTGTTTTTATTAGGAGTTAATTATATCCACATTGCTGACTAGCTGCTTGCTTGGATGTATGGGAGTAAGCACCTTCTTCTGCCATTGATGAAACTTCCCCTGGATCTGTAAGTCTGAAATAAATCCTGTTCCTCCCATAAACTATGTCTGGTTTGGGTGTTCATCCCAGCAATGTGGAAGCTGACTATGACAGTGGGCTAGCCAGTCTAACCAAAAAAAATGGTGAGCTCAAGTCTTAGTAAGAGACTCTTTCTTAAGGAAACAGAGTGGGAGAATGATGGAAGATGACCTCAGGTGTCCTCCACATGCATGTGTATCCGTGTGCATGCATCTGCACACATGTGTATACTCTACACACACAGACACAACACATACTACATCATGCACATACCAGAAATAAATAAACACTAGGTATTTATATCTTGAAAGCATAGTTTAACTATGAGTTACAGCCCTAAGCTATAAATGAAGACCGATATCAATATTATCAAAATATCATCAAAAATTGAGATGAGCTGAGCATGGTGGCACACACTTTTAATCCTAGCACTTGGAAGGCTGAGGTAGGAGGATTGCCATGAGTTCAAGGCCACCCTGAGGCTACCTAGTGAGTTCCAGGTTATCCTGGGCTAGATTGAGACACTACCTTAAAAAAAAAAATGAGATGAAGGTCATCTCAAATTTTCAAAGCTCACCTGTTGCCATCCATTCAGGACTACCAACTGAGTTAATCCTGGTGCTTCATTTCTCATGACTTTTTCTGACTCCTTCAAAGTTGTATGCACCACCATCTTTTGCTGGTGTTTTTGAGCAGTAGCTCAGGAGAGAAATGGAAAGTGTTTCTTATGTATTTAGGAGAAAATGATCCTCACTTAATACACGTATTAGTTACCTCCTCATTGCTGGGGGGGGGGGGGGAGGCGGAATGACTGACAAAATCAGTTTAAGGGAAGATGCTTACTTTTCCAAGTTACAGTCCATCATGGGGGAGGCGTGACAGCAGGAGCTTGGGGCAGCTGGTCACACTCAGTCCATAGTGATGAAGCCGAGAGTGATCAACGCTGTTGCTCAGCCAGCCTCTCCTGTTTACACAGTCTCAAACCCCAGCCCATGGAACAGTGCCACCTGCTGATGAGGTGAGTCTTCCCACCTCAATTAACCTAATAAAGGAAAGCCCTCACAGGCATGCCCAGAAGGCTCACCTAATCTAGGTAATCCCTCACGGGTGATTCTAGGTTCTGTCAAGGTGACAATCAATATAAAGCATCGTTGTCTATGGCCATACCACCCTGAACACACCTGATCTCATCAATATAAACCATCACAATACACATACTCACATATTTAATTCTTTCTGTGAAGGGATATATGGTTAATATTTTAGGTCTTGCAGGTTAGATAGTCTCGGTCATAACTACCCAACTCTGTTGTTAATCACTATAAGAAGCTACCAGTGGGCTGGTGAGATGGCTTTGTGGTTAAGGTTCTTGCCTGAAAAGCCAAAGGACCCAGGTTCAATTCTCCAGGACCCACATAAACCAGATGCACAAAGAGGCGCATGCTTCTGCAGTTTGTTTGCAGCGGCTAGAGGCCCTGGCGTGTCCATTCTCTTCTTTTTCTCTCTCTATCTACCTCTTTCTTTCTCTCTCCCTCTCAAATAAAATTTTTTTTTAAAAAAAGAAGCTACTGTTATATAAAACAATTGACATAACTTTGTACAGCTGGGTGTATTTAAGTATGTACTCTGCTTTGGTGACCACTCATCTAAGTCACATTTATTTTCATAATAATATTGTTGACTTGCCTGATGTAGAAACATTGGGGAATGAGAATACGGCATTTTATAATTTAATTCAGAAATACAGTTATCTCAGTACTACAGCTTTGGTCTGAAAAATGTCCCCATGTATTAATACTGTCTCTAACTTGTCTCTATTGGGAGGTGTGATGTTTGTTGTCAGCTTGGCCAGATATGGAATAGCCTAAGACCAACACTTCTGGGCATGGCTATGAGGCCTTTCCAGATGATATTAAGTGAGGAATGAAGACTTATCCTGGTTGTAGGTAGCACCACTCCATGAGCTGAGAGCCCGGATTGCATAAATGGGATAAATGAGAAAGCCAGACGAGAACCTGCATTTGTCTTTCTACCTGTTCCCACGGTGGGATCAGCTGCCTCGTGCTCCTGTCACCATGCCTTTCCTTGCCATGGTGGGATGTGCCCTGAAGCTGTGAGCCAAAATAAACCCTTCTTCACGGTGCTTCTTGTCCCATATTTGGTCACAGCAAAGGAGGTGGAAGAACTTTTGAGGAGGGGCCCAGTGTGAGGTCTTTGGATCATTGAAGTAATGTCCTTGAAGGAGATAGTGAGATCCTGGCCATTTCCTCTCTGTCTGGCCATAACGTAGACAGCTGTACTGCACTATATGCTCTACGAAAATAAAACACTACAGGTCCAACGCAACAAAGCTAACGAATCAGGGATGAGAGCTTATAAAACTGCGGAGCCAAAATAAATTTTCTCTTACAGAAGTTAATTTTCTCAGACATTTGTTATAGTAATAGGCTAAGACAGAAATTGGAAGTATATGGTCATCAGCTTTTAAATCTTTGTGTCAATATTAAATGGGACTCAGGTCCTATAAGGGATAATAATAGCTAAAGCAAATGTGTCCACACACAATCCTGGTGACACACTCTTCTTGCAAGCTGAAAACACCATGGAAAACATCTGTCAAGCCCCAAGGTTCTGAATAGGCCTATGAAAAAGAAGACAAAATTTGATGAGGTTTGTGTGTGTGTGTGTGTGTGTGTGTGTGTGTGTGTGTGTGTGTTATGAAGTTTAGGTCTCCTGATGAGAAGAAGGTGTAACTGCGACTCCGTCAATACAGCAGGAAAATAGAATGCAGGACATTTCTTGAGCCACCAAAAGCAGCCAGTGGCTACTGGGCTGTGACAGGCATCCCCGTATTCCCATTGTTTCGCCCAACATGCTTTTCTCTTTCCTGCTTTTTCTTCAGTGGAACCTGATTTTATTAGTGGCACTAGAAGCACGTGTGAAGGTCTTGCAGACATCTACTAGAAAAAAAAAAGAATAAAGTTAAAGGTTCTTTTTCTTTTAATTATAAAAACAAGACCAGACTCTGCTGCTTTATTCACTGGCCCTGTATACCCCTCCTCCTTTCAGCTAACCATGTAGCCACAGCACTTTCGAAGGAGCAGGTAGCTTGCCACAATGAAAATCAAACAACATGGAATCTGGAACACAAAATTCAAAAAACTTTAACTATTCTCTTACTGAATACACTTCCTCTTGGACTTTTTTGTTTGTTCGAAAAACTCAGAAGGGCTGGAGAGATGGCTTAGCAGTTAAGCGCTTGCCTGTGAAGCCTAAGAGACTCCGGTTGAAGGATCGATTCCCCAGGGCCCACGTTAGCCAGATGCACAAGGGGGCGCACGCATCTGGAGTTTGTTTGTAGTGGCTGGAGGCCCTGGTGCATCCATTCTCTCTCTTTCTCTCTCTCTGCCTTTCTCTCTGTCTGTCGCTCTTAAATAAATAAAATAAAACAAAATTAAAAAAAAAAAAGAAAAGAAAAACTCAGAACCTCATTGCTTAAGCCACTGCCGGTGGGTTTCTACTAATGAAGCTAAAAGCAATCCTAATTGAATTAACGGACTTCAGAATTCCAAGGTCATGCAAATTGGCCCACTGTCAGGACAGAAATACTATCGAGGACGAAGTATAAAATCATCACTTGGCTTTGTGCGGTGTAGACGTGGAGCTGTCTGTCCGTGAGGCAGTGCCAGATTGCCCAGTGCTGTGGACTGGCTCCTGTTACTCTTCCTCCTCTCATTAGCTGAAGTTCCAGGATGCCGTGGTGGCTACTAAGAAAGGCATTTATGATGGTGGAGTGTGGACACATTAAGGAGTCTGAGTGGCTGAACACAGTCCCCCTGCAGGCTGTATACATTTAACAAAAGAAGTTTTAACAACACTCAAAAAAAAAAAAAAAGAAAGAAAAGAAAAAAACTAACAACACAAAAACCCTCTCAGCTTTTGTTAATTAGTTCATAGCCCCCAAAAGTGTTCCCCCCTTTTGTTGCTCTTATCTATGAGTTCTTAAAGTTAACCATTTTATAGAAAAGGAAAAATATTTTTAAAGCTTTAATTATCCATTCCTGGTTCCCTACCCAGCTTTATAAATAAATTCTATTGAAACCATGTTTATGATGAGTAATTCTTTAAATATTTTTCTCTTAAAAGCTTTTTGCCATTAATATTTCAGTTAATTAAAAATGTATTATGCCTTAATCCTTTGTTAAATGCACAACAGAATAAAACAGCATATAATATTGGAGCTGGAAGTTTCTTTGGAATTGGATGGTTAGGCTCAATTGATCATTTATTAATGTAAACCTTCTGGTGGGGGGGTAGGCAAAGAACACTTTATGTTCTTATGTTTGCAAAAGAGATCAAATTTACAAGGGCATTATTTTTTCCTACTGAATTCCTAAATGTTACTATTAAAAGACATAGACTATGTGTAATACAAACATGTGTATCCCAAGGGACAGTTCAAAAAGATTTCTAAACATGGAAAGTTTATGGAAGAATCCAAAGTCAAATTAATATCCCAGAGCTTGGATACAGACTTGGATTTTGGAAATGTTTCCCCAGATTAAAAAAAGAGTTTTGGTGTGGGGCCCCATATGGAAAACATGCATAATTTATTTAAAAGACCAAAGTAAAAGTGAATTCACAGTTCAAAATCTGGATAATTATGCTATAATTAAAGGACTGGTTTGTTTTGTTTTAAAATTATTGTCTTCAGAATTTCCACCCACCACCCATTACTATTCAAGGATTCAAAAGCTTGGTTTATTTTTTAAAGTTTATTTTTTCATCGTACTGAAAGTTTTTTATCTTACTTTATATACAATCCAACTCAATGAAATATCTTGTACCATCTTTTCTCTACAATTCAACAATGGGGATTTTTCTATCTCTTCCTCTTTATGACTCTTCACTGTAAAAAAAAAAAGACATCTAAGTAAGGCCACATAAGCAAAACAAGCAATGAAATTGACTAAGTAAACTAGTCAATTTGATTAGGTACATAAGTAACTTAGCTCCATGGCACTATACAAACTCATCCATTTCAATAAATATTTACTGAACTACTTTTGTATGTTAAATGCAATGGTTATGCACTGATGATCCAATCCCTAACCCCGGAAGTCTTAGAGCCACAGGACTACACAGATTCCAAAATATTTTATCAATGGTGCTACTTGTCAGAAGCATACTCAGTCTTCAGCTCATTTTTCCCCACACTTTTAAATGTGATTTATTTATTTGTGAGAGAGATAGAGAGAGAGAAAGGAAGACAGAGAAAGAGAGAGGGAGAGAAAAAAAGAAAGAGAGGGGGAGAGAGAGATAGAGGAGGAGGGTGGAAATGACAGAACCTCGTGCCACAGCAAATGAACTCCAGACACATGCCACTTTGGGCATCTGGTTTTAGGTGGGTACTAAGAACTGAACCTAAGTTGGCAGGCTTTGCAAACAAATGCCTTTAACCACTGAGCCATCTCCCCAGCCCCTCTCCCAACATTTTATTAAATCATAGCAAACAAAACTTGAGGTTGTTATATAAAGGAGAAATGGATTTTTTTACAATATCTAAAAATTCTGTGTAATAGATTCCAATGAATATATTTTAACTTCTTCCAAGTCCATAAAGAAATGAAACTAATTATATATTCAAGTACAAAAACTAGTTTTGAGGATAAAATACCCAAGATGCAAGAGAGTAGAAAACATAAAAGTTGTGGTAGCAACTAAATCTTGGTTTCTGCATTCCTCTTCTCCATGTATATGAATATTATATAATTTCATGTAGTCAAATCTCTGTTGTTTTATCTCTGAGAATAACTATTCTATTAGGTGACCACTCAAATAAATTATATCTAGAAAGGATAATGTGTACATTTATTCTTTGGGCATAAATCCAGGAAGAGTTTCTTTTAAGGGGAGGGGGTAGGTCACAGATGAGCCTAATAATGGTACCAAACTGACTGTATTTGCTGAATACAAAACTAACTAATAAAGAAAAAAAGAAAAAGAAAACTAAGCCAAGAGTATAAAATGCATTATTCCATGATTACCATTCATGAAGTCTTAATTGACAAAAAGCACAATACACTATTGCCCCTTCCAAATGCCCCATTACGGATACATTAATGCACTTCATAAGCAGAAACTTTCATAAAAAGTTGAAGATAGAGAACATAGTTCAAACACAACTTGCCTGTGCTGTTGGTCTGACACATGTTCAATAGTATGCATAGTAGTTTGAATGGATGTCTCCCAATAGATTCAGTTTTACTAAAGCTACTTGGGTTTCCAGGAGGTGTCACTGTGGGTGGACCTTAGGCTGTACCCCTAAGGGGTGGGGGTGAATCTAGAATTCCAGCCTAAAGATATGCACAATGCTTGGGCTCTGCCGGGGGTTCCCGGTGTGTGCTTGCTTACTGTGCTGGTGGTGGTATCTCTCTCTCTCTCTCTCTCTTTGCTTGGAACTGTGAAAGGGAGTCAGCTTCTTCTGCCATTATGGAACTTCCCCTGGATCTGTGAACTTCAAATAAATCCCTTCTTCCTCCCATGAACTTTGTCTGGTTTACAGGTTCATCCCAGTAATGTGAAACTGACTTTGACAGAATGTATAATTGTTCTTGTAAGGCATCTTAGATTGAAGTGCATATGGAGTTCATATAAGGTGTGGTAATTAATTCTTCTTTGCAAAGGCTAACCTAGCTTTTGGGGGGTTAGGGTCATCAGAGGGCAGGGGAAGAACGATTACACAGTTCTACAGGTGGTTCCTCAGCAACTTCTAGGTCCAATCCTTTTGTAGAGTCAGCATTTGGTCTTCTCTTCAAGAACATCCAGGGAAATGGTATTTCCACCATTGCTAGTTGAAAGGCTCTATTCTTATCTAACAAGAAAATTGCACTGCGTTTGGGGAGATGTTGTCCCATTCTCTTTCTTTAATGGATAGAGCACAAGAACTACCCAAAGGAACCTGATGTCATCCCTAACAGCTTTTGCTTAGGTCACAGTGACCACATGATATATTTTTACTCAGTGGTTGAGTAAAGGAAGTCATGGTTCTGTTTTCATAGAGAATCAAATCCCAACATGAATCTCAGCCTGAGGTTCCTGATCAGCTCAGGTGGAGAAAATGGGACTGACACAGGGAATGCTCCACCTTTAGTCACAGAGAGGACTGGGTATCAAAACCCTGGCTGACTTCTTTATTTGTATGGATAACGTTCTGTGAATACTGAGAAAGCCTCTCTGCCAATGGCTTTGTCCTATAGTGCCCCAAATTCCTCTAAGGGAATAAAGCCTTGTCCTTAAATGTATAAGGGAAGTTAATTTCTGGATGGTGGGGCTCAGAACTGTGGAGTGGGAGCTCAGGATCAGCTGCAGCCCATTAGAGATCAGGGTTTCCAAGAAAAACCAAAGGTAAGGGTAAGAGAAGGCAGGAAGAGGTGAGGGACACAGCAGGCAAAGATAAGAATGAACAAGTGGAGGGGCTGGAGGGATGGCTTAGCGGTTAAGGCATTTGCCTGCAAAGCCAAAGGACCCAGGTTGTATTCCCCAGGACCCACATCAGCCAGATGCACAAGGGGGCGAACCTGTCTGGAGTTTGTTTGCGGTGGCTGGAGGCCCTGGCACACCCATTCTCTCACTCTCTCTCCCCCTCTTCCTCTGTGAAATGAATAAATAAATTTTAAAAAATAATAAAATTAATTTTAAAAAGAATAGACAAGTGGAACGAGAGGCAGAAGAAGCAAAGGAAAGAAGGATGGAAAATGAGACAGTAAGAAGGGGAACACAAGGAGGGAAGTGCAGAGTAAGACAAATCAAGCAGTAATGTGGGAAAGCATTGAGACAAAGGAGGTGAGTTAAGCGTGAAGAGAGGAAGAAAATGGGAGAGAAACTAAAATATTCAAGTCCTAGAAAGTTCTGGATTATCAGTAGCAAGAGAATCTACAGTGTATGCATCTGTTTGAATGAAACTATTCTTATGTAAATATTATGGGATATGGCTTTATCTCATTTATGTAACTACCATTTCTTCTTTTAAGATTTATTCTTTTAATTTATATTCTTTATTTATATTCTTATTTATTTATTTATTTATTATTTATGTTCTTTTAATATAAACAGGTAAAGCTAAATAATATGTAAAGGTGATTTCTGAACTTTTCTACAATGTTTTCTGAATAATGTTTAGTCCCTATCAGTTGCAGCTTGGATCTTAAAAACTATGAAAAGTAGTCTTGTAAGTCTTGCCAAAAAATCAACTGAAAAATCCAGTCTAAGTATTTCACACTTTATGTTGACTGATCAAATTTCATTTCTGGGATTAGAAATAGAAGTGTTTCTTGTTTCAATTTTTAATTTTTTATTGACCACTTCTATACTTACAGACAATAAACCATGATATCCCCCCCCCCATTTTCCCCTTCACAATTCCTCTTTCCATCATATCCCCTCCCTTTCTCCATTAGTCTCTCTTTTATTTTGATGTCATCATTTTTTCACCTATTATCAGGGTCTTCTGAAGGTATTGTAGGCACTGTGAGGTCATGGATATTGAGGCCAATTTCTGTCTGGGCAGTTGCATTATAAGGAATGGTGCCCTTCCTTTGGCTCTTACATTCTTTCTGCTACCTCTTCCACAATGTACCCTGAGCCTTGGAGGGTGTGATAGAGATGTTTCAGAGATGAGCACTCCTCCATCACTTCTTTTCAGGACTATGTTGCCTTTTGGGTCATCCCAGTGGTCACCACCATCTGAAAAGAGAAGATTCTCTAACCAAAAGTGAGAGTAGCATTAATATATGAATATGAACATTAAGTGTAATGCTTCAGGGCAGTTTGGTGAGAATAATATATGCATTTAGCCAGAAAAGAACAGGCTTTATACCCCTAAGGCATATGACCTCCCCTGCCATAGGCTTCTGATCAGGTTTTCAGTACCAGGCATGTATTACCTACCATAGAGCTGGCATCCAGACCAATTAGAGAGTAGTTGGTTTCCCCCAGTGCAGGCATGCCACTATTGCACCCATTTGATCATTTGGCTTGTCTGGCCAAACTTGAGGGTTCCAGTGTCCACTGTTTTCACCACTGATGACTTCTGTCTCCCATAGAGCTGCATGAAGTGCAGCTTTTTCCAGCTTACAGTTGGCTGGTCTATAGGAAGAAGATTTTCAGCTCAGCACCAGCTTGATTTTTCAGTGATCTTGCTGCCCATACATGTGAAGTCTTCTGCAATAGGGTCTTACCATCTGTTACTCCTGGGAAACCAAGGGTCTTGGCAAAAGCCTATAATGTTTTTGGAGGCAGCAGGGACCTCCATGGCCAACAACTCACTGGTAGGTATCCCATCCTTGGCAGTAAAAATTTTCTAGTAGCAATCTTTTGCTTCTGGATGTGCCATTATCCAAAAAAAGTAGGCTTTCATATGTCTTATTCAGAATTTTGAATGCCCCCCCCAACTTTCTCTTACTCAGTCTCTTCCTCTTTCCTCACTTAGGCCATTCCCCTCCCTGTAATCTATTCTTCTACTTACATATGTACAATACCATCCCCTAAAGCCCTTCCTTCTCCTCCCTCCCTTATAGCCTTTCTCCATCTTACTGGCCTCTGCTACCAATTTTTTGGTTCCAGCTCACACAGAAGTCTAAACATTTGTAGCTAGGATCCACATGTGAGAGAGAACATGTTATGCTTGGCTTTCTGGACCTGGGTTACCTCAGTATAATCCTTTCCAGATCTATCCATTTCCCTGCAAATTTCGTAATTTCATTTTTCTTTACTGCTGAATAGAACTCCATTGTGTAGTGAGAACAGTCCTTAGGATATATGCCTAAGAGTGCTATAGCTGGATCATATGGTAAACCTGTTTTTAGCTGTCTCAAGAACCTCCACACTGATTTCCACAATGGCTGTGCTGGATTAAATTCCCACCAACAGTGTAGAAGAGTTTCCCTTTTTCCACGTCCTCACCAACATTTATTGTCACTTGTTTCTTTGTTGGTAGCCATTCTGATGGGAGTGAGATAGAATCTCAAAGTAGTTTTAATTTGCATTTCCCTGATGGCTAAGGCTGTAGAACACTTTTTTAGATGTTTATATGCATCTGTATTTCTTCTGATGAGAACTGTCTATTTAGTACCATAGCCTATTTCTTAATTGGGTTGTTTGATTTCTTATTGTTTTGTTTTTTGAGTTCTTTGTATATTCTGGAAATTAATCCTCTATCAGATGTATACCTGGCAAAGATTTTCTCCCATTCTGTAAGTTGTCTCTTTGCTCTATTCACAGTGTCCTTTTCTGTACAAAAGCTTTGTAATATCATGAGATACCAGTAGTTGATAACTGGTTTTATTTCCTGAGCAATTGGGGTTATATTCAGAAAATCATTACCTATGCCAATATGTTGAAGGGTCTCCCCTGCCTTTTCCTCTAGTAATGTCAGAGTTTCAGGTCTGATATTAAGATCCCTGGTACATTTGGATTGGATTCTTATACATGGAGAAAGACAAGGATCTACTTTCATCTTTCTACATATAGATATTCAGTTTTCCTAGCACTGTTTGTTGAAGAGGCTATCTTTTCTGCAATGAATTTTTTTGGCAATTCTGTCAAAAATTAGATGGCTCTAGCTGCCTGGCTTAGCATCTAGGTCCTCTATTCTATTCCATTGATCTATGTGTCTGTCTTTGTGCCAGTAGCGTACTGTTTTTGTTACTATGGCTTTGTAATATAGCTTAAAATTGGGTATGCTCATACCACCAGCCTTATTTTTATTGCTCAAAATTGTTTTGGCTCTTCAAGGTTTTTGTGCTTCCAAATGAATTGTAGTATTGTTTTTTTTCTATTTCTGTGAAGAATGCCATTGGAATTTTAATGGGGATTGCACTAAATGTGTAGATTGCTTTTGGTAAGATTGACATTTTCACGATAATGATACTTCCAACCCAAGAACATGGGATGTCTTTCCATTTCCTAGTGTCTTCTGCAATTTCTCACTTAAGTGTTTTAAAGCTCCCATTGTAGAGATCCTTTACTTCCTTGGTTATGTTAATTCCAACGTACTTTTTATTTTTTTGAGGCAATTGTGAATGAGAGAGATTCCCTGATTTCATCCTCCACGTTTGTTGTTAGTATATAGGACCTTCTTTATCTTTCCTCACTAATGTTGGTTTGAAGTCTATCCTGTCAGATATTAGGATAGCAACCCCTGTTTGTTTCCTAAACCCATTTGCTTGAAATACTTTTTTTCAGCCTTTCATGCCAAGACAGTGTCTATCTTTTATTGAGAAATGAGTTTCCTGAAGGCAACAAATGGCAGGATTCTGCCTTTTAATCCAGTCTGCAAACCTGTGTCTTTTGGTTAAGGTATTGAGGCCATTGATATTAAGAGTTGTTATTATTAGTAGTATTCTCTCCATTCTTCTTGTTTTGTAGTACTTCCTGTTTTCCCTTTACTCGCTTGTTTTAACTGTTATTTCCATATGGTTTTTTTTTTTCCCATTTCCTCATGCATGTGTTTTGCTTTCTCTTCAGCATGAAGGATTCCTACAAGTATTTTCTGTAGAGCTAGTTTAGTTGTTATAAATTCCTTTAGCCTGTTTTTGTTGTGGAATGTCCTTATTTCTCCATCAATTTGGATAGATAGCTTTGCAAGATAAAGTAATCTTGGATGACAGTTTTTATCTTTCAGAACTTGGAATACATCATTTGAAGCCCATCTGGCTTTTAAAGTTTGTGTTGAGTAATCTGCTGTGATCCTGATGGACTTGCCTTTGTGGGTGACTTGCTTTTTCTCTCTAACTACTTTCAATATATTTTCTTTGGTTTGCATGTTTAATAGTTTAATTATAATATGGCAAGGAGAGGTTATTTCCAGTTTGTTTTCTGTTTGGTGTTCTGAAAGCTTCTTATATTGGGATGGAGACATGGCTTAGTGGCTAAGTGCTTGCCTGTGAAGCCTAAGGACCCCAGATCAAGGCTCAATTCCCCAGTGCCCACATAAGCCAAATGCACAAGGGGGTGCATGCATCTGGAGTTCCTTTGCAGTGGCTAGAGGCCCTGGTGTGCTCATTCTCTCATTCTCTCTCTCTCTCTCTCTCTCTCTCTCTCCCTGTTGCTGTCAAATAAATAAGTAAAAATAAAAAACAAACAAAAAAAGAAATAAAAGCTTCTTGTATCTGTATTGCCATTTCTTTCCAAATTTGGGGAAAATTTTCTTCTATGATTTTGTTGAAAATGCCTACTAAGCCTCTGGATTGAAATTCTCCTTCTACTATACCCTCAATTCTTATGTTTGATCTTTTCATTGTGTCCCGGATATCCTAAAATTCCCATTCATACTTTCCCATTCATTTGTCTTTCTCTTTGTTGGACTGAATTAGATCTGCCACCTAGTCTTCTAGTTTAAATATTCTGTTCTCTCCTTCATCCATTCTACTAGTGAGACTTTCCACAGTTTTCTAATTGATTGACTGTACTTTTCAGAGCTAGAATTTCTGCCTGGTTTTTTTCTTCAGTATTTCTATTCCCTTACTCATGTCCTATAATGACCTCATTTCATTAAGCTAGTTTCCTATGTCCTCTTGGGATTCCTTCAGGAGTTTGTTTTATTCTTTATTTCCTTTGTTTTCTTCTTTGACTCCCTTGACTTCTTCTTCTTCTTCTTTTTTTTTTTTTTTTTTGCCTCAAAAACTGACATTTATTCAAAGAGAAAAAAAAAAAAGGAAAAAAAACACAAGATGTCCATCCCTTGGCTCCCTTCCCTCCCCTCTCCAATTGCTCCTCAGCCCCCCAGGATTGAACCCAGGCTAGGGCCAGGAAGCAGACATCCCCCCTAAATGAGGTCAGCAACATTGAGGGGCATTTCTTCAATGGAGGTGTTTTAGAAAGTCTTGATGCCTCAAAGAGTCCTCTTGTCTTCTTCTGTCACCATGTTAATAGCCACACCCTTGCGGCCAAAACGACCACCCCGACCGATTCTGTGAATGTAGTTTTCCCTGTTGGTGGGAAGGTCATAATTGATGACTAAAGAAACCTGCTGCACATCAATGCCTCTGGCCAGGAGGTCAGTGGTACCCAACACTCTGCTAGAGCCAGACTGGAACTCCCTCATGATCACATCTCTTTCCTTTTGATCCATGTCCCTGTGCATAGCAGAGACCGTGAAGTCCTGGGCATGCATCTTCTTGGTAAGCCGATCCACCTTCCTTCGGGTATTGGTGAAGATCACTGCCTGGGTGATGGTCAGTGTCTCGTACAAGTCACACAGTGTGTCAAGCTTCCACTCCTCCCATTCCACATTGATGTAAAATTGGCGGATATCCTCCAGGGTCAATTCTTCCTTTTTGACAAGAATCCGAATAGGGTCTCTCATGAATTTCTTGGTCACCTCAAGCACATCAGAAGGCATTGTAGCTGACAACAAAACTACCTGGGTATTGCTGTTGAGCTTCTGGAATATATCATAGATCTGGTCCTTGAATCCATGGCTTAACATTTCATCAGCTTCATCCAGTACGAACATCTTGATGTACTTGGGAGACAGGTATCTCCAGTTAAGCGTATCAAACACGTGACCAGGGGTACCCACGATGATATGGGGAGCCTCCATCTGCAGCTTCTGCACTTCAGCATGCACATTGGTGCCCCCAATGCAGGTGTGACAAGAGGCACCCATATAATCTCCTAATGCCATGACCACCTTTTGTATTTCCTTGAGTCTCAACAATGTGCCCAGTGCTTGATTCTACCTTCTGCAAACCACAAGAAAGAACAGAGTAGCAGCAGGATTGTGTCCTAGGCATGAAACAGCTTTGGCCACCAAGCCAGGCATCAAGCTAGGATGAACAAAGGACTTCCATCTGTTCTTCCCCTGACTGATATAAGATCAACACCACCAACAAGGTGTTTCTTTGCCCATTGCCAGGGGGGTCCCTTGACTTCTTCTTTGATTTCTTTGAGTATAGATAAAAAAGATTTTTTTAAATCTTTTTCAGGTATTTCATCGAAAACAGTCTCATTGGGGGCCATTTCTGATGGATTTGTAATTTGTGGTGGGATTGTATTGTCTTGATTCTTTGTGTTACTTGTATTATAATGTAGCAATTTTTGCATCCTGAGTTGATATGATGCTTGGGGTTTCTAATAATCTGCAGTGCTTTTAGATTTGGAAGTCCAACTTTATGTACCTTCAGAGTACAAGTTTAAGGTACCAAGTATAGCTCTTGTACTACAATCCATCCACATAAGCAATTCTAGGTATTGAGATTGCCTGCTATTCAAGTGTGCTAGTGGTCTGAATAGAGCGTTTTACTAGCAATTTCTAAAATTCAACTGAGCAATATACATAATCAATAAAAACCAGCACAGGGTATGTAAGTGTGAAAACTGAAACAAACAGATAACCTTATATATCCAGAAACCCTAAGGGTATATGTTGCTCTACACCCTTAATCCTCTCAGCTGGGAGGTTGAGATTTCTGTTCTGCAATGAGTTCCAGTTCAGCCTGGGTCTGAATCAGACCCTGTCCCCAGTAACAACAGAATAAAACGACAAAGTCCCTAAGAGTCTCAAAGCATTATAGGCAACCACCAAACACAGCTTAATTTAGAATGGTAAATCCAACCAAGAATATGTAACCCATAACCTGCCCTAACATAGAAACTGAGATTAGCACTTCCAGTACAGGCCGATGTACCTCCTTTTTTGTCAGTTGGCCTCATTACCTTTTGGGGTGGCTTTCAGTCTCACAAATGCTGAGTATCCACATTGATCCCTTCATGTTATACTATGAATCTGGTGCTCTGATCAGCTGTGCTGGATGCCCTGCCACCAGAGCTGAATGCCTTCTCCAGAGCATCTCAGTTCTGTCAGCTGGGGGATGGAGAGTGCAGGAAGCCAGGAGTTGCACTGGAACTGCTCAGCTTGTCCTCCTGCCTGTGTCCAGCTGTCTCCCTTTCAGATTCCTTGACTTTGCCAGAGGCTGATGAGGTTGGAAAATCCCCATGTTTGGTCTTTGCTCCTGCAGCTGGGCACCAAGTGGCCACAGATCAGCCCAGGTGCTGGGGCTCATGTCTGCAAGCTCCTCAGTGGGATTCTGGCTGATTTCCTCTGTTCTGATAGATCTTAGTGTCTCCTGCTTCTCCGCTGTGGCACACACACAAAAAAATCTGTACACTTTCACTTTTCAGACGAAGAGTTATTTTGCTGTGGTTTTGCTCAAATCCCTCCCTAGGCTGGATTAGTGTGACTTCTATGCCGCCGTCTTACCTGGAAGTCCAAATAGAAGTGTTTTGTTAGCATATACTGATAGGCTAATATAACTATTGGCATTCATTAAGCTTTGTCTATTGAAAAGCAACATTGAGTCTGGGGCTGTGCTCAGTGGGTAGAGTACCTGCCTAGCACGCAAGAGTCGCTGAGCAGGACTCAGCTCACCCAATCATATCGCCATCGAGTATCATGCCCAGGTGCGGGTGGATTCCTTCTCTGAGCCCAGGCTGATTGGCCTGTATAACTGGCGCAGCTGTGCCCATTACTTCCTGAGTGCAGAACTTCAACTTGGACTCACGGAAAAAACTGTTTTGTTTTCTGTTTGTTTGTTAGTTAGTTTGTTTATTTCGTTCTTCTCCTCTTTGGCCCTTGAGTTGCACACAATGCCATGGCCCGAGTCTTCTCACTAGTAAGATTATCTCTCTCAGCCTGCCAGGGTGGAAGATGACACTTTTTAAGTACTGCTTTTGCTTTTTTGTTTGTTTTTGTTTTTTGTTTTTGATCTTTGGAAGTGCAAGCATATTTTTAGAACCCCTTCTCACATGTTTTTATCCAGGGCCCATGTTCGTTGACCTGGGCTCCTGGACCATGTAGTGTACTTCCCCTCTCTCCACTTTACCTTCCCTTCCTTGGCCCTTTTTCTCCCTCACATCTCTGTTATATTCGAGTAAAATGTGGTGAGTTAAAAATCATTCTCTTTACTCTGTATTGCCAGTTCTTTGGTTAATTAACAGACATGAGCTCAGGGCTTGGGCGTTCCAGGATTATTCTCAGGCACTCCAGCATCCCATTTTAAATAGTTCCAGTTACCTGTATCAGACAGGGAGTGAGAGAAATAAATCTTATATGGTGGACCCTAGATCTATGCAGATACCCATCGGTACTTCTGTGTAATTCCCTCCAGCAGAAACAAAGGAGGTGATCCATAACATGGAATATGAAAGGGTTGATCTGCATTTGGGAGGCTGAACCATAAGCACATTTTCTGTATCAATTACTTTTTGTGAGCAAATTACCTGGCCATAAGCAACTTGAGGAAGGGAAGGGTTTGTTTTGGCTTGTGGGAGGTATTGTACATCGTGGTAGGGAGGGAGGACATGGCTGAAGAAGGAAGCCAGCCCATCACAGTCAGGCAGGAAGAAGGAGGAAAACAGCAAGTGGGGCTGGGCTATAAAACCTCAAGTCCTGCTCCCAGTGACACACATATTCCAATAAGGCTCTACCTCCTAAAACTTCCACAACTTTCCCAAACAGTGCTAACAGCTGGGGAACAAGTATTCAAACACACAAACATGTGGGGAGGCAATGACACTAAGGTTTGGGACTATTATGTTGGTGATGAACATGTTAAACCTATGGAATCCAATCTGGAATTAAAAGGAAAACAAGAAGAAACTGATAAAAACAACAATAACAACAGTGTGAGAATAATACATCCACCCAAATGGGTAAAATTAAAAGACTGGCAATTCTCATGTGTTGGTAAGGATGCTGCAGCTTGCATACTGTCAGTGGAGGGGATTTACAATCACTTTGAAACCTTGTTAAAATCTCCCAAGGTATAAATGTTCTGACTGAAATAACCCTTTCCTGGGTGGTCTTCTCTTCTCCAGCTTAAAGCATTCATTTGCCCTAAAAGACATGATAAAATATTCCTAGCAGGCTTATTCATGATAACAGAAAGCTGAGATCAATGGCACAGACCATCAAAAGTGGAATGAGGGCTGGAGAGATGGTCCAGTGGTTAAAGGCTCTTGTTTGCAAAGCCTGATGCTTGAGTTTGATACCATAGTATCCACACATAGCCAAATACACAAAGTAACAAGTGTGTCTGGAGTTTGTTTGCAACAGCAAGAAGCCACTCATTTCACCCTCCTCTCATAAATAAAACAATTTTTAAAAATGGAATGAAGCCAGGTGTGGTGGTGCATGCCCTTAATCCCAGCACTTTGGAGGCAGAGGTAGGAGGATTGCCATGAATTTGAAGCCACCCTAAGACTACATAATGAATTCCAGGTCAGCTTGAGCTAGAGTTAGACCCTACCTCTAAAAACCAAAAAAAAAAAAAAAAAAAGAAGAAGAAGAATGAATATATTTTTAAATGTTTATATGTTTTCTCTGGCAAGAATATGAGCTAATATCACAAATATACTAAAGGATACAAGGAGCAGGAACAGAAAAGCATATTGCATGATTCCTTTTCTTAACATTTAGAAATAGACAAAGCTAGTTGATAACATAGGAAATCAGAACAGTAGTGGGCTTTTATGAGGCCTCCTCATAACTTGTTAGAGACTCAAAAGATTCTAGGATTTAAGAATTTTCTATTTCTCTCAGTTTGGAATGTGGTTCCATGAGTATGCTCATTGTATGAAAAAATTATTAGGATTTATATGTATGATTTATGAGTATGTCATGCTTTTGTGTTTCAAAACTTCTGTCTTTAAAAACCAAAATACTCTTGGAAGACTGAGAGATCAAGCTGGAACTGGGATAGAAGCTTCCTCCATGCTGGTTGCCTGCCACAGTGCTAGAGGGTGCTATGCACCTCCTGGGGAAGAAAAGTCATCGACAGTCTTAGCCAGCAGTTTGTACCCTGTGAGCTGCAACTATCAATTAGCCAAGCAAGATGTGCCCACTGGTACAATAGTGGCATAACTGCTATGAGGGGTAGCCAACTGTTCTCCAAGCCATACTGAAGACCTAGTCAAAAGCTTATGGCTGGGAAAGTCATGGGCCCCAGGAGAGAAGCTACTACTATGCCGATCAAATTGTCCTCTAAATATTTATGTTTATGCTCCAAATTCATGTTTCTCTCACCTTTTGTTAGAGAAGCTTCTTTTTTTTATTTTTTTTATTTTTGAAGTAGGGTCTCACTCTGGTCCAGGCTGAGCTAGAATTCACTATGTAGTCTCAGGTGGCCTGAAACTCTCAGCAGTCCTCCTACCTCTGCCTCCTGAGTGCTGGGATTAAAGGTGTGTGCCACCATGCCCAGCTTGAAGCTTCTTTTTTTTGCAGTTGGCAGTGACTACTGAGGAGACTCAAACCTTATCAAAGTGCTGAGAGTGAATGACTGTGGAATACTGTAGTAGACAGTTCTACAATGCTGGGACGAACATCCCAACACAGTTTTATGAGAGGAAGGGATATATTTCATGCTTACTGATCCAGGGGAAGTTCCATCCATGGCAGAAGAACCTGGCTCCCATTCATAAGTCCAGGCAGAGAGACAAACCACCACCAACCAGCAAACACCAAAAAGCAGCAAGCAGGGACCCTGCTAGAGCTCACACCTCTCTGCACACCTTTGGGCTGGAATTCAGATCTGCCCCCCGTGACCTGAAGCTGCAAACTCAGTTTTAACAAAACACGAGTCTAGGGCGCCATACCACAGCATCTCTATCACTCCCCCAGGGAACATTTTAGAAGAGGGGGGAAAATGTCAGAGCCAGAAGATGTAGAGAAGTGCTGTTAAAGGCTGTGCTTTGTGTGGGAGACAGCTGCTGCATTCATGGGCTCACGGCGGCTATCATTGCCTCCAGAATAGCTGCACAGTATTGAGTCCCTCGACATCCCATCATGGACAGTAGGACTAGTTGGTAAGAAGAAGGGTTCCAGTGGTAGAGGATTAGAGGTGGGATAAGAGAAGGTAATGGGATAAAACTATCACACTACATTACATAATAAAAAGTCTTAGAAAAAAAGGGAAAAATCAATACCGGGTTTTTGGTTATTACCCTGGAATAAATTCTAGCAGAAGTACAGTTACCAGACATGCTAAGAGTTATTTATGGTGTTCTCTCTCTCTCTCTCTCTCTCTCTCTCTCTCTCTCTCTCGTGTGTGTGTGTGTGTATGTGTGTGTTTGTGTAGTCAACTGCTTATTCATATGCCTTTAATATAGATTTTTTTGAATTGCCTTTTTTGTTTGTTTGTTTGTTTTTTTGAGGCAGGGTCTCACTCTAGTCCAGGCTGACCTGGAATTCACTCTGTATCCTCAGGGTGAACTCAAACTCACAGCGATCCTCCTACCTTTGCCTCCTGAGTGCTGGGATTAGAGGCATGCTCCACCACACCCAGCTTGAATTGACTTTTATAAGATATTCATCTATTAACAAAATTGGTTATATATTGCAACACTTTCTCGTTGTTTCATTAAATTTTGTTTTTATTATTGTGCTTCTGGTGGTGATGGGGTAGTTTATTTGTGTTTGGTTTCTGCTTGCTTATTGTTTGGTTTGGACCTTATAGTTGTTCCCTCTTTGGTTCTGGCTTTGAAAGTAATGTTTAGGAGGAACAAAGAATCTTCTAACTTAATAATATCTTACGAGGTCAGGGAAGTGTGAGAGAAGAAAGTGGTGATAAGATGAACACTAATCCTAGACACATCAAGGAAGAAAGTGACCAAGAATTCCAAAGGTACTTATATTGGCAAATTGAATTTTTGTTCTCAGAGCTTTTCCAAGAAGCAGTCCAAGAACATGTGGTCATTTAACTCACTAATTTAAAATTTTCACACTTAGTTCAAACAGGTAATGTACTATTACCCTCTATCCCCTGACTTCTAACCTAACTATAATAATTATGATTGACATTTTAATATGTATGGTCATTCATTTTATGGTCACTCATTTTATTTAGACAAGGCCCATAGTACTTGTAGCTTTACACATACATAGTATTTACTTTTTTGTTTGTTTGTTTTTACAAGGTAGGGTCTCACTCTAGCCTAAGCTGACCTGGAATTCACTATGTAGTTCCAGACTGTCATCCAATTCATAGCAATCCTCCTACCTTTGCTTCCCAAATGCTGAAATTAAAGGCATGCATTACCATGCCTAGATCTTTGTTTTTTAATTAATTTATTATTTCACATAGGTAATTATCTTGTATCCTCTGGTCCCCATTTCCCTGCGGGTTCTCCTCAGTAGGTTATTGGTGTTCACTGTGGACTAACTAGGGCCCCAGTCAGTGTCTGGGTGGCGGATTGTGCCTCAGCATAGATCCACCCACCCTATGGCTCTTATAATCTTCCCTCCCCCTCTTCTGCAACAACCCATGAGCCTTGGCAGATATATTGGCAGTTTATTCTAGTGTTGAGTTCTCTGTAGCCTCTATTTCTGCTATAATGTGTTTCAATTAACCACAGGTGTTTGTTGCTATTTCCCTGGAGATAGTTGCCAACCTAGTAATGGGAGCAAAGCTCTTTTTGCTGCTTCCTCTACTGTTTCTCCTGGGCCCTGCTAAATGTGGTAGAGGTGGCACATCTCGTGGTGAGCAGTTGGCTATCTTTTCTGGTCATATTGATGGGTCTTGGATCTCCCCAGGATCCTCTACTCTCTATAAAATAAAACATATTATCCAACCAAAAGTGAGAGCAGCTTTGATTAAGGGGGGATATGCATAGAAGTTTGAGAGACATGTTTATGCAGATATCCACTCTATTTGGCCAGAGAGCAATGGGGGCATCTCTTTGGGAGGTGCAGTCAGGTCCCCATTGCTAATAGAAATCACCCAATCAACAGCAGCTTGTGGGAAAACAAGAGGTTTATTTTGGCTTACAGGCTTGAAGGGGAAGCTCCATGATCACAGGGAAAATGACGACATGAGCAGAGGGTGGACATCATCCCCTGGCCAACATAAGGTGGACCATAGCAACAGGAGAGTGTGCCAAACACTGGCATGGGGCAACTGGCTATAACACCCATAAGCCCACCCCCAACAATACACTGCCTCCAGGAGGCTTTAATTTCCAATTGCCATCAGCTGAGAACCTAACATTCAGAACAACTAAGTTTATGGGGGACACCTGAATCAAACCACCACACTGGGGTTGTGAATTTCCTGGCCATGGGGCTCTGACTTGTTTCTCAGTACCAGTTATGAGTTTTCTCTCACTGAGTGGGCCTTATGTCCAATCAGAGGGCAGTTGGTTACCCACAAAGACTATGTATCACTATTGCACAAGTATATACTTCTTGTTTATCAGTGTGATTGTGTATCTTGCAGGGTCTCCTGATTATTCATACTGTTGGTGACCATTATCACCTAGTAGTTCATATAGCACTTTCTAGCACCATGAGGGGTTGCCAGGAGAGAACTGGCTTTCCTCTCAGTTCTCATGTGTTCTCTCAGTGTTCTGAGACAACAGCCTGTGTTGTATTTAGCAATAGGGTCTTATCTTTTAGCACTGTTGGGTAACAAAGTGCTTGGCAATGACCTGTATTGCTTTTAGGGACCTCATGGATTTCCCTGGTCAACTTCTCACTGTGGGGGGTAACCAAGATCTGTCCTTGGGATTCACAAGTTTTAGGATTAAGCTTTCTCCACCTTCTACTCTTACGTCTGCCTCCCAAGTGCTGGGATTAAAGGTGTGAGCCACCACACCTGACTGCTTGTTATTTTAATTGAGATTGTAACTGGCATTACATTAAATTTATAAATTATTTGGGGCTGGAGAGACAGCTTAGCACTTAAGGTACTTGCCTGTGAATCCTAAGGACCCAGGTTCGATTTTCCAGGTCCCACGTAAGCCAAATGCACACTGTGGTGCATGCGTCTGGAGTTTGTTTGAAGTGACTAGAGGCCCTGGTACACCCATTCTCTTCTCTCTCTGTCTCTGTCTCTCTCTATCCCTCTCCCTCTTTCTGACTCTAATACATAAAACTTAAAAAAAAACTTTAAACATATAGATTATTTGGGAAAAAATTTTGTTTGATAAATATGATTCATATGCTTATAATGCCTTCGTTGTGTGCCTTTGCAAAACTTTGCCTTTTTTCTTCATAGTGGTCATTATTATATTAAGTTTACTAATGCAATTGTCTAAATTTCAACTGTTTTCATTTTCAACTGGTTCATGCTAGAATATAAGACAGTTACAGATTTTTGGCATAATTTTGCAATCAGACAAATTGATGAAAAGTGATATACAAGTTATGATAATTTCTCAGTTGGTACTTTTGGATTCTCACATACAGCGTTTTTTCCATAAACAATAAATTTATCTTCACATTTTCACTTTATTAAGTTGTTCAGAATTTATATAATAACTAAAAACTAGAATTTACTATGAGTATTTTTGTAATGTTCTTGACTTTAAAGGATTTCTTTTTTTTTTTTCATTTTTCAAAATAGCGTCTCACTCTAGCCCAGGCTGGAATTCACTGTGTAGTCTCAAGGTGGCCTTAAACACACAGCAATTCTCTTATCTCTGCCTCTGGAGTGCTGGGATTAAAGGCGTGTGCCACCATGCCCAGCTTCAAAAACATTCTTAATTTTTTTAAATTTATTTGAGAGAGAGAGAAAGAGGAAGATATATACAGAGAATGGGTATGCCAGGGCCTCTAGCTGCGGCAAATGAACTCCACCTTGTGCATCTGGCTTATGTGAGTCCTGGAGAATCAAGCCTGGGTCCTTTGACTTTGCAGGTAAACGCCATAACTGCTAAGCTATCTCTCCAGCCCTAAAGGATGTTTCAATCTTTCACATTATGTATGATATCTGGTATTGGTTATTTTCAGTGCTTGTTGATAATTATTAGGAATGAATGTTGATTTCCATTAAATGTTTTTGGAGGCACTTATCAAGCATATTGCTTAAGTCTTCTTATATATTCATATGACTAGATAATTAATATTCTAACTTTAAGTAAGCAAGATTTGGAATTAGGACATAGAAGGTTTTCCCTGCCTAGTTCATGCTGACAAGTGTTTGTCACGTTGTAGACATGTGCTTTTCACTAACATCATTAAATCACTGATGGAATTGATGTTATCAAGAAGAAGAGCATTCCTACTCATGGATCATGGCTATGTTTGTAATTTAGTTGCTTCAACATTTATTAATCATTTACCAAGAAAGGTAGAAAGCTGCCAGATATATTGCAGAGATAAATGCCCTTTTTTCTTAAGCAGTTTAAAATAGAGTGAGACGTTCCAATATAGACACCAAAAAGCACAATATTGGAGATCATCTGATTAGTGGTTCTGAGTCATTGAAGTGTCTGAAATATCTTAAATAACTGTGGTTATTTTATATATTTTACATATGGGTTACATGTAGTTTTAATGGCATACCTTTTATTAAAATTTCACATTCCTAGAGTCTGAGAAATGTTTTAAACAGTGAAATTGGATGTGACAGAAATATTCCCCAGATTCTGTCAAAATGTCTAACAAATGGTAATTGCTTTATAAATGTTAATAAATGAGAAGATAGCATGGACAATAAAAGCCATAAGGACAAGCTGTCAAGTTCTGTGAGGATGGTTGAGTTTCAAACATCAAGGTGAGTGGACTTATCACCAGGCCTCAGGAATTGGAAGGGGAAATTTGACTCATGGGGTTAATGCTTTAGACACATTGATCTTGTAAATAAGAGCAAAGTGAAAGGTGTTTGGGTTTGGGAGACTTGAGAACTCAGACTCAGAGAACATCACTCTCCTTATCCCAAGGGGGGCATTAATACTTGACTAAGTTACAGGATGTGCTTCTATCCATTGTCAACATGAGCTTTGCTAAAACTTTGTCTTGTGGCATAGAAGGGAACCTGACTTTGAAGATCTACAGGCCCTGCAGCTCATCCAGGCTGCATACTCTTCCATAGAACAATACCACGGTGTGATAAAGAACATGACAGCCAGGCATAGCAGAGGCAGGAGAATTGTTAGCTTGAGGCCAACCTTGGCTGCATGGTGAGGTTCTCTCTCAGAGAGAGAGAGAAAGAGAGAAGAGAGAAAGAAGAGGAGAGGAGGAAGAAGAGGGGGAAGGGGAGGGGAAGGGAGGAGAAGAAAGGAGAGGAGAGGAGAGGAGAAGAGAAGAGAAATGAAGAGAAGAGAGGAGAGGAGAGGAGAGAAGAGAAGAATGAGTATGAGATATTTTTATGAATAAGGGCTAGAAAATGGAGTACATCACTTTCATTCATATTTAATTGGCAAGAACACCGTTCTGTGACCATTTCTAACTGCAACAGAGACTGGGAAGTTAGCTCTAACATATGCTCAGGAGAAGGAATTTAGTGACAAGATAATGGTCCTTTCACAGGTCATAATGACTTTTTTTTTAGATCGCTAAAGGAGTTTTATTATGGATGTTTTCCAAAATAGCCTTAAGTACTCCTAATTGTAACTCACATATTCATTGCCCCAATCTTAGTTCTGTGCTTATAGTATTGTTTGCCACTCTTGTTTTTGACTTTGCCATTACATTTGTCTCAAAGAGGTACAAGGAATTTGTGGACATGAATCTTTTCTGGAAAGTCATCTAGTCTCATTCCTGTCCAACTGAAGACACAAAATTCCATCTCCTGGCATGGAATCTCCTGTAAGACATTTTGTGTTTGGTGTGGAGTATGATGCCCACAGCCCAGGGATAAGAACATGGAGAACTGGGTCAAACATCGCTGGGCTCAGATCCTAGGCCCATGCATCCATTATACAACCATGGTGCGGCTCTTTAATTAGTCTTCGTCTCACTTTTCTACAACCTACAGCATAATAGTATCCACCCATTCCACTGTGTGCCAGTTAAATGAGGTCGTACATACTCGGTATTGTGCCTGACATCTCTTAAGCATCTCAGCATTAACACACTCATTAAAGAACAGATGGCAGTAGGACTGATAAAGCCACAAGCTGATAATATGAGGTATAAAAGTAGACCTTTCTGGATAATTAATTTACAAACTATCTGGGAATGTTTAAAATAAGCAAAAACATACCCCGGCTCTTGTTTTCACTGTATCTATCCTTTCCTAGTGTGTCACCATGTATCTGTTAGGAGCTGAAGCTAGGATTCATTCCAGCTGTTATGACTAGGGCCTATGTCATGTACTGCAGAGGAAGTTGAGACAGCTCATCACCATGTAACCGAGCACTGAAAAATCAGTAGGCTTGTGTATTCTGAACTGTGTCCCATGGTAGAGAAAAGCACTAGCTCTTCTCTGGTCAACATACAGCTGGAAAGGGCTGAGGGTATAGCTCAGTGGTAGAGCACTTACCTAGTATGTCCAAGGCCAGGTGTTCAATTTCCAACAGTTCAAAAATGCTACTACTAATACTAATAAATGACCATTACAATGACCCAGTGACTTCTTTTTCTTTATACGGGTGGACCCACGAATTTGTTTACAGACAAAAATTTGGCCCAAGCTACAGAGTAAGTGAAGAAATTGTGGGAAATGGAACATTAGACAGGAAAAAAATTATAAAACCAGGCATAACATTATTACTAAACTGCCCATCAAGATTTGCAGTACAAGTTTTGAAATATTGGCTAGAAATTGAGCTTCTTGGCATTAAAAGCACAAAAATGGAAACTTTTCATGATGATTGTTCATGAAAATCAGTCACTCCTGATTCTAAGGTCTGAGAGGAACTTGCTCCATTGAATAGCTATACTAAGAATGGTATGCCACCCAATATAGCCCGCAAGGCCCTCAACAACATATATAGATAAATACCAGCCGTCTGTACAGAGAGGGGTGGTGGGGGTAAATGAGTACAACCTTTTAAATAAATCAGTTTAAAAGATCCATGTGGTAGTTTTTCAATCTTTGAATTCCTGTGGTCAAATACATGATGCTTTAGGCAGGTCTTAGATAAAAAAAATTTTGGCAAAAAGAGACTTTTTCTCACATTGAACTTGGTAATTCCTTGCTGGTTTTCTATTCTTACTCAATACAAAATGACTTTTTTATAAGTCTTCGGGATACTTAGCAAACAACATTTTATTGGAACTATTTGAACTACACAGTTGCTTTGCTACACATATGACTAGTTTTCTCCTATTAAGACTGGTTTGTACCTTTTTAAACTTTTCATTGACAACTTCCATACATATAGACAACATAGCATGATATTAATCCCCTTTTACCACCTTCCCTTTCCTCCCCACTTCCCCTCCACTGAATACCTTCTTTTCATCTAGTTGCTCTTTTTCTTTATGTCATCACTTATTTTCCCCTATTATTCAGATCTTGTATAGGTAGCATTAGCCACCATGATGTCATGAATGCCACAACCACTTTGTGTTTGGAGACAGTATTGCAAAGCACTCCTTCCCTTATTTTGGCTCATACATTCTTTTTTTATAACATTTTATTGCAGAGAGAAAAGGAGGGAGGGAGAGAAGGAGGGAGAGAGGGAGGGATGGAGGGAGGGTGGGAGAGAGAGAGGGAGAGAGAAAGAGACAGAGAGAGAGAAAGAAAGAGAGAGAGAGAGAGAATGGGCACACTGGGGCCTCTAGCCACTGCAAACAAACTCCAGATGCATGCACCACAATGTGCATCTGGCTTATGTGGGTACTGGGAAATTGAACCTGGGTCCTTAAGATTTGCAGGAAAATGCTTTAACTGCTAAAACATCTCTCCAGCCCTTGGCTCATACATTCTTTCCACCACATCTTCCGCAATGGTCCCTGAGCCTTGGAGGGTGTGATGGAGATGTTTCACTTAGTGCTAAACACTCCACTGTCACTTCTCAGCACTTTGGTGAATTTTGAGTCTCCTCAGTGGTCACCACCATCTGAAAAGAGAAACTTCTTTAACCAACGGTGATAGTAGCAGTAATATATGGGCATAAACATAAATGTTAGAGAGCAGTTCGGCAGTCATAATATATCCCTTTAGTCAGTAGGGCTTATGACCTCCCCAGCCATAAGCATTTGATTAGGTTTTTAGCTCCAGGCATGAAGTCTTGTACTATTTTTTTAAACTTTGGTTGTGCCAGTCTGTTCAGGAGAAAATGTTATAGTTTACATTTGCATTTTATACTATTTGTAAATTGCATCTTGTACTGTTTTCCTATTTCTATGGAATGTCTGCTAATATAATTTACTGTTGTATGATTGATATTTATTTAATTGCTTTGTAAAACTTAGAAATATGAGAAATATTAATTTTTCACCAGAAAAAAAGACTGTTTTGTGTCGGTTGAAGTGGGTAGACTGAGGAATATGGTAGCTTAGAAGAAAAATCCTTAGTTAATAGGAACAGAAAGGATGAGGCATCACATAATTACCTGGTCTTTTATCTTATCTTATTTATTTATTTATTTATTTATTTAAGACAGAGTGAGGGGGAGAGAGAGAGAGAGAATGGGCATGACAGGGCCTCCAGCCACTGCAAACAAACTCCAGACACATGTGCCACCATGCGCATCTGGCTTACATGGGACCTGGAGAATTGAACCAGGATCCTTAGGCTTCTCAGACATGTTGTGCCTTAACTGCTAAGCCATCTCTCCAGCCCTAGTCTTTCATTTATGTCCTTTTGTTCAGAGAAACAGCCGTGGAGCAAATCCATACTGAGGAGCCCAGTCAGCCTGTGCAAAAACTGTCCTGTATTTGGAATTTGTTTTGGAGGCAGAACAGAGGTGTGTTTTTCATTATGCCACAAGGATTTTCGCATTCGAGAGTATAATTACCAAACCCAGCCCTCAAACCACTGCAAAAACATCACATGCTTCTTGCACACATTTTCTCTTCCCGTTCACACTGGCACTAAGCATCCACGAAAGGCCCTGTCCAGAATAGCATTAGCTTAAAAATTCTTTTCAAACACGGTTGTAGCATGGCCCTTATCCACAAAGCAAAGATTACCAGCCTCTAATCGTAGGATTCTGCAGTGCAGATAAGGAGGTGCTGAGAGTGTGTCATACTGATTGACAGAGCCTGCCTATGTGTGTGCAGTTCTCCAGGAGACTGGCTCTTAGCCACGCCTCTCTCTGTCAAGCCTGACAGAAGTTGAGAAGGTCAATTCAGTTTTGAATACTTTGGTTTCATTTTAAGTTTAGAAACAGTGCTAAGAAATGACAGGAAAAAGGTATATATTTTATGCTTGACCCAAAAGCTCAGTTGTTCTATGGGAACTTCTGAGCTGTTCCCACGCTCCCTCTCAGGTGAGGGATAGTAATGCTGAGACTTTCGGGATCCCCTACCATGGCAGAAGCAGTGGTTTACTGAATAGGATCCTAGCAGCTTAAAAGACTGAATGAAGCTTGTCTTCTGAGGGACAAGGATGACATAGGATCTCACTATGTCCAGGCTGCCTGGATTATGCTCTGTATCCCAGGCTGGCCTTGAACTCATGAGTCTCTTATTTTGGCCTCCTGAATACTACAATTACAGACATGCACCACCATGCCTAGCTTAATGCAGCTTTTAGAAGAACTTCAGTAAAGAGTATGATGGAGAAAAGGCAGTCATCACCTAGGATATAATATGGAACATGTACAACTAATATGAGGCAAGATGATTTGCCATGATACATTAACAAATATTTACATGGGTTGGTATCATGGGGTAATACATGGATAACTAAGAGCCCAGCTCTTCCCTATTGATCAAGAATATGCATTGTATGTAAGGAAATGCCTTCTCACTTGTGCCTATAGAATGGTGACAGCTACATACCATCTTTGAGTGACATAAGAACAGTCACCTTAGTTTTCTCTTAGAACCCTTCTTGGAAAAGAGCATCTGACTATACTGTACAATATAATCTAGAAAAATAAATTACCGAAGTTATCTCTCATTATATAAAAGCCTACTCCAAAACTTTGGTAGGTAGAAAAAAGTTCCTATCTCAGTTTATTTGGGATCAGAAATTAGGAGCCATGGGCTCGGGAGCATCCATCAGCTGCAGCTAGGATGTTGGTTGGAGCTGCAGTCATGTCGATGCTTCACTGAGGCTGATGAGCAAGGTGGCTTGCTCCCACGGCTATGAAGTCGTCTCAGTTCCACACTGTGTGGAATTCTCCAAGGCTATTTGAAATTTCTTCTAATATATCAGCTACTTTCCTCAAAGTTCATGAACCAAGAGGTAGAACAAAGAGAGGATGTGATGAGACCCTTTACAGTCTAGTCTGGAAAGTCACACACTATCATTTGCCATATACTATTCACTCAAGTGTAGGATAATTAATTTATACCTTTTGAATACAGGTACATAAGAAGTGTGGGGATATATTGTCTACGATCTTTTGGCATTATTTCCTAGGCAGTACTGGAGTCTGAATTGATTGGAAGAAGAATATTAAGTAAATAATATATGCCAAGATGGAAAAAATGTCAAAATGGTACATTTCTTTGTCCAGAATTCAGATTGTAGTTTAGGAACCACAAATGAGGGAGAACATGTGGCATTTGTCTTTCTGTGCATTTTTATGATCTGTTTCAAGTCTGTTCATTTTCCTACAAATTTCATTATATCATTTTCCTTACTGTTGAGTACAATTCCATTGTGTAAATGTACCACGTCTTCATTATCCATTTGTCAAACACTGGGTTTCTGGGGTGATTTCAGTTCTTAGCTATTGTGAATTGAGTAGCTATAAACATGGTTGAGCAAATATCTCTACAGTGAAAAGTGGAGCATTTAGGACAGATACCCAGGAGAGGAATGGTTGGATCAGTTGGCAACTCTATTTTCATTTTTTTAAAGAGTCTCCATATTGGTTTTCATAGTGGTTGTATAAGTTTTCATTCCCACCAGCAGTGAATGAGGGTTCCTCTTTCCCATATCCTCAACATTATTATCATTTGATTTCTTAATGATTGCCATCCTTTCTGGAGTAAGGTGAAATCTCATAGTTGTTCTAGTTTGCAGTTTCTTGATGGTTAAGAATGTTGAACATTTTCTTAGGTGGGCATTAGCCATTTATATGTATTCTTTTGAAAATTTCCTACTCAGTTCTCTGCCCTGTTTTTGTTTTGTTTTTATTGACAACTTCATAATTGTAAACAATATTCCATGGTAATTACCTCCCTTCCCCCACTTTCCCATTTGAAACACCACTCTCCATCATATCCCCTCCCCCTCTCAATCGGTGTCTCTTTTATTTTGATGTCATGATCTTTTCTTCCTATTATGATGGTCTTGCATAGGTAGTGCCAGGCACTGTGAGGTCACAGATATCCAGGCCATTTTGTGTCTGGAGGAGCACGTTGTAAGGAGTCCTACCCTTCCTTTGGCTCTTACATTCTTTCTGCCACTTCTTCTGCAATGGACCCTGAGCCTTGGAAAGTGTGATAGAGATATTTCAGTGCTGAGCACTCCTCTGTCACTTGTTCTCAGCACCATGGTGCCTTCTGAGTCATCCCAAGGTCACTGACATCTGAAAACAGGAGCTTCTCTAACCAAAAGTGAGAGTAGCATTAATATATGGGTATGAACATTAAGAGAAGTGCTTACTGGACAGTTTGGTGAGCATAGTATATACATTTAGCCAGACAGCAGCAGATGTTACACCCCTAGGGCTCATGACTAACCCTGTTGTAGGTTGTCAGTATCAGGGATGTATTCCCTCCCATGGAGTGGGCCTCCAGTCAAATTAAAGGGCGATTGGTTTCACCCATAACAGACATGCCACTATTGCATCCATTGGCTCATTTGGCCTGGCTGGCCAAATATAAAGCTTGCAGTGTCCACTGTTGGGTATCTTCACTTGGGATTTCTCTCTCCCCCATTGAACTGCATGCAGTGTATCTTTTTCCAGCTTTCTGTCATCTGGTCTACATGGAGGAGGTTTTCAGCTCAGCTCCAGCAGGATTTCTCAGTGACCTTGCAGCCCAAGTATGTGGAGTCTTCAGCAACAGGGTCTTACCATCTATTCCTGGTGGAAAACCAAGGGCCTTGGGAATGTCCTGTAATGTTTTGGGGGCATCAGGGGCCTTCCTGGCCAACCACACCCAGCTTAAGATGGTAGTTTTAAAATGTGTCCATATAAGCCTTATAGAGGACCTTTACAGAGAAGTTCATGTGGAGTGGTGCCAAAGCTGGAAAAACTGGAGAACTACATGAGAAAATGAAACCAGACCCACTTCTCTCACCATGCACAAAAATCAACTCCAAATGGATTAAAGACCTCAATATAAGACCTGAAACACTCAAACTACTGGATGAAAAATTAGGGGAGCTCCCCACGATACAGGAGTGGGGAAATACTTCCTGAAAAATACCCCTGTAGGCCAAGACATTAAACAATCACTCAACCAGTGGAATCTCTTGAAGCTGAAAAGCTTTTGTACAGACAAACACACTATTAACAGAGCCAACAGAATGGGCTAGAGTGAGACCTTACCTCGAAAAACTGAAAAAAAAATTAAAAATAACTGCTTTAAGATTTCATCTTACCCCAATAAGAATGACTATCATCAAAGAAATAAATGACACTGGTGTGCTCGCGCATGCCTTTAATCCTTGCACTAAGGGGGCAGAAGTAGGAAGATCGCCATGAGTTCAAGGCCAGCCTGGGACTACAGAGTGAGTTCTAAATCAGCCTGGGCTATAGTGAGACCCTGCCTCAAACAAAGGAAAAAGGGGGGCTTGTTTGAGGCTCGATTCCCTAGGACCCAGGTAAGCCAGATGCACAAGGTGGTGCATCCATATGGAGTTCGTTTGCAGTGGCTGGAGGCCCTGGCAAGCCCATTTTCTCTCTCTCTCTCTCTCTCTTTCTCGCTCTCTCTCTCACTCTCTGCCTCTTCCTCTCTCTGTTTGTCTGTCACTCTCAAATAAATAAATAAAAATAAACAAAAATAAAGGAAAAAGGGCTGGGAGTGGTGGCACACACCTTTAATCCTAGCACTTGGGAGGTAGAGGTAGGAGGATCGCCATAAGTTCAAGGCCACCCTGAGACTCCATAGTTAACTCCAGGTCAGCCTGAGCTAGAGTAAACCCTACCTCGAAACACCAAAAAAAAAAAAAAAAAAAAAAAAGAAAGAAAGAAAGAAAGAAAGAAAGAAAGAAAGAAAGAAAGGGAAAAGGGCTGGAGAGATGGTTTAGCGGTTAAGGCACTTGCTTGCAAAGCTGAAGAGCCAAGGTTTGATTTCCCAGGACCCACCTAAGCCAGATGTACAAGGTGGCACATGCATCTGGAGTTATTTAAAGAAAATGAAGAAATAAATGCAGTAGGAAATAATGCATTGGGGTTAAAGGCATGCATTCCCAGCAGCATTTAATAAACTTTGTTTCACACACACAGAGAATAAGTAAAATATTTTTAAAACTTGTCATCTCAATAGCTTTCTACAATCATGGAATATTTTTTAAATAGTGTTACTTGTGTATTTATTTGCAGCAGAGAGAAAGAAAGAAGATAGACAAAATGGGTGTTCCAGGGCCTCCAACCACTGCAAACAAACTCCATATGCATTCACTGCTTGGTGCATCTGGCTTTAAGTGGGTACTGGGGAATGGAATCCAGGTCCTTAGGCTTTGTAGGCAGGTGACTTAACTGCTGAGCCATCTCTTCAGCCTGTGCATGGAATATTTTTATGTCTTTAATTTCTCAGCAAAGTTTTGTAGTTTTCAGTGGCTAGCTCTTACAGTGTGCTAAATTCATTCCTAAGCATTTTATTCACTTTGATTCTCCTGTGGATGGAATTGTTTCTCACTTCTACTTTCAGGCTATTGTCAGCATTTAAAACACAGATACTTTTTTGTTGTTTTTATCATGTATGCAATAGATGCCTAGTGTTTTGTGTGTGTGTGTGTCTATGTGTGTGTGTGTGTGTGTGTGTGTGTATTCCCTAGGATTTTTTTTTTCCCCACAAAGGGTAACATTGCAAATGAAAATGGCTTTACTTCTTTCTGTTTTGATCTTTAAGCTTTTAACTTTTTTTAACCTACCTTATTACATTATACTGGCTAGAACCTCTAAAACAGTTCTTAATTAAAACAATGAGATTGAAAATCCCCGCCTTGTTCAGAGAAAAAAAAATCTATTCAGCTTTTTGCCATGAAAAATCATGTTAACTGTAGGTTTTTCATAGATGCCTTTTAACTACTTGAGGAAGGTTTCTTTTTCTTTCTTTCTTTCTTTCTTTTTTTTGCCAAAAGTTAAGAGGGGGCATCCTACCTATGTGGGAGAACCCTCCATTCTCTCCTTGGTCCAGCAGCTTTTACCTCATTCTGACATTGCCCACAGTGCTGCATGTGAGCTCACCCTCAAGCGTAATATACAAAGACCATTCCAGAATACTTTTATTCTCTATACTGTGGATACCACACACTTCTAAAGCAAGAATCATTTGCTCTTCTCCAGTCGATGTGTCTTTCCTTACTGGCAAGTACAGTAAGGATGCCAATGCAGTACAAGAGGCTGTGCTCATTTAAAGTGGCTTTTCTTATCCTAGCAGTTTACATTTTGTGCCAATAAGTAACAGCAGTTGAAAGAAAGGTACCCAAGACAGCTGAATTTTTTTTTTTTTTTACTATTTTACTTATTTGCTTATTTGAGAGAAGGAGGAAGGGGGAGAGAGAGAGAGAGAGAATGGGCACTCCAGGGCCTCTAGCCACTGCAAACAAATTCTAAATGCATGTGCCACTCTGTGCATATGACTTACATGGGTCCTGGGGAATTGAACCTGGGTCCTTTGACTTTGCAGGCAAATGCCTTAACCGCTAAATCATCTCTCCAGCCCAGGGAATATTTTTAAGCTGGTGAACCTGATCACATTTATTCTCTATGATGGAGAAGGAAGCACATGTTTGGGGAGCAAGAAAGAGGAATTCAGCTTAACAACTGTCAGTTAACAAACCCATGGGCTTGGCTCACACCGGCTGCTCCTTCCACCCCAGAGTCTTTGTTACTAGGCCAGTGTGAGGCTTGCTGTGCTCTGCCTTCCCTCAGGGACAAAACCTTTCCCTGGTAGCTCTGTGTCTATTGCACAAATGGATTTCTAGCAATTCTGTCCCATCAGACATGCTCAGGCTTGCCAAGTCCCAAAGGGAGGTGAGACAAGCTTGCGCTTGGATCTACCCCAGTGACATGTGTCACATGTTCTGGCTCTTGGTTTTTATCTGTCTGTAATTTTAAACTTATTCATCAATTTGTAAATATTTTCTCATAAAAATATAGACAATATAAAAATCCACAAAGCAGATTTAAAAGTTTCATGTCATACCCCCTAATTAAAAAATAAAACTTCAGCCAGGCGAGGTGGCACACGCCTTTAATCCCAGCACTCTGGAGGCAGAGGTAGGAAGATCACTGTGAGTTCAAGGCCACCCTGAGACTATATAGTGAATTCCAGGTCAGCCTGGGCTAGAGTGAAACCCTACCTCAAAAAATAAATAAATAAATAAATAAATAAGGGCTAGAGAAATGGCTTAGCAGTTAAGCGCTTGCCTGTGAAACCTAAGGACCCCGGTTCAAGGCTCGATTCCACAGGACCCACGTTAGCCAGATGCACAAGGGGGTGCATGCGTCTGGAGTTCATTTGCAGTGGCTGGAGGCCCTGGTGTGCCCATTCTCTCTCTCTCTCTACCTGCCTCTTTCTCTCTCTGTCTGTTGCTCTCAAATAAATAAATAAAAATAAACAAAAAATTTAAAAATACATAAATAAATAAAGGAAAGTACTCCACCACATTTAAGATTATTGCTCAGTGGATAAGGCACTTGCCACAAAAGTATGAGTATTGGAGTTCAGATAGTCAGTGATCCACATAAATGGCAGGAGGGCATGGCACCCACCTATAATCCCATCAGTTAGGAGGTAAGGACAGGGGCTCTCTAGCTCAAGCTGGCTGGGTAGACTAAATGAATCAGTGAGCCCTTGGTTCCAATGAGAGACTCTGCCTCACTAAATGAGGATAGCTATCAAGGAAGACACCTGATGTCAACCTTTGGCCTCCATATGACATGCACACACCTGCAAGCACACCCACACATTCTCACACGCACAGACATACATATATAAAAGAAAAAAAAATCTGTCTTCAAATATTTTCACCTAGGTAAATATAACTCTTTCTTTTAGCTACTGAAGATACCTCAAGGCAGAGCTGTGTCTGTTATTTAATCATTTATGCCCTCTAAGGGATATTTGGGTCCCCGCTAAAGTTTTCAAGGTTGTAAACAGTTATTCGTAGTTGTGCTTCTTTTTTTGTATATGTCATAAATATTTCTCTACTATGTCTCAGAAGTGAGATCATGGGCAGACCTCACAGTACTACCTTCCCTTTCAGCGTCACTACAGGCTGTCAGTTTCCTAGTCTATCTTAGTAGGTGTTTCTACATATTGGTCCTCAAAAAACACAAAAATTTCCTGAAACTATAACGTTAATTATTTGTTAACAGGATCCATACTCAGGCTAATATTGACCCAGGAATAAGCTCGACTCACCTTTGAGTGGTTGTATTGAATCCCAGGAAAGGGAGAATGGACAGCCTTTTAGCTTTTAATGCTTGGCGGGTTGGGGGCGGGGGCTACCAAAAAGTTTGAGATCTGTAAAATGCTTTATTTCAACAAATGAAAGCAAAAGTAGAATGCTTAAATTTTCTTCCTTCCTTCCTTTTTTCTCTTTCTTTCTTTCTTTCTTTCTTTCTTTCTTTCTTTCTTTCTTTCTTTCTTTCTTTCTTTCTTTCTTTTCCTGAGGTAGGGTTTCACTCTAGCCCAGACCTCAAATTATCCCAGACCTGGAATTCACTATGTAATCTCAGGGTGGCCTCGAACTCATGGCGATCCTCCTACCTCTGCCTCCCTGAGTGCAGGGATTAAAGGTGTTCACCACCACACCCGGCAAGAATGCTTAAATTAATACTTATTTTTGTTTGTTTGTTTGAAGCAGGGTCTCACTCCGGCCCAAGCTGACCTGGAACTCACTCTGTAGCCCAGGCTGGCCTCAAAAAACACGGTGATCTTCGTACCTCTCAGCCTCCTGATATTAAAGGTGTGCACCACCATGGCCGGCTAGTTAACACAGATTTCCTCAGTGCCTATAGAATGTAACATTGGGTCAACTTCACCAACGTTAGATTTGGTTGAGTGCTTCCTTGTTGAGCAGCCCCGCGTTCTGCCTGTCTTCCCTGCTCTCCTACCTCAGCTAAGGATCGGTCCCAGAGCTCTTGGTTTTTCTGTCCCACAATCAAGGGAGCCATTCACCTAGAAAATAATTCAAAGGCTTTTTACACCCTTGTCTGGTTGGGGTGTCTCTGTGCTTCCTCAGTGCAGGAAGGAGTCAACTTTAACTAAAGCTCCCCAGCAGGGGGCAGTATTGAGGGCAAGAACTGTATTGGCCAGAGGTGAAGTTCTCCAGTCTTCTGCGGGAGTTCTGGAATGCTGGACCCTGAAGGGAATACATTCAAGCCAGGGAAGGGGATGGGGAGTCTCCCTGCATCTTCAGCTTCTCTTCTACTATCTTCTACTATCAAGCTCCTTTTCAATATACTTGTTTTTTCTCGGGTGCTTAGTTCCTAGCAATGGCAAAGCATGTCCCTGTGCATGTCATTTTCATTATGTTAAGTATTATGTTTCAGCAGTCCTTGTGGGATACACTGGGAACTTAACACCAGAGTTTCCATGTGAAAACGTATTCAGAAACCAGGTGTGGTGGCGCACACCTTTAAACCCAGCACTCTGGAGGCAGAGGTAGGATCACTATGAGTTCAAGGCCACCCTGAAACTACAGAGTGAATTCCAGGTCAGCCAGGGCTAAAGTGAAACCCTACCTTGAAAAAAGAAAGCAAAAACAAACAAACAAAAAGAATAAGGAGAAAAGAAAGGAAGGAAGGGAAGAAAGGAAGAAAGGAAGGAAGGAAGGAAGGAAGGAAGGAAGGAAGAAGAAGAAAGAAAGAAAGAAAGAAAGAAAGAAGAAAAGAAAAGAAAAGGTATTCAAGGTTCCTGGCAATGTATTACTGGCGATCCTTTGGATCACACCCACAGGTGATTGGATAGTCATTGCGCGGTCCAATAGAAAACCACGAGACATTTCTGTTCTTCAGAGAAGTTTGTGATTCCCTGAGAATTGTGCCAGGCCAGGTTATTTTCCAGGTTTCTTTGTACTGAGTACTGTGTGGAATGCCTTATGGATTGAGCTGACTGAATTATGTGACAGTGTGTATGTGGGGGGAGAGGTGTCTGAGTATACGTCTGTGTGCAGATGCATGTGTATGTGTGTATCCACGCATGTGGAGGCCAGAGGACAATCTCAGGCGTCATTCCTCAGGCGCCATGAAGCTTTTGTTTTGAGACAGGCTTTCTCATTGCCCTGGAGCTCCCAGAGTAGGCTGGGTTGGCTGGCTAGCAAGTCCCAGGGATCTATCACTGCCTTCCCAGTGCTGGGATTAGATGGCAAGTGTGTGGCCCCTTATCCAGCATTTTATGTGGGTTCTGGGGATCGAACTTGGGTCTTCATGCTTGCAAGGCCAGCATTATACTGATTCCACTGCACCCTAGCTCATAATTTATGTCATTTTTTTTTTGAAGCAAGCCCAACAGACTGGCCTTTTTTTTTTTTTTAACCCAAGAGAGGGACAGAGAGAGAGAGAGAGAATTGGTGTGCCAGGGCCTCCAGCCACTGCAGTTGAACTCCAGACATGTGCAACCCCTTGTGCCACCTTGTGCATCTGGCTTATGTGGGACCTGGAGAGCTGAACAAGGGTCCTTAGGTCCTTCTCTGCTAAGCCATATTTCCAGGCCTATGTCAATTTTTTGCTGTTGATTTTCCACCTGACACAATTATCCATAGAATGTGCATCTTATGATGACTGAAAGCTTGAGATGCAGTTCTAAGAGTGAAATGTCCTTTTGGCCACTTGTGCCTCAAAAACCTACAGGCTCCCCTGCATGAGGATCTTTCCTTCCTTCTGCTTGGAGCTCTGCCTGAGGCCTTGTAAAAATGAAGTAGCCAGAGCCGGGTATGGTGGTGCATACCTTTAATCCTGGCACTGTGGAGGCAAAGGTAGGAGGATCACCATTAGTTCTAGGCTACCGAGAGACTGTATAGCAAATTCCAGGTCAGCCTGGGCTAGAGTGGGACCCTACCTCAAAAAACAAAAAACAGAGCTGGGTGTGGTGGTGCACGCCTTTAATCCCAGCACTCGGGAGGCTGGAGGATTGCCATGAGTTCGAGGCCACCCTGAGACTACATAGTGGATTCCAGGTCAGCCTGAGCTAGAGTGAAACCCTACCTCGAAAAACAAAAAACAAAATACAAAAACAAAAACAAAAACAAAAACAAAAAAAAAAAAAAACAGGGCTGGAGAGATGGCTTAGCAGTTAAGTGCTTGCCTGTGAAGCCTAAGGACCCTGGTTCAAGGCTCAACTCCCCAGGACCCATGTAAGACAGATGCACAAGGTGGCGCATGCATCTGGAGTTCAAAGTTTGTTTGCAGTGGCTGGAGGCCTGGCGTGCCCATTCTCTCTTTATATATCTGCCTCTTTCTCAGTCTGTCTGTTGCTCTCAAATAAATAAATAAATAAAAACAAACAAAAAATGTAAAAAAAACCAAAAATATTTAAAAATAAATAACAGAAAAAATATTTGGGCTGTAGGGATGGCTTGGTGGTTAAGGCGCTTGCCTGCAAAGCCAAAGGACTGAGGTTTAGTTCCCTAGGACCCACGTAAGCCAGATGCACAAGGTGGAACCTGTGTATGGGGTTTGTTTGCAGTGGCTGGTGGCCCTTGCTTGCTTATTCTGCCTGCCTTCCTCTCTCCCTCTCTCTCTCTCTCTCTCTCTCCCTTTCTCTCTCTCAAATAAATAAATAAAGTAGCCAATAGTATGCTAAAATTCTATTAATTGCCTGACCAACATCTACCCTTCTCCCATGAAAATTCCATAATTTCAAAATTGCCTTTGTAGCTACAGTCAAGATGTAATTATCTCACTTCCCTCCTTCATCATGAAATGAAGTTGCAATTTGGTTGTTGCCTAGGGGGTCCAGCCAGGCACACACAGCAGAGCTCTATGGTGGAAATAGAGGTTTACCCAGGTTCACCTGTGGATGTCAGCGTCTGAAACAGCCTCCCAAATGCCATATGTTTACTTATCTGAAATAAGATTTCATGAAAAAAAAAATTAAAGCATCAAATGTCTTTTGCTTTTCACTGAAATTGTATAAACTTACCAGATGAGACGTTGGCCATACGGAGATGAGGAAGACATGGTCCCTATTTTCAGGGTTGTCACTGTCTAGCAGGATATGTGGTAAGTACTCAACACATGCTTGTTGAATTAAATTCCAAGCCAAGAAAGCCGAGGTGATTGGCACCACAGACTCTGTCACCCTTCACTCACCCAAGCTTGCAGGGTTGCTTCAGGTTTGCACTGGAGAGGCTTGTCCTTGCTGGGGGGGAGGGAGGTCTCTGCTCCAGCCTTTCGATCTGAGGGTTCTGGCAAGGTTTCCCCATGCCTCCAGCATATCTGCCACTGTCTACCCACAACTTGACTTGAAATTCTCACTTTAACAACATGCTTTTAGATTAAGCCACTGTTCCCATTCAAATACTGTTTTGTCCTACTAAACACAAAGTTAAAAATATCAGAATTCTCTCTCAAATAAATAAATTAATGAATGAAATATTTTTTAAAAAAAAAGAAAATATTGGCTGGGTGTGGTGGTGCACGCCTTTAATCCCAGCACTTGGGAGGCAGAGGTAGGAAGATCGCCAAGAGTTCGAGGCCGCCCTGAGGCTACATAGCAAATTCCAGGTCAGCTTGGACTAGAGTGAAACCTTACCTCAAAAGATCAAAAAAAAATTTTTAAGGGAAAAAAAGAAAATATTAGAATTCAAAATGCATTTAGAGGGCTGGAGAGATGGCTTAGCAGTTAAGGCATTTGCCTGCAAAGCCAAAGGACTCTGGTTCAATTCCCCAGGACTCATGTAAGCCAGATGCACAAGGGGGCACATGCGTCTGAAGATCATTTGCAGTGGCTGGAGGCCCTGGTGGGCCCAGTGTCTCTCTCTCTCTCTCTCTGCCTGTCTGTCTCTTTCTCTCTCTCAAATAAACAAATAAATAAAATATATTTTTAAAATGCATTTAGAATACCCAATGTACTGAACATCAGCTTAGTAACTCAGCACACTACAGACATAGGTTGTTTGGTCTCGTGGCCACATGGCTGCCTGTGAGCTGAGGCTCCCTGTCAATTCCTAGCACGGAGTCAGAGTATTGCACACAGCATGTCACCAGGCTGGGAAAAGGGCACAATTCACTATGCAGAGGATGTATGTGGGTCACTGTACATTATGAAGTGC